>CM038794.1:64772733-64832858 GCA_021764765.1 Vicia sativa
CACCGACTTTTTATTTTATCCAATTAAGGAAGGTAAAAGCATACGAAAAAGACCGTTAGATTCTTGAGTGCAAGAATGGTTATGAAAGGGAAGGTATAGCACCACTTTCCATCCGTAGTTATCTACGGGCTCTTAGTTGCTCTTAGATCACTTTAAAATTGTGCTTTCTGTGTGTTTGACAAAAATGTTTTGAAAAGGCATTTCGCTTTGACTTTGTAATGATTCATGTAGGAATGTATACAAAGTGTTCGGAAATGTTTCGTTTTGAAAAGAGTTTGAACTTTGACAAAAAGTGTGAGGTGTGAAAAGCATTTGATTTGAGCAAGCAACTAAAAGTCTTATTACCTACTCGAATTAATTAGTTTTGTGTTATTTACGTTCCTTTAGAATAGTGCTATCCATACCATTAGTTGGTAGGTAACCTTATTCGTTGGATGTAAGCGGGACATTCGAAGGGACATCGTATGGTCATAGAAAGCAACTTGTAGGAAGTATCCTAGCACATTCGAAGGGACTATCATCATTTTTCGTAGGCAACAATCGAGGGTCAAGATCATGTATTCAGAGGCGACATCGTGGTTCTTATGATCTTTGTATCGAAGGGAATATGATGACTTGTTTGGAAGGCAACGGTGCTAGAATACCTCTACGTTCGAGGGACATGACCGTTTGAATTCGTAAGGCAACGAGAGAGAATTACCCTAAGGGGTGCATGTGTGAAAAAGAGTGTGTTGATTTCAGATATTTTATCTTTGAAAATTAGTGGGCGACATTGATTTTAGTCTTGCCATACACGCCTAGTTACTAGCAGTTTATAGGGTGCGGAAATTAAAATGCGGAATGTAAAGATGCGGAAAGATAAATGTCCTACGCTATTACATGGCTTTGGGGAAGATACATAATTTAAACTTGCGGAAAAATAAAAACCTAATTTAAACTATTACATCCCATGAGCAATTACATTATTGGAAAAAAGAAAACAGTAAAAGAAACCGTCTGAAACGGAATAACCTGTGAAAAGATAAGAAAATCGGGAAAATATGATGAAATCGAATAAGAGGAAAATGTTAGAAAAAATGCAAATTTTTAATTGGAAAAAATATGACATGCTGGAAATAACATAAATATGTTAGAATAATTTTTTTGGGATTTTTTGGATGCAATTTAATAATTTAAAACTAATTAAATGTGATTTAAATGCAAAATTATGAATAAAAATAAATATGCATGCAAAATTATATTTTTTAATTTTATAAATTAAATAAAGATTTTCAGAAAATAATGTAAAAAGAAAAATAATTTTTGATGATTTTTTAATGCATAAATAAAATTATGAAAATAAATTAAAATGATGCAAAATATTGAAAATAAAAAAATATAGAAAATAATGGAAAATAGTTAGAGTTTGTAAAAGAAAAGCATAACCGGTCCCGGTGGCTCGAGCCGTGACCACAGGGTGAAATCTTGAGTTCACTTGCCACTACCACTCATACCTTGCATCGATGTCTTGGATAGGAAACATGTGATTTTGAGCAACAGCGTGTTTGTTTGGTGAAGTCAAGAACACGGTCGACTAGTGGGCCACGGGCGGCATGAGCAGCGAATCGGAGCACGAAATTGACACGCATGGTTCACGGTCGGCCAGGTCAAGCGGAGCCCTAGCTCGGTCGTCTTCTCCGGCGATGGATTGTCCAACACCGCAAAATACGCGAATAAAAGGAAAAAGACCTTGTCAACCTAAACCGGACCTTGAGTCCATTGGTGGTATCGGTTTATTGAATCGGCTGTCTGGGCGGTTCGAAACTTCTCCGTTTAGAAAACCTAAGAATGGCAAGCGTGATTCTAACGTCCAAATCCACGAGCGATTGCCCGGATCTCATCCATGGAACCTCATGATCACATTGAAAGCATTAGAATCGATTTACACAGCAGGATAATAAAATGCAAAATCAAAAGTTTTGAATATGCATGTATGTATATGCATCGATTCGACTTGCTTCGATCAATGATAAGGTGTATACTTACTCAACCTTACCTTACGAAGACAATGGGATGGTTTTGGTGGTGAAAGTGGCTGCACAATAGAATTGAATTTCTCAAGTTTCTTGAAATTTTTGCAAGGGGGTTTGAGCTAGGGCGTGGCGGCATATTCTTTGAGTATTTATAGAGGCAATTGAGAGAGGAAAAGTGAAAAAGATTGATCCTTGATTGTGCAATATTTCCTCTTTAAATAAAATCAAATTTCCTTAAAAATTTGATTTTTCTTTCCATATGCTAGCTATCACAATTTGGTATGGATTATGGGCTTTCTTGAACTCCAAGCATGATATAAATCCAACCCATTTGAAAAAATATATTATTTTCATATTTTATATAATTTATTTTTGAATTAAATGTTCTAAAATTCAAAGATAAATCATAAAAATAGAAAATCACCATGGCCAAGCATTTATGGGTCAAGAATAATGTCATGAACAAGTTTGGATCAAAAGATTTTAGGCCCATTTGGAAAATTTTGCATTTTGACCAAAATGTCCTTTTGTGCAATTGTCCAAAATTGCCCAACTTCTAAATAGTGTATCTTGCTCAATTTTTCACATTTTTGAGTGTTCTTGGACTTTTTGGAAATCTCTAAGAGTCCTCTAACCAACCTTTTGGTCTCACCTCAATTGGAGTTTCCATGCTCAATATATCTTCAAAACAAAAAGTTGACTTTTTATTGACTTTGAAAATGACCTGTAATTTTTTGAGCCATACCTCTCAAATGAAGCATTTTTTGGACATTCTTGTGAGACATGAAGTTGTAGAGAATTGAATTTCCTTCAAAACAAGAGGTGGTGGAAAAATTTCTGAGAAAATATGAAGAAGTTATGATCAGTCAAAGTTCAGTTGACTTTTCATCTAGAAACCCTAATTTAGAAAGTTTGACTTTTGAGCAAATCTTGAGTTTTCTTGATGAATCATGATCAACCCTTGATCAAATGATGAATGTAACTTCAAAATGAGGATGTTGACCAAAAATTGTGAAGTTTGACTATATGTTGACCACAGTTGACTTTTTGTCCAATACAACTGATTTTCAACCATCTGAGCAATTGTCTGAGGAAACTTGACTTGTAAGGCTTGAAACTTGACATGGAGAATCCTTGAAGCATATGAGGAGGCATGAAGACCATTGGAGATGTTGGAAGTCCATCTTGATCTGAGGAATACCAAACCCTAGTTTGAGTTGATTGTCTAGGAGAGAGTTTGTCTGATCAACTCTTGAGGAAACCTTGAGTATGGATGTATGAAATATCTTGAGAGGATGGAGGGAAAATTTTGGGGTATGACACATTCACAAATCGGAAGCATTTATTAACAACATCAATATAATCATCACATCATCATTATAAATTCATTCACTAAATTCCAAATACGGAAAAATAGTCAAACACCTATAATCGTCGCGAAAGCTATTCCTAATAATCGACATTAATCATAATCATCAACATCGCAATCGGATTGTCCATACGTATCTTAAATCTACTAAAACACAATCTGATTCAATTTAACCGTAAATTAGCCTATTTCAGGTCATCTCTTAAAAACACGTAATTTCAAAAAACTAACCTCACCACTTCGTTCTACACGTCGAACTTAGCTAGCATGTCAATTTTTGTTGAATTCGGAGCAACTTGCTCCGTCGTCGAATTTACCGAAATCGGAAAATCGGAACATAATCGGGTTCTAAATTTAATTGGCTAACTTATACCCTAGTTATATTTTAGTGGTATAAAGTGTTACTAGGTGGAATTGGAGAAAATCAAAGAAACAGAAGCTTTCTTAAAACAAATTATGAAGAAAACTCATTGACAGAAAACCAGTTTACAGAAAAACAAAAACAGAAATTTCTCCATTCCACCCACAACCACCGGGACGTACGTCCCTTACTTCATCATGGGAAGGAGGCGGGTGCCTCACCTTGGGAAATGGTCTCCTCAGACATGGACGTGGGCGCCTCCCCCCTTCGTCTTTCCCCCACCCCACTTCTTCGTCTTCCCTGCATTTTTCGTTTCTTAAAGTTTGTTCATTTTTCTGGTTTTTTCTTGTTTCATTGTTAACAGTTTTTCTTTTCAATTTCATTCTATAACTTCATATACTACCATACTAATAATAACACACCCATAATCCCTACTCCTAATCTAACTTTTCTAAACTATTTCAACAATCAACCAACCAAACCCTATAAACCAACTATAAATTTTTCTCCCCAATCCAAACTGTAACTATCAAACCCTAACTATATGAGATAGAAATCAAACCCCTTACCTCATCTTGTTCTTGCAAAGCTTCAACATTCCTCTACCACGTCCAACCAAAGCTTCCCCTCTTGTTGCTCTTCTTCTTCTTCTCCTTCCAAAACCCCTTTCTTTCTCTCTAGTTACTATGTTTGGTTTTTGTGGGTTATGATGGAAAGAAAAACAACGAAAGTGTTTTTATAATTATGTTTTCTTACTAGCTAAGGGTGTAAACCCATTCCTAGGAAATTGCTCCTCACACCCCTATCCATTCTTATAAATTAACACACTAATAATATCCAATAATATTATTAATCCAATTAATTAGAATCTTTCCGAGAAATTAAATATCGGATCCGAATAATATTTTACCGAACCGAACAGAATAAAAGGACGAGCGAAATGTCGCAAATATATTATCATATATATCGATTAATTTATTTATTCTAAATCAAAATAAATATCGATCATAATTGAAAATATTAATATAATATAATATTAATTAAAATAGGCGTTACAACTCTCCCCACTTATAAACTTTTAGTCCTCGAAATTTCGACCAAAACGAACAAATCGGGACATGCCTACGCGTTAGTCGCTCAATCCTCAGCGTCAATTAAACAACACACAAAAGACACCAAAAAAACAATAAGGGTATCTCCCTAACCACAACGTCAAGTCAAGAACAACCATTCCGAGATGCAAAGCCCATACAATGCACTCGACAACCAACTAACACCCAACAACTAAACAAGTCGCAGACACACCGATTCACTCGAGAACCAAACAAACAAGATCGATACTATCCTAACGCCTCAACCATAGAATTAGTCGCACACTCGAACCGACACCTCGGAAACGAGTCACAAAAGATAGGAACATAAAGTCCTACGACACAACACCGACACCATCGCTAAAACGAAAACAACAAAATGGTTATACAAACCAAAACTAGAACAATCAGAGTAGGATAGTACCACGCGTGCTACGCAACCACGAAAAAAGATGCCTTCATTCACGCATAAGTATGAACTCAAGAATTACACTTGCAGTTATCGCTCTCATTCCAGAAAATCACAAGGTCACATCGTCCTTGTAGATTACCAACGTACAACCCTTGAACAATAACAAGTTACACAAACATAACAGAACTGCGATACACTACTCATTCTAGGGCTTATACTGACAACTTGCGACTATAACTCACTAGTCCAAATCCAACAATCTCGCATATTTGCTAACAATTCAGTGCTCGATATCTAAACCATGTTGCGTCACTTTACCGCATAAGATGCCAACCGTAAAACAACTTGGTTAATCCTCAACTTCACAATTACCTAGAATGGATATGTTCAAAGCGTACACCCATCAGGACACCTCGTAACATCAGTCTCATCAACTCGAAAAATCACCCTTTCATTCTTGATTGATCAACGTCCATTGATCCTCTAAAATACACGACATAGTTTGACCTCTTCAAATATTGTCCAAATATTCACTTGGGAAATTTCAACGTATACACATGACTTCAACGAAGTCTTCCTTTAACAATCCATTCCCAAAATTTGTATTAAGTAATCACTATCCTCGCTTAAATCATAGCGATCAATACACGGGTTTCTAAATCGAAACACCTTTCATAACTTTCAATCTTCCAAAGTGGTAATTCAAACCAAAACACTCTCTCAAGAACTCTACCCATCAACGTCGTCTCATACTACTGTAATTACAAAACAGGTTGGACTTAGAACCATAACATCAATTTTATGAAACCCAACAAGAACACCGTCGCGACCGACTTCCGTCCCAAATAGAACACTTTCCTTTATAAAACATCAATCATCTTAAAGTATTTGTGGTTACAAAACCATCACCAAATTCTTTACTACCAAGACTTGTCTTAGTCGCAACCTAATAATTCGCCACGACTATTTGAATCCAACAAAATCCCTATGATAGTAGTGAACAAATCCTTAATAACTTTCTGAGCTTAATCTCAATAAGTGCCCCAAAATAAACATGCAACATTCTTTAAAGTAATAAATCCCAAATCAGATATTCTTGGGTTATCCACGATATCAACATACTAAACTCAACACCAGACGAAGTCTCTTTATAGATCGTACTCAAACTTGAATTGTCTTCAAGGATTCCAATCTTCTCGTTGTTAACGTCTGCACCTTTAATATTTCAAATGAGCACAACCGCATCAAACTCTAACTCACGTGTCCGACAATTTTTTCCTTATGAAAGTCAAATTGTTCCAAGGTAGTAATACACTTTTCCAACTGTATGTCGAAATACATCTTAAGTCCAAGATGAAATATCACATTACACCGCACAAGGTTCTTCAGTACTAAACAAGACCAAAATCGAAGCATTCGCTAAACTTTTCACTGGCTCAAACAAAAACCGCTTCCCATTGCGAAGTCTAAATAGCGACTCAACCATCTCAAGTCAAAGTACCCACGATCAATACCAACTTATAAAAAGATCTTCCATCAAACTCACAAAGTTCACCATCAAAAACAAAGGAACTTATAAGCTATGAAATAACCCCTTGAAGTCTTCTACAAGATAGAAAATAAATCTTCGCGGAACTGTCCAAAATATCACCGTCTAAGTCGCTTACTTAAGGCATTCTCGTCCAACAGTTCAAAACTCTTTCTTTAGAATACTCGACATGCACTAATCTAACTTCACTATTGATAACGCGAAGCTCAGATGCTTGTTACAATATCCTTAACTTGATGTGAACCAAATAATATCTATTAACACGAAATAACTCTTACATTACTCACGGTCTTGTTCGAACATTCCAAAATCATACGCGCATTAGTCACACTAATGACATCGGCAAATACTCACCGGACCATACACTATCTTGAAAAGCATTGTCTAAACATCTTTAGCTATCGCACTAACTTGTGACATTTGTCTCGGTGAACTAACTTTGATTTTTGTATCAAAATGTGCGGATAGCAAGAGTGCCACCAACTTTTCTTTTATCAATTAAGGAAGGTAAAAGTACGAGAAAAAGACCTTCGTTAGATTTTGAGTAAGGAGAAGGTTATGAAAAGGGAGGTATTATCACCTTTTCATCTGTCAT
Organism: Vicia sativa; assembly: GCA_021764765.1. Lineage (NCBI taxonomy): Eukaryota > Viridiplantae > Streptophyta > Magnoliopsida > Fabales > Fabaceae > Vicia > Vicia sativa. The sequence continues at coordinate 64,780,123 of CM038794.1, forward strand.
ACCCAAAATTTGCCTCCATCTTCTCAAGATATTTCATACATCCATACTCGAAGTTCCTCGAGAGTTGATCGGACAAACTCTCTCAGACAATCGACCCAAACTAGGGTTTGGCATTTCTCAGTCAAGATGGACTTCCAACATCTCCAATGGTATTCATGCCTCCTCATATGCTTCAAAGATTCTCCATGACAAGTTTCAAGCCTTACAAGTCAAGTTTCCTCAGACAATTGCTCAGATGGTTGAAAATCAATTGTATTGGACAGAAAGTCAACTGTGGTAAACATACAGTCAAACTTCATAATTTTTGGTCAACATCCTCATTTTGAAGTTACATTCATCATTTGATCAAGGTTTGATCATGATTCATCAAGAAAACTCAAGATTTGCTCAAAAGTCAAACTTTCTAAATTAGGGTTTCTAGATGAAAAGTCAACTAAACTTTGACTGATCATAACTTCTTCATACTTTCTCAGAAATTTTTCCACCACCTCTTATTTTGAAGGAAATCCAATTCTCTACAACTTCATGTCTCACAAGAAAGTCCAAAAAATGCTTCATTTGAGAGGTATGGCTCAAAACATTACAGGTCATTTTCAAAGTCAACAAAAAGTCACTTTTTGTTTTACAGATATATTGAGCATGGAAACTCCAATTGAGATGAGACAAAAAAGGTTGGTTAGAGGACTCTTAAAGCTTTCCAAAAAGTCCAAGAACACTCAAAAATGTGGAAAATTGAGCAAGATACACTATTTAGAAGTTGGGCAATTTTGGACAATTGCACAAAAGGACATTTTGGTCAAAATGCAAAATTTTCCAAATGGGCCTAAAATCTTTTGATCCAAACTTGTTCATGACATTATTCTTGACCCATAAATGCTTGGCCATGGCAATTTTCTATTTTATTGATTTATTTTTGAATTTTAGAACATTTAATTCAAAATTAAATTATATAAAATATGAAAATAATATATTTTTCAAAAGGGTTGATTTTATACCAAACTTGAAGTCCAAGAAAGCCCAAAACACTTGCCAAATTAGTGCATGATCATGCATTGAAGAGGAAATCAAATTTCTTTCAAGAAAATTGATTTTATTTGAAAAATATTGAATGCTCCAAATCAAATCTTTTTCACTCTTTTCTCTCTCGATCTCTTCTATAAATACTCGACAATATGCCAAACCACGGACACGAAACCCTAGCCCGAAAGAACCCTTATTTTGCCAAAAATTTCAAAACTTTTGAAATTGAATTCTAAGTTCAACAAGTTTGGGCCGATCTAACCATCCAATCTTCCTCCACGAGGTCTCCGAAGCAATACGGTCCTTACATCGAGCCAAAGGCGCGAACCGATCTATAGCTTGCTCCGATTTGGTAAACTCTTGAAAATCAATTTTATTATTCATGCGTTGCTAATATTTTTATGTGTTTATTCATGCTCGGGAGGTTCATTAGAATCTATTTGATACCTTACATGCGAGCATACGTAGGAATCACGTTTTGCCATGGTTAGGTCAATTTTTGAATCGAACCGGTTAACACGGGCATTTTCGGGCAAACCACTAGCACCATTGGATTCGGAAGGTCCGATTTAGGGGTAGGGTCCCCTTTCCCATTTATTCTGCGTATTTTCTTGTTTCAATTCAGGTTGATAGGAGAGGCTAGGAGCTAGGGCTCGTCGTGGACTTTCTTTGGCCGGCGGCGTGCGTGGCAAATCCGTGCGTTCGATTAGTCCATTCGTGCCATCCGGGTCCACGGTGTTGGGCCTTGACTTCTCAAGCGGCGTGTTGCTCATCATCTCACATTTCATTCCATAACACCGGATGACACATGGCGTGGTGGTTAAGGCGCTCCACATTCTCGGATGCTCCTTGGTCTCGATTCGAACCTCATCGGGACTGGTTTTGCATTCTTTTCACAAAACTCATATTTTCTCTATTTTCTATTTTTCATATTTTTAATATTTTCACCTATTTTAATTTCTTTTCATAATGTTATTTACGCATTAAAAATTACCAAAATTATTTTCTTTTTACATTATTTTTAGAAAACCTTTATTTAATTTGTAAAATTAAAAATACAATTTGCATGCATATTTATTTTTATTCATAATTTTGCATTTAAATCACTTTTAATTCATTTTAAATTATTAAATTGCATTCAAAAATCCCAAAAATTATTTTAGCATATTTATGTTATTTCCAACATGTCATATTTTTCCGAATAAAACTTGCATTTTCTAACATTTTCTCTTGTTCGATTCATCTCGTATTTTCAGATTTCTCATTCTTTTCTGAGTTGATCCGATTCAGACGATTCTTCTTTATCATTTTATTTTTCCAATAATGTAACTGTTTATGGGATGTAATAGTTTGAATTAGGTTTTATTTTCATAAGTTTAAATTATGTATACGCCCCAAAGCCATGTAATAGCGTGGGACATTTACCTTTCCGCACTTTACATTCCATTTTAATTTCCGCACCCTATAAGTTAGTAACTAGGCGTGTATGGCAAGACTAATAATGAACATAGCTCACTAATTCCAAGATAAAAATATCGAAAGCGACACTCTCTCTCACACATGCACTTGGGTAATTCTTTCTCGTTGCCTTACGAATTCAAAATGGTCATGTCCCTCGAGCGTGAGGTATTCTAGCACCATTGCCTTCAAACAAATCATCATAGTCCCGATACAAGATTATAAGACCCGATGTCGCCTCCGAATACATGATCTTGACCCTCGATTGTAGCCTCTACGAAAAAATGATGATAGTCCTTGAATGTGCTAGGATACTTCCTACAAGTTGCCTTCTATGACCATCGATGTCCTTGAATGTCCCTTACATCCAGCGAATGGAGTTACCTACCAACTAATGGTATGGATGGCTATTCTAAAGGGCGTAAAACAACAGCGACCAATTACGAGTAGGTGATAAGACTTTTAGTTGCTTGCTCTATCAAAATACTTTTCACACCTCATATTTTTTTCAAAATTCAAACTCTTTTCAAAAACGAAACATTTCCGAACACTTTGTATACATTCCTACATGAATCATTACAAAGTCAAAGCGAAATGCCTTTTCAAAACATTTTGTCAAACACCGAAAGCACAATTTTAAAGTGATCTAGAGCAACTAAGAGCCGTAGATAACTACGGATGGAAGGGTGCTAATACCTTCCCTTTTCATAACCATTCTCCGTACTCGAGAATCTAACGAAGGTCTTTTTACGTACTTTTACCTTCCCTTAATTGGATAAAAATAAAAGTCGGTGGCGACTCTTGCTATCCGCACATTTGCGATACAAACACTAAAAAAGTCAGTTCACCGTATCGCACATCCGTAGTTATCTACGGGCTCTTAGTTGCTCTTAGATCATTTTAAAAAGTGCTTTATGTGTTTGACAAAATGTTTTGAAAAGGCATTTCGCTTTGAATTGTAATGATTCATGTAGAATGTATACAAAGTGTTGGAAATGTTTCGTTTTGAAAAGAGTTTGAACTTTGATAAAAGTGTGAGGTGTAAAAGTATTTTGATGAAGCAACTAAAATCTTATTACCTACTGAAATTGGTCGTTGTGTTCCGTTCCTTTAGAATAGCGTTATCCATACCATTAGTTGGTAGGAAACCTATTAGTTGGATGTGTGAGGGACATTCGAAGGGACATCGGATGGTCATAGAAGGCAACTTGTAGGAAGTATCCTAGCACATTCGAAGGGACTATCATCATTTTGTGGCGACGATCGAGGTCAAGATCATGTATTCGTAGGCGACATCGTGGGTCTATGATCTTTGTATCAAAGGGACTATGATGATTTGTTTTGAAAGCAGCGGTGCTAGAATACCTCGTTCGAGGACTTCACCATTTGAATTCGTAAAGGCAACGAGAGAATTACCTAAAGGTGCATGTGTGAAAAGTGTGTTGAATTGAGATATGTTTATCTTGAAGTTATGAGTGATCTATGTCCAATTTTATCTTGCCATACGCTAATTACTAACAATTTTATCAAGTAGATGATATCACAGTGCGAGAGAATTTGGTGTGGGAGTGGTACTGCGAGGTTGAGGATAGGAAGTTGAAATAGTTGCGAGGCAAAGAGATCGCATTGGTAAGAGTAGCTTGGGAGGACCGCGGATGGGAATGTCACTTGGGGCTGGAGAGTCGGATGAAGGACTCGTATCCGAACTATTAAATGCGAGGTATGTTTTCGAGGACGAAAACTCTTTTAAGTTGGGGAGAGTTGTGACACCCCAAAATAATTCGATAATTAAATAGTTATGATTTTTAATTATTAAATTAATTGAGAACATAATTTATTAATATATTGGATTATTGAGATTAATTATGGAAATATTGGAGGTGTGTTGAGTAAAGTGGGGTGTGAGGAGTAAAGGACTCTGCTTACATTAATGAATTTATTTTATTTATGTTAAAAGGAATAAAAAGGAATTAAATAAGAAAAGGAGGAAAAGAGAGTCATTTTTGGAGAAAACAAGAATACGTGAAGTTGAGGAGAGGAGAAAGAAGGAAGAAGACCTAAAAGTGTCGAATTGAAGAACCATGAGGTAAGGGTGATTTGATTGATTATTTCATATTATAGGTTTTAATTTTGATACTATAGGTCATAGCATGTTAGGAAATCTTGGTTTAGGAATTTCTAGGTTTCCATGGATGTATACTGATTGTGTCAGATTGTGTCAGATTGTGTCAGATTATGGATTGAAACAATTAGGGTGTCAGTAGATGAAAAGAAATGATGGAAATATGTTGTTTGGTGTGATAATGATGCGAATTGGATGCGTTTTAGTGTTTCCCATGTTAGAATTTGTATGGGTAAGTTTGAGTTTGATGGGGGATGAAAGAATGCTGTCAAAAGTGCAGAAAATGGCTTTATAACACGTGGGAACCGGTTCCCAGGGGGAAGGAACCGGGTTCCACATTGAAAAGCTGTGAAAACCTGGAAAAATGCACTCAGGAACCGGTTCCGTTATGGGTAGGAACCGGGTTCCCATACATTTTCGAGCGAGATTTGGAACCTTCGAGAACGGTTCTGTATATAGGAGCAAGGTTACGCTTTATTTTGAAAAATGTCAAACTTTGAAAATCATAACTTTCAAACCGTAAGTTCGTTTTGAGCGCCGTTTTGGACGTTATTTCCTAAATTTAATGCTCTATTTTATGAAATGAAAATATTTTCCAAAACTTGAAATTATTTTGAAAATGAGCCAAGTTCGAAATAAGTGACTTTTGGTAGCATATTGATGTGTGTGTAGAGATCTGTGTTGATGGGTGTATTGGTATTGTGTGGATGTAAAGCATGTTTATGCTGCTGTTAATTGTATGCATGATTTGTTGAAATATCATGTTGATTGGTTTGATTTAGTTATGTTAAGTTGATGTATTACATAGACTGATTAATGTTGCATGCTAGAGATGTGCGTGCATATGCATTGTTTTGGTGAAGTTAATTCCCATTGTCGAATTTGACTTGGATTCCGATATAGATATGCAGTGGGGATGAGTGGTTAGGCTGGATTTGTGTCTGGGTGTTTATGGACGAATCGATGGTTACTGTATCCGGTTGATAATGGATCAGTATTGGGTGACTTGGTCACGTGTTGGTACCACATGCATTGAGTCTGCATTTTATTTGTATGGAATCGTAACATGTTAGGATGTCTTCCAGTGTTACTATTCTCTGATTGTTAATTGTTGTGCATGATAATGGTATGATTGTGATTGTGTATTGAATCTGAAGTTATGCTGAAATGGGTGGATTAATATGCTTGTAATATATTGTTGATTGAGAAGCTTATAATATGCTTTAATTATGAGAAGTCTCACCCTTACTTTACAATTTCAGATTAAAGTTAGCAGCTGTGGAGTTGGTGAGGATGGCTTTAGAGCTTATCATTTAAGTCCGCGTGTCAGTGTCATGCTCTGATTAGATTGTAACACTGGGGAGCGTTAGTTGAGGAATTAGATATTGTTTAATTGTTTCTTTGAACTTTGTTGGGAATAATAATGATTGGATTATTCCGTTTTTGGTTATGATATTTCTGCTGTGTAAGACATGGTCTTAGTTTGACTGAATTATCTGAAAATCTTGATCCTCGATTGTAGCATAGCTCTTTGTTTAATTGAGGTTTGATTTTTATTTATTAATTGTGACATCCCTCATTTTCCGTGTTAACTCTGATTAAGGTTGAGGTAGATATTAATTTAATTAATATTATTCGGGGTATTTAGATGGGGTGTTACATTGTGCACTTCGTGTCATGAAAATACAAACAATTGTTTATAAATGAATACGTGTCCTGGATATGTTTCAAAACACAGTCAACACGCGTGGGCCTGGATTGTAATGTAGGAGCGAATCATAACGCGCCATTGTGCCACGCTTGCAGTCCACCGGTCAACCGAGTCAGCGACGCCGGAGCCCTAGCTCCGGTCGTCTTCTCCGGCGACCAAAAACCCCAAACCTGCAAAATACTAAGAATCGAAACTCAAGGTTAAAGCTACCCCCCTAAATCGGGGTCTGCGAGTTCAATGGTGGTGTTTGTTTTGGCTGAATCGTCCTGTACAAGCCGGTTCGAAGAAGACAGCTTGAAAAACCCTAACTATGGAAAATCGTTATTTTCACGTGCAAGCTTCAAAACGATGGCCCGGATCTCTTATATGGAACCTCATGAACACATTAGAATGGTTAGATTCGATAAACACACGCAGATAAATAAAATGAAAAATCAAGAAAAATATGAATATGTATGAACATGTAGGGCCTGATTAATTTTGTTTCAACCATGGACAAAGATGTATACTTACTCCAAATTACCTCAGGAACACAATGGAATGATTTTGGATGGCTGAAAGTGGCTGGAATTTGAAACTCGATTTTGAAAATTTTGAGAAATTTTTTAGCAAAGTAAGGGTTGTTGTAGGGGCTAGGGTTTCGTCCCTTGTTCTTGGCAATGCACTAGATATTTATATAATTTAAATTTGAATTAAATGGTTTTAAATTCAAAAATAAATCAATAAAATAGAAAGTGGTCATGGCAAGGCATAAATAGGTCACAAATAAAATTATGATCAAGTTTGGATCATAAAATTATAGGCCCATTTGGAAAAAATTGGATTTTGACAAATATCTCCTTTTGTGCAATTATTCAAAAATGCCCAACTTCTGAATGATGTATTTTGCTGAATTTTCCACATTTTTGAGTGTTCTTGGACTTTTTAGAAAGCTCTAAGTGTCCTCTAAACAACCTCTTTGGTTTCATCACAATTAGAGTTTCCATGCTCAATACTTCAAAACAAAAAGTTGACTTTTTGTTGACTTTGAAAAGGACCTAAAATGTTTTGATCCATACCTTCCAAATGAAGCATTTTTTGAACATTCTTGTGAGACATGAAGTTGTAGAGAATTGAATTTCCTTCAAAATGAGAGGTGGTGGAAAATTTAGAAAGTATGAAGAAGTTATGCTCGATCAAAGTTCGATTGACTTTTCTTGAAAAACCCTAATTTGGAAAGTTTGACTTTTGAGCAAATCTTGAGTTTTCTTGATGAATCATGATCAACCCTTGATCAAATGATGAATTTCACTTCAAAATGAGGATGTTGACCAAAAATCATGAAGTTTGTTGTATGTTGACCACATTGACTTTTGTCAATCTGTTGATTTTCAACCATCGAGCAATTATGCGAGAAACTTGACTTGTGAGGCTTGAAACTTGACATGGAGATTCTTTGAAGCATATGAGGAGGCATGATGAACATTGGAGATGTTGGAAGTCCATCTTGATCGAGAATTACCAAACCCTAGTTTGGGTTGATTGCTAGGAGAGGGTTGATTGTCGAAGATGATTGAACACTCGGTACACTGAAATTGCACTTTCGGGTGATGGATAATGCGGGGAATGGGCTTCTGAGATGCCATTTGGAGAAGTTGGAACTTATTTGAGGAATGAGTCGTGCGCTAGACTCGAGATTGTTGTTTGGATAGGAGGCGTCGGAGATGGACTTAAGATGCCATCCAGGAAAGATCGATCTTTGGGGAGTGAGCCGTCGCTAGGCTCGGTAGATGTTTACGAAAGTGGGAGGAGTATGGAGATGGGCTTAAGATGCCATCCGGAGAGTCATCGCTAGACTTCGTGCTCATCTTTGAATGAAGTTATTGGTTTGTAACGGTTTTTAACCAATATGCGACGTGCAAGTGGAGAAATGTCGACAAATAATCGGAGATGGGCTTAAGATGCCTTCAAGGAAGCGGGTAAATGCGCTAGACTACGTAGTTCTTTGATGATAATAAGAGAGTCGAATACATCTTCGTCTTGATTACTCGGGGATAGTATCGGCTAAATGTGGATAGCTTCTGTTGTGCTTGGTATTGATCCATGCACATTATCGGAGGATAACTTGTGATCGTTTAGATAGTTCTCCGTCGGCTTGGGTGTTAATCCTGGATCTGTTGTCGGGAGGACAATGTGGTGATCGTTCGAGATAGTTTTCCGTCGGCGGGGTTAATCTGGACCAGTTGTCGGAGGACAACTAGGGCGGTCGTTCAGATAGTTTCCCGTCTGGCTTCGGGCATTAATCCTAGATCTGTTTGTTTTTAGAAATGATTTTCACCTGTTTTGGAAAAAACAAGAGAAACTTTGATAGAATATTGTTAGTCTGATGCAAAGTATGATGCATGACGATGTGTATGAACAACATATGCATATATTATGACTTTTATGAGCAATGTATGAATGATAGATGTTGTGGTATTTCAAAACATATCCATCCTGAAGAAGATGTGGACGTTCTGCTTGGAGATTTCTGACTTCTGTTTGGGGATGAAGCGGATTAGAAACCCTGAGAAGAAAGATAACTTTGATTCCTCCGATGCACTATCTGACCAAGTCTCGGGCCCAGATATTGTTGAGGATAATAGAGATCGGGAGACGCGCTGTTGAGGATCTTGTGTATAGACCCTGTTGGGGAAGAGTTTGGGAGGTACTCTACTAGGGATATTGCGCATAAATCCTACTGGAGAGTACTTGATAGTTGCTGGGAGACCGGGCTAGAAGGATCTGGAGCCCGTCGAAATCTCTGGTGGGAATAAAGATGTAGGTTTCCTCGATGCACTATCGACCAAGTTTCAAGTCGGATCTTTATGCTTAGGAAATGATGATTGCTGAGAGATATTTTACTGGGGATAAATACCTCAGCCGGGGATGAAATGTTATTGCTTGGAGACTGATGTCACATGGTTAAGTTGAGTGGAATCATTGCTCGAGGACTAACGTATACTCCGCTGGGGAAGGTGAGAGACACCTCTGTGGGGATCATGCTCTGCGTGGGGATGTTTTGGTGACCTTCGACGTCATCTCAATTCCTGGAGCCTGTAGTAATTACTTTTGTATGTTCACTTTTAGCATGTTCGTAAGATTTTATTGTCGGATGCATATAATCATTCAAAGCAAGCGTTGGACTTTATGCAAGCGACAACGTGAAAAATTGAAAGAACTTGTATTTATTTGAATTGTGGCGTATGGCCAAGTAGTTTGTACACAAGGAAAGTAAAAAGCTATGCGGAAACAAATCTCGTTAAGTTCCAACTATGCTAGTACTCATATATTTCGACTATCTCATTCATCGTTGAAAGTGAGTGGTGATCTTTGCCATTTGAATCTTGAATCTTGATAGTAGTCTAGAAGTAGATGATGCAGGCGAGACATAGCTTAAATCCTAACTTTTCCTAGACCGCCCTTTCGGGTTTTAGTCTCTGGGATACCCTTTTTGCCCAACCTCCTTTTCGGGTTTTCGACTTGGGTGTACATGTTTTATATATATCCTTAACTTTTGCGAACCCTTTTGGTTCTTGAGGATACCCTTATTTTGCCTAGGTCGAGTTGACCTAGCGGGTCTCTTTATCGTAGTATTTTTGACTATGTCTGCGTTCACGAGGTGTGGGAAGTCTTCACCGTCCATGGTGCTAAGTATCATAGCTCAGCAGGAAAATCATCTTGACTACAAATGGTCCCTCGTGGGTGGGAGTCCATTTCCCACAGGATCACCTTGTGGAAGAATGATGCGCTTGACTACTAGATCACCGACTTGGTAGACTCGATGCTTGACCTTCTTGTTGAATGCTCGATCATTCGTTTACGATAGATCATCCATGGCGGATGGATGCGAGTCGTTTCTCATTAATCAAGTTGATCACGATCAAGGCGATCTGGACCCAATCATCTTAAACAACTGCGTCTGGAGGACTACGGTTGAGGGTGTCACGAACCTCGATGGGTAGAGCGCTTCCATACCGTATACAATAGAGAAGGGGGTTGCCCCTGTTGATGTCTGTACTGTAGTGCGATCACCATGAAGAGCAAATGGTAACATCTCATGCCAATCTTTGTGAGTCCTTGTCATCTTCTTAATGTTCTTGTTGGCGGCTTCCTGGCGCCATTCATCTTAGGCCGATATGGAGAAGAGTTGTGATGCTTGATCTTGAGCGTATGCGAGTTCGATGATCATCTTATTATTGATATTAGAGCCATTATCGTGATAATCCTTTCGGGAGTGCCATACCGAGATAAGATTGTGTTTGATGAATCGAGCCACGATATTCTTGGTAACAGATCTGACGAGTGCCTCTACCCATTTGGTGAAATATCAATTGCCACAAGGATGAAGCGATGTCCGTTGGAAGTTGTGGGCTTGATTTCTCCGATCATGTCAATGCCCACATTGCAAAAGGCCAAGGAGCTGTTAGAATATTCAGAGGTACTGGAGGTACGTGCACTTTTTTTGCATAAATCTGACACTTGTGACAAGATCACGCATAGCGGTGAAAATCAGCTTCCATGGTGGACCAATAGTAACCTATCCTCAAAATCTTCTTAGCCATGGTGTGTCCACTGGAATGGGTACCAAATGCGCCTTCGTGTAACTTTTCCATGATACGTTCTGCTGTTTTCTGATCTACACAGCGAAGTAAGCACAAGTCGTGGTTGCGCTTGTAAAAATGCCGTTGCTGAGAAAGAATTTGGATACAAATCTTCTCAAGAACTTCTTGTCATTGACAGATGCCCCTGCGGGATATTCCTGAGTCTCAAGATACCTCTTCACATCGTAGTACCAAGGTTTCTCTTCTGTGTCAAGCTCATAACAATATGCTAGTTCGTCAAACTTCTCAATGATGATCTGGGGAGCCTCGTTGTCCCATATGACCTTGAACATATACGACATAGTAGCTAATGCGTCTGCCAACTGATTCTCTTCTCGTGTAATGTGATTGAAAGTGATCTCTTTAAATTAGGGGATCAAACTCAGAACATGCTCTCGATACAGAATGAGATTTGTGACACCCCGATTTAATTCGAATATTAAATAAATGGGAATTTAATTATTTATTTAATTAAAATCTTAAGTATTTATATTTTTGGATTTAATTGGATTAATTGGGGAAAGAGAGGTTGGAGGTGTGCAGAGTAAATAGTGGGTGTGAGGAGTAAATCACTCTACTTTTGCTAATTATTAATTATGTTTTTTATTTGGAATAATAAAGGAATATTAAAAAGGAAAACAAGGAAAAAGGAGTCTTTTTGGAGAAAAGCTATTTCACGTAGAATTGGAGAAGAGAAGAGAAGAGAGGAAAAGCCGTGAGGAAATTGAAGATCATCGCGGTGAGGTGATTTCATTTGGTTTAATTCCTTATGGGTTTTGGGAATCAACCGGGTAATTGGGTATGTTAGGAACTTGATTATAGGTTTGTAGAATGAAACCTATTTTGTGTCGGTATCTGGAATTAGGATCATTAGTGTGTCGAATAAATAATAGGAATGATGAAACTATATTGTTTGATGTTATAATGGTGTAAAATGGTTGTAAATTGGTGTTCATAATGTCACAATTCGTGTTAGAAAGTTTGGAAATGATAAGGAATGCATAATCTTTGTCAAAAGTAGCGATTTTCTTTATGGTCGTGAACCGGTTCCACATGGGAACCGGGTTCCAGTGTTAATACAAAATTGGCGGTTTTATGCGTGGGAACCGGTTCCAGTGGGGAGGAACGGGTTCCCCATACAAAATTCGGAGGCGTATTTTCAAGTTGTGGGAACCGGGTTCTCCCGTGAGGAACCGATTACCAGCATGTATTTCAAAACTTCTAAAACTTCAAAAATTTAATATTTTCCAAACCGTAACTCCGATTCGAGTGCCGTTTTCGGCATTATTTCTTAAATTTAAAATACTATCTTTTAGAAAGGAAAAATATTATTTTCTCTAAAATTATTTTTAAAGAGTCCAGCTCCGATTTTGAAAAGTATGGATAATTAAGGATAATGGGAATTAATACAAATGATGCGAGTTACGGATGAGAACTAATCGTACAATGTTGTATGTTGATATTCATTATGATTGAATGTGATACATTGGTGAAATGACATTATGTGGATTATATTGATATTATGATACGTAGTGATGTTGCATGCTTTTATGATGCATGCATGAGCATTTATTAAATTGGTTCATTCCCGTTTGTGCGAAAGTGGTGCGAGCCAATAGACTTACTCGGATTTTGAGGTAGTGAGGCTAGATTCTTGACCCAATGGTTGTGGGCGAATCATGGATTTACGCTGTCTTTCCACATGTAAACAGAGCAGTGGGTAAACTCGGTTCACATTTTGGTACCACATGCATAGAGTCTGCATTGCATATGGGATTGTAACATGCTAGGATGGTTTCCAGTGTTGCAATTTCCATTGTTTGTTATATACATGTTCATTGTGTGAACTTCCTTTGTGAATTGACTACGATCATGTGTTTGGTTAATGGATTAATGTATTCGATTATTCTGTTGTATTTAAAAACGTATAATGCATTTTATATCGAATCGAAATCTCACCCTTACTTTAACGATTTCAGATCCGAAGTGATTAGCTGCTTGGAGTTGGTGAGGATAGCTCTAGAGTCGAGTCAGTTAGTTAATCCGCGTGTCAGTGTCGTGCTCTGGTAGATGTAACAGTGGGGAAACGTTGTTTTGATAATCCTTTAATGGATATCTTTAATGATTTTGAATTATGTTTTGATTTATTATCCTAGAATAACTATGAGTGATGTATTCGGGATTTGTTATGTTTCATTTCCGCTGTTAAACATAACTTAAGTCAATTTTATTTAATGATTTATTCTTCAGCGAAAGCATGACAACTGTGTTGATTGATTTGAATCATTTAAATTGTGACGCCTCTTGATATGTGTTAAATACTCTGATTAGTCTTTATAAATCGCGGGTAATTAGAAGGGGTGTTACAATAGTGGTATCAGAGCATAGTCGGTCTTCTCTTAGTGTCGTTATCCCTTTTAGTATGCAACTAATGTAAGTAACACTGTCGATACTTGTGTGCTAATGTAGATTGTTTTGTAATGTTACAGAACAATGGTTGGAAGAGGTAACAGAAGGAACGACGATGCTATTGCTGAAGTATTAGGATTGTTATGGGTGCTCGGAGGAATCGGCGGAGGCTGTGATTGGTCTTGACAAACAATTGGGAATTTTCGGAGGAATAATCCTCCATTGTTCAAGGTGCACATGATCCAGGGTGCTCGGAAGTGGTTGAAGATCGAGAGGATCTTGAGGGTGATTGATTGTCTTTGAGGGCTAAAGGTGAGATATGGTACTCACATGATGGCGGAGGAAGGCGATGGTGGTGGGTTGCTACGGGTGAAATGGAAGAAGATGGAATTGCATTGACTTGGGTGTGTTCGGAGAGCTTTTACGAGAAGGTACTTTCTTGAAGACATTCGGGGTAAGAAAGAGATTGAGTTTACGGAGCTCAAGCAAGGCAACAAATCGTGAGTGGTATGCTACTGAAGTTTCTTGAATTAGCAAGTATTATGCTAATTACCCTAACGATGCGAGATGGAGAATTTTCCAAATGTATCAAGTTTGAGAATGATCTACGTGATGAGATCAAGCGGTGTCGGTGTCGGTAGTATTAAGTTTTCTGATTTGGTTAGCTGTAGTAGGATTACGGAAGAAGATCTTGCTAGCACTAAGTCGAATGCTCAAAGTTATCTTGATCGTAAGGAAGAGACGGATGGATCGTGGTAAGCCTTATGATAGGAATAATCGAAATCGGAGGTTGGAAGAAGCCTAGTGGGGAGACTACGGCTCTTACGGTTCTTCCGTAAGGTGCTACTGAGATGTGGTGAATTGGGTCACGAGCTCTGAATGCAAGAATGATGAAGTGCAACAATTGTGGAAGATTTGGTCATTTAGGCTGAGTGCGGATCCGAAGGATAACTTATTACAAGCTGTGGCGAAGAAGGACACACTCGTTCGCAGTGTACTAAGCCAAAGAAAGAGGAAGCTTGTGGGAAAGTGTTTGCTTTCGGGATCGGGCGTTAAGCGGATGATAGGTTGATTAAAGGTACATGTTTATTAATGACATACCTTTAATTGCAATTATTGATACTAGAGCGACACATTCTTTTATTGCTTTGGATTGTGCTAAAAGATTGAATCTGGAAATTTCTAATTTGGATGGAAGTATGGTTATTGACACTCCTGCGTCGGGTTCAGTGACTACTTCGTATGTGTGTGGAATTGTCCTATTGTTATTTCGATGGGGTTGGTATGGATTTAGTGTGCCTACCTTTAGAACAACTTGATATTATCCTTGGAATGAACTGGTTGGTCTTCAACCAGGTTCATATCAATTGTTTTGAGAAGACGGTCATATTCCCTGAAGAAGTTAAAGTTGAAAATGTGACTATGTCAGTTAAGCATATGAGTTCAGCCGTTAGAGAGGGTTCTGTAGTGTTTATGTTATATTCTTCGACGGAAGTGAAAGGAAAAGCTAAGAGTGGTGAATTACATTGTGAATGAATTTCGAGGTATTTCGGGAGGATGTTAGTGAGCTACCACACGAGAGAAGTGGAGTTTACTATAGATTTGATTCCTCGAACTAGACCGGTGTCAGCGACACCTTATCGCATCGACATCTGAGTTATGCGGTGAAGAAAGCAGTTGGAAGAGTTATTGGAGAAGAAGTTTATTCGGCCTAGTATTTCGCAGTGAGTGCCGGTATTGTTGGTTAAGAAAAAGGAAGATGCGATGAGACTATGTGTTGACTACGCAATTGAATAAAGTGACAATCAAGAATCGGTATCCATTGCCGGTTGATGATTTGATGGATCGGTTGGTGGGACCTTGTGTATTTAGTAAAATTGATCGAGTGCGGATATCATCAGTTAGTGTTAAGGCGGAAGATATTGAGCTGCGTTTAGAGCGAGTATGGGCATTATGAATATTACGTTATGCCATTTGGAGTTACTAATGCACCTGGTGTGTTTATGGAGTATATGAACAGGATATTTCATCCGTATCTGGACAAGTTTGTGGTGGCATTTATTGACGACATTCTGATCTACTCAAAGAATGATGAAGAGCATGCAAAGCATCTTAGGATTGTATTGGAATTATTGAAGGAGAAGAAGCTTTATGCGAAGTTGTCAAAATGCGAGTTTTGGTTAAGCGAAGTGAGTTTCCTTGGTCACGTGATTTCCAAGAATGGTATTGTTGTTGATCCTACAAAGGTAGAAGCGGTATCTCGGTGGGAAGCGCCGAAGAATGCTTCAGAGATTCGTAGTTTTCTTGGTCTTGTAGGTTACCACAGGAAATTCATTGAGGGATTTTCGAAGTTAGCTTTACCGTTGACTAAGTTGACGAGAAAAGGTCAAGCGTTTGTTTGGGATGCAGATTGTGAGAAAGGATTCCAAGAATTGAAGAGGAGGTTGACTAGTGCTCCGATTCTAATTTTGCGAATCAGGAAGAATCTTCGTGGTGTATTGCGATCGTCTTTGATGGGTTTAGGAGGTGTTTTGATGCAAGATAGGAAGGTTGTGGCTTATGCTTCAAGGCAGTTGAAGATTCATGAAAGGAATTACCGACTCATGATTTGGGTTGGCATTGTTGTATTTGTTTTGAAATTACGGAGGCATTATCGTATGGTTCACGGTTTGAAGTGTCGGTGATCACAAGAGCACAAGTATCTCTTTGATCGAGAAAGAGTTGAATATGAGGCGAGAGAAGATGGTTAGAATTTCTCAAGGATTATGATTTCGGTTTGAATTACCATCCTGGTAAGGCAAACGTTGTGGCAGACGCGTTAAGCAGGAAGTCCTTACATATGTCGATTTTAATGGTTCGTGAATTGGATTTAGTGGAACAATTCAGAGACTTAAGTTTGGTATGTGAGACTACTCCGAATAGTGTGAAATTGGGCATGTTGAAGCTGACTAGTGGTATTTTGGAAGAGATTCGAAATGGGCAGAAGTCTGATGTTGGATTGGTTGACAAGTGCGTTGATTAACCAAGGTCAAGGAGGCGGTTCCGAATTGACGAGAATGGCGTTATGAGATTTGGTGATAGAGTGTGTGTTCTGGATGTTGCTGAGATTCGAAAAAGTATTTTTGAAGAAGGACACCGTAGTGGATTAAGTATTCATCCCGGTGCTACTAAGATGTATCATGATTTGAAGAATTTATTTTGGTGGCCCGGAATGAAAAAGGAAATTGCGAGTTTGTGTATCGTGTTTGGTTTGTCATAAATCAAAGATTGAACATCGAGAAACCGTCGGGATGATGGAACCATTGTTTGTTCAGTGGAAATGGGATGGCATTTCTATGGTTTCGTTTGGTTTCTTGAGGGACAACGACGTGATTCTATTTGGGTTATTGTCGACCGATTGACAAAGTCTGCTCACTTTATTCGATAAGAATGGATTATCCGGTGGAGGGTGGCGGTGTATGTTGAGAGGATTGTAAGTTTGCATGATATTCCGTCTAGCATTGTGTCGGATAGAGATCTGAGTTTTACTTCTAAGTTTTGGACAGGATTGCAAGAAGCTTTGGGTACTAAGTTACGATTGAGTTCCGCATATCATCCGCAGACAGATGGTCAGACGGAGAGGACGATTCACTCGTTAGAGGATTTGTTGAGGGCTTGTGTGTTAGAGAAAGGTGGAGCTTGGGATAGCTACTTGCCGTTGATAGAGTTTACCTATAACAATAGTTTTCATTCGAGCATTGGTATGGCTCCGTTTGAGGCATTGTGCGGTGGGAGGTGTCGGGACACCGTTGTGTTGAGTGCGAATCTAGAGAAATCGTGATTGGGCGGAGATCGTTCAACAAACTTCAAAAAGATCAAGATGATTCGGGAGAAGATGAGAACTTCTCAGTCGTCGAAAAGTTATCATGATAAGAGGAGGAAAAATCTTGAGTTTAATGAAGGAGACCACGTGTTCTGCGTAACACGGTGAGCCGACTTTTAGTGTTTTGTATCGCAAATGTGCGGATAGCAAGAGTCGCCACCGACTTTTATTTTATCAATTAAGGAAGGTAAAAGTAGAAAAAGACCTTCGTTTAGATTACGAGTAAGGGAGAAGGTTATGAAAAGGGAAGGTATTAGCACCCCTTTCCATCCATGATTTATTCTACGGGCTCTTAGTTGCTCTAGATCACTTTAAAATTGCTTTACGTGTGTTTGACAAAATGTTTTGAAAAGGCATTTCGCTTTGACTTTGTAATGACTCATGTAGGGTGTATACAAAGTGTTAGGAAATGTTCGTTTTTTAAAGAGTTTGAACTTTGAAAAAGAGTGTGTGGTGTGAAAAGTATTTGGTTTAGAGCAAGCAACTAAAGACTTATTTACCTACTCGAATTGGTCGTTTTTGTATTATTCGTTCCTTTAGAATAGCGCTAGCCATACCATTAGTTAGTAGGTAGCTCCATTCGTTGGATGTAAGCGGGACATTCGAAGGGACATCGGATGGTCATTGAAGGCAACTTGTAGGAAGTATCCTAGCACATTCGAAGGGACTATCATCATTTTTCGTGGCGACAATCGAGGTCAAGATCATGTATTCGGAGGCGACATCGTGGGTCTTATGATCTTTGTATCGAAGGGACTATGATGATTTGTTTGTGAGCAGCGGTGCTAGGATACCTCTACGTTCGAGGACATGACCATTTTGAATTAGTAAAGACGAGAGAATTACCTAAGGGGTGCATGTGTGAGAGAAGTGTGTTGATTTCATATATTTTATCTTGAAAATTAGTGGGCTAAGTTCATTATTATCTTGCCATACACGCCTAGTTACTAGCAATTGATAGGGTGCGGAAAGTAAAATGCGGAATGTAAAGATGCGGAAGGTAAATCCTAAGCTATTACAAGGCTTTGAGGCGGATACATAATTTAAAATGCGGAAAATAAAGACCTAATTTTAAACTATTACATCCCATATCTGATTACATTATTGAAAAAAATAAAATGATAAAGCAAATCGTCGAATCGGATCAACTTTGTAAAAGAGCGAGATCGGAAAATACGAGATGAATCGAATAAGAAAAATGTTAGAAAAATGCAAATTTTATATGAAAAAATATTACATGCTGGAAATAATATAAATATGCTAAAATAAATTTTTGGGATTTTTTGGATGCAATTTAATAATTAAAAGCTAATTAAATGTGATTTAAATGCAAAAATATGAATAAAAATAAATATGCATGCAAAATTGTATTTTTTAATTTATTAAATTAAATAAAGATTTTAGAAAACAAATGCAAAAGAAAATAATTTTTGACAATTTTTAAATGTAGAAATAAAATCATGAAAAGAAATTAAAATGATGCAAAAATATTAAATAATATAAAAAATAGAAAAATATGAAAAAATATGAGATTTGCAAACTTGTAAAAAGAAATGTCATGGCGAGGATCGAGCGGAGACATGTGAGAGCATCTACCAGATGCACGCCTTTACCACTCGCCATGTGCTTCCTTTTGAGATCAGGAGGAGTGGGTTATAACACGTCGCTTCCTAACACCTCGTCTTGGCGCCATCCATCGTCTTCCTCGTTTTGAATATTTGAAAGCTCGGCGTCGGCCATTTCTCGGCCTGAGGCCACAGCAAAATCAAAAACACAACATACATAATATAAATAACATCTAAGACCATGGTTCGATTGGAAACATCATTCGAGAATGCAATGGTCTTGGTCTTGAGGTCCAATTTTCCTATTTTGTGAAACCCTAAAGCGGCACGGGAACCTAACAATAGCAATCGTGTTCCGGCCATGGAAATTGATTAAAGCACCGAAAGCTTGCAAACACATCACGATCACAAAACAAACACAAATCACATTAATAATGCATGAATGAAAAAATCGATTTTGAAATTTCAAGAACAAACCAATTTCGGTTTCACGATTCTTGATGGTTTTGGCAAAGTGAAGGTCGATTCGATTACGGAGATGTCAAGGAATTGGACACCTCAAAATTGATTGAAATCGTTGGAATTAGGGTTACCACTTGCTTGTGCACCACGGTTTTGAACTTTGGAATAGGGTTTCTAGGGCAATTTTCTGTTCTCTCTTGATAGGTATGCATCACACATTTATCTTTGGATGAATTTGGCATGGTTTTGGAAAGAATCAATCAACATTCAATGTAAATCAAAATTGATTTTGTACAAAATCAAATTTCCAAAATTTGATTAATTTCAATCAATCTTGCCATATTGATCAATTTTAGAAAATTCTTGGCCTTTGTGAGTTACTTGAGCCTCGAGGAAAGAATAAAATCAATCTTTCAATTAATTTTGATTTTATACTTTATTTTTAAATTTAATTTGTATTTAAATGAATAAATTCCAAATTAAATAGAAAAATAAAATAAAATTCATGGCATTGGGCTTGGATATTCCTAATTGTATGAGGAATAAGTTTGGATGAAGAAAAAGCAAGCCATTTGCAAAAATTTGATTTTAAGTATCTCTCTTTGTGCATTCCTTCAAAATTGCCCACTTGTGAATGGTGTATCTTGCTCAATTTTCCATATTTTGAGTGTTCTTGGACTTTTGGAAGCTCTGAGTCCTCTAACCAACCTTTTTGGTCGTCTCAAAACAAAAGTTGACTTTTGTTGACTTTGAAAATGACTGTAATGTTTTGAGCTATACCTCTCAAATGAAGCATTTTTGGACATTCTTGTGAGATATGAAGTTGTAGAAATTGAATTTCCTTCAAAACAAGAGGTGGTGGAAAATTTTACGAAAGTATGAGAAAGTTATGATCGATCAAAGTTCGTTGACTTTTCACCTAGAAACCCTAATTTAGAAAGTTGGACTTTTGAGCAAATCTTGAGTTTTCTTGATGAATCATGATCAACCCTTGATCAAATGATGAATGTAACTTCAAAATGAGGATGTTGACCAAAAATTATGAAGTTTGTTATGTTGACCACGATTGACTTTTGTCCAATCTGTGATTTTCACCATCGAGCAATTGTGCGAGGAAACTTGACTTGTGAGGCTTGAAACTTGACATGGAGAATCTTTGAAACATATGAGGAGGCATGAAGACCATTGGAGATATTGGAAGTCCATCTTGGTGAGGGATACCAAACCCTAGTTTGGGTTGATTGTCTAGGAGAGTTTGTCGATCGACTCTTGAGGAATCTTTGAGTATAAATGTATGAAATCTCTTGAGTGGATGGAGGGCAAATTTTGGGGTATGACACATGCGAGTTACTCCGATGATTGGTATTGGTCGAGCTTTGAAGTCAAAGTTGACTCCGCCCTTTATTGGTCCGTTTAGATTACCAAGAGAGTTGGAAAGGTTGCTTACCGGTTGCTTTGCGTGGTCGATTCTTGAATGCTTGATGTTTTCCATGTATCTCGATTGAGGAGGTACATTGCGGATCCGTCTCATGAGATTCAAGTAGATGATGTTCGAAATCATTTGTTGTTGGTGCGGATTGAGGAGGAGGTGAAGCAATTAGGTAAAGAGATAGCCTTGCGAGTAGCTTGGGAGGACCAGGAAGGAAATGTCACTTGGGGCTGGAGAGTCGGATGAAGGACTCGTATCCCGAACTTCGTCGGTATGTCTTGAGGGCGAAAACTCTTTTAGTGAGGAGGTTGTTACACCCGATTTAATTCGAATATTAAATAAATGGAATTTAATTATTTATTTAATTAAAGTCTTAAGTATTTATATTTTGGATTTAATTGGATTAATTGGAGAAAGAAAGGTTGGAGGTGTGCGAGTAAATAGTGGGTGTGAGGAGTAAATCACTCTACTTTTGCTAATTATTAATTATGTATTTTATTTGGAATAATAAAGGAATATTAAAAGGAAAACAAGGAAAAAAGAGTCTTTTGGAGAAAACTATTTCACGTAGAATTGGAGAAGAGAAAGAGAAGAGAGAGAAAAGCCGGCAAGAAAATTGAAGATCATCGAGGTAAGGTGATTTCATTCGGTTTAATGCCTTATGGGTTTTGGGAATCAACGGGTAATTGGGTATGTTAGGAACTTGATTATAGGTTTGTAGAATGAAACCCTTTTGTGTCGGTGTATGGAATTAGGATCATTAGTGTGTCGAATAAATAATAGGAATGATGAAACTATGTTGTTTGATGTTATAATGGTGTAAAATGGTTGTAAATTGGTGTTCCTAATGTCACAATTCATGTTAGAAAGTTTGGAAATGATAAGGAATGCATAATGCTGTCAAAAGTAGCAAATTTTAGGTGTTGAATTTCAAAATTAGCGATTTGTATGTGGGAACGGTTCCTAGTGGGAATGCGGGTTCCCCATACAAAATTCGAGCGTATTTTCAAATTGTGGGAACCGGGTTCTCCCAGTGAGGAACCGGTTACCACTGTGTATTTTTCCGAAACTTCTAAAACTTTAAAAATTCATATTTTCCAAACCGTAACTCCGATTTGAGTGCCATTTTCGGCATTATTTCTTAAATTTAAAATACTATCTTTTAGAAAGGAAAAATATTATTTTCTCCAAAATTATTTTTAAAGAGTCCAGCTCCCAATTTTGAAAAGTATGGATAATTAAGGATAATGGGAAATTAATACAAATGGTCTGAGTTACCGGATGAGAACTAATCCGTACAATGTTGTATGTTGATATTCATTATGATTAAATGTGATACATTGGTGAAATGGCATTATGTGGATTATATTGATATTATGATCTGTGAAGTGATGTTGCATGTTTTATGATGCATGCATGAGCATTTGTTTAATTGGTTCATTCCATTGTGCGGAGTGAGTGGAGAGCCAATAGACTTACGGATTTGGAGGTAGTGAGGCTAGATTCTTGACCCAATGGTTGTGGGCGAATCATGGATTTCGTTGTCTTTCCACATGTAAGCGGGCGGTGGGTGAACTCGGTTCACGTTTGGTACCACATGCATAGAGTCGCATTGCGTATGGTATTGTAACATGCTAGGATGGTTTCGGTGTTGCAATTTCCATTGTTTGTTATATACATGTTCATTGTGTGCTGCCTTTGTGAATTGACTACGATCATGTGTTTGGTTAATGGATTAATGTATTCGAATATTACATTGTATTTAAAAGCATTATAATGCATTTTATATTGAATCAAATCTCACCCTTACGTTAACGATTTCGGATCCGAGTGATTAAGCGCTTGGAGTTCGTGAGGATAGCTCTAGAGTCGAGTCGAGTTAGTTAATCCGGTATGTCGATGTCGTGCTCGGTAGATGTAACTTTGGGAAGCGTTGTTTTGAAAATCCTTTAATGGATATCTTTAATGATTTTGAATTATGTTTTGATTTATTATCCGGAATAACTATGAATGATGTATTAAGTGATTTGTTATGTTTCATTTCATTATTAAACATAACTTAAGTCAATTTTGTTTAATGATTTATTCTTCAGTGAAAGCATGACAACTATGTTGATTGATTTGAATCATTTAAATTGTGACGCCTTTTGATATGTGTTAAATACTCTGATTAATCTTTATAAATCGCGGGTAATTAGAAGGGGTGTTACAAGATTCGGATGCTTCGTATCCCACTCGCCCTTAATCTGACTGATCACCAAAGCTGAATCTCCATATACTTGTAAGAAACACATAGCTTTTTGGAAGGGGTGATACAGTAAAAGAAAGAAACAACAATTGAATGCAAAAGTCCAACGATTTTATTGACGGAAAATATGCAAATGACAGATAATAACCCTCACAAACAAGCCATGATGCCCCGGGCAAGGCACTAGGCTTTAGAGTTTATTGTTCAAAACATAAAGAAATACGAAAAGCAAAACAAAATAAAACAATTACTCGACTAAAGGAGGTTGGTATAGCGTCTTGATCTTCCAATTGATGAGCCCTTTGCAGGTTGGGAAGATCCACTGGCGATGTCGAAGTCGTTGTCGTAGTCTTCTATAGCATGGATTCCACTCGGGCGTCTTGGAAAGGAAGTTGGCGGCACGTTCGCGGCGTATCATCTTGACCTTTGATGGTGAAGCTAAACCGTCTTGTCGGACTTGAAAGGGAGATCGAGGCCGACCCCAAATAGAACTACCTCCTTCTTCCACTGCGGCTTGAGCATCTTTCGGTGAGGCCATCCTAAGCGGAACTTGCATAACCGGGGAGTGACGGGAGAGTCAGGGCATGACTCGGGTATTGTTTCAAAAGCTTGCGGGGTCTCGTGAATTCACCCTCCACCTCGAGGTATCGGAATGGTATGATGGTGACCATAAATTCCTCTTCACCATACTTTGTAACAACCATCCCTTTCACGGGTACTTGACCGATGCAAGTAGAGAAACGCCCTTTGCCCATGTATCAAGGGCATCCAAGTAGGCAAGAGTAAAGGACGGATGTCCATAACAAAAAAGTGGAGTCAAAAGTTTGGGAACCGACTTTGGTAGCAGAATGAGCTCTCAAGTTTTGTTCGTTTAGAACCATCAAAAGCTCTCACAATTATGTCATTTGGGTTTGAACCAACCCTTCAACATCAAGTCGATCAAAAGCGGTCTTGGAAGGATATTGAGGCGAACGGTATCCACAAAACATGAGACAATGTAATGCCCTTGCATTCAAAGAGATGTGCAAGGCTTTGTTGTGTTTCCTTCGGAAGGAGTCAAATCGACATCGAAAAGCCTAGGCCGTTGTTGGCGGCGGCTAGCAATACAAACTTCAAGCGGTCGTAGTAGTGTCTTGCTGCACGTGAGCATTCTTGAGAAAATTCACCAAAGCGTTAGCATGAGCCTCGAGCACAAGAGTAGAGCAAGCATGGAGATCTTGGGCCAGATGCCTTGTTGTTCCACAACATTGTAGTCACTCTTTTGATGATCTTGAATTTCCTCCATTTCTTGTTTGGAGGTGTCTTGACAACTTCCTTTGGTACTTGTGAGGAGGGTGAGTCATGATTCTTTCCCTCTAGCTTGGGAATGGATTGAATAGGGAATCGGTGGAGTCGCGATGTCTTTTGGAGGAGATTTACGGAGAAAACCCTTCCGGTTGGTCACCTTACTTGATCGGTGATGTTGTCAATGTCGGGAATGGTAGCTTCAAGCGTAAGATCTCCAATAGTCGGAGGGTCTTGCTTGGCGCCATGATAGTAAACATCGGCTCCATAATTCCAGGATAGCCTTGTCGGAGGAATATGGGCCGGTGCAGGAGAAGTAATGATGAGAGGTGCCACTCTGAGCACAGAATCGTGAGAGGAAATCCTTATGGTGTTAACATCGGCATGGTCTTACGGGAAATCGTCACCCCATCCGGTCCTTTAACATCTTCAATAGGAATTTTGTAGCTCTCGGGAATAGTGTACTTCACCATGTAATCGTACTTTCCACTTGGCTAAGGTATCCCACGAGATGGTGCGGTTCGTTCACCTCCTCGATCTTCAACTTTGACATATCTTCACACTTCTACCGGGTGGTTTAGAAATAGTATCTCACGGTTATCCATCATGTCTTGAACCGTCTTCTCAACCAAACCTGACCATCAGTGCGGATGGGCACCAGCGACAATTCTTTGGGCATCTGGGTTGACACGGCTTGTAGCAAATTCTTCTTATGTCATCGGAGGAATGGTCAAGTCATCTATGTTGAAAACATAAGTATCATCGCCAACAACATTGGAACTCTTGTCATGGTTAGGCATAGGTGCGTTGATCACATTGGTCTACGGGAGGTCAAACTCAATGCATTAGCTTGATCATGTCTTGAATCTTGTTCTTGAGCCCAACGGTTGTCGATGTCGTGCCAGGCTATCAGTGGTAAGCACACTTAGCATTAGGATTGTATCTCGGAGAGGAAGTGTTGATGTTTTGAGGAGGATCCTCAAGGTGATCAGCTGCTTTCAACATGTGTTGCAAGGCTTGCGACAATGGCATGTTGACCTTAAATGTGTCTTCGTGGCGCGTTACGGCTACGCGTGTTGTATCGGCGAGGTTGTCTTGATGTAGGATTGGAGATCTGGCCCCAGTTGAGCACGGTCGGTCTTGGCTCGATTTTTCGACCATACACGGCATTAGTTTCTTTCTTACCACCAAAGATCTCTTTGCGGCATTTGAAGATGTCTCTATCTGAATCTTCCCTCTTGATACCGACTTGATCGCTCTTTGTCAATATCATTTCGGTGAATCCGTGAAGAGTTTCCAATCGGATGTGAAATTCACGGCAGCGATCGTGATGTCACGAGAGAATGTTATGACACACTATCGACACTCTGTTAACAATTTACGGTAAATATAAATAACGATAAAGAACACAATAAATTGTTTACCCGTTCGGTGTCTAACTACACCTACATCGGGGCTACCAAGCGGGGGAAATTCACTATTAGTAGAATTAATTCGAGAATAAACCACGGTTTATCTCCTTCACTAAAACCTACAATGCAACTTCAACCTAAGTCCTACTTAGATGCGAGTACCTACTCACTCCCCCTCAATCCGGCGGTGATATCAACCTATTGACTAATTGAATTGTGAAGACACACTTCAATAAACTATCTTGATCTCGCTTCAAAGCTTACAATCAAGAGACAAACACTCGTGCTTTAAAGCTTTGAGTGATAAACTACCCTTACAACAAATCCTAGTCAATGCACTTATCAATTGATAGTTGCTTGGCTCAAGAAGAAACTAGAATTACCAATACCAACTGTTACAAATCCTAACGATACACAAAAACAAGCGCTATCTCTTCAATACATTCAAAGGCAACACAGGTTGTAAGGGTTGAATTCCTTTTATAAAGCGATCCGAAACTTGATTTTGGGCTTCCATAAAGATAGCTAGGGTTCACTTAATTTAATCCTAAAAACATGGTCTTTTCAACAACCAATTTAGGTTTAATTAAGATTAACCTAGCAACCACGTGAAACATGCTTTCTAATAACGAAAAAAATATTTAGCACTCAACAAACTTCGAAAAATCTCGGGAACAAGCAGTTCTGCGAGCAGAATGTCACCTGAATGTCATAACATCATTATGACATCGGATTATTTTGAAATTTCCGCCTGACTTTAGCTTCGATTACATTTGTCTTTTAACATCCTTAGCGGTAGGATTTATCTTCAATCTTTGAATGTCATGACATCCATCATGACATTGCTAAAACCTAGTTTTACCAAAATTAATGCCAACTTAAAAACTAACAAACTCCCCTTTGGCACATTTTGGCTAAAACTACTTAACCTATCGAGGTACATATGCAGGAAAACAAACTAGTTCTAAGCTTAAATAAACTAGGCGTAGAGATAAGATAAATTCTACCAATACAAAAATCTCACAATTCCCACATTGCCCACATATAAAATTTAAAGCAGGCCTTACAAGTTCCCAAAATTCCACCAACACACACGGTGATTCTTCTCCCCTTTTAGCCATAAAGGGCCAAAGGAAGCAATACAATTGCCCCAAGCATTCAAGTAACTAATTAAAGGAGGTACCAACAATTGCCAAAGTACAATCTTTCAACAAAAGTTACAATCATCCAAACAAAATTGGGAAAAGGAAACAACACAAGAACAAGAAAAAATAACAAGAAAATTGACAAAGCAGCGGCAACCTAGAGGATAAAAGAATCAACACAACAACAATCGGTTGCTCTCTATCTTTGAAGAGGCACTTCCATTGTTAGCAGCATCGGCAACATTACCGGTGCTAGTTTGCTTTGAATCTTGAAGCCGAGAAGCTTGATCGGACTTTGCGGTCCGGGAGCTTTCCTTTTCTTGGCAATTGGTGTTCTCTTGCATTTTGTTGCCGCAAATTTAGCTCTATACTTCTTTGAAGAAGTTCGATTGGTTACTTTCTCATCTTGAGAACCGAAATACCACCCTTTGCTTTGACGAAATCGGAAGAATATCGAGTCCACATGAGTTGCACGGCGTGATCATCGGATGTCATAACATCCTTGTGACATCTGGATCAATTGCTAAACTAGGGCTATCGGGCTTTTGATTAAGGGCAGAAACTCCGGTACAAGGTGATTTTCGTCTAGGATTACGGTAACTATCCTAGCAATGGCTTCTTCTACATACATGGTACCTTCCTATTTCTTATCTCGAGAGCAGATGAGGATGAACCGGAAATCTTACGGTGGAAGCCATGATCTTTGGATATTCCGTGCATCTTGATTCTTGGAGTTAGTTGCCATTGAGCAGGAGGAGGCCTTCACGGTGATCGGAAAAATAGCAAGTGCACTATTTTACCGATGTAGTTATAATGAGTTTCCCAAGTATCGATCTAGAATTGCGTAGTAAATACCTATTCGTGCTCTTAATTCAATTGAACAAAAACAATGGTTGGGTTGATTTTAAAACTTTCAATTACGCTAGTAACAAGTAATGGTGATGAAATATGATGGGAATGATGCTAGGGTGAGTGGTTGATTTAACAAAACTATGATCCGAATTTAGATTTCCTCATTGCAAATGAACACTATCAATTACCTATCTCTAGATTGTTCTTCCTTAAGTCCTTAATGAAGACAACTATTAAAACCCTAATCCTTGTTTAAATGTCCATTCAAACAAATCTTAGTTTTAACCATGAAAATATCAAGAATTCGGTGATTAAAGAGTCCCTAGTCCTAGGTTACTCCTAATAACCTAATTGTGTAGAAACCTAACAATCACGATCTGCCAATTGTTAGTCATGGGTCTACATGTATTTGTCCGATACATGATCATAAGAACACTACACAATTAAATTGAAATATAAAAACATTGCATTAAGGAAATCAAGTATTGAATTCATACAATAATCAAATCGGGACCACCCCTAGCATTGGGGGTTTAGCCTCATAGTATTAGAAGAAAATATCGAATAAGAGTTAAACATTACAAAGAAGAGTGATGGCTTTGATCTTCAATGGTGGCTGCCCTTGAATCTCGCCGTCTCAATTCCTCTCGTCGCTCTCCTCCTCTGTGGTATTTTTCCCTAATTTCAAAGTGCCTTCTCTTTTCCCAAAACCTCCTTCTAATAGTCTCGACCTACCCCATATTAGCCATCGTCCAAAATACCCTTAATGACAAGGAAAAGATCCAAAACTCAAAAATAAAGTTTCCTCACGCGTCCATCAACACGGGCCGTGTTGATTAACTGAGTGCTGTTGGTCTCTAAATAGAAAAAGCGACTCCAGCCATTCAACACGGGCGTGTTGATTAACAGGTGCCGTGTTGATCCATGACTTGTGCGGTTTTGCGCTTTCCACTTGCTTTTCAACACGGGCGTGTTGATGAACAGTGCCGCGTTGATCCTCTGTAGCCTCTAATATTCGGGTTTTGCACTTCTTTGTCGATTTGTTTTTCATTCTTGACCACGAAAACACTTAAACACATAACCAAAGCGTAAAATGCGATAAAAGACATATAACACTAGAAAAATGAAAAGCGATAACGAAACTCAATGCTAAATAAGCGTGTAAAACCACCGATCAAATTCCCCAAACTTAAAGCATTGCTTGACCTCAGCGGCGATTAAACTAATGAAAATTAAAGCGGATCGGTACTCATATCGCGAGTTCGGTTCTTATTGCTCGAGAAAGTAGTGCTCGGCATTCACATGACACTAAAACACCTTCCAACTATGCTTCGCCAAATACTCTCTTTCCGCTTTTCCTCCTCTTTCATTCGCACAATCAGTTAAGGCCAGGAATTATGATAATCATCACATGCATATGACTAGCCAAAACTTCACTTATTTAGGCACCAAGCGAACAACATTTGCCATTTTATTTATCTGATGAAATTTTCAAACCTTATGGTTATTTATTGTCCTTTTCTTGGACGTTTGAGGATCAACCCCTTTGAATGAATAACTGGTGAGGGCTACCCAACTTAGCGGGCTGATTGCCTTTTACCGTCTTTTCATCATCCATTGCCATTTTATTTGATTCTCGACCAATCATACTGCGTGAATCAAAATTATGCGGGCTGTATAGATAAACTATTCGGGTACTTATGAGACCTTAAGCACTTTAGTACTAATCGACACGTTGGATTTGTATCAATGTCACATTATTCCGACTTTCCTACCTTCAAACAATCATCCACATCTCACACAATATCAACCCGACCTTTGTTGAAATACAAGCTCTTGTGTAAAACAAAACAAAATTTTGGTCAAGAACTTCGGAAGATTTGGGAGAATTTCTACTAGTGTTATTACACAACATTTATCATCAACTTAACAAAAATCAAACAAAGCAATAAAACAAACCAAAGCAAAAATAAAACCTCCCCAACTTGAACTAAACATTGACCTCAATGTTTGGACCAAACTCGAGAGAAGTGACTCTGAAAGGATGATGCGGCACCAATTGCCACCTCATAGCTTTATGAAGATAGGGATCCCTTTTATTACTGCGAACAAAACAAAAGAAAAGCTAAGTTATGAAAAGCGTGGGTTGCCTCCCACGTGGCGCTTCGTTGCGTCGCATGGCTCGTGGTCATCCCTACGGGGGATACTTTCTCCTCCACACCTTGTTGCTTGAACTTTCCATGACCCAAAATTTGACCTTATCAACGCATTAGCCAGCATGTGATTCACGTTACTTCAACTTTCATCTTCTAACCTTGGTCACCTTCTTCTTTCCACCTTGGCCTTGGTGAACTTGGGAAGTTTAATTGATGCCACTTTAGAGATTCGCACGAGATTTCTTGAGGAGTGAATTTGAAATTTTGCTCTCTCCTCAATTTTGACCATACCAATTGAAAATTTATTATTTTCACTGCACCTTGTTCCTTAGCCTCAAACACCTTTATGGTTATCTCTTCTTCAAAATATTTTAGAGTAAGATGACTGTCTCAATATCAAAATTGCACTGCTAGTCAATAAAAGGTCGACCAAGAATGATCGGGGTCTCTTCATCTTGGTATGTCCATGATGCGGAAATCCTTTGGAAAAGCAAATTTTCAATCTCTACCAACACATCTTGACTATCCCATAAGACTTCTTGATAGTGTGATCGGCAAATTTTAATTTTGTTCCTCCGCTTATCTTTTCAATACCAAGCCTCTTGAAAATTGATAATGGCATTAAACTCACACTAGAGCGAATCAATTAGAACCTTTTCGAAAGTTCTATCTTTTATGGTGCATGAATGCGCCACGATCCGAGGATCATACGCTTGCGGTATTTTTCTCTGCAGTGCGATTGCACATAACTTCTCATCAGCGGGTTACATTTATCATCTATTCGCCTCTTTTTAGATAGGATCTCCTTCATGAATTTTTGGTACAAAGGCATCTTCTCGAGTGCTTCAAATAACGGTATGTTGATCTCTAGCTTCTTGAACAATTTGGCAAATTTATCGAACTCTTTCTCTTTTGTGTCCTTCTTTTACTTTCATGAGGATATGGAAGCCTAATCACGGGTTTACTCTTTCCTTGGTGGCTTGGGAGACCGCCACTTCTTCCTTTTTCCCTTGTTCTCTCTCACTTCTAATTCCACTTCTATAAGTTCATCATCAACTTTTACCTCATCTTCTCTTTCTTTGGCAACATTTCCACTCCTTGTTGTGTGACATTCACATTCTCATGGTTCTTGACTACCACGTGCTTGCATTGCTACTTGTTGCAATTTGCCCCATTTGAACTTCAAATTTTTAATTGCGCCGTGGTGTTCCTATGATTGCTTCGTGTTTCTTCTTGGGCCGAGAAGTGTGGGCAACCATCTTTTC
The DNA here is from genome assembly GCA_021764765.1 of Vicia sativa. Classification (NCBI taxonomy): domain Eukaryota; kingdom Viridiplantae; phylum Streptophyta; class Magnoliopsida; order Fabales; family Fabaceae; genus Vicia; species Vicia sativa. The sequence continues at coordinate 64,811,145 of CM038794.1, forward strand.
AAAGGCCACTTCCACTACGCCTACGAGGAGCTTGTTGTTCTGATCTTTCAAGCAAAGTTCGGATGATTCTTCCACCGAGGTTATAGGTGTTATAATATGGATTATTACGCCTCAAAATTTTATCTCCTCAATTTGTTTGGAGTTGCAAGACATTGTGCGATCATGTGTGGTCCACTACAAATGTCACACACCATTTTAACTTTGTGCTACTGTTGAGTTCCATATGCATAGCTTTAAGCTTTTTCTCCATACTGACTATCGCCTCTTGATTTTGAGTTGTTTATTCACTTCCAACTTTAGATCAATCACTCCTCGGTTTGCTTGCAGCCACATCATATAATTCGGATGCTCATTTGCGACTATAGCTTCAATAATCTTTTGATACGGTGGTGTTGAGAAGTTGGATGAGCCACCTTCTGTCAATGAGTTGCTTCGTTTTGATTCTCGGACCATTCACAAACATCGCATACGCTCGATCGTCAAGTTATGAGTAGGGCATGCCACCAAGTCTTTTAAATCTCTTAAAGAGTCTCTAGTGATTCACCCTCCTTTTGCTTGAAATTCAAGATCTCATATCTTTTCCTCATGAACACGGATCTTTGGAAAATACTCGTTGAGGAATCTTGTTTCCATATCTTCCCAAGGCGTAATGCTACCGGTTTGGAAGAGAATAGAACCACTCCTCTGCTTCATACCCAAGGTGAGCGGAAACATTCGCAACTTTTACATTCTTGATGTGCCCATCAATCTTGGTGGTGCTCGTGAGTCGAAATCGTTGCAAATGCTTATCATCTTCATTAACCCTTCGAGAAAAGGACCTCTTCTCCAAGCTGCGTGATGGTGCTCGGGTGGAGCTGAAAATTAGGAACATTAACGGGTTGGTTGGCGATGGTCATTCTTCCCCCAGTGCATTTGTCCCTCCATAATCTCCTAGCAATCTCTCTTGAGGTGGATTCATTGGTTCGTCTTCGACTCGGTAGGTGTGTTGAGTTCCTATCTTCTTCCTCGGCCGGTCTTGCTTGCTTTGCTACTCTTAGCGGCGAAGGGTTCTCTCTATTCTGCGTCAAAAGATATTACTGCGAGGTCGACCTCGCATACAAATATTAGACACGATATTGGTTCTAATACAATGTAACAGAAAATAAATAAACAAATGAAAAGAAAAATTTTAATTGCGAGCAATAAAATTTCAAACAAATTAAGAGTAAATCGTATTTTGGCGGTCCCGACAGCGGCGCAAAAACTTGATCGGAAAAATAGCAAGTGCACTATTTTTCGCGATGTAGTTATAATGAGTTTCCCCAGTATCGATCTCGGGAACTGCGTAGTAAATACCTATTCGTGCTCTTAATTCAATTGAACAAAAACAATGGTTGGGTTGATTTTAAAACTTTCAATTACGCTAGTAACAAGTAATGGTGATGAAATATGATGGGAATAATGCTAGGGTGAGTGGTTGATTTAACAAAACTATGATCCAATTTAGATTTCCTCATTGCAAATGAACACTATCAATTACCTATCTCTAGATTGTTCTTCCTTAAGTCCTTAATGAAGACAACTATTAAAACCCTAATCCTTGTTTAAATGTCCATTCAAACAAATCTTAGTTTTAACCATGAAAATATCAAAATTGGTGATTAAAAGAGTCCCTAGTCCTAGGTTACTCCTAATAACCTAATTGTGTAGAAATCCTAACAATCACATCCGCCAATTGTTAGTCATGGGTCTACATGTATTTGTCCGATACATGATCATAAGAACACTACACAATTAAATTGAAATATAAAAACATTGCATTAAAAATCAAGTATTGAATTCATACAATAATCAAATCGGGACCACCCCCTAGCATTGGGGGTTTAGCCTCTCATAGTATTAGAAGAAAACATCGAATAAGAGTTAAACATTACAAAGAAGAGTGATGGCTTTGATCTTCAATGGTGGCTGCCCTTGAATCTCGCGTCTCAAGATTCCTCTCTGTCGCTCTCCTCCTCTGTGGTATTTTTCCCTAATTTCAAAAGTGCCTTCTCTTTTCCCAAAACCTCCTTCTAATAGTCTCCACGACCCATATTAGCCATCGTCAAAATACCCTTAATGACAAGGAAAGATCCAAAACTCAAAAATAAAGTTTCCTCCGCGTCCATCAACACGGGCGTGTTGATTAACACAGTGCCCGTGTTGGTCTCTAAATGAGAAAAACAGCTCGGGCCATTCAACACGGGCGTGTTGATTAACTAGGTGCCCGTGTTGATCCATGACTTGTGCGGTTTTGCGCTTTCCACTTGCTTTTCAACACGGGCCGTGTTCATGAACAGGTGCTGTTGATCCCTCTGTAACCTCTAATATTGGGTTTTGCACTTCTTTTGTCGATTTGTTCTGTTTCATTCTTGACCTGAAAACACTTAAACACATAACCAAAGCGTAAAATGCGATAAAAGACATATAACACTAGAAAAATGAAAAGCGATAGCGAAACTCAATGCTAAATAAGCGTGCCAAAACCACCGATCAACGGGTTCAACATTCATAGTTGCGGCGATTGCCCTAATCTCAGCCATGGTGGGAGATGAACAGTCAGAGTCTTGGGATGAAGAAGATGTGGAAGACATGTTTCACTGAGAAAAGTTGAGAATCAGAGACCAAGAATGACGAAGCGGTTGAGAGTATCTTTTGGATGGAGAAGATGATACTTTCAAATGAAAAGGCTATTATATGGAGGTCTTTTCACATTCTTGAACCTTATAAAAATAGGAGGAAATCAAATGACTCACTTATAATTAATAAATGGTCTCTTCCCTTCCTTGGAAGCAATTTTAATTGCTACAATTCCTCATACTGACAAATTCCCAGTTTGCTCCTTAAATTTTCAAGTTGACTAGCATCAAGAGCCTTAGTAAAAATGTCGGCCGGTTGAAGTTACGTGACTACATGATCCAATTTAATCACTTTCTCCTCCACAGGTCTACGATGAAGTGATGTCTTTGTCAATATGCTTAGTCCTCTTGTGTTGAATAGGATTCTTTGAAATATTAATAGCACTTTCAGTTGTCACGGTACAATGTCATGACATCTGTGTGACATTGTACTTTCGAACAACATCCTTCATCGAGACCATTTGATAACAAGCGCTACCGGTACTATGTATTTAGCTTGATGGTGGACAAGGACACACGAGTTTTGCTTCTTCTGAACCAAGAAACAAGATTGTTTCCCAGAAGAAACATCCTCGAAGTACTTTTACATCATCGCACTACCGGCCATCGGCATCACAATAACCGAGACAAAATTGGTTCACATCCATGGGAATCGAGGATACCATAGCTTGAGTTCCACTCCATACTTGAATTCTTTTCACACGTTAATGTGACTCACTTTAGGTTCGACTTGGTATCTTGCACATACCCCAGCCAAATGCAATGTCGGTTCTTGGTATTAGATAAGCTCCCTATCATGCTTCTATAAACTTTGGTCTACCTTTTCACCATTTGTGTCCTTGGACAACTTCACATGTGTGGGGCGAGGAGTCCTTTTATGGTGGCATTCTCCATTCAAACTTTTGACAATATTCCTTGCATATTTGCTCTGTGAAAGGAATGTTGAGTCTTCCATCTGTGTGACTTAGGTCAAGAAAGTAGGTCGACTCTCCCATGAGACTTATTTCAAACTCGACTTGCATTTGATTGGCAAAATGTTTCACCATTGATCGACATTCCACCAAATACTATGTCATCCACATAAATTTGAGCAACCATTATCTTTCCTCCTTCATTCTTGACAAAGAGAGTTTTATCCAAGCCTCCTTTTACGTAACCTTTATGCATGAGGAACTTGGTTAGCCTTTCATACGGACCCAAGGGCTTGCTTTAGTCCATATAGGGCTTTCCTTAATTTGTAGACATGATCGGGAAACTTGGATCCACAATCCTTTAGGTATTCTACATATACTTCCTCATTTAAGTAGCCATTTAGGAAGGCACTTTTCATCCATCTAAAATAGTTTGAATTTCCGAATGCAAGCAACCCTAGAAGAAGCACGATTGATTCCGGTCTAGCCCTTGGTGCAAAGTCTCATCAAAGTCAATCCCTCAACACAGGTGTAACCACGAGCAACAAGTCTAGCTTTATTTACGGTGACGGTCCATACGCATCGGACTTGTTCTTGTAGATCCATTTTGTGCCAATGATGTTTGTTCATACGGTCTAGGAACTAATTCCCATACTTCATGTTGCTTGAATTGGTTCAATTCATCTTGCATTGCTCGATCGAGAATTCATCACTTAGAGCTTCTTTGACATTTTTGCTCTATCTTTGACACAAAGCAAGAGTTTGAGAGCAGTTTCTCTGGATCTTATATGACACCTTTGGTTGGGTCCCCAATGATGAGATCCTTTGGATGATCTTTACGAATTCGATGGAAGGATCTTTGTTGACTTCCTCGGTTGATTTTGGAGGAGAAGGATCGGTACATCTTCCTTATCGGTACTTGAGGTGATGTCTCAAACCATGTCTCAACATCATATGGGACATTGTGTTCGATGATGATCATCAACAATGACATTAATAGACTCCATCATAACACGGGTTACGGGTTGAATACCTATATGCTCTGCTTTGTTAGTGGAGTATCCCGGAAAAATGCCTTCATCACTCTTAGAATCCATTTTCTCCTTTGATCACGATCTGTCGAGAATATAGCATTCTTTGCCAAATACATGGAAATATTTCACAGTTGGTTTCTTCCCTTCCATAGTTCATACGGGTGGAGGAAGATCCCTTTCTTAAGGTGACCACTTGTGAACATAGCTAGTTGTATTCATAGCTTGACCCAAAATGAATAGGAAGTTTCTTAGCATGAATCATTGCTCTGGCGATTCTGCATAGTCCTATTCTTTCTTTCCACCACCCTATTTTGTTGAGGTGTTATAGGGAAGAAAACTCATGATTAATTCCCTCGAGGAGGCGAATTCATCAAATTTGCTTCTCAAACTCCTTTCCATGATCACTTCTTATTACGACAATACTGACTTTCCTTCTCTCTTTGAAGTCTTTAGCATAACTCCTTAAAGACATCAAACACATCGATTTTCCTTGATGAAGTTTATCCGAGTAAATCGGAGAAGTCATCCACAACAACATAGGCATATCTTTTCCACCAAGGCTTTCAACTGCATAGGCCCCATCAAATCCATGTGTAGCGACTCAGCACTCTGGAAGTGGTCGGGATGTCTAGACATTGGGTGTGACATACAGTTTGCTTTCCAACGACATTCACAGACTCTTCCTTCATCAATATGGAGTTTTGGTATCCCTCTTACGGCCTCCATAGTGATGATCTTTTCATTCCTACGAGATGGGATGTCCAAGTTTTGATGCCATAGCTTTACCTCCTTTTCATCCTTATGCATAGAGCACCGGAAGAGGTTGGTGTTCTCGATTCCCATGTAGATTGTCCTTTGATCGACTCCTCTCATAACTACTTCTTGTTTATCATTGATTACAAGACATTGGACTGGTGAAGTTGACTTTAAATCCCATATCACATAGTGACTTATGCTTATGAGGTTAGCGATCAAGCCTTTTACCGGACACTCCATTTAGATTTGGAACTCGAGCGGTCAAGTTTCCAACACCTTTGATTTCTCCTTTAGCTCCATCCCTAAAGTAACAAAAGGTGGTAGAGTGAGGTTTGACATTATTTAGTAGGTTTTTATACGGTCATATGCTTGGAACACCTTTCAAGTACCAATCTTCCTTGGCGAGACACTCTAAGAGAGGTGTGTGCTATCAATCTTCTGATCCTCTTCCACTTTTGAGTGTAGGGTACTTTGATGTTCTTAGGCTTAACATAGGGAGTCGATTAGGATACCCATGTAACCTATAGCGAAGGGTTTTATGTGTCCAAACCTTCCACAATGGTGACATCTCCATCTTTGAAACTTCTTATTCATGTTTCTGATCGATGTTGACCCCATGTTGTGACATATGCTTTGACATTGGCCTATTAGTGCAGTCTTCTTCCTATTATCGATAAATTTCTTTGCATCTACATGCCTTGAGCAGGAACATTTCTGTTTTACATTGTGACATACTGCTGGCTTTGGTTTCCCATACCTCTTCTTTTCTTGTCACTAACGGGTTCCTTTTCGACCACATATCCTAGACCATGCTTATTTCCGACATTTTGTCCAGTGAAGAATTTCTTCCGACTTATCGGTCCCATTGTCAACATCTTGTGAGACTTAGTCATATGATCAAGCTTGAATTCAACACTATAATCTCCTTTGTTGAGATGACTTATAGTGATTGTATTTTCCTTCTTCTCGACTTCGACTTCACATTTTACCTCGACTTCGATCGACTTTTTTGTTTTCATTTCTTGACATACTTCACCACTTCGATACGGTTTCTTGTAAGTATCGACAAGTTCTTCAAAGTCACTTCCTCATCACTAGAGTCATTATCGGGTTGCCACTTTCGGAAGATGCGGTGACAAGTTTGGTGATTCCTTTTCGAATCACTACTTGATTCACCATCGGACCAAGTAACATTCATTCCTCTCTTTTGTTTCTTAAGAAAGGTAGGACATTCGACTTTAATATGTCCAAATCCTTCACATCCATGACATTGGATTCTCTTGCCTTGACTTCCTTTTCCTATGACTTGGATCTTCTGAGTCATAAGATGCGCTAATGTCGGATGGAATGTCCTTGACATTTGACCTTGACTTTGGATCAACCCTCTGATCGGTTTGTTGTTGTCTTCAAGCATAGCTATAGCTTGAGATATCTTCTCTTCATCTTCCACCTTGCATCCCTCTTGATGTTGGATACAAGTGCTATGCTCTTGTTTTCTTGTCAACAATTTCGCGATTCCCATCTCAAAAGTCATAAGGGATCAATAAGTTCTTCAACCTTCAAGGTCTTGATGTCTTGAGCCTCCTCTATTGCGGTGACTTTCATTGCAAATCTCTTAGCAAGGATAGAATCTTTCTCACCGACTTCTCTTGACATCTTTTCACCAAGTGCTCACGAGGCATTGGCAATTTCAAAATATTCATGTGAAATTCATGAATAGTCTCATCTTCCTTCATCTTCAAATTCTCAAATTTGGTAGTGAGCATCTGAAGTCTTGATATCTTCACCTTGGATGTCCCTCATGAGTAGTTACGAGGTGTCCCAAACATCCTTGGCCAGCTCACATTGATGAACCGGTCGAAGATATTTACATCAATGCCATTGAATAGGGCATTCAATGCTTTAGAGTTCCCTAGAGCTAGCTCTTCTTCCTCTTTGCTCTATTGCTCCTCAGGTTTCAAGACAGTAGTCCCATCTTTCTCAAGCTTGGTGGGATGTTTCCATCCTTTGTCAGTAGCTCTCCAAGATTTAATGTCCATTGATCTTAAGAAGGCAACCATACGAGGCTTCCAGTAATCATAATTAGACCCATCCAGAATAGGTGGTCTTCCTCCAAATCCTCCTTCTTTATCCATTACGCCAGAAACTATTATCCCTATATCTCACCCAGAAATAACAAGCAGGGTGCTTGCTCGATGCCAATTGAAATTCTGGCAGCGGATCGTGATGTCACGAGAATGTTATGACACACTATCGACACTCTGTAACAATTTACGATAAATATAAATAACGATAAAGAACACAATAAGTTGTTTACCCGGTTCGGTGTCTAACTACACCTACGGGGGCTACCAAGCCAGGGAGGAAATTCACTATTAGTAGAATTAATTCGAGGAATAAACCACGGTTTATCTCCTTCACTTAAAACCTACCAATGCAACTTCAACCTAAGTCCTACTTAGATCGAGTACCTACTCACTCCCCTCAATCACGGTGATATCAACCTATTGACTAATTGAATTGTGAAGACACACTTCAATAAACTATCTTGATCTCGCTTCAAAGCTTCAATCAAGAGACAAACACTCGTGCTTTAAAGCTTTGGTGATAAACTACCCTTACAACAAATCCTAGTCAATGCACTTATCAATTGATAGTTGCTTGGAACCTGAAGAAACTAAATTACACAATACCAATGTTACAAATCTAACACACAAAAACAATTGCTATCTCTTCAATACATTCAAAGGGCACACGGTTGTAAGGTTGAATTCCTTTTATAAAGCGATCCACGAAACTTGGTTTGGGCTTCCATAAAGATAGCTAGGGTTCACTTAATTTAATCCTAAAAACATGGTCTTTTCAACAACTAATTTAGGTTTAATTAAGATTAACCTAGCAGCCTACGTGAGCATGCTTTCTAATAACTGCGAAAAACAGGTCTGAAAATCTGGAATGAAATGTTAAATGTCATAACATACATTATGACATCGAGACTATTTTCTCTGAAATTTCCGGCCTGACTTTAGCTTCGATTACGGCTCTTTTAACATCCTTAGCAGGTAGGATTTATCTTCAATCTCTGAATGTCATGACATCCATCATCTCATTGCTAAAGCCTAGTTTTACCAAAATTAATGCCAACTTAAAAACACTAACAAGATGATTGAAGAATGGGCCTGTCAGTGTTCCCATAAACATATCAACCAATTCCCTATTGGACAAGGGTGGCTGAACTCTGCCTAAATCTCTCCATTTGAGCATACTCCTAAACTTCTCATCACGACCCATGGACATGCTCTGTGGTTGCATGCGGTGGGTGTCAATTCAACATTGTACTCATGCGCTTGTGAAAGCATCTACTAAGTTACTCTGAGTGCGGATCGGTCATTCTCTAGTGATAATACCACTCCAAGCTGAGTTCGGACAAACTCTCTTGAAAATAGTGCATCCACAACTTTACATCATCGGTGTGGGGATTGATCTTTTGAACATAGGACTTAATGCGACGGACAAGACATGCCATCATACTTGGCAAAGTTGGAACTTTGAACTTAGGAGGAATCACCACACAGGGGACAAGGCTCGAGATCCTCGAAATTCAACGGACATCTTGGGTTTCCACATTGTTGTCTTCAAGTTGTTTGTACTTGTCATCTTCATCAGTCTTGGCTATGGTCGGGCGATCTTCTCCCTCCTTCTTAGGCTCATGGTCATCTTCATTACCCTCGACACTCCCTCATTCTTGACACTTCCTTGAGAGCTCTATCCAGTGACCCTCTTGGGTCCACCTTTGTAGCGTCGCCCATGTTGAGAAGACCAACAACCTTCTTCTTTGTGATGAGCTTCTTGGATCTTCTTGGCCTTGGACCAAGCGGTGAACATTTGTTGGGCCCGGGCATTACGAGCTTGGAGATCTTTGCCAGTGTTCAAGAGCCATTTACGCTAAAATAAATAGCGAGCAAATGAGAAAACCAATCTTCATGTACACGTGATGCAATGTTATGCTATGATATGCAATGTTTATGCGAATGCAATGCAATGTTTTCAAGGACCTTAGAGATTTAAATTTGTTAAACAACAATGAACAAACATTTATTAGTTCTCTTTTTATTATTCTTTTTAAGTACAAAAGATAGTTCAAAACAATAAAAGAAAACATATAAATCCGAGGGCTCTAAGTCTCCATGGCGCTTCCTCTTGGTCTGAGGTAGGCGTTGATGTTTAGCTCCTCATGAAGTAGCTTGGTCAACTCTAACACTTTCTTCTCGCTTGCATAACACTTGAGCTTCAAGGTATCCCTTTCTTCTTTAAAATGAATCCAAGATCTTCAAGTCTTAAATCGGTGGGCATGTCGGGATGGAGAGCGGTATAGGATTAGTCACCTATAGCAGGTTCCATAATTCTTGGTAAACAGACGTGAATGGCATCATCAAGTTTTGAGCTCGATCTACGCCCATTTGAGGTAAGGTTCCCAAGGAATGGAGTTACGGTGGCCCAAAGTCTTGGTATGGTCTTCTTTACCATGCCCCAGCGTGTATGAACCTTCGGTAATGGAAGATCATGGTTGTAGTGAACACAATATCTTGGAAGCATATCATGTGGACCGTCTCTTAGAGCATAACCAAGCTGACGTAGAGCTAGAGAAGGGTTGTAAGTAATACCTCCCTTATGCCACGGTGGTACATTGAAATTCTCCACGCTCGATGAATGTGAAGTCCTTTTGAGAGAAAAGATTCCAGGATATCTAAATGAGAGAGTGACATTAGCCTTTGAGACCACTTCAACCTTTGCTCATTCTTCAAAGCGATGGAGGAAGGTGCGAAATAAACCACACAGAGAAGCGGTATACAACACATGAGAGTTCCTTGTCTTTTGATGATGCAGTGTGGAGAATGTAGAATATCTCAAGTAAAGTAGGCCTTTGGATTGCAGTAAGAAACAACTTGATGGTGTTGACATCTATGAATTGATCGAGGTTGGAAATAGAACCAAACCATAGATTAGCAAGGCCAAGATGTCTTGAATGCATGGAAACTCATAACCTTGAGGAATTCTCGGGCTTTCTTAATTAAGAACATGAAGTAAACCCTTAACTCCACTTCTTGTTTCCCAATTGGCTTGATATGCAGCGCTTTAGATGTAAAAGTGATCGATGTCTTAAGTACCTAGGAACCTTTTCTAAACGGTGAATGGCATTTGATCAGAATAGGTATCCCAGTAGCTTAGAGAACTCTTCCAGTAGGAACCAGCGATAATCTGGAATGTAAAGCAATGGTGTTTGAATCGAAGGCTGGAATAGGACATGCATCATATCTTCTTCAAACGAAGATAACCAAGTCAAGTAGATAACCATGCCTTTTGATGAGCCCAGGCATGATCGAAATTACAAACCAATTCTTTGGTGAGAAGGTATACCCATGAAGTTGATTCGGATAGTCTTTCTAGAAGCCATAATTCCTACAAAGCAGGCAAAGATAAATCCTAGGTCCTTGAAATAGTTAGAAATGATATGCAATGCGAATGATGTCATGATGTCATGTTTAGCTTTACACAAACAATTTACACATGAGCCTAGGTTTAAGGCTTGCAAGAGGTATAGGTGATTACCCACCAAAGTTTGAGTTGGTTCATCCTTTCCTATAATAGTAACGGGTTCTAGGAATCTCATATCATTGATCTTTCTCGTGGCGTTTATTTCAATCGACTACCAGTGGTCGACGAAAATATCCCATAAGTCGATCTTAATGGCGTAGCATCAAGTATCAACCAACCTTAGTATGCACCAAAGCGACATCTCACTACCTTCTAATGGCCAAGATGGGTCAATTAAGGTTCTAAAAGTTTAGTTAGTCTTGATGACACCACCAGGAAGCCAAATACTATCCTCAACTTGGAAATGAAGAGTATCGGGACATCAAAGTGTCACACTAACGTAGCCATCATGTTGACCGTTTCGATATCGTCTAGCGTTGTGACGATTATTGCTATTCACCTAAAGGAAAGGATCGGGTGTAGGATCCCCAAATATAATACCCAAGCAACCCTATAAGATAAAGCAAGCAGTCAAACAAAAAGCAATAAGGTGATCTAGAAATCTCTAAGGCATTCTCTCTTTTTAGGTGTCTCCCCGTAGTCGGGATTACGTAACACGGTGAAGCGACTTTGTAGAATTTTGTATACGCAAATGTGCGGATAGCAGAGTCGCCACCGACTTTTCTTTTATCCAATTAAGGGAAGCTAAAAGTACGAGAAAAGACCCGTTAGATTACGAGTAAGGAGAAGGTTATGAAAAGGAAGGTATTAGCACCTTTCCATCCGTAGTTATCTGAGGCTCTTAGTTGCTCTTAGATCACTTTAAAATGTGTTTACGTGTGTTTAACAAAAATGTTTTAAAAAGGCATTTCGCTTTGACTTTGTAATGATTCGTAAGAATGTATACAAAGTGTTTGGAAATGTTTTGTTTTGAAAAGAGTTTGAACTTTGAAAAAAGTGTGAGGTGTGAAAAGTATTTTGATAGACAAGCAACTAAGTCTTATTACCTACTCGGAATGGTGGTTTCGTGTTATTTCGTTCCTTTAGAATAATCTATCCATACCATTAGTTGGTAGGTAACTTATTCATTGGATGTAAATGGGACATTCGAAGGGACATCGGATGGTCATAGAAAGCAACTTGTAGGAAGTATCCTAGCATTCGAAGGGACTATCATCATTTTTGTGGCGACAATCGAGGTCAAGATCATGTATTCGGAGGCGACATCGTGGGTCTTATGATCTTTGTATCGAAGGGACTATGATGATTTGTTTTGAAGGTAACGGTGCTAGAATAACTCGTTCGAGGGACATGACCATTTGAATTAAGTAAAGGCGAGAAGAATTACCCTAAGGGTGCATGTGAAAAGAGTGTGTTGATTTGATTCATGTTATCTTGAAAATTAGAGTGAGCTATGTTCAATTTTATCTTGCCATACACCCTAATTACTAACGGTTTATAAGATGCGGAAAGTAAAATGCGGGAATATAAAGTGCGGAAAGATAAATCCTCACTATTACATGGCTTTAGGGGCGGATACATAATTTAACATCGGAAAATAAAAGCCTAATTAAGCTATTACATCCCATAAGCAATTACATAATTTGAAAAAAAGAAAAGCGATAAAAGAAATGTCAGAAGCGATAACTTGTGAAAAGATGAGAAATCGGAAAATACGATCGAATAAGAAAAATGTTAGCAAAAATAATAATTTTTAAATGAGAAAAATATTTCATCTTTGGAAATAACATTAATATGCTAAAATAATTTTTGGGATTTTTGGAATAATTTAATAATTAAAACTAATTAAAAGTGATTTAAATGATAAATTAGCAATTAAATTAAATATGCATGCAAAATAATATTTTTATTTTATAAATTAAATAAACATTTTCTGAAATAATGCAAAAGGAAAATATTTTTGGTGTTTTTAATGCATGATAAAAATTATGGAAAGAAATTAAAATGTATGCAAAATATTAAAAATATAGAAAATATGAAAATAATTGAAAAAAGTTGAGTTTGTGAAAAAGAAAAAGGTCACATGGTTTGAACTCGTGACCGGGAGGAGCATCTTTGAGCAGGTCCACTGTAACCACTAGGCCAAGTGACATCGGTGTTGGAAAAGTCACAATCAATTGAATATAAGTGATGGCGTCAAGGTTTGTTTCAAAGGGGTCGTAAGCGTGGACCCAGTCGGCATGAATGGCGAATCGGAGAACCCGAAGCCACGCAACCTCTCATGGGTCTTCGCTGAGTCGGTGAGGAGCTAGGGCTCGGTTATCTTCTCTCAGCTGAAATCGAAGCTGGAAAAATACATGAAATAAAAAGTTCTAAGGCACCCTACTAAATCGAGCATTAGGTTCAATGGTGGTATTTGTTTCGATTGAAAATGCCTCTAACTACCGATTCAGCTTAGAGTTCAAAAACCTAAACATGGCATCCGCGATTTTGGCGTTCAAGCTTGCTAACGATTGCGAATCATGTATAAGGAACCTCATGAACACATTAGAACCATTAGAATCAATTAAAACACAGCAGAATAATAAAGTGCAAAATCAAGAAAAATTGAATATGTATGCATGTATATGCACGATTTTGCTTGCTTTGATCAATAACAATGATGCATTCTTACTCAATCTTACCCACGAGCACGTTTGGATGGTTGAAAGAGGTGAAAGAGGTTGCAAATCAAAATTTTTCAACTTCTTGAAAAATTTTGACAAAATAAGGGTTGTGTTTTTGCTAGGGTTTAGTGTCCTTTCTTTGTGTGTAATCTTTGGCTATTTATAGAGTGAAGTAGGAGAGGAAAACAAGGAAAAAGATTTGGTTTTGAATTGAATAATTTTCAAATAAAATCAAATTTTTGAAAGAAATTTGATTTTCTCTTAAATGGATGATCAAGCACGAAATTGGTATGTATGATGGGCTTCCTTGGACCTCAAGTTTGATATAAAATCACTCCTTTTGAAAAAATATCTTATTTTCATATTTTATATAATTTAATTTTGAATTAAATGGTTTAAAATTCAAAAATAAATTAATAAAATAGAAATTGCCATGGCCAAGCATTTATGAGTCACAAATAATGTCATGAACAAGTTTGGATCATAAGATTGTAGGCCCATTTGGAAAATTTTGCATTTTGACCAATATCTCCTTTTGTGCAATTGTCCAAAATTGCCCAACTTTTGAATAGTGTATCTTGCTCAATTTTCCACATTTTTGAGTGTTCTTGGATTTTTGGAAGCTCTGAGTCCTCTAACCAACCTCTTTGGTTTCATCTCAATTGGAGTTTCCATGCTCAATATATCTTCAAAACAAAATGTTGACTTTTGTTGACTTTGAAAAGGACACGTAATGTTTTGATCCATACCTTCCAAATGAAGCATTTTTGAACATTCTTGTGAGACATGAAGTTGTAGAAATTGAATTTCCTTCAAAACAGAGGTGGTGGAAAATTTCTAATAAGTATGAAGAAGTTATGCTCGAGTCAAAGTTTGGTTGACTTTTCACTAAGAAACCCTAATTTAGAAAGTTTTGACTTTTGAGCAAATCTTGAGTTTTCTTGATGAATCATGATCAACCCTTGATCAAATGATGAATGTAACTTCAAAATAGGATGTTGACCAAAAATTATGAAGTTTGTTGTATGTTGACCCGAGTTGACTTTTGTCAATCTGATTGATTTTCGACCATCAGCAATTGTTTGAGGAAACTTGACTTGTGAGGCTTGAAACTTGACATGGAGAATCTTTGAAGCATATGAGGAGGCATGAAGACCATTGGAGATGTTGGAAGTCCATCTTGATCGAGAATATCAAACCTAGTTTGGGTTGATTGTCTAGGAGAGGTTTGTCGATCATCCTTTGAGGAATCCTTGAGTATGGATGTATGAAATGTCTTGAGAAGATGGAGGGAAAATTTTGGGGTATGACTGCCCTGTTCAATCTTCTTATCTTTGGAAGGGTTAGATTGGCATGTTAGCCTTCGTGACACTGGAGGTAGAAGATGATTGAACAATACACTGAAAATTTGCACTTTCGCGGTTGGTGATGATCGAGGGAATGGGCATAGATGCCATTTGGAGAAGTGGAGACTTATTTGGGGAATGAGTCGCCGCAGCTAGACTTGGGATTTTTGATAGGAGAATTGATGGGGATGGGCTTGATGCCATCAGGAAGGTCGATCTTTGAGGAGTGGCCGTCTGTTAGGCTCTGTGGATGTTTACAGAGTAAAGGGGATGGGCTTAAGATGCCATCAGGAGAGATTTATACGTTAGACTTGTTGCTCATCTTTGAATGAAGTTATTGGTTTGTATTGGTTTTAACCAAATATCGGCGTTCGAAGTGGAGCTGATGACAAGTAGTCGGAGATGGGCTTAAGATGCCATCAAAACCATTGAGTCGTCGCTTGAGACTACATAATTGTTGTTGATAATAAGAATGAGTCGAGAATAGTTCTTAAATCTTGTTGCTCTACGAGGGTAGTAGTTGGCAAAATGTGGATAGCTTCAGGTTGTGCATGGTGTGATCCTTTGCACATATCAGGATAACTTGTGATCGTTCGGATAGGGTTTCCGTCGGCTTGGGTATTAATCATGGATCTGTTGTGGGAGGACAACAAGGGTGGTCGTTCGGATAGTTTTCCGTGCGGATTGGTCTTAATCTGGACCCGGTTGTAGGAGGAAACTAGGCGATCTTCGGATAGTTCTCCGTCACGGATTGGGTATTAATCTTGGACGATTTCGTCGAAGTGATTTTCACTGTTTTGGAGAAAACAAGAAACTTTGATAGAATATTTGTTTCTTATGCAAAGTATGATTCATGACGATGTGTATGAATGACATATGCATATATGAGAAATGTATGAATGATAGATGTTGTGGTATTTCAAGACATATCCATCTTGAAGAAGATCACGGATGTTACGCTTGGAGGATTTTTGACTTGTTTGGAATGAGCCAGAGAAGAAAGAAAACTTTGATTGCTCCAGTTGCTATCGACCAGTCTTGGGCCTAGATATTGTTGAGGATGGTGAGATCGAGAAACACGTTGTTGAGGATCTCGTACATAGACCCTTGGGGAGAGTCAGGAGGTACTCTTTGGGGATCTTCTTGGCGTAAATCCTGTTGGAGAGTGTTTGATAGTTCTTTGAGAGGCAGGGTTAGAAGGATCACAGGAGCCGTTGTAATCTCTAGGAGGAAAAGGATGTAGGTTTCCTCGGTGCCTTTACGACCAAGTTTCAAGTTTGGATATTCTTCTTCATCGGGAAAAGGGGAATGTTGAGAGATACCTTGTTGGGGATAAATACCTCGGTGGGCGAAATGTTATTGCTTTCGAAGATGGGTGTGGCCGATTAAGTTGAGTGGAATCAACACTCACGAGGGTTCTCCTCTTCTTTCTTTGGGGAAGGTTTTGTGGTGAGTGCATTGGTGACTTTGATAGTCATCTCGATTCCTAGAGCACAGCAGCAATTACTTTCGTATGTTCACTTTTAGCATGTTTGTGAATAGATTTTTATTGTTAGATGTCATTCAAAACAAGCGTTGGACTTTATGCAAACAACAATAGCAAAATTGTAAAGAAGAACTTGTATTTATTTAAAAGGTGGCGTATGGCCAAGTAGTTTGTATATACGAAAGTAAAAGCTATCGGAAACAATCTAGTTAAATTCAACTATGCTGGTACTTATATATTTCAACTATCTCATCTCCTTCTTTGTCGGTGAAAGTGAGTGGCGATTGTCCCATTTGAATCTTGAATCTTGATAGTAGTGCAGCAGATAGGTGATCTCGAGAGACATGAGTAAATGTTAAATCTATCTTTTGCCTAGACCGCCCTTTCGGGTTTCGGTCTGGGATACCCCTTTTTGCCCAAACCGCCTTTTGGGTTTTCGACTTCCAGTGTACATGTTTTGTATATGTCCTAACTTTTGCGAACCTTTTTGGTTCGCCGAGGATACCATTTTTTGCATAGGTTAGTCGACTAGCGGGTCTCTTTCATCGTAGTATTTTTGACTATGCTGCGTTCACGGGGTGTGGGAAGTCTTCACCATCCATGGTGCTAAGTATCATAGCTCCAGGGAAAATCATCTTGACTACAACGGTCCCTCATGGGTGAGTCCGTTGCCCACAGGATCACCTTGTGGAAGAATGATCGCTTGACTACTAGATCACTGAGCTTGGTGGACTCGGTGTGACTTTCTTGTTAAATGCTCGATCATTCGTTTTGATAGATCATCCGTGGCGGATGGATGCGATCGTTTCTCATCAATCAAGTTAATCGGTCGGCGATGCGAATCGATCGTCTTCGCCCTAACTCTGCGTCTGGAGGACTACGGTTGAGAATCCCGAACCTCGATTGGTGGGGCCTTCCATACATTACACAAGAGAAGGGTTGCCCTTGTTGATGTTTGTCTTGTGGTCGATAACCATGAAGGCGAATGGTAACATCTCATGTCAATCTTTGTAAGTCACTCATCATTTTTATAATCTTCTTAATGTTCTTGTTGGCGGCTTCCATTGCGCATTCATCTTTAGTCGATAAGGAGAAGAGTTGTGATGCTTGATCTTGAACTTAGTGCGAGTTCGGTGATCATCTTATTGTTGAGATTGGAGCCATTATACGTGATATTCCTTTCGGGATGCCATATCGATAGATAAGATTATGTTTGATGAATCGAGCCCACAACATTCTTGTATGAGACCTGACGAAATACACCCATTTGGTGAAATAGTCAATTGCCACAAGGATGAAACGATGTCGGTTGGAAGTTGTGGGCTTGATTTCTCCGATCATGTCAATGCCCCACATTGCAAAAGGCCGGTATTAGAACATTCGGAGTCTTGGAGTCGACGTGCACTTTCTGCATCGTCGACACTTGTGACAAGATCGAGCATAGCGATGACAATCGTGACTTCCATGGTGGACCATAGTAACCTCTTCTCAAAATCTTCTTAGCCATGGTTGTGTCCCGCGGGTGGGTACCAAATGCGCCTTGGTGTAATTCTTCCATGATCGTTACGCTATTTTCGGTCTACACAGTAGTAAGCCAAGTCGTGGTTGCGCTTGTATAAGGCATATTCTTTGAGGAAGAATTTGGATGAAAATCTTCTCAGAACTTCTTATCGTTGCGGATGCCCTGCGGGATATTCCACGAGTCTCGAAGATACCTCTTCACGTAGTAGTACCAAGGTTTCTCTTACGTATCAAGCTCATAACGATTATCTTTGGTTAAGTGAACTTCTCAATGATGATGCGGGAGCCTCGTTGTCCCATCTAACTTTGAACATAAGCGACATAGTAGCTAATGCGTACATGTTGATTCTCTTCTCGTGGGATGTGGTTGAAAGTAATCTCTTAGTGAGGGATCAAACTTCGAACATGCTCTCGTACGGAATAAGATTCGGATGCTTCGTATCCGCATATAATTTGGTGATCACCAGCTGAGTCTCCATACACTTGCAAGAACTTGATTCTTAAGTCGATATGACTTTGATACCCATGATGCTGCCGTGTTCGGCCATGTTGTTAGTGCGGTTGAAACATGTCTGGCGGTGAAAGGTGTATGTCCACTGCGAGGATGTAATGATGGCGCCAATGCCATTGCCAAGTCACGTTTGAGGCTCCATCAAGACCATGGTCCATCGGGATCCTTATTCGGGTCCTTAATAAGGGCACAGGTTCTTCCATGTCAATAACTAGTAAAACATCTTACGTGCAGACGACAGTAGGCGGTAGTCATCGTGGATGAGCCAAATGATACTTTCTACTTCCTTTGATCGCTTTCTAGAAGTGTCTTTGGATGTAAATATTCGGTCAAGATCATTTGCCATCTTGCTATTCTTCAAAAGAAATGGTTTCTCAATATGTATTTTCGGATCCGTCTTGGAAATCAACAAAGTAGTGTGAGTCAACATATATTGTCTTAGTCGTGACAGCCCACCCGGCGTTGCCGTTTTCTCATTGTGAGTATCTTGTTTCACGATCGGTAAACTTTTGCTAGGTAGTATATTGCATGCTCTTCGACCCGGACTCGTCATGCTATGCACACCCCTTGAGTTATCTAACACTATCAGTACATGATAAGAGTCTTCCTTGGTAGGCGGCATCGGGGAAGAGGATTACGTAGGTACTCCTTATTTTGTCAAGCGATGCAGCAATCGTTGTTCTATTCTACTACTTGATCTTTCTTGTAACTTGAAGATTGGCTCACAAGTAGCGATTAGGTGTGCAATGAATCGCAGTGTAATTCAATCGAGAAACCTCGACTTCCTTCTACCTCGGTGTGGGGAGCTGGCATTTCTTGAATAGCCTTAACTTTGGAGAATTGACCTCGATACCTTTACCAGCGACAACAAACCTGGGTTCGGATGACTCCAAGGTGCACTTGTTAGGATTAAGTCTCGATCTATACTTCTTCAATCTATCAAGCAGTTTAAAATGATCAAGATATTTCTTCTTGATGCGTGATCGAGCTATCATGTATCGCGTAGACCTCTACATCTCGCGATGAATCATGTCATGAAATAATGTCACCATAACTGTTTGATAAGTGGCGCCCGCGTTCTTCGGTCGACAGCATGACCTTATGAAAGTGCCCCATTGTGTAACAAAGTAGTCTTTTCCATGTCTTGAGGAGCCATTTTGATCGATTGTGTAGGAGAAACCATCCATGAAGGAGAAAACCTTATCGCGGTGTTGTCAACGGATCATCGATATGAGGAAGTGGGAAATCGTCTTCGGACGCTTTGTTCGGATCTCTATAATCCACACATTCGTGCTTTACCATCCTTCTTAGGCACGGGCACCACATTGCAACCCATTGTGGATGTGAATATGACTAAGCCGGCGTTGAGTTGTTTCATAACTTGACTTTAATTTTCTCGACATATCGGCGCGTCGACGAACTTTTTCACGGGAGAAAACCTTCTTTTATCGGCAATCGGTGTACCACAATATCAATGTTTAAGGCACACACAAACAATTCACAATGAGCCTAGGTTTAAGGCTTGCATGAGGTAGATTACCCCCAAAAGTTTGAGTTGGTTCATCACATCTTATAATAATGCTTAAGGTTCTAGGAATCTCACATCATTGATCTTTCGTGGTTTATTTCAATACGACTACCAAGTGGTCGACGAAAATATCCCGAAAAGTCTGTCTTAATGAGCGTAGCATCGAGCATCGACCAACCTCGGTCACGCACAAGCCGACCATCTCACTGCCTTCCAATGGCCAGATGGGTCGATTAAGGTTACAAAGTTTAGTTAGTGTGATGACACCATGCGAAGCCAAATACTATCCTCAACTTGGAAATAAAGAGTATCAGGACATCCAAAGTGTCACTAACGTAGCCATCATGTTGACCGTTTCGATGATATACGTCTATGATTCGCGATTTATTTCTACTTACACAAAGGAAACTCGGACAGTGTAGGATCCCCACAAATATAATACCAAGCAACCCTTAAAGATAAAGCAAGCAAGTCTAACGAGACAATAAAGGTGATCTGAAATCCCTAAGGCATTCTCTCTAGGGTGTCTCCCAGTAGTCACTTGATTACATGTCGGTGGCCGGCTTTGATATTTTATCATGAAATATGCGGATAGCAAAATGCCACCAGACTTTTCTTTTATCAATTAAGGAAGGTGAAAAGGGCAGAGAAAGACCGTTCGGTTCGAGTAAGGGAAAGGTTATGAAAAGGGAAGGTACTAGCACCCTTTCCATCCGTAGTTATCTCGGGCTCTTAGTTGCTCTTAGATCATCTTTAAAAATTAGCTACATGTGTTTGACAAAATATTTTGAAAAGGCATTTGCTTTGACTTTGTAATGATTCATGTTGGAATGTATACAAAGTGTTCGAGAATGTTTAGTTTTGAAAGAGTTTGAACTTTGACAAAAGTGTGAGGTGTAAAAAGTATTTTGATAGAGCAAGCAACTAAAAGTCTTATTACCTACTCAAAATTGGTCATTTACGTGTTATTTTCACGTTCCTTTAGAATAGCCATTATCCATACCATTTGTTGGTAGGTAACCACTATTAGATTGGATGTAAGTGGGACATTTGAAGGGACATCGGATGGTCATAGAAAGCAACTTGTAGGAAGTATCCTAGCATTCGAAGGGACTATCATCATTTTTTGAAGCGACAATCGGGGTTAAAGATCATGTATTCGGAGGCGACATCGTGGGTCTATGATCTTTGTATCGAAGGACTATGATGATTTGTTTGTGGTGCTAGAATACCTCTACGTTAGGACTTGACCATTTGAATTCGTAAAGGCAACGAGAGAATTACCTAAGGGTGCATGTGTGAAAGAGAGTGTGTCAAATTCAGATATTTTATCTTGAGTTAAAAAGTCTATGTCCATTTTATCTTGCCATACGCATTATAATAACTTCGGATTTATAGAGTGCGGAAATTAAGTACGGGAAAGTAAAGTGCGGAAAAATAAATCTCTCTGTTATTAGCTTTAGGGCAGATACATAATTGAAAGTCACGGAAAATAAAAACCCTAATTAAACTATTACATCCAGCAGGCAATTACATAATTTTGAAAAAGCATTAAAATTGTCCAGAAGCGAAAATAACACACAATGAAAAGATGCAAAAATCGGGAAAGCGGAAGAAGATTGCATAAGAGGAAAATATTAGTAAAATAAGTATTTGCAGATTAGAAATTTTTTTGTGTTAATGATGACATTAATATGATAAAATAATTTTTAGAATTTTTGGAGTTAATTTGATAACAAAACAATTAAAGTCATTTAAATGATAAATTAGCAATTAATTAAATTTAATGCAAAAATAATAAT
>CM038794.1:64832958-64983685 GCA_021764765.1 Vicia sativa
AGGGGGTAAGATTGAGTAAGAATGCATCATTGTTATTGATCAAAGCAAGCAAAATCGTGCCATATACATGCATACATATTCAATTTTTTCTTGATTTTGCACTTTATTATTCTGCGTGTTTTAATTGATTCTAATGGTTCTAATGTGTTCATGAGGTTCCTTATACATGATCTGGGCAATCGTTAGCAAGCTTGAACGTCAAAATCGCGTGATGCCATGTTTAGGGTTTTTGAACTAAGCTTCAATCGGTAGTTAGAGGCATTTTCAATCGAAACAAATACCACCATTGAACCGAATGCTCGATTTAGGGGTAGGTGCCTTAGAACTTTTATTTCATGTATTTTTCCAGCCGATTTCAAAGTAGCCGAGAAGATAACCGAGCCCTAGTCTACGACTCAGCGAAGACCCATGAGGGTCATGTATGCTTCGGGTTCTCCGATTCGCTCATTCATGCCGACGGGTCCACGTACGACTGAAACAAACTTGACGCCATCACTTATATTCAATTGATTGTGACTTTTCCAACACCGATGTCACTTGGCCTAGTGGTTAAGGCGTGGACTGCTCAAAGATGCTCCTCCGGTCACGAGTTCAAACCATGCCAGACCTTTTGCTTTCTTTTTCACAAACTCAACTTTTTTCAATTATTTTCATATTTTCTATATTTTAATATTTTGCATACATTTTAATTTCTTTCCATAATTTTTATCATGCATTAAAAACACCAAAAATATTTTCCTTTTGCTTTAAAATGTTTATTTAATTTATAAAATAAAAATATTATTTTGCATGCATATTTAATTTAATTGCTAATTTATCATTTAAATCACTTTTAATTAGTTTTTAATTATTAAATTATCTCCAAAAATCCCAAAAACTTATTTTAGCATATTAATGTTATTTCCAAGATGAAATATTTTTCTCATTTAAAATTATTATTTTTGCTAACATTTTTCTCTTATTCGATTTTCGTTTTCCGATTTCTCATCTTTTCACGTGTTACCCGCTTCGGACGGTTTCTTTTTATCGCTTTTTTTCAAATTATGTAATTGCTTATGGGATGTAATAGCTTAATTAGGGCTTTTTATTTTCCGCATGTTAAATTATGTATCTGCCCCAAAGCCATGTAATAGCGTAGGATTTATCTTTCCGCACTTTATATTCCCGCATTTTACTTTCCGCATCTTATAAACTGTTAGTAATTAGGTGTGTATGGCAAGATAAAATTGAACATAGCTCACTCTAATTTTCAAGATAACATGAATCTGAAATCAACACACTCTTTTCACACATGCACCCCTTAGGGTAATTCTTTCTCGTTGCCTTTACGAATTCAAATGGTCATGTCCCTCGAACGTAGAGTTATTCTAGCACCGTTACCTTCAAAACAAATCATCATAGTCCCTTCGATACAAAGATCATAAGACCCACGATGTCGCCTCCGAATACATGATCTTGACCCGATTGTCGCCACAAAAATGATGATAGTCCCTTCGAATGTGCTAGGATACTTCCTACAAGTTGCTTTCTATGACCATCCGATGTCCCTTCGAATGTCCCATTTACATCCAATGAATAAGGTTACCTACCAACTAATGGTATGGCTAGCATTATTCTAAAGGAACGTAAAATAACACGAAAACGACCATTCTGAGTAGGTAATAAGACTCTTAGTTGCTTGTTCTATCAAAATACTTTTCACACCTCACACTTTTTTTTCAAAGTTCAAACTCTTTTCAAAACAAAACATTTCCAAACAGTTTGTATACATTCTTACATGAATCATTACAAAGTCAAAGCGAAATGCCTTTTTAAAACATTTTTTGTTAAACACACAGAAAACACATTTTTAAAGTGATCTAAGAGCAACTAAGAGCCGAGATAACTACGGATGGAAAAAGGTGCTAATACCTTCCTTTTCATAACCTTTCCCTTACTCAATCTAACGGTCTTTTTCTCGACTTTTAGCTTCCCTTAATTGGATAAAAGAAAAGTCGGTGGCGACTTTGCTATCCGCACATTTGCGATACAAAATCTACAAAGTCAGTTCACCGTGTTACGTAATCATGACTCACGGGAGACACCCTAAAAGAGAGAATGCCTTAGAGATTTCTAGATCACCTTTATTGCTTTTTGTTTGACTTGCTTGCTTTATCTTATAGGTTGCTTGGGTATTATACTTGTGGGGATCCTACACCGGATCCGGATTCCTTTTAGGTGAATAGCAATAATCGTCGCGACTGCTAGACGATATCGAAACGGTCAACATGATGGCTACGTTAGTGTGACACTTTGGATGTCCCGATACTCTTCATTTCCAAGTTGAGGATAGTATTTGGCTTCCGGTGGTGTCATCAAGACTAACTAAACTTTTAGAACCTTAATTGACCCATCTTGGCCATTAGAAGGTAGTGAGATGGCTTTGGTGCATACTAAGGTTGGTTGATACTTGATGCTACGCCTATTAAGATCGACTTATGGGATATTTTCGTCGACCACTGGTAGTCGATTGAAATAAACGCCACGAGAAAGATCAATGATATGAGATTCCTAGAACCCAACTATTATAGGAAAGGATGAACCAACTCAAACTTTTGTGGGTAATCACCTATACCTCTTGCAAGCCTTAAACCTAGGCTCATTGTGTAAATTGTTTGTGTGCTAAACATGACATCATGACATCATTCGCATTGCATATCATTTCTAACTATTTCAAGGACCTAGGATTTATCTTTGCTCGCTTTGTAGGAATTATGGCTTCTAGAAAGACTATCCGAATCAACTTCATGGGTATACCTTCTCACTCAAAGAATTGGTTTCGTAAATTCGATCATGCTCGCTCATCAAAAGGCATGGTTATCTACTTGACTTGGTTATCTTCGGTTTTGAAGAAGATATGATGCATGTCCTATTCCAGCTTCTTCGATTCAAACACCATTGCTTTACATTCCTGATTATCGCTTGGTTCCACTTGAAGAGTTCTCTAAGCTACTGGGATACCTATTCTGATCAAATGCCATTCACCGTTTAGAAAAGGTTCCTAGGTATTAAGACATCGATCGCCTTTACATCTAAAGCGCTCAGACATTGAAGCCAATTGGGAAACAAGTAGTGGAGTTAAGGGTTTACTTGCCATGTTCTTAATTAAGAAAGCCCGAGAATTCCTCAAGGTTATGAGTTTCCATGCATTCGAAGACATCTTGGCCTTGCTAATCTATGGTTTGGTTCTATTTCCAAACTCGGATCAATTCATAGATGTCAACACCATCAAGTTGTTTCTTACTCGCAATCCAGTGCCTACTTTACTCGGAGATATTCTACATTCTCTCCACACTCGTACTATCAAAAGACAAGGAACTCTCATGTGTTGTATACCGTTACTTTCCAGGTGGTTTATTTCGCACCTTCCTCCATCAGTTTTGAAGAATGAGCAAAGGTTGAAGTGGTCTCAAAGGCTAATGTCACTCTCTCATTTAGATATCCGTTGGAATCTTTTCTCTCAAAAGGACTTCACATTCATCGAGGCCAGGAGAATTTCTAATGTACCACCGTGGCATAAGGGAGGTATTACTTACAACCCTTCTCTAGCTCTACGTCATTGGTTATGCTCTAAGAGACGGTCCACATGATATGCTTCTCCAAGATATTGTGTTCTACTACAACCATGATCTCCGTAATCACCGATTAAGGTTCATACACGCTGGGGCATGGTAAAGAAGATCGATACCAAGACTTTGGGCCACCGTAACTCCATTCCTTGGGAACCTTACTCAAATGGGTGCGAGATCGAGCTCAAAACTTGATGATGCCATTCACGCTGTTTTACCAGTAATTATGGAACCTGTTGCTATAGGTGACGAATCCTATACCGTTCTCCATACTGACATGCCTACTGATTTCGAAGACTTGAAGATCTTGGATTCAGCTTAAAGAAGAAAGGGATACCTTTGAAGCTCAGTGTTATGCAAGCGAGAAGAAAGTGTTAGAGTTGACCAAGCTACTTCATGAGGAGCGAAACATCAACGCCTACCTCGGCACCAAGAGGAAGCGCCCATGGGAGACTTAGAGCCCTCGGATTTATATGTTTTCTTTTATTGTTTTGAACTATCTTTTGTACTTAAAAAGAATAATAAAAAGAGAACTAATAAATGTTTGTTCATTGTTGTTTAACAAATTTAAATCTCTAAGGTCCTTGAAAACATTGCATTGCATTCGCATAAACATTGCATATCATAGCATAACATTGCATCATAGGTACATTGAAGATTGGTTTTCTCATTTGCTCGCTATTTATTTTAGCGTAAATGGCTCTTGAACCCACAAAGATCTCCAAGCTCGTAATGCTGGCCCAACAAATGTTCACCGCTTGGTCCAAGGCCAAGAAGATCCAAGAAGCTCATCAACGTAAAGAAGAAGGTTGTTGGTCTTCTCAACATGGGCGACGCTACAAAGGTGGACCCAAGAGGGTCACCGGATAGAGCTCTCAAGGAAGTGTCAAGAATGAGGGAGTGTCGAGGGTAATGAAGATGACCACGTGAGCCTAAGAAGGAGGGAGAAGATCGCCCGACCATAGCCAAGACGATGAAGATGACAAGTACAAACAACTTGAAGACCGCCGAACACGTGGAAAACTCAAGATGTCCGTTGAATTTCGAGGATCCGAGCCTTGTCCCTGTGTGGTGATTCCTCCTAAGTTCAAAGTTCCAACTTTGCCAAGTATGATGGCATGTCTTGTCCAAGTCGCATTTGAAGTCCTATGTTCAAAAGATCAATCCCCACACCGATGATGTAAAGTTGTGGATGCACTATTTTCAAGAGAGTTTGTCCGAACTCGCTTGGAGTGGTATTATCACCAGAGAATGACCGTATCCGCATCTAGAGTAACTTAGTAGATGCTTTCAAGCATATGAGTATAATGTCAATTGACACCCACCGCATGCAACCACAGAGCATGTCTATGGGTCGTGATGAGAAGTTTAAGGAGTATGCTCGTAAATGGAGAGATTTAGCAGTAAGAGTTCACCACCCTTGTCCAATAGGGAATTGGTTGATATGTTTATGGAACACCGACAGCCCATTCTTCAATCATCTTGTTAGTGTTTTAAGTTGGCATTAATTTTGGTAAAACTAGGCTTTAGCAATGAGATGATGGATGTCATGACATTCGAGATTGAAGATAAATCCCACCGCTAAGGATGTTAAAAGACAGCCGTAATCGAAGCTAAAGTCAGGCCGGAAATTGTAGAAAATAGTCCGATGTCATAATGTATGTTATGACATTTAGTGTGACATTCTATTCGCAGAACTGCTTGTTCCCGAGATTTTTCGTGAAGTTTGTTGAGTGCTAAATATTGTTTTTCCGTTATTAGAAAGCATGTTCACGTAGTGCTAGGTTAATCTTAATTAAACCTAAATTAGTTGTTGAAAAGACCATGTTTTTAGGATTAAATTAAGTGAACCCTAGCTATCTTTATGGAAGCCCAAATCAAGTTTCGGATCGCTTTATAAAAGGAATTCAACCTTACAACCGTGTCGCGCCTTTGAATGTATTGAAGAGATAGCAGCTTGTTTTTGTGTATCGTTAGATTTGTAATTGGTATTGTGTAATTTAGTTTTCTTGTGTTCCAAGCAACTATCAATTGATAAGTGCATTGACTAGGATTTGTTGTAAGGGTAGTTTATCACCAAAGCTTTAAAGCACGAGTGTTTGTCTCTTGATTGTAAGCTTGAAGCGAGATCAAGATAGTTTATTGAAGTGTGTCTTCACAATTCAATTAGTCAATAGGTTGATATCACCTGTGATTGAGGGGAGTGAGTAGGTACTGATCTAAGTAGGACTTAGGTTGAAGTTGCATTGGGTAGGTTTTAGTGAAGGAGATAAACCGTGGTTTATTCCTAATTAATTCTACTAATAGTGAATTTCCTCCCGGCTTGGTAGCCCTGATGTAGGTGTAGTTAGACACCGAACCGGTAAACAACTTATTGTGTTCTTTATCGTTATTTATATTTACCGTAAATTGTTAATAGAGTGTCGATAGTGTCATAACATTCTCTCGTGACATCACGATCCGCCGCCGTGAATTTCAATTGGCATCGAGCAAGCGCTTGTTATTTCGTGAGATATAGGGATAATAGTTTCGCGAATGGATAAAGAAGGAGGATTTGGAGGAAGACCACCTATTCGATGGGTCTAATTATGATTACCGAAGCCTCGTGATGGTTGCCTTCTTAAGATCAAGGACATTAAATCTGGAGAGCTACCGACAAAGGATGGAAACATCCCACCAAGCTTGAGAAAGATGGGACTACTGTCTTGAAACCTGAGGAGCAATAGAGCAAAGAGGAAGAAGAGCTAGCTCTAGGGAACTCTAAAGCATTGAATGCCCTATTCAATGGCATTGACAGAAATATCTTCAGACTGGTTCATCAATGTGAGCTGGCCAAGGATGTTTGGGACACTCTCAGAACTACTCATGAGGGGACATCCAAGGTGAAGATATCAAGACTTCAGATGCTCACTACCAAATTTGAGAATTTGAAGATGAAGGAAGATGAGACTATTCATGAATTTCACATGAATATTTTGAAATTGCCAATGCCTCGTGAGCACTTGGTGAAAAGATGTCAAGAGAAGTCGTGAGAAAGATTCTATCCTTGCCTAAGAGATTTGCAATGAAAGTCACTGCAATAGAGGAGGCTCAAGACATCAGCACCTTGAAGGTTGAAGAACTTATTGGATCCCTTATGACTTTTGAGATGGGAATCAGTGAAATTGTTGACAAGAAAAACAAGAGCATAGCACTTGTATCCAACACTGAAGAGGGATGCAAGGTGGAAGATGAAGAGAAGATATCCAAGCTATAGCTATGCTTGGAAGACATCAACAAACCGATCAGAGGGTTGATCCAAAGTCAAGGTCAAATGTCAAGGACATTCCATCCGACATTAGCGATCTTATGACTCAAAGAAGATCCAAGTCATAGGAAAAGGAAGTCAAGGCAGAGAATCCAATGTCATGGATGTGAAGGATTTGGACATATTAAAGTCGAATGTCCTACCTTTCTTAAGAAACAAAAGAGAGGAATGAATGTTACTTGGTCCGATGGTGAATCAAGTAGTGATTCAAAAGGAATCACCAAACTTGTCACCGCATCTTCCGAAAGTGGCAACCCGATAATGACTCTAGTGATGAGGAAGTGACTTTGAAGAACTTGATCGATACTTACAAGAAACCGTATCGGTGGTGAAGTATGTCAAGAAATGAAAACAAAAAAGTCGATTGAGAAGTCGAGGCGTAAAATGTGAAGTCGAAGTCGAGAAGAAGGAAAATACAATCACTATAAGTCATCTCAACAAAGGAGATTATAGTGTTGAATTCCAAGCTTGATCATATGACTAAGTCTCACAAGATGTTGACAATGGGACCGATAAGTCGGAAGAAATTCTTCACTGGACAAAATGGAAATAAGCATGGTCTAGGATATGTATGAAAAGGAACCCGTTAGTGACAAGAAAAAGAAGAGGTATGGGAAACCAAAGCCGAGCAGATGTCACATGTAAAACAGAAATGTTCCTGCTCAAGGCATGTAGATGCAAAGAAATTTATCGATAATAGGAAGAAGACTGACCTAATAGGCCAATGTCAAAGCATATGTCACAACATTGGGGTCAACATCGGATCGAGAAACATGAATAAGAAGTTTCAAAGATGGAGATGTCACCATTGTGGAAGGTTTGGACACATAAACCCTTTCGCTATAGGTTACATGGGTATCCGAATCGACTCCCTATGTTGCCTAAGAACATCAAAGTACCCTACACTCAAAAGTGGAAGAAGAGGATCGAAGATTGATAGCACACACCTCTCTTAGAGTGTCGCCAAGGAAGATTGGTACTTTGACAAAGGTGTTCCAAGCATATGACCGTATAAAACCTACTAAATAATGTCAAACCTCACTCTACCATTTTGTTACTTTTAGGGATGGAGCTAAAGGAGAAATCAAAGGTGTTGGAAACTTGACCGCTCGAGTTCCAAATCTAAATGGAGTGTCGGTAAAAGGCTTGACCGCTAACCTCATAAGCATAAGTCGCCTATGTGATATGGGATTTAAAGTCAACTTCACCAGTCTCAATGTCTTGTAATCAATGATAAACAAGAAGTAGTTATGAGAGGAGTCGATCAAAGGACAACTGCTACATGTGGGAATCGAGAACACCAACCTCTCTTCGTGTGTCTCATAAGGATGAAAAGGAGGTAAAGCTATGGCATCAAAAACTTGGACATCCGCATCTCGAGGAATGAAAAGATCATCACTATGGAGGTCAAGAGGGATACCAAAACTCCATATTGATGAAGGAAGAGTCTGTGGTGAATGTCGTTGAAAGCAAACTGAATGTCACACCCAATGTCTAGACATCCGACCACTCAGAGTGCTAGAGTCGCTACACATGGATTTGATGGGGCCTATGCAGTTGAAAGCCTTGGTGAAAAAGATATGCCTATGTTGTTGTGGATGACTTCCCGATTTACCGGATAAACTTCATCAAGGAAAAAATCTGATGTGTTTGATGTCTTTAAGGAGTTATGCTAAAGACTTCAAAGAGAGAAGGAAAGCTGTATTGTCAGAATAAGAAGTGATCATGGAAAGGAGTTTGAGAACAGCAAATTTGATGAATTCTGCTCCTCAGAGGGAATTAATCATGAGTTTTCTTCTCCTATAACACCTCAACAAAATAGGGTGGTGGAAAGAAAGAATAGGACTATGCAGGAATCTGCCAGAGCAATGATTCATGCTAAGAAACTTCCTATTCATTTTTGGGCTGAAGCTATGAATACAGCTAGCTATGTTCACAACAGGGTCACCCTAAGAAAGGGATCTTCCTCCACCCTGTATGAACTATGGAAGGGAAGAAAACCAACTGTGAAATATTTCCATGTATTTGGCAGCAAATGCTATATTCTGACAGATCGTGATCAAAGGAGAAAAATGGATTCTAAGAGTGATGAAGGCATTTTTCTGGGATACTCCACTAACAAAGAGAGCATATAGGGTATTCAACCCGTAACCCGTGTTATGATGGAGTCTATTAATGTCATTGTTGATGATCATCATCGTGAACACAATGTCCCATATGATGTTGAGACATGGTTTGAGACATCACCTCAAGTACCGATAAGGAAGATGTACCGATCCTTCTCTCCAAAATCGAACCGAGGAAGTCAACAAAGATCCTTCCATCGAATTCGTAAAGATCATCCAAAGGATCTCATCATTGGGGACCCAACCAAAGGTGTCGTTACAAGATCCAGAGAAACTGTCTCAAACTCTTGCTTTGTGTCAAAGATAGAGCCAAAAAATGTCAAAGAAGCTCTAAGTGATGAATTCGATTGAGCAATGCAAGATGAATTGAACCAATTCAAGCAACATGAAGTATGGGAATTAGTTCCTAGACCGTATGAACAAACATCATTGGCACAAATGGATCTACAAGAACAAGTCCGATGCGTATGGACCGTCACCGAAATAAAGCTAGACTTGTTGCTCGTGGTTACACCTGTGTCGAGGGATTGACTTTGATGAGACTTTGCACCAAGGCTAGACCGGAATCAATCAGCTTCTTCTAGGGTTGCTTGCATTCGAAATTCAAACTATTTTAGATGGATGTGAAAAGTGCCTTCCTAAATGGCTACTTAAATGAGGAAGTATATGTAGAAAACCTAAAGGATTGTGGATCCAAGTTTCCGATCATGTCTACAAATTAAGGAAAGCCCTATATGGACTAAAGCAAGCTCCTAGGGTCCGTATGAAAGGCTAACCAAGTTCCTTATAAAGGTTACGTAAAAGGAGGCTTGATAAAACTCTCTTGTCAAGAATGAAGGAGGAAAGATAATGGTTGCTCAAATTTATGTGGATGACATAGTATTTGGTGGAATGTCGATCGAATGGTGAAACATTTTGCCAATCAAATGCAAGTCGAGTTTGAAATAAGTCTCATGGGAGAGTCGACTTTATTGGACCGCAAGTCACACAGATGGAAGACTCAACATTCTTTCACAGAGCAAATATGCAAGGAATATTGTCAAAAGTTTGGAATGGAGAATGCCACCATAAAAGGACTCCTCGCCCCACACGTGAAGTTGTCCAAGGACACAAATGGTGAAAAGGTAGACCAAAGTTTATATAGAAGCATGATAGGAGCTTGTTGTATCTAATGTACCACAGACCGACATTGCATTTGCTGGGGTATGTGCAAGATACCAAGTCGAACCTAAAGTGAGTCACATTAACCGTGAAAAGAATTCAAGTGTGGAGTGGAACCTGCAGTTATGGTATCCTGTATTCCCATGGATGTGAACCAATTTTGTCTGGTTATTGTGATGCTGACTGGGCTGGTAGTGCTGATGACAGAAAAGTACTTCTGGAGGATGTTTCTTCTTGGGAAACAATCTTGTTTCTTGGTTCAGCAAGAAGCAAAACTGTGTGTCCTTGTCCACTACTGAAGCTAAATACATAGCAGCTGGTAGCAGTTGTTATCAAATGGTCTGGATGAAGCAGATGTTGTCTGAGTACAATGTCACACAGGATGTCATGACATTGTACTGTGACAACTGAAAGCTATTAATATTTCAAAGAATCCTATTCAACACAGTAGGACTAAGCACATTGACAAAGACATCACTTCATCAGAGACCTTGTGGAGGAGAAAGTGATTAAATTGGATCATGTAGTCACAGAACTTCAACTGGCTGACATTTTTACTAAGGCTCTTGATGCTAGTCAACTTGAAAATTTAAGGAGCAAACTGGGAATTTGTCAGTATGAGGAATTGTAGCAATTAAAATTGCTTCCAAGGAAGGGAAGAGACCATTTATTAATTATAAGTGAGTCATTTGATTATTTCCCTCCTATTTTTATAAGGTTCAAGAATGTGAAAAGACTCCTCCATATAATAGCCTTTTCATTTGAAAGTATCATATCTTCTCCATCCAAAAGATACTCTCAACCGCTTCGTCATTCTTGGTCTCTGATTCTCAACTTTTCTCAGCGAAACATGTCTTCCACATCTTCTTCATCCCAAGACTCTGACTGTTCATCTCCCACCATGGTCGAGATTAGCAATCCGCAACTATGAATGTTGAACCCGTTGATCGGTGGTTTTACACGCTTATTTAGCATTGAGTTTCGCTATCGCTTTTCATTTTTCTAGTGTTATATGTCTTTTATCGCATTTTACGCTTTGGTTATGTGTTTAAGTGTTTTCGTGGTCAAGAATGAAACAGAACAAATCGACAAAAGAAGTGCAAAAACCCAATATTAGAGGTTACAGAGGGATCAACACGGCACTGTGTTCATCAACACGGCCCGTGTTGAAAAGCAAGTGGAAAGCGCAAAACTGCACAAGTCAGTGGATCAACACGGGCACTGTTGTTAATCAACACGGCCCGTGTTGAATGGCCTGGAGCTGTTTTTCTCATTTAGAGACCAACACGGCACTCAGTTAATCAACACGCCCGTGTTGATGGACGCGTGAGGAAACTTTATTTTTTGAGTTTTGGATCTTTTCCTTGTCATTAAGGGTATTTTGGACGATGGCTAATATGGGGTTGTGGCTGAGACTATTAGAAGGAGGTTTTGGGAAAAAGAGAAGGCACTTTTGAAATTAGGGAAAAAATACCACAGAGGAGGAGAGCGACAGAGAGGAATTCGGAGACGGCGAGATTCAAGGGCAGCCACCATTGAAGATCAAAGCCATCACTCTTCTTTGTAATGTTTAACTCTTATTCGATGTTTTCTTCTAATACTATGAGAGGCTAAACCCCCCAATGCTAGGGGGGTGGTCCTGATTTGATTATTGTATGAATTCGAATACTTGATTTCCTTAATGCAATGTTTTTATATTTCAATTTAATTGTGTAGTGTTCTTATGATCATGTATCGGACAAATACATGTAGACCTATGACTAACAATTGGCAGGACTGTGATTGTTAGGGTTTCTACACAATTAGGTTATTAGGAGTAACCTAGGACTAGGGACTCTCTTTAATCACCCGAATTCTTGATATTTTCATGGTTAAAACTAAGATTTGTTTGAATGGACATTTAAACAAGGATTAGGGTTTTAATAGTTGTCTTCATTAAGGACTTAAGGAAGAACAATCTAGAGATAGGTAATTGATAGTGTTCATTTGCAATGAGGAAATCTAAATTGGATCATAGTTTTGTTAAATCAACCACTCACCCTAGCATCATTCCCATCATATTTCATCACCATTACTTGTTACTAGCGTAATTGAAAGTTTTAAAATCAACCCAACCATTGTTTTTGTTCAATTGAATTAAGAGCACGAATAGGTATTTACTACGCATCGAGATCGATACTGGGAAACTCATTATAACTACATCGCGAAAATAGTGCACTTGCTATTTTTCCGATCAAGTTTTTGGCGCTGCGGGACCGCCAAAATATTTACTTAATTTGTTTGAAATTTTATTGCTCGCAATTAAAATTTTTCTTTTCATTTGTTTATTTATTTTCGTTACATTGTATTAGAACTAATATCGTGTCTAATATTTGTATGCGAGGTCGACCTCAGTAATATCTTTTGACGCAGAATAGAGAGAACCCTTCGCTACCGCTAAGAGTAGCAAAGCAAGCAAGACCGGCCGAGGAAGAAGATAGGAACTCAACACACTCCTACCGTAGTCAAGACGAACCAATGAATCCACCTCAAGAGAGATTGCTAGGAGATTATGGAGGGACAAATGCACTGGG
This sequence comes from Vicia sativa, assembly GCA_021764765.1. Taxonomy (NCBI): domain Eukaryota; kingdom Viridiplantae; phylum Streptophyta; class Magnoliopsida; order Fabales; family Fabaceae; genus Vicia; species Vicia sativa. The sequence goes on from CM038794.1 coordinate 64,845,734, forward strand.
GAAGAATGACCATCGCCAACCAACCCGCTAATGTTCCTAATTTTCAGCCCACCCGAGCACCATCACGCAGCTTGGAGAAGAGATCCTTTCTCGAAGGGTTAATGAAGATGATAACAAGCATTTGCAACGATTTCGACTACGAGCACCACTCAAGATTGATGGGCATATCAAGAATGTAAAAGTTGCGAATGTTTCCGCTCACCTTGGCGATGAAGCAGAGGAGTGGTTCTATTCTCTTCCACCGTAGCATTACGCCTTGGGAAGATATGGAACAAAGATTCCTCAACGAGTATTTTCCAAAGATCCGTGTTCATGAGGAAAAGATATGAGATCTTGAATTTCAAGCAAAAGGAGGGTGAATCACTAGAGACTCTTTAAGAGATTTAAAAGACTCTTGGTGGCATGCCCTACTCATAACTTGGATCGAGAGATGCGTATGTTTGTGAATGGTCCGAGAATCAAAACGAAGCAACTCATTGACACAAGAATGGTGGCTCATCCAACTTCAACAAACCACGGTATCAAAAGATTATTGAAGCTATAGCCGCAAATGAGCATCCGAATTATATGACAGTGCTGCAAGCAAACCAGAGGAGTGATTGATCTAAAGTTGGAAGTGAATAAACAACTCAAAATCAAGAGGCGATAGTCAGTATGGAGAAAAAGCTTAAAGCTATGCATATGGAACTCAACAGTAGCACAGTTAAAATGTGGTGTGTGACATTTGTAGTGGACCACACATGACCGCACAATGTCTTGCAACTCAAACAAATTGAGGAGATAAAATTTTGAGGCGTAATAATCCATATTCTAACACCTATAACCCCGGTGGAAGAATCATCCGAACTTTGCTTGAAAGATCAAGAACAACAAGCTCCTCGAGGAGAGGGAAGTGGCCTTTGAAAAGATGGCTGCCCACACTTCTCGGCCCAAGAAGAAACACGAAGCAATCATAGGAACACCACGGCCGCAATTAAAAATTTGAAGTTCAAATGGGGCAAATTGTGCAACAAGTAGCAATGCAAGCACGGTAGTCAAGAACCATGAGAATGTGAACACAACAAGGAGTGGAAATGTTGCCAAAGAAAGAGAAGATGAGGTAAAAGTTGATGATGAACTTATAGAAGTGGAATTAGAAGTGAGAGAGAACAAGGGAAAAAAGGAAGAAGTGGCGCTCCCAAGCCACCAAGGAAAGAGTAAACCGTGATTAGGCTTCCATATCCTCATGAGTGGCAAAGAAGGACACAAAAGAGAAAGAGTTCGATAAATTTGCCAAATTGTTCAAGAAGCTAGAGATCAACATACCGTTATTTGAAGCACTCGAGAAGATGCCTTTGTACCAAAAATTCATGAAGGAGATCCTATCTAAAAAGAGGCGAATAGATGATAAACAAAACCCGCTGATGAGAAGTTATGTGCAATCGCACTGCAGAGAAAAAATACCCAAGCGTATGATCCCGGATCGTGGCGCACCATGCACCATAAAAGATAGAACTTTCGAAAAGGTTCTAATTGATTCGCTCTAGTGTGAGTTTAATGCCATTATCAATTTTCAAGAGGCTTGGTATTGAAAAGATAAGCGGAGTGGAACAAAATTAAAATTTGTCGATCACACTATCAAGAAGTCTTATGGGATAGTCAAGATGTGTTGGTAGAGATTGAAAATTTGCTTTTCCAAAGGATTTCCGATCATGGACATACCAAGATGAAGAGACCCCGATCATTCTTGGTCGACCTTTTTATTGACTAGCAGTGCAATTTTGATATTGAGACAGTCATCTTACTCTAAAATATTTTGAAGAAGAGATAACCATAAAGGTGTTTGAGGCTAAGGAACAAGGTGCAGTGAAAATAATAAATTTTCAATTGGTATGGTCAAAATTGAGGAGAGAGCAAAATTTCAAATTCACTCCTCAAGAAATCTCGTGCGAATCTCTAAAGTGGCATCAATTAAACTTCCCAAGTTCACCAAGAAGCCAAGGAAAGAAGAAGGTTGACCAAGGTTAGAAGATGAAAGTTGGAAGTAACGTGAATCACACTGGCTAATGTGTTGATAAGGTCAAATTTTGGGTCATGGAAAGTTCAAGCAACAAGGTGTGGAGGAGAAAGTATCCCCCGTAAAGGGATGACCCGTCGAGCCATGCGACGTTAAACGAAGCGCTACGTGGGAGGCAACCCACGTTTTTCATAACTTAGCTTTTCTTTTTGTTTTGTTCGCAGGTAATAAAAGGGATCCCTATCTTCATGTAAAGCTATGAGGTGGCAATTGGTGCCGCATCATCCTTTGTGAGTCACTTCTCTCGAAGTTTGGTCCGAAACATTGAGGTCAATGTTTAGTTCAAGTTGGGGAGGTTTTATTTTTGCTTTGGTTTGTTTTATTGCTTTGTTTGATTTTGTTAAGTTGATGATAAATGTTGTGTAATAACACTAGTAGAAATTCTCCCAAATCTTCCGAAGTTCTTGACCAAAATTTTGTTTTGTTTTACACAAGAGCTTGTATTTCAACAAAGGTCGGGTTGATATTGTGTGAGATGCGTGGATGATTGTTTGAAGGTAGGAAAGTCGGAATAATGTGACATTGATACAAATCCAACGTGTCGATTAGTACTAAAGTGCTTAAGGTCCCAAGTACCTTGAATAGTTTATCTATACAGCCCGCATAATTTTGATTCACATGCGTATGATTGGTCGAGAATCAAATAAAATGGCAAGTGGATGATGAAAAGACGGTAAAAGGCAACCACCGCTAAGTTGGGTAGCCCTCACCAAAGTTATTCAGCCCAAAGGGGTTGATCCCAAACGTCGTCCAAAGAAAAGGACAATAAATAACCATAAGGTTTGAAAATTTCATCAGATAAATAAAAATGGCAAATGTTGTTCGCTTGGTGCCTAAATAAGTGAAGTTTTGGCTAGTCATATGCATGTGATGATTATCATAATTCCAAGGCCTTAACTGATTGTGCGAATGAAAGAGGAGGAAAAGGAAAGAGAGTATTTAAGTGCGAAGCATAGTTGGAAGGTGTTTTAGTGTCATGTGAATGCCGAGCGACTACTTTCTCGAGCAATAAGAACCGAACTCGATATGAGTACCGATCCGCTTTAATTTTCATTAGTTTAATCGCCGCCGAGGTCAAGCAAGCTTAAGTTTGGGGAATTTGATCGGTTTTTACACGCTTATTTAGCATTGAGTTTCGCTATCGCTTTTCATTTTTCTAGTGTTATATGTCTTTTATCGCATTTTACGCTTTGGTTATGTGTTTAAGTGTTTTCGTGGTCAAGAATGAAATGTAACAAATCGACAAAAGAAGTGCAAAAACCGAATATTAGAGGCTACAGAGGGATCAACGCGGCACTGTTCATCAACACGGCCCGTGTTGAAAAGCAAGTGGAAAGCGCAAAACCGCACAAGTCTGGATCAACACGGCACTGTTAATCAACACGCCCGTGTTGAATGGCCCGGAGTCGCTTTTTCATTTAGAGACCAACACGGCACTGCAGTTAATCAACACGCCCGTGTTGATGGACGCGTGAGGAAACTTTATTTTTGAGTTTTGGATCTTTTCCTTGTCATTAAGGGTATTTTGGACGATGGCTAATATGGGGTGTGGTCGAGACTATTAGAAGGAGGTTTTGGGAAAAGAGAAGGCACTTTGAAATTAGGGAAAAATACCACAGAGGAGGAGAGCGACAGAGGAATTCGAGACGGCGAGATTCAAGGGCAGCCACCATTGAAGATCAAAGCCATCACTCTTCTTGTAATGTTTAACTCTTATTCGATTTTCTTCTAATACTATGAGAGGCTAAACCCCCCAATGCTAGGGGGGTGGTCCTGATTTGATTATTGTATGAATTCGAATACTTGATTTCCTTAATGCAATGTTTTTATATTTCAATTTAATTGTGTAGTGTTCTTATGATCATGTATCGGACAAATACATGTAGACCTATGACTAACAAGGACGTGATTGTTAGGTTTCTACACAATTAGGTTATTAGGAGTAACCTAGGACTAGGGACTCTCTTTAATCACCAATTCTTGATATTTTCATGGTTAAAACTAAGATTTGTTTGAATGGACATTTAAACAAGGATTAGGGTTTTAATAGTTGTCTTCATTAAGGACTTAAGGAAGAACAATCTAGAGATAGGTAATTGATAGTGTTCATTTGCAATGAGGAAATCTAAATTCGGATCATAGTTTTGTTAAATCAACCACTCACCCTAGCATCATTCCCATCATATTTCATCAGTCATTACTTGTTACTAGCGTAATTGAAAGTTTTAAAATCAACCCAACCATTGTTTTTGTTCAATTGAATTAAGAGCACGAATAGGTATTTACTACGCAGTCCTCGAGATCGATACTTGGGGAAACTCATTATAACTACATCGGCGAAAATAGTGCACTTGCTATTTTTCCGATCACCTGTGAAGGCCTCTCCTCAGCGTTCAATGGCAACTAACTCCAAGAATCAGCATGCACGGAATATCCAAAGATCATCAGTTTCCACTGGTAAGATTTCTGGTTCATCCTCATCTGTTCCCCCTGAGATAAGAAATAGGGAAGGTACCATGTATGTAGAAGAAGCCATTGCTAGGATAGTTACCAGAATCCTAGACGAAAATCACCTTGTACCTGGAGTTTCTGTTCCCCTTAATCAAAAGCCTGATAGCCCTAGTTTAGCAGCTGATCCAGATGTCACAAGGGATGTTATGACATCTGATGATCACGTCCAGGCAACTCATGTGGACTCTGATATTCTTGCTGATTTCCCTGTCAAAGCAAAGGGTGGTATTTCTGGTTCTCAAGATGAGAAAGTAACCAGAACTGGAACTTCTTCAAAGAAGTATAGAGCTAAATTTGCTGGCAGCTCAAAATGCAAGAGAACACCAATTGCCAAGAAAAGGAAAGCTCCTGGACCTGCAAAGTCTGATCAAGCTTCTGGCTTCAAGATTCAGGCTAAACTAGCTGCTGGTAATGTTGCTGATGCTGCTGCTAACAATGGAAGTGCCTCTTCAGCATAGGAGAGCAACTGATTAAGTTGTTGTGTTGATTCTTTTTATCTGTTGTGGTTGCTGCTGTTTTGTCAATTTTCTTGTTATTTTTTTTTCTTGTTCTTGTGTTGTTTCCTTTTCCCAATTTTGTTTGGATGATTGTAACTTTTGTTGACAGCATTGTACTCTTGGCAATTGTTGGTACCTCCTTTAATTAGTTACTTGAATGCTTGGGGCAATTGTATTGCTTCCTTTGGCCCTTTATGGCTAAAAAGGGGGAGAAGAATCACTGTGTGTGACAGTGGCTGGGAATTTTGGGAACTTGTAAGGCCTGTTTAAATTTTATATGTGGGCAATTGTGGGAATTGTGAGATTTTTGTATTGGTAGAATTTATCTTATCTCTACGTTCTAGTTTATTTAAGCTTAGAACTAGTTTGTTTTCTGCTGCATATGTACTCTGATAGGTTAAGTAGTTTTAGCCAAAAATGTGCCAAAGGGGGAGTTTGTTAGTGTTTTTAAGTTGGCATTAATTTTGGTAAAACTAGGCTTTAGCAATGTCATGATGGATGTCATGACATTCAAAGATTGAAGATAAATCCTACCTGCTAAGGATGTTAAAAGACACCGTAATCGAAGCTAAAGTCAGGCTGGAAATTCGAACCGATGTCATAATGTATGTTATGACATTCAGCAGACATTCTGCTCGAGAACTGCTTGTTCCCGAGATTTTTCGTGAAGTTTGTTGAGTCTAAATATTTTTTTCTCGTTATTAGAAAGCATTCACGTGGTTGCTAGGTTAATCTTAATTAAACCTAAATTGGTTGTTGAAAAGACCATGTTTTTAGGATTAAATTATGAACCCTAGCTATCTTTATGGAAGCCCAAAATCAAGTTTCGTGGACTACTTTATAAAAGGAATTCAACCCTTACAACCGTGGCGCCTTTGAATGTATTGAAGAGATAGCGCTTGTTTTTGTGTAATCGTTAGGATTTGTAACAGTTGGTATTGTGTAATTCTAGTTTCTTGTGAGCCAAGCAACTATCAATTGATAAGTGCATTGACTAGGATTTGTTGTAAGGGTAGTTTATCACTCAAAGCTTTAAAGCACGAGTGTTTGTCTCTTGATTGTAAGCTTTGAAGCGAGATCAAGATAGTTTATTGAAGTGTGTCTTCACAATTCAATTAGTCAATAGGTTGATATCACCGTGATTGAGTGAGTAGGTACTCGATCTAAGTAGGACTTAGGTTGAAGTTGCATTGGGTAGGTTTTATGAAGGAGATAAACCGGTGGTTTATTCCCGAATTAATTCTACTAATAGTGAATTTCCTCCTCGGCTTGGTAGCCCCCGATGTAGGTGTAGTTAGACACCGAACGGGTAAACAATTTATTGTGTTCTTTATCGTTATTTATATTTACCGTAAATTGTTAACAGAGTGTCGATAGTGTGTCATAACATTCTCTCGGACATCACGATCGCTGCCGTGAATTTCACATCCGATTGGAAACTCTTCACCGATTCACCGAAATGATATTGACAAAAGCGATCAAGTCGGGTATCAAGAGTGGGAAGATTCAGATAGAGACATCTTCAAATGCCGCAAAGAGATCTTTTGTGGTAAGAAAGAAACTAATGCCGTATGGTCGAAAAATCGAGCCAAGACCGACCGTGCTCAACTGTAAGGGCCAGATCTCCAATCCTACATCAAGACAACCTCGCCGATACAACACGCGAGCCGTAACGCCGCCACGAAGACAGCACGAAGGTCAACATGCCATTGTCGCAAGCCTTGCAACACATGTTGAAAGCAGCGATCACCTTGAGGATCCTCCTCAAAACATCAACACTTCCTCTCCGAGATACAATCCTAATGCTAAGTGTGCTTACCACTGATAGCCTGGGCACGACATCGACAACCTGGGCTCAAGAACAAGATTCAAGACATGATTGAAGCTGCATTGAGTTTGACCTCCAGAGACTCCAATGTGATCAACGCACCTATGCCTAACCATGACAAGAGTTCCAATGTTGTTGGCGATGATACTTATGTTTTCAACATAGATGACTTGACCATTCCTCCGATGACCGTTAAGAAGAATTTGCTACAAGCCGTGTCAACCTGTGATGCCCAAAGAATTGTCGGTGCCCATCTCGCACCGATGGTCAGGCTTGGTGAGAAGACGGTTCAAGACATGATGGATAACCGTGAGATACTATTTCTAAAACCACCGTGTAGAAGCTGTGTGAAGATATGTCAAAGTTGAAGATCGAGGAGGTGAACGAAACTGCACCATCTGTGTGGGATACCTTGGGGCAGCCAAGTGGAAAGTACGATTACATGGTGAAGTACACTATTCCTGAGAGCTACAAAATTCCTATTGAAGATGTTAAAGTGACCGGATGGGGTGACGATTTCCCAGAAGACCATGCCGATGTTAACACCATAAGGATTTCCTCTCACGATTCTGCCTAGAGTGGCACCTCTCATCATTACTTCTCCTGCACTGGGCCCATATTCCTCCGACAAGGCTATCCCTTGGAATTATGGAGCCGATGTTTACTATCATGGCGCCAAGCAAGACCCTCCGACTATTGGAGATCTTACTGAAGCTACCATTCCCGACATTGACAACATCACCGATCAAGTAAGGTGACCGTAACCGAAGGGTTTTCTCCGTAAATCTCCTCCAAAAGACATCGCGACTCCACAGATTCCGCCTATTCAATCCATTCCCAAGCTAGAGGAAAGAATCATGACTCACCCTCCTCACCAAGTACCAAAGGAAGTTGTCAAGACACCTCCAAACAAGAAATGGAGGAAATTCAAGATCATCAAAAGAGTGACTACAATGTTGTGGAACAATAAGGCAGATCCCAAGATCTCCATGCTTGCTCTACTCTTGTGCTCGAGGCTCATGCTAACGCCTTGGTGAATTTTCTCAAGAATGCTCACGTGCCGCAAGACACTACTACCGACCGCTTGAAGTTTGTATTGCTAGCCTGCCGCCAACAACGGCCTAGGCTTTTCTCGATGTCGATTTGACTCCTTCCGAAGGAAACACAACAAAGCCTTGCACATCTCTTTGAATGCAAGGGCATTACATTGTCTCATGTTTTGTGGATACCGTTCTCCTCAATATCCTTCCAAGACCGCTTTTGATCGACTTGATGTTGAAGGGTTGGTTCTCAAACCCAAAGGACATAATTGTGAGAGCTTTTGATGGTTCTAAACGAACAAAACTTGAGAGCTTATTCGCCACCAAAGTCGGTTCCCAAACTTTTGACTCCACTTTTGTTATGGACATCCGTCCAACTTACTCTTGCCTACTTGGATGCCCTTGATACATGGGGCAAACTCTACCTTGCATCGGTCAAGTACCCGTGAAAGGGATGGTTGTTACGGTATGGTGAAGAGGAATTTATGGTCACCATCTACATTCCGATACTCGAGGTGGAGGGTGAATTCTACGAGACCCCGCAAGCTTTTGAAACAATACCCGAGTCATGCCTGTTGACCTCCCATCACTCCCGGTTATGCAAGTTCCGCTTAGGATGGCCTCACGAAAGATGCTCCGCAGTGGAAGAAGGAGGTAGTTCTATTTGGGGTCGGCCTCGATCTCCCTTTCAAGTCTCGACAAGACCGGTTTAGGCTTCACCATCAAAGGTCAAGATGATACGTCAACGAACGTGCCGCCAACTTCCTTTCCGATCGCCGAGTGGAATCCATGCTATAGAAGACGACTACAACGACTTCGACATCGCCAGTGGATCTTCCCAACCCGCATAAAGGGCTCATCAATTGGAAGATCAAGACGCTATACCAACCTCCTTTAGTCGAGTAATTGTTTTATTTTGTTTTGCTTTTCGATTTCTTTATGTTTTGAACAATAAACTCTAAAGCCTAGTGCCTTGCCCGGCATCATGGCTTGTTTGTGAGGGTTATTATCTCGTCATTTGCATATTTTCCAATAATAAAATCGTTGGACTTTGCATTCAATTGTTGTTTCTTTTCATCGTATCACCCCTTCCAAAAGCTATGTGTTTTTACAAGTATATGGAGATTCATTTGGTGATCACCGATATGCAGTGGGATACGAAGCATCCGAATCTTGTAACACCCCTAATTACCCGCGATTTATAAAGATTAATCGTAGTATTTAACACATATCAAAAGGCCACAATTTAAATGATTCAAATCAATCAACATAGTTGTCATGCTTTCATCAAGAATAAATCATTAAACAAAATTGACTTAAGTTATGTTTAACAATGAAATGAAACATAACAAATCACTTAATACATCATTCATAGTTATTCCGTGATAATAAATCAAAACATAATTCAAAATCATTAAAGATATCCATTAAAGGATTTTCAAAACAACGTTTCCCCAGTGTTACATCTACCAGAGCACGACACTGACACACGGATTAACTAACTGACTCGACTCTAGAGCTATCCTCACGAACTCCAAGCAGTTAATCACTTCGGATCTGAAATCGTTAACGTAAGGGTGAGATTTCGATTCAATATAAAATGCATTATACGTTTTTAAATACAACAGAATATTCGAATACATTAATCCATTAACCAAACACATGATCGTAGTCAATTCACAAAGGCAGTTCACACAATGAACATGTATATAACAAACAATGGAAATTGCAACACTGGAAACCATCCTAGCATGTTACAATACCATACGCAATGCAGACTCTATGCATGTGGTACCAAACGTGAACCGAGTTCACCCACCGCCCGCTTACATGTGGAAAGACAACGAAATCCATGATTCGCCCACAACCATTGGGTCAAGAATCTAGCCTCACTACCTCCAAATCCAGGTAAGTCTATTGGCTCTGCCAGTTCACTTCCGCACAATGGGAATGAACCAATTAAACAAATGCTCATGCATGCATCATAAAAACATGCAACATCACTTCACAGATCATAATATCAATATAATCCACATAATGCCATTTCACCAATGTATCACATTTAATCATAATGAATATCAACATACAACATTGTACGGATTAGTTCTCATCCGGTAACTCAGACCATTTGTATTAATTTCCCATTATCCTTAATTATCCATACTTTTCAAAATTGGGAGCTGGACTCTTTTAAAAATAATTTTGGAGAAAATAATATTTTTCCTTTCTAAAAGATAGTATTTTAAATTTAAGAAATAATGCCGAAAATGGCACTCAAATCGGAGTTACAGTTTGGAAAATATGAATTTTTAAAGTTTTAGAAGTTTTAAATATATGGTAACCGGTTCCTCACTGGGAGAACCCGGTTCCCACAATTTGAAAATACGCTCCCCCTGGAATTTTGTATGGGGAACCCAGTTACTCCCCACTAGGAACCGGTTCCCACATACAAAACTGCCAATTTTTGAAATTCAACACTGCAAAATTTGCTACTTTTGACAGCATTATGCATTCCTTATCATTTCCAAACTTTCTAACATGAATTGTGACATTAGGAACACCAATTTACAACCATTTTACACCATTATAACATCAAACAACATAGTTTCATCATTCCTATTATTTATTCGACACACTAATGATCCTAATTCCATACACCGACACAAAATAGGGTTTCATTCTACAAACCTATAATCAAGTTCCTAACATACCCAATTACCCGGTTGATTCCCAAAACCCATAAGGCATTAAACCGAATGAAATCACCCTCTCGATGATCTTCAATTTTCTGGCCGGCTTTTCCTCTCTTCTCTTCTCTTCTCTTCTCCAATTCTACGTGAAATAGTTTTTCTCCAAAAAGACTCTTTTTTCCTTGTTTTCCTTTTTAATATTCCTTTATTATTCCAAATAAAATACATAATTAATAATTAGCAAAAGTAGAGTGATTTACTCCTCACACCCACTATTTACTCTGCACACCTCCAACCTTTCTTTCTCCAATTAATCCAATTAAATCCAAAAATATAAATACTTAAGACTTTAATTAAATAAATAATTAAATTCCCATTTATTTAATATTCGAATTAAATCGGGTGTAACAACCTCCTCACTAAAAGAGTTTTCGCCCTCAAGACATACCTCGAAAAGTTCGGGATACGAGTCCTTCATCCGACTCTCCGCTCCCAAGTGACATTTCCTTCACTGGTCCTCCCAAGCTACTCGCACTGCTATCTCTTTACCTCGCAATTGCTTCACTTTCCGATCCTCAATTCTCGCAGGTACTACTTCAACAGTCAAATGATCCCGTACCTGAACATCATCTACTTGAATCTCATGAGACGGATCCGCAATGTACCTCCTCAACTGAGATACATGGAAAACATCAAGCAAATTCGCAACTGACGGCGGTAAAGCAATCTGGTAAGCAACCTTTCCAACTCTCTTGGTAATCTAAACGGACCAATAAAGGGCGGAGTCAACTTCTTTGACTTCAAAGCTCGACCAATACCAATCATCGGAGTAACTCGCATGTGTCATACCCCAAAATTTGCCCTCCATCCACTCAAGAGATTTCATACATTTATACTCAAAGATTCCTCAAGAGTTGATCAGACAAACTCTCTCCTAGACAATCAACCCAAACTAGGGTTTGGTATCCCTCAGGTCAAGATGGACTTCCAATATCTCCAATGGTCTTCATGCCTCCTCATATGTTTCAAAGATTCTCCATGTCAAGTTTCAAGCCTCACAAGTCAAGTTTCGCATAATTGCTCGATGGTCGAAAATCACAGATTGACAAAAGTCAATCGTGGTCAACATACACCAAACTTCATAATTTTTGGTCAACATCCTCATTTTGAAGTTACATTCATCATTTGATCAAGGGTTGATCATGATTCATCAAGAAAACTCAAGATTTGCTCAAAAGTCCAACTTTCTAAATTAGGTTTCTAGGTGAAAAGTCAATCAACTTTGACCGATCATAACTTTCTCATACTTTCTAAAATTTTCCACCACCTCTTGTTTTGAAGGAAATTCAATTCTCTACAACTTCATATCTCACAAGAATGTCCAAAAAATGCTTCATTTGAGAGGTATAGCTCAAAACATTACAGTCATTTTCAAAGTCAACAAAAAGTCAACTTTTTGTTTTGAGATGAGACCAAAAAGGTTGGTTAGAGGACTCTAGAGCTTCCAAAAGTCCAAGAACACTCAAAATATGGAAAATTGAGCAAGATACACCATTCACAAGTTGGGCAATTTTGAAGGAATGCACAAAGAGAGATACTTAAAAATCAAATTTTTGCAAATGGGCTTGCTTTTTCTTCATCCAAACTTATTCCTCATACAATTAGGAATATCCAAGCCCAATGCCATGAATTTTTATTTTATTTTTCTATTTAATTTGGAATTTATTCATTTAAATACAAATTAAATTTAAAAATAAAGTATAAAATCAAAATTAATTGAAAGATTGATTTTATTCTTTCCGAGGCTCAAGTAACTCACAAAGGCCAATTTTCAAAATTGATCAATATGGCAAGATTGGATTGAAATTAATCAAATTTTGAAATTTGATTTTGTACAAAATCAATTTTGATTTACATTGAATGTTGATTGATTCTTTCCAAAACCATGCCAAATTCATCCAAAGATAAATGTGTGATGCATACCTATCAAGAGAGAACAAAAATTGCCCTAGAAACCCTATTCCAAAGTTCAAAAACCGTGGTGCACAAGCAAGTGGTAACCCTAATTCCAACGATTTCAATCAATTTTGAGGTGTCCAACACATTCTTGACATCTCCGTAATCGAATCGACCTTCACTTTGCCAAAACCATCAAGAATCGTGGAAACCGAAATTGGTTTGTTCTTGAAATTTCAAAATCGATTTTTTCATTCATGCATTATTAATGTGATTTGTGTTTGTTTTGTGATCGTGATGTGTTTGCAAGCTCGGTGCTTTAATCGAATTTCCATGGCCGGAACACGATTGCTATTGTTAGGGTTTCGTGGCGCTTAGGGTTTCACAAAATAGGAAAATTGGACCTCAAGACCAAGACCATTGCATTCGGAATGATGTTTCCAATCGAACCATGGTCTTAGATGTTATTTATATTATGTATGTGTTTTTGATTTTGTTGTATTCTAGAAGGCCGAGAAATGGCCGACCGAGCTTTCAAATATTCAAAACGAGGAAGACGATGGATGGCGCCAAGACGAGGCAAGGAAGCATGTTATAACCCACTCCTCCGATCTCAAACAAAGGAAGCACACATGGCGAGTGGTAAAGGCGTATCGTTGGTGATGCTCTCACATGTCTCCGCTCGATCCTCGCCATGACATTTCTTTTTACAAGTTTGCAAATCTCATATTTTTTCATATTTTTCTATTTTTTATATTATTTAATATTTTAATCATTTTAATTTCTTTTCATGATTTTATTTATGCATTAAAAAATTGTCAAAAATTATTTTCTTTTTGCATTTGTTTTCTGAAAATCTTTATTTAATTTAATAAATTAAAAAATACAATTTTGCATGCATATTTATTTTTATTCATATTTTTGCATTTAAATCACATTTAATTAGTTTTTAATTATTAAATTGCATCCAAAAAATCCCAAAATTTATTTTAGCATATTTATATTATTTCCAGATGTAATAATTTTCTCATATAAAATTTGCATTTTTCTAACATTTTCTCTTATTCGATTCATCTCGTATTTTCCGATTTCTCGCTTTTTACTGTGTTGATCCGATTCGACGATTCTTGCTTTATCATTTTATTTTTTCAATAATGTAATCAGATATGGGATGTAATAGTTTAAAATTAGGTCTTTATTTTCCGCATTTTAAATTATGTATCGCCCAAAGCCTTGTAATAGCTTAGATTTACCTTCCGCATCTTTACATTCCGCATTTTACTTTCCGCACCCTATCAATTGCTAGTAACTAGGCGTGTATGGCAAGATAATAATGAACTTAGCCCACTAATTTTCAAGATAAAATATATGAAATCAACACACTTCTCTCACACATGCACCCCTTCGGGTAATTCTCTCGCTGCTTACGAATTCAAAATGGTCATGTCCTCGAACGTAGAGGTATCCTAGCACCGCTGCTCACAAACAAATCATCATAGTCCTTCGATACAAAGATCATAAGACCCACGATGTCGCCTCCGAATACATGATCTTGACCCTCGATTGTCGCCTACGAAAAATGATGATAGTCCCTTCGAATGTGCTAGGATACTTCCTACAAGTTGCCTTCAATGACCATCCGATGTCCCTTCGAATGTCCCGCTTACATCCAACGAATGGAGCTACCTACTAACTAATGGTATGGCTAGCGCTATTCTAAAGGAACGTAACAATACAAAAAACGACCAATTCTGAGTAGGTAAATAAGTCTTTTAGTTGCTTGCTCTAAACCAAATACTTTTCACACCACACACTCTTTTTCAAAGTTCAAACTCTTTTCAAAAAACGAAACATTTCCGAACACTTTGTATACACTCCTACATGAGTCATTACAAAGTCAAAGCGAAATGCCTTTTCAAAACATTTTGTCAAACACACAGAAAGCAATTTTAAAGTGATCTAGAGCAACTAAGAGCCCTGAGAATAAATCATGGATGGAAAGGGTGCTAATACCTTCCCTTTTCATAACCTTCTCCTTACTCGTAATCTAAACGAAGGTCTTTTGTGTACTTTTACCTTCCTTAATTGATAAAAATAAAAGTCGGTGGCGACTCTTGCTATCCGCACATTTGCGATACAAAACACTAAAAGTCGCCTCACCGTGTTACAGCATGAACACGTGGTCTCCTTCATTAAACTCAAGATTTTTCCTCCTCTTATCATGATAACTTTTCTGACGACTCTGAGAAGTTCTCATCTTCTCCTAAATCATCTTGATCTTTTTTGAAGTTTGTTGAACGATCTCTGGCCCAATCACAGTACTTTCTCTAGATTCGTACCAACACAACAGTGTCCGACACCTCCTACCGTACAATGCCTCAAACGGAGCCATACCAATGCTCGAATGAAAACTATTGTTGTAGGTAAACTCTATCAACGGCAAGTAGCTATCCCAAGCTCCACCTTTCTCTAACACACAAGCCCTCAACAAATCCTCTAACGAGTGAATCGTCCTCTCCGTCTGACCATCTGTCTGCGGATGATATGCGGAACTCAATCGTAACTTAGTACCCAAAGCTTCTTGCAATCCTGTCCAAAACTTAGAAGTAAACTCGATCTCATCCACACAATGCTAGACTTAATATCATGCAAACTTACAATCCTCTCAACATACACCGCCAACCTCCATCGGATAATCCATTCTTATCGAATAAAGTGAGCGACTTTGTCAATCGGTCGACAATAACCCAAATAGAATCACGCTCTTGTCCCTCGAAACCGTAAACGAATCCATAGAAATGCCATCCCATTTCCACTGAACAAACAATGGTTCCATCATCCCCGACGGTTCTCGATGTTCAATCTTTGATTTATGACAAACCAAACACGATACACAAACTCGGCAATTTCCTTTTTCATTCCGTGCCACCAAAATAAATTCTTCAAATCATGATACATCTTAGTAGCACCGGATGAATACTTAATCCACTACGGTGTCCTTCTTCAAAAATACTTTTTCGAATCTCAAAGAACATCCGAACACACACCTATCACCAAATCTCATAACGCCATTCTCACAATTCGAACCCCTGACCTTGGTTAATCAACGTCACCTGTCAACCAATCCAACATCGACTTCCGCCCATTTCAATCTCTTCCAAAATACCACTAGTCGCCTTCAACATGCCCAATTTCACACTATTCGGAGTAGTCTCACATACCAAACTTAAGTCTCTGAATTGTTCCACTAAATCCAATTCACGAACCATTAAAATCGACATATGTAAGGACTTCCCGCTAACGCTGTCACACAACGTCATTTTACCAGATGGTAATTCAAACCAAATCATAATCCTTGAGAAATTCTAACCATCTTCTCTCGCCTCATATTCAACTCTTTCTCGATCAAAGAGATACTGTGCTTGTGATCACCGACACTTCAAACCGTGAACCATACGATAATGCCTCCGTAATTTCAAACAAATACAACAAATGCCAACCCAAATCATGAGTCGGGTAATCCTTTCATGAATCTTCAACTGTCTTGAAGCATAAGCCACAACCTTCCTATCTTGCATCAAAACACCTCCTAAACCCATCAAAGACGCATCGCAATACACCACGAAAGATTCTTCCGGATTCGGCAAAATTAGAATCGGAGCACTAGTCAACCTCCTCTTCAATTCTTGGAATCCTTTCTCACAATCTGCATCCCAAACAAACGCTTGACCTTTTCTCGTCAACTTAGTCAACGGTAAAGCTAACTTCGAAAATCCCTCAATGAATTTCCTGTGGTAACCTACAAGACCAAGAAAACTACGAATCTCTGAAGCATTCTTCGGCGCTTCCCACCGAGATACCGCTTCTACCTTTGTAGGATCAACAACAATACCATTCTTGGAAATCACGTGACCAAGGAAACTCACTCGCTTAACAAAACTCGCAGATTTTGACAACTTCGATAAAGCTTCTTTCCTTCAATAATTCCAATACAATCCTAAGATGCTTTGCATGCTCTTCATCATTCTTTGAGTAGATCGAATGTCGCCAATAAATGCCACCACAAACTTGTCCAGACACGGATGAAATATCCTGCTCATATACTCCATAAACACACCTGTGCATTAGTAACTCCAAATGGCATAATGTATTCATAATGCCCATACCTCGCTCTAAACGCAATCAATATCTTCCGCCTTAACACTAATCGATGATATCCGCATTCGCATCAATTTTACTAAATACACAAGGTCCCACCAACCGATCCATCAAATCATCAATCCCCTGCAATGGATACCGATTCTTGATTGTCACTTTATTCAATTCTCGTAGTCAACACATAGTCTCATCGCATCTTCCTTTTTCTTAACCAACAATACCGCGCATTCTACTCATGTAAATACTAGGCCGAATAAACTTCTTCTCCAATAACTCTTCCAACTGCTTTCTTCACCTCGCACAACTCGATGTCGAGCGATAAGGTGTCGCTGACACCGGTCTAGTTCGAGGAATCAAATCTATAGTAAACTCCACTTCTCTCTCGTGGTAGCTCACTAACATCCTCCCAAATACCGAAATTCATTCACAATGTAATTCACCACTCTTAGCTTTTCCTTTCACTCCGTCAAGAATATAACATAAACACTACAAGACCCTCTCTAACGGGCCAACTCATATGCTTAACCGACATAGTCACATTTTCAACTTTAACTTCTTCGAATATGACCGCCTTCAAAACAATTGATATGAACTCGTTGAAGACCAACCAGCTCATTCCAAGGATAATATCAAGTTGTTCTAAAGGTAGGCACACTAAATCCATACCAACCCTCTATCGAAATAACAATAGGACAATTCCCACACATACGAAGTAGTCATCGAACCCGACGCAGAGTGTCAATAACCATACTTCCATCCAAATTAGAAATTTCCAGATTCAATCTTTTAGCACAATCCAAAGCAATAAAAGAATGTGTCGCCTAGTATCAATAATTGCAATTAAAGGTATGTCATTAATAAACATGTACCTTTAATCAACCTATCATCCGCTTAACGCCCCGATCCCCGACAAAGCAAACACTTTCCCACAAGCTTCCTCTTTTGGCTTAGTACATCGCGAACGAGTGTGTCCTTCTTCGCCACTTGTAATAAGTTATCCTTCTGGATCCGCACTCACAGCCTAAATGACCAAATCTTCCACAATTGTTGCACTTCCTCGCATCATTCTTGCATCTGTGAGCTCGGTGACCCAATTCACCACATCTCAGAAGCACTACGGAAGAACCGTAAGAGCAGTCTCCCCACTAGGCTTCTTCCAACCTCCGTCGATTATTCCTATCATAAGGCTTACCACGATCCATCCGCTCTTTCCTCACGATCAAGATAACTTTGAGCATTCGACTTAGTGCTAGCAAGATCTTCTTCCGTAATCCTACTACAGCTAACCAAATCAGAAAACTCTAATATACCGACACCGACACCGCTTGATCTCATCACGTAGATCATTCTCAAACTTGATACATTTGGAAAATTCTCCATCTCGCATCGTTAGGTAATTAGCATAATACTTGCTAATCCAAGAACTTCAGAGCATACCACCACAGATTTGTTGCCTTGCTCGAGCTCCGTAAACTCAATCTCTTCTTACCCCGAATGTCTTCAAGAAAGCTTCTCGTCCCCAAGTCAATGCAACCCATCTTCTTCCATTTCATCCCGGTAGCAACTCACTCATCGCTTCCTCTCGCCATCATGTGAGTACCATATCTCACCTTAGCCCTCAAAGACAATCAATCACCCTCAAGATCCTCTCGATCTTCTTCAACCACTCGAGCACCCTGGATCATGTGCACCCTTGAACAATGGAGGATTATTCCTCGAAAATTCCCAATTGTTTGTCAAGACCAATCACTCCCGCCGATTCCTCCGAGCACCCAACCTAACAATCCTAATACTTCAGCAATAGCATCGTCGTTCCTTCTGTTACCTCTTCCAACCATTGTTCTGTAACATTACAAAACAATCTACATTAGCACACAAGTATCGATAGTGTTACTTACATTAGTTGCATACTAAAAGGGATAACGACACTAAGAGAAGACCGACTATGCTCTGATACCACTATTGTAACACCCCTTCTAATTACCCGCGATTTATAAAGACTAATCAGAGTATTTAACACATATCAAGAGGCCACAATTTAAATGATTCAAATCAATCAACATGCTTGTCATGTTCACCAAGAATAAATCATTAAATAAATTGACTTAAGTTATGTTTAAATGAAATGAAACATAACAAATCCCGAATACATCACTCATAGTTATTCTAGGATAATAAATCAAAACATAATTCAAAATCATTAAAGATATCCATTAAAGGATTATCAAAACAACGTTTCCCCACTGTTACATCTACCAGAGCACGATAATCGACACGCCGGATTAACTAACCGACTGACTCTAGAGCTATCCTCACCAACCCAAGCGCTAATCACTGGATCCTGAAATCGTTAAAGTAAGGGTGAGATTTCGATTCGATATAAAATGCATTAATGCTTTTAAATACAATGTAATAATCGAATACATTAATCCATTAACCAAACACATGATCGTAGTCAATTCACAAAGGAAGTTCACACAATGAACATGTATATAATAAACAATGGAAATTGCAACACGAAACCATCCTAGCATGTTACAATCCCATATGCAATGCGTACTCTATGGTACAAAATGTGAACCGAGTTTACCCACCGCCGCTTACATGTGGAAAGACAACAGAATCCATGATTCGCCCACAACCATTGGGTCAAGAATCTAGCCTCACTACCTCAAAATCCGAGTAAGTCTATTGGCTCTGCCAGTTCACTTTCGCACAATGGGAATGAACCAATTTAACAAATGCTCATGCATGCATCATAAAAGCATGCAACATCACTTCACAGATCATAATATCAATATAATCCACATAATGTCATTTCACCAATGTATCACATTCAATCATAATGAATATCAACATACAACATTGTACGCATTAGTTCTCATCCGGTAACTCAGACCATTTGTATTAATTCCCCATTATCCTTAATTATCCATACTTTTCAAAATCGGGAGCTGGACTCTTTTAAAAATAATTTTAGAGAAAATCATATTTTTCCTTTCTAAAAGATAGTATTTTAAATTTAAGAAATAATGCCGAAAACGGCACTCAAATCGGAGTTACGGTTTGGAAAATATGAATTTTTGAAGTTTTAGAAGTTTCGGAAAAATACACAGTGGTAACTGGTTCCTCACTGGGAGAACCCGGTTCCCACAACTTGAAAATACGCTCCTCCTGGAATTTTGTATGGGGAACCCGGTTCCTCCCCACTGGGAACCGGTTCCCACGTACAAAACTGCCAATTTTTAAAATTCAACACTGGGAACCCGGTTCCTCCCCACAGGGAACCGGTTCCCACGACCTGTAACAGCAAAATCTGCTACTTTTGACAGCATTATGCATTCCTTATCATTTCCAAACTTTCTAACACGAATTGTGACATTATGAACACCAATTTACAACCATTTTACACCATTATAACATCAAACAACATAGTTTCATCATTCCTATTATTTATTCGACACACTAATGATCCTAATTCCATATACCGACACAAAATAGGGTTTCATTCTACAAACCTATAATCAAGTTCCTAACATACCCAATTACCCGGTTGATTCCCAAAACCCATAAGGAATTAAAACCAAATGAAATCACCCTACCTCGATGATCTTCAATTTCCTCATGGCTTTTCTCTCTCTCTTCTCTTCTCCAATTCTACGTGAAATAGCTTTTCTCCAAAAAGACTCCTTTTTCCTTGTTTTCCTTTTTAATATTCCTTTATTATTCCAAATAAAAAACATAATTAATAATTAGCAAAAGTAGAGTGATTTACTCCTCACACCCACTATTTACTCGCACACCTCCAACCTTTCTTTTCTCCAATTAATCCAATTAAATCCAAAATATAAATACTTAAGATTTTAATTAAATAAATAATTAAATTCTATTTATTTAATATTCGAATTAAATCGGGTGTCACAATCTCATTCTATCGAGAGCATGTTCGAGTTTGATCCCCTAATTTAAAGAGATCACTTTCAATCACATTACACGAGAAGAGAATCAAGTATGCATTAAAGCTACTATGTCGATATGTTCAAGGTCATATGGGACAACGAGGCTCCCCTGCATCATCATTGAGAAGTTCGACTAACTAGCATATTGTTATGAGCTTGACACGTAAGAGAAACCTTGGTACTACGATGTGAAGAGGTATCTTGAGACTCGTGAATATCCTCGCAGGGCATCTGTCAATGACAAGAAGTTCTTGAGAAGATTTGTATCCAAATTCTTTCTCAGCAACGGCATTTTTACAAGCGCTAACCACCACTTGTGCTTACTTACATGTAGATCGAAAAAGCGTAACGTATCATGGAAAAGTTACACGAGGCGCATTTGGTACCCATTCCAAAGGGACACACCATGGCTAAGAAGATTTTGAGGATAGGTTACTATTGGTCCACCATGGAAGCTGATTGTCACCGCTATGCGTGATCTTGTCACAAGTGTCAGATTTATGCAAAAAGTGCACGCACTCCAAGACTGAATATTCTAATGCCTCCTTGGCCTTTGCAATGTGGGCATTGACATGATCGGAGAAATCAAGCCCACAACTTCCAACGACATCGCTTCATCCTTGTGGCAATTGACTATTTCACCAAATGGGTAGAGGCAGCCTCGTCGATTCTGTTACCAAGAATATCGTGGCTCGATTCATCAAACACAATCTTATCTGCTTGATGGAACTCCCGAAAGGATTATCACAGATAATGGCTCTAATATCAATAATAAGATGATCACCGAACTCGCATACGCTCAAGATCAAGCATCACAACCTCTCCATATCGGCCTAAGATGAATGGCGCTGAAGCCGCCAACAAGAACATTAAGAAGACAGGACTCACAAAGATTGGCATGAGATGTTACCATTTGCTCTTCATGGTGATCGCACCACAAGATGACATCAACAGGGCAACCCCTCTCTATTGTATACGGTATGGAAGCGCCTACCCATCGAGGTTCGACACCCTCAACCGTAGTCCTCCAAGACGCAGAGTTGTTTAAGATGATTGGGTCCAGATCGCCTTGATCGATCAACTTGATTAATGAGAAACGACTCGCATCCATCCGCCATGGATGATCTATCGTAAACGAATGATCGAGCATTCAACAAGAAGGTCAAGCATCGAGTCTACCAAGCCTGATCTAGTAGTCAAGCGCATCATTCTTCCACAAGGTGATCCTGTGGGAAAATGGACTCCCACCCACGAGGGACCATTTGTAGTCAAGAAGATTTTCTCATGAGCTATGATACTTAGCACCATGGACTGTGAAGACTTCCCACACCCCGTGAACGCAGATATAGTCAAAAATACTACGATAAAGAGACCCGCTAGTCAACCGACCTAGGCAAAAATAAGGCATCCCGCGAACCAAAAGGGTTCGGGAAAAGTTAAGGATATATATAAAACATGTACACCCGCAAGTCGAAAACCCGAAAAGGAGGCTTGGGCAAAAAGGGTATCCCGGAGACTAAAACCCGAAGGGCGGTCTAGGAAAAGTTAGGATTTGCGCACGACTATGTCTCGCCATCATCTACTTCTAGACTACTATCAAGATTCAAGATTCAAATGGCAAAGATCACCACTCACTTTCTATCGATGTAAGGGTCGAGATAGTCGAAATATATGAGTACTAGCATAGTTGGAACTTAACGAGATTTGTTTCCGCATAGCTTTTACTTTCCTGTGTACAAACCACTTGGCCATACGCCACAATTCAAATAAATACAAGTTCTTACAATTTTTCACGTTGTCGTTGCATAAAGTCCAACGCTTGCTTTGAATGATTATATGCATCCGACAATAAAACTGCTTACTAACATGCTAAAAGTGAACATACAAAAGTAATTACTACAGTCTCCAGGAATTAAGATGACGTCGAAGGTCACCAAAACATCCCCACTCAACTTAACCATGTGACATCACTCTCCAAGCAATAACATTTCATCCCCGGCTGAGGTATTTATCCCCAAGAAATATCTCTCAAGAATCATCATTTCCTAAGCAGCAAGATCCGCACTTGAAACTTGGTCGATAGTGCATCGAGGAAACCTACATCTTTATTCCCACCAGAGATTTCGACGGGCTCCTGCATCCTTCTAGCCCGGCCTCCCAAAGAACTATCAAGTACCTCCAAGAGGATTTATGCTAATATCCCTAGTAGAGTACCTCCCAAACTCTTCCCAACAGTGGTCTATACACAAGATCCTCACACTGCCTCCCGATTCTATTATCCTCAACAATATCCGGGCCCTAGACTTTCGATAGTGCATCGGAGGAATCAAAGTTATCTTTCTTCTCGGTTTCTAATCCGCTCATCCCCAAACGTAAGTCGAAATCTCCAAGCGTAATCGCCCACATCTTCTTCAGATGGATATGTTTTGAAATACCACAACATCTATCATTCATACATTGCTCATAAAAGTCATAATATATGCATATGTTGTTCATACACATCGTCATGCATCATACTTTGCATCGACTAACAATATTCTATCAAAGTTTCTCTTGTTTTTCCAAAACAGTGAAAATCATTTCTAAAACAAATGATCTAGGATTAATGCCCGCCGACGGAAACTATCTCGAACGATCGCCTCTAGTTGTCCTCCGACAACGGGTCCAGATTAACCGCCGCACGGAAAACTATCCGAACGATCACCACATTGTCCTCCGACAACAGATCCGTGATTAATACCCGGCCGGACGGAGAACTATCTAAACGATCACAAGTTATCCTCCGATAATGTGCATCGATCAATACCAAGCACAACAGGAAGCTATCCACATTTAGCCGACTACTATCCCTCAGTAGTAATCAAGACGAAGATGTATTCTCGACTCTCTTATTATCAACAAAGAACTCACGAGTCTAGCTGACAACTCGCCTGCCTTGAAGGCATCTTAAGCCCATCTCCGATTATTTGTCGACATTTCTCCACTTCCATCGCCGCATATTTGGTAAAAACCGTTACAAACCAATAACTTCATTCAAAGATGAGCACGAAGTCTAGCGATGACCTCCTGATGGCATCTTAAGCCCATCTCCATACTCCTCCCACTTTAAACATCTACCGAGCCTAGCGTACGGCTCACTCCCCAGCATCGATCTTTCTGGATGGCATCTTAAGTCCATCTCCGACAGTTCTCCTATCCAAACAACAATCTCGAGTCTAGCGTATGACTCATTCCCAAATAAGTCTCCAACTTCTCCAAATGGCATCTGTAAGCCCATTCCCGCATTATCCATCACCAGCGAGTGCAAATTTTCAGGTGTACTCGAGTGTTCAATCATCTTCGACAATCAACCCTCTCCTAGACAATCAACCCAAACTAGGGTTTGGTAATTCTCAGATCAAGATGGACTTCCAACATCTCCAATGTTCATCATGCCTCCTCATATGCTTCAAAGAATCTCCATGTCAAGTTTCAAGCCTCACAAGTCAAGTTTCTCGCATAATTGCTCGATGGTTGAAAATCAACAGATTGACAAAAAGTCAACTGTGGTCAACATACAGTCAAACTTCATGATTTTTGGTCAACATCCTCATTTTGAAGTGAAATTCATCATTTGATCAAGGGTTGATCATGATTCATCAAGAAAACTCAAGATTTGCTCAAAAGTCAAACTTTCCAAATTAGGGTTTTTTAGTGAAAAGTCAACTGAACTTTGACTGAGCATAACTTCTTCATACTTTCTCAAAAAATTTTCCACCACCTCTCATTTTGAAGGAAATTCAGTTCTCTACAACTTCATGTCTCACAAGAATGTTCAAAAAATGCTTCATTTGGAAGGTATGGATCAAAACATTTTAGGTCCTTTTCAAAGTCAACAAAAAGTCAACTTTTTGTTTTGAAGTATTGAGCATGGAAACTCTAATTGTGATGAAACCAAAGAGGTTATTTAGAGGACACTTAGAGCTTTCTAAAAAGTCCAAGAACACTCAAAAATGTGGAAAATTCAGCAAAATACATCATTCAGAAGTTGGGCATTTTTGAATAATTGCACAAAAGGAGATATTTGTCAAAATCCAATTTTTTCCAAATGGGCCTATAATTTTATGATCCAAACTTGATCATAATTTTATTTGTGACCTATTTATGCCTTGCCATGACCAATTTCTATTTTATTGATTTATTTTTGAATTTAAAACCATTTAATTCAAATTTAAATTATATAAATATCTAGTGCATTGCCAAGAACAAGGGACGAAACCCTAGCCCCTACAACAACCCTTACTTTGCTAAAAAATTTCTCAAAATTGTCAAAATCGAGTTTCAAATTCCAGCCACTTTCAGCCATCCAAAACCATTCCATTGTGTTCCTGAGGTAATTTGGAGTAAGTATACATCTTTGTCCATGGTTGAAACAGCCTGAATCGTGCCCTACATGTTCATACATATTCATATTTTTCTTGATTTTTCATTTTATTTATCTCAAGGTGTTTATCGAATCTAACCATTCTAATGTGTTCATGAGGTTCCATATAAGAGATCCGGGGCCATCGCTTTGAAGCTTGCACGTGAAAATAACGATTTTCCATAGTTAGGTTTTTCAAGTCGTTTCTTCGAACCTGGCTTGCAGTGATTTATCTCACCAAAACAAACACCACCATTGAACTCGCAGATTCGATTTAGGGGTAGCTTTTAACCTTGAGTTTCGATTCTTAGTATTTTGCAGTTTGGGGTTTTTGGTCGCCGAGAAGACGACCTGAGTTAGGCTCCGCCGCCGACTCGGCCGACCGGTGGATCAAGCGTGGCACAATGGCGCTACATGATTCGGGCTCCTACATTACAATCCAGCCCACGCTGTTGACCGTGGTTTTGAAACATATCCAGACACGATTCATTTATAAACAATTGTTTGTATTTTCATGACACGAAGTGCACAATGTAACACCCCATCTAAATACCTTTAATATTAATTAAATTAATATCTACCTCAACCTTAATCGTAGTTAACACGGAAAATGAGGATGTCACAATTAATAAATAAAATCAAACCTCAATTAAACAAAGAGCTATGCTACATCGAGGATCAAGATTTTCGATAATTCAACAAACTAAGACCATGTCTTACACAATGGAAATATCATAAACCAAAACGGAATAATCCAATCATTATTATTCCCAACAAAGTTCAAAGAAACAATTAAACAATATCTAATTCCTCAACTAACGCTCTGTTACAATCTAATCGAGCATGACACCGACACGCGGACTTAAATGATAAGCTCTAAAGCCATCCTCACCAACTCCACACCGCTAACTTTAATCAAATTGTAAAGTAAGGGTGAGACTTCTCATAATTAAAGCATATTATAAGCTTCTCAATCAACAATATATTACAAGCATATTAATCCACCCATTTCAAAGATAACTGATTCAATACACAATCACAATCATACCATTATCATGCACAACATTAACAATCGTAGAATAGTAACACCGAAGACATCCTAACATGTTACGATTCCATACAAATAAAATGCGCACTAATGCACGTGGTACCAACACGCGACTAAGTCACCCAACACCGATCCATTATCAACCTGACATAAGAACCATCGACTCGCCCATAAACACCCTGACACAATCCAACCTAACCACTCATCCCCACTCTGCATCTTATCGGAATCCAAGTCAAATTCGCACAATGGGAATTAACTTCACCAAAACAATGCATATGCACGCACATCTCTAGCATGCAACATTAATCGCCTATGTAATACATCAACTTAACATAACTAAATCAAACCAATCAATATGATATTTCAACAAATCATGCATACATTAATAGCAAAGATAAACATGCTTTACATCCACACAATACCAATACACCCATCAACACAGATCTCTCGCTATACACACATCAATATGCTACCAAAAGTCACTTATTTCGAACTTGGCTCATTTTCAAAATAATTTCAAGTTTTGGAAAATATTTTCATTTCATAAAATAGAGCATTAAATTTAGGAAATAACGTCCAAAACGGCGCTCAAAACGACTTACTTGAAAGTTATGACTTTTCAAAGTTTGACATTTTTCAAAATAAAGCGTAACCCGTTCCTACATACAGAACCTTCTCGAAGGTTCCAAAGTCTCGCTCGAAAATGTATGGGAACCCGTTCTACCCATACAGAACCGTTCCTCGAGTGCATTTTTCCGTGTTTTCACAGCCAATGTGGAACCCGTTCTTCTTCACACTGGAACCGGTTCCCACGTGTTATAAAGCCATTTTCCAGACTTTTGACAAAGATTCTTTCATCCCCATCAAACTCAAACTTACCCATACAATTCTAACATGGGAAACACTAAAACGCATCCAATTCGCATCATTATCACACCAAACAACATATTTCCATCATTTCTTTTCATCTATCGACACCCTAATTGTTTCAATCCATAATCGACATAACCGACAAACCGACACAATCAAGATACATCCATGGAAACCTAGAAATTCCTAAACCAAGATTTCCTAACATGCTATGACCTATAGTATCAAAATCAAACCTATAATATGAAATAATCAATCGAAATCACCCTCACCTTGTGGGTTCTTCGAATTCGACACTTTTAGGTCTTCTTCCTTCTTCTCCTCTCCTCAACTTCACGTATTCTTGTTTTCTCCAAAATGACTCTCTTTCCTCCTTTTCTTATTTAATTCTTTTTATTCCTTTTAACATAAATAAAATAAATTCATTAATGTAAGTAGAGTCTTTTACCCTCACACCCCACTTTACTCAACACACCTCCAATATTTCCATAATTAATCTCAATAATCCAATATATTAATAAATTATGTTCTCAATTAATTTAATAATTAAAATCATAACTATTTAATTATCGAATTATTTTGGGGTGTCACAACTCTCCTCAACTTAAAAGAGTTTTCGCCCTCGAAACATACCTCGATTTATCCGGATACGAGTCCTTCATCCGACTCTCCAGCCTCCCAAGTGACATTCCCATCTGCCGGTCCTCCCAAGCTACTCTTACCAATGCGATCTCTTTGCCCGCAACTATTTCAACTTCCTATCCTCAATTCGCAGTACCACTCCCATAGTCAAATTTCTTCGCACTCAGATATCATCTACTTGAATCTCATGACGGATCAACAATGTACTTCCTTAGTGAGATACATGAAAACATCATGCAAATTTGCAAGTCACGGCAACGCACCGACATGCAACCTTACCAATTCTCTTGGTAATCCAAAAGGACCAATAAATTGTGGAGTCAACTTTGACTTCAAAGCTCGATAATACCACCATCGGAGTAACTCGATAAAAACATGTTCTCCTTCACTAAACCCAAGGTCTTTCCTCCTCTTATCGTGATAACTTTTCTCGACGACTGAGAATTCCTCATCTTCTCCCCGAATCATCTTGATCTTTCCCAAGTTTGTTGAACAATTTCCTATCCAATCAACGACTCTCCGCTTCATACCAACACAACGGAGTCCGACACCTCCTACCATACAATGCTTCAAACGGAGCCATACCGATGCTCGAATGAAAACTATTGTTGTAGGTAAACTCAATCAACGTAGATAACTATCCCAAGCTCCACCCTTCTAACACACAAGCTCTCAAGAAATCTTCCAACGATCAATCGTTTTTTCCGCCTCGACCATCTGCTCTGTGGATGATAAGCGAACTTAAACGCAACTTAGTACCCAAAGCTTCTTGCAATCCCGCCCGTAACTTAGATAAACCTCGGACTCGATCCACACAATACTAGAAGGAATACCATGTATCACAATCTTTTCAACATACAACTCGCTAACCTCTCCATCTGGATAATCCATTCTTATTGGAATAAAGTGAGCAGATTTTGTCAACCTATCCACAATCACCCATATAGAGTCACAATTCTTAGCCGTCCTTGGCAAACCAGACACAAAATCCATAGAGATTCCATCCCACTTCCATTCTGGAACAAACAACGGCTCCATCAATCCCCGACTTTCTCGATGCTCGATTTTCGACTTCCGACAAACCAAACAAGCATACACAAACTCAAAGAATTTCCTTTTTCATTCCCGCCACCAAAACAACTTTTTCAAATCATGGTACATTTTAGTAGCACCGGGATGAATACTCAACCCGCTACGATGTCCTTCTTCCAAAATACTCTTTCTAATCTAAGCAACATCCTGAACACACCCTATTACCAAATCTCATAACACCTTCTCATCGGCCTCAGACTCACCCTCGACCTTGGTTGATCAATGTCAACTTGTCAACTAACCCAACATCTGACCGTCCATTTCTAATCTCTTCCGTAATATCACTAGTCGCCTTTAACATCCCCAATTTCACATTATTTGGAGTAGTTTCAAACCAAACCTAAATCAACCGCTTCAACCAAATCTATTTCACGGACCATTAACATCTACATATGCAAGGACTTTCTACTTAAAGCATCAGAATAACGCTTGTTTTACCAGATGGTAATTCAAACCGAAATCATAATTTTTAAGAATTCTAACCATCTTCTCTCGCCTCATGTTCAACTCTTTCTCGATCAAAGAGATACTCGCACTTTTATGATCATCAATACCTCAAACCTAGAACCATATAAATAATGCTCCACAACTTCAAAACAAATACAACAATGCCAATTTAAATCATGAGTCTGATAATTCCTTTCACGTTTTTCAATTGTCGGAAGGTAAGCCACAACCCGCCGATCTTGCATCAACACACCACGTAATCCCATTAGTGATGTCACAACACACAACAAAGACCTAGCCTCAACATGAGTCAAATCCCAAACAAAATCCTAACTGTCAACTTAGTCAATGGCAACGCTAGTTTAGAAAATCTCAATAAACTTCCTATAAAAACTACGGATCTCGTAAGCATTCTTCTGTTTCCCATCGAGATACCGATTCTACCTTCGAGGATCCACAACAATTCCATTCTTGGAAATTACATGGCCAAGAAAACTCACTTCATCTAACCGTAATTCACACTTGGACAACTTCGATAAAGCTTCTTCTTCAACAATTCCAACACAACTCCGAGATGTTCCGCATGCCTTCATCACTTTTCAATAGATTAAAATATCATCAATGAACACCACTACGAACTTATCAAGATACGGATGAAATATCCTGCTCATATACTCCATGAACACCTGTGCATTAATAACTCCAAATGGCATAACAGATACCGTAATGCCCATACCTCGCTCTAAATGCGTCAATATCCTTCGATCACACGATCCGATGATATCCAGATCTCGATCAATCTTACTAAATACACAAGCTCCAACGAGTTGATCCATCAAATCATCAATCCCAAAGGATACCGATTCCTCGATTGTAACTTTATTCAACTGTTCAGAATCAACACATAACCCCATTGAACCTTCTTTTTTCTTAACCAACAACACAGAGCACCTACCACAAACACTGGACTAATAAACCTTCCTCAAGCAACCTTCCAATTGTTTCTTCAACTCGACAACCAGGATGCCGACATGCGATAAGGCGCCATCGACACCGATCAGTTCCGTGAATCAAATCTATAGTAAATTCCACTTCTCTCAAAGTGCACCACCGACGCCTTCCTAAAACACTGAAATCCATCCACCATCGGCAATCCAACTTACTCTAACAACCTCAAAACAATTTCCACTACCTAATTCATCACTCTTTGATTTTCCTTTCACTTCCGTCAAGAATACAACAATAACACCACAACACCATCATTAATATCTACGCAACTCTAACCATTCGCCCCAATTGTTATCCTTATTGAGCCTTCGCCAACTCATGTGGTTCACAACTTCTACCAAACTTCATTCATGTTCATCGCCTTTATGTTCCAATTAGATAACAAGACAATTATATACCATGCAATGCAAGCCTACTATCAACAAGAGATTAAGGGTGATCAAGTCCTCAATTTGTCAATAGACATCCGATAATCATAATCGAGTATAAACCATCACAAAGACTTTCAATTATGGCTCATGCTCCAAACCATTCCAACAACTCGACCACTTGCACCACATTCTCAAGCAAGACTGCACTAATGACTTACAATCGAGCATATCCGGAAGCATCTCCTCCCCACTTAGTTTCACACTACTCCCGCCATAATCAATCGTAGTAACAAGTATCGACGGTGTTGTAAACACTTGTCGCAAGGATAATGACATTAAGACACTAGTCACAACGACCGACTATGCTCTAATACCACTATCGTAACACCCCATCTAAATACCCTGAATAATATTAATTAAATTAATATCTCACCGCCTTTAATCGAGTTAACACGAAAATGAGGGATGTCACAATTAATAAATAAAATCAAACTTCAATTAAACAAGAGCTATGCTAATCGAGGATCAAGATTTTCGATAATTCTACCAAACTAAGACCATGTCTTACACAAAAATATCATAACCAAAACGGAATAATCCAATCATTATTATTCCCAACAAAGTTTAAAGAAACAATTAAACAATATCTAATTCCTCAACTAACGCCTCCCGTTACAATCTAATCGTAGCATGACATCGACACGCGGACTTAAATGATAAGCTCTAAAGCCATCCTCACCAACTCCACACCGCTAACTTTAATCTGAAATTGTAAAGTAAGGGTGAGACTTCATAATTAAAGCATATTATAAGCTTCTCAATCAACAATATATTACAAGCATATTAATCCACCCATTTCAAAGATAACTTCGATTCAATACACAATCACAATCATACCATCATCATGCACAACAATTATCAATCGTAGAATAGTAACACCGGAAGACATCCTAACATGTTACAATTCCATACAAACAAAATGCGCTCAATGCATGTGGTACCAACACGTGACCAAGTCACCCAACCGATCCATTATCAACCTGGATATAAAGAACCATCGATTCGTCCATAAACACCGGACACTAATCTAGCCTAACCACCCATCCTCACCTGCATTCGGTTATCAAGAATCCAAGTTAAATTCGCACAATGGGAATTAACTTCACCAAAACAATGCATATGCACGCACATCTCTAGCATGCAACATTAATCGCCTATGTAATACATCAACTTAACATAATCGAATCAAACCAATCAACATGATATTTCAACAAATCATGCATACAATTAACAGAAGATAAACATGCTTTACATCCACACAATACCAATACACCCATCAACACAGATCTCTCGCACACACATCAATATGCAACAAAAGTCACTTATTTCGAACTTGGCTCATTTTCAAAATAATTTCAAGTTTTGAAAATATTTTCATTTCATAAAATAGAGCATTAAATTTAGGAAATAACGCCCAAAACTACCAAACGGACTTACGGTTTGAAAGTTATGACTTTTCAAAGTTTGACATTTTTCAAAATAAAGCGTAACCTTGCCCTACATATACGTGAACCGCCTCAAAGGTTCCGGGTCGCTCGAAATGTATGGGAACCCGGTTCCTACCCATACAGGAACCGGTTCCTGAGTGCATTTTTCCAGGTTTTCACAGTTTTTCAATGTGGAACCCGGTTCCTTCCCACTGGGAACCGGTTCCCACGTGTTATAAAGCCATTTTCTGCACTTTTGACAGCATTCTTTCATCCCCAATCAAACTCAAACTTACCCATACGAATTCTAACATGGGAAACACTAAAACACATCCAATTCGCATCATTATCACACCAAACAACATATTTTCATCATTTCTTTTCATCTACTGACACCCTAATTGTTTCAATCCATAAACTGAAACAATCTGACACAATCAGTATACATCCATGGAAACCTAGAAATTCCTAAACCAAGATTTCCTAACATGCTATGACCTATAGTATCAAAATTAAAACCTATAATATGAAATAATCAATCGAAATCACCCCTCACTTAATGTTCTTCAATTCGACACTTTTAGGTCTTCTTCCTTCTTTCTCCTCTCCTCAACTTCACGTATTCTTGTTTTCTCCAAAAATGACTCTCTTTTCCTCCTTTTCTTATTTAATTCCTTTTTATTCCTTTTAACATAAATAAAATAAATTCATTAATGTAAGCAGAGTCCTTTACTCCTCACACCCCACTTTACTCAACACACCTCCAATATTTCCATAATTAATCTCAATAATCCAATATATTAATAAATTATGTTCTCAATTAATTTAATAATTAAAAATCATAACTATTTAATTATCGAATTATTTTGGGGTGTCACAACCTCCCAACTTAAAAGAGTTTTCGCCTCGAAAACATACCGCATTTAATAGTTCGGGATACGAGTCCTTCATCTGACTCTCCAGCTCCCAAGTGACATTCCCATCTGCTGGTCCTCCCCAAGCTACTCTTACCAATGCGATCTCTTTGCCTCGCAACTATTTCAACTTCCTATCCTCAACTCGCACGTACTACTCCCACGTCAAATTCTCTGCACTGTGATATCATCTACTTGATAAAATTCTAGTAATTAGCGGTATGGCAAGATAAAATTGACATAGATCACTCATAACTTCAAGATAAACATATCCGAATTCAACACACTCTTTTCACACATGCACCCTTAGGTAATTCTCTCGCTGCCTTTATTTAATTCAAATGGTGAAGTCCTCTAACGAGAGGTATTCTAGCACCGCTTTCAAAACAAATCATCATAGTCCCTTTGATACAAAGATCATAGACCACGATGTCGCCACGAATACATGATCTGACTCGATCGTCGCCAAAATGATGATAGTCCTTCGAATGTGCTAGATACTTCCTACAAGTTGCCTTCTATGACCATCCGATGTCCCTTCGAATGTCCGCCACATCCAATCTAATGGTTTCACCAACTAATGGTATGGATAACGCTATTCTAAAGGAACGAAAATACCCCGAGTAGTAATAAGATTTTAGTTGCTTGCTTCATCAAAATACTTTTACACCTCACACTTTTATCAAAGTTCAAACTCTTTTCAAAACGAAACATTTCCGAACACTTTGTATACATTCTACATGAATCATACAAAGTCAAAGCAATGCCTTTTCAAAACATTTTGTCAAACACACAGAAAGCACTTTTTAAAATGATCTAAGAGCAACTAAGAGCCCGTAGATAACTACGTATGTGTGATACGGTGAACTGACTTTTTTAGTGTTTGTATCGCAAATGTGCGGATAGCAAGAGTCGCCACCGACTTTTATTTTTATCCAATTAAGGGAAGGTAAAAGTTCAGAAAAAGACCTTCGTTAGATTCTGAGTACGGGAGAATGGTTATGAAAAGGGAAGGTATTAGCACCCCTTTCCATCCGTAGTTATCTACGGGCTCTTAGTTGCTCTAGATCACTTTAAAATTGTGCTTTCTGTGTGTTTGACAAAAATGTTTTGAAAAGGCATTTTCGCTTTGACTTTGTAATGATTCATGTAGGAATGTATACAAAGTGTTCTAAATGTTTCGCTTTTGAAAAGAGTTTGAATTTTGAAAAAATATGAGGTGTGAAAAGTATTTTGATAGAGCAAGCAACTAAAAGTCTTATCACCTACTCGTAATTGGTCGTTGTTGTTTTACGCCTTTAGAATAGCGCCATCCATACCATTAGTTGGTAGGTAACTCCATTCGCTGGATGTAAGGGACATTCGAGGACATCGATGGTCATAGAAGGCAACTTGTAGGAAGTATCCTAGCACATCCGGGGACTATCATCATTTTTTCAGAGGCGACAATCGAGGGTCAAGATCATGTATTCGGAGGCACATCGTGGGTCTTATGATCTTTGTATCGGGACTATGATGATTTGTTTGAAGGCAACGGTGCTAGAATACCTCACGCTCGAGGACATGACCATTTTGAATTGTAAGGCAACGAGAAAGAATTACCCCAAGGGTGCATGTGAAAGAGAGGTGTCGCGATATTTTTATCTTGGAATTAGTGAGCTATGTTCATTATTAGTCTTGCCATACACGCCTAGTTACTAATATTTATAGGGTGCGGAAATTAAAATGCGAATGTAAAGGTGCGGAAAGGTAAATGTCCTACGCTATTACATGGCTTTGGGGCGTATACATAATTTAAACTTATGGAAAATAAAACCTAATTCAAACTATTACATCCCATAAATGTTACATTATTGAAAAAATAAAATGATAAAGAAGAATCGTCTCGAATCGGATCAACTCAAAAGAATGAGAAATCGGAAAATACGAGATGAATCGAACAAGAGAAAAATGTTAGAAAAATGCAAGTTTTTATTCGGGAAAAATATGACATGCTGGAAATAACATAAATATGCTAAAATAATTTTTTGGGATTTTTTTGAATGCAATTTAATAATTTAAAATGAATTAAAAGTGATTTAAATGCAAAATTATGAATAAAAATAAATATGCATGCAAAATTGTATTTTTTAATTTTACAAATTAAATAAAGGTTTTCTAAAAATAATGTAAAAAGAAAAATAATTTTTGGTAATTTTTTAATGCAGAAATAACATTATGAAAAGAAATTAAAATAGGTGAAAATATTAAAAAATATGAAAAATAGAAAAATAGAGAAAATATGAGTTTTGTGAAAAAGAATGCAAAACCAGGTCCTGATGAGGTTCGAACTGGAGACCTGAAGGAGCATCTGGGAACAGGGAGCGTCTTAACCACCACGCCATGTGTCATCTGGTGTTATGGAATGAAAATGTGAGATGATGAGCAACACGCGTCGCCGTTTGGAGAAGTCAAGGCCCAGCCACCGTGGACCCGGATGGCACGAATGGACGAATCGAACGCACGGATTTGTTACACGCACGCCGCCGGCCAAAGAAAGTCCACGACGAGCCCTAGCTCCTACCGCCTTCCTATCAACCCGAATTGAAACAAGCAAAATACGCAGAATAAATGGGAAAGGGGACCCTACCCCTAAATCGGACCTTCTTCAATCCAATGGTGCTAGTGGTTTGCCCCGAAAATGCTCGTGTTAACCGTTCGATTCAAACAGTCAATTGACCTAACCATGGCAAAACGTGATTCCTACGTGTATGCTCGCATGTAAGGTATCAAATAGATTCTAATGAACCTCCGAGCATGAATAAACACATAAAAATATTAGCAACGCATGAATAATAAAATTGATTTTCAACAGCTACCAAATCGGAGCAAGCTATAGATCGGGTTCGCGCCTTTGGCTCGATGTAAGGACCGGTATTGTTGTCGGAGACCTCGTGGAGGAAGATTGGATGGTTAGATCGGCCTGAAACTTGCTGGAACTTAGAATTCGAATTTCAAAAGTTTGTGAAATTTTTTGGCAATATAAGGGTTCTTTCTTGGGCTAGGGTTTCGTGTCTGTGGCTTGGCATATTGCTGAGTATTTATAGAAGAGATTGAGAGAGGAAAAAGAGTGAAAAAAGATTTGATTTGGAGCATTCAATATTTTTCAAATAAAATCAATTTTCTTGAAAGAAATTTGATTTCCTCTTCAATGCATGATCATGCACGAATTTGGCAAGTGTTTTGGGCTTTCTTGGACTTCAAGTTTGGTATAAAATCAGCCCTTTTGGAAAAATATATTATTTTCATATTTTATATAATTTAATTTTGAATTAAATGTTCTAAAATTCAAAAATAAATCAATAAAATAGAAAATTTCCATGGCCAAGCATTTATGGGTCAAGAATAATGTCATGAACAAGTTTGGATCAAAAGATTTTAGGCCCATTTGGAAAATTTTGCATTTTGACCAAAATGTCCTTTTGTGCAATTGTCCAAAATTGCCCAACTTCTGAATAGTGTATCTTGCTCAATTTTCCACATTTTTGAGTGTTCTTGGACTTTTTGGAAAGCTTTAAGAGTCCTCTAACCAACCTTTTTTGTCTCATCTCAATTGGAGTTTCCATGCTCAATATATCTGTAAAACAAAAAGTGACTTTTTGTTGACTTTGAAAATGACCTGTAATGTTTTGATCCATACCTCTCAAATGAAGCATTTTTTGGACATTCTTGTGAGAGATGAAGTTGTAGAGAATTGGATTTCCTTCAAAATAAGAGGTGGTGGAAAAATTTCTGAGAAAGTATGAAGAAGTTATGATCAGTCAAAGTTTAGTTGACTTTTCATCTAGAAACCCTAATTTAGAAAGTTTGACTTTTGAGCAAATCTTGAGTTTTCTTGATGAATCATGATCAAACCTTGATCAAATGATGAATGTAACTTCAAAATGAGGATGTTGACCAAAAATTATGAAGTTTGACTGTATGTTGACCACAGTTGACTTTTTGTCCAAGACAACTGATTTTCAACCATCTGAGCAATTGTCTGAGGAAACTTGACTTGTAAGGCTTGAAACTTGTCATGGAGAATCTTTGAAGCATATGAGGAGGCATGAATACCATTGGAGATGTTGGAAGTCCATCTTGACCTGAGAAATGCCAAACCCTAGTTTGGGTTGATTGTCTAGGGAGAGTTTGTGTCGATCAACTCTCGAGGAACTTTGAGTATGGATGTATGAAATATCTTGAGAAGATGGAGGGCAAATTTGGGTATGACAGATGAAAAGGTGCTAATACCTTCCCTTTCATAACCTTCTCCTTACTCAAAATCTAACGAAGGTCTTTTTCTCAGACTTTTACCTTCCTTAATTGATAAAAGAAAAGTTGGTGGCACTTGCTATCCGCATTTGCGATACAAAATCAAAGTCAGTTCATCGACATACTGCTCACGTTAGTGCGATAGCTAAAGATGTTTAGACAATGCTTTTCAAGATAGTGTATGGTCCGGTGAGTATTTGTCGATGTCATTAGTGTGACTAATGCGTCAGGTATGATTTTGGAATGTTCGAACAGTACTGTCGTGAGTAACTGTAAGAGTTATTTCGTGTTAATAGATATTATTTGGTTCACATCAAGTTAAGGATATTGTAACAAGCATCTGAGCTTCGCGTTATCAATAGTGAAGTTAGATTAGTGCATGTCGAGTATTCCAAAGAAAGAGTTTTGAACTGTTGGACGAGAATGCCTTAAGTAAGCGACTTAGACGGTGATATTTTGGACAGTTCCGCGAAGATTTATTTTCTATCTTGTAGAAGACTTCAAGGGGTTATTTCATAGCTTATAAGTTCCTTTGTTTTTGATGGTGAACTTTGTGAGTTTGATGGAAGATCTTTTTATAAGTTGGTATTGATCGTGGGTACTTTGACTTGAGATGTTTGAGTCGCTATTTAGACTTCGCAATGGGAAGCGATTTTTGTTTGAGCCAGTGAAAAGTTTAGCGAATGCTTCGATTTTGGTCTTGTTTAGTACTGAAGAACCTTGTGCGGTGTAATGTGATATTTCATCTTGGACTTAAGATGTATTTCGACATAGAGTTGGAAAAGTGTATTACTACCTTGGAACAATTTGACTTTCATAAGGAAAAAATTGTCGGACACGTGAGTTAGAGTTTGATGCGGTTGTGCTCATTTGAAATATTAAAGGTGCAGACGTTAACAACGAGAAGATTGGAATCCTTGAAGACAATTCAAGTTTGAGTACGATCTATAAAGAGACTTCGTCTGGTGTTGAGTTTAGTATGTTGATATCGCGGATAACCCAAGAATATCTGATTTGGGATTTATTACTTTAAAGAATGTTGCATGTTTATTTTGGGGCACTTATTGAGATTAAGCTCGGAAAGTTATTAAGGATTTGTTCACTACTATCATAGGGATTTTGTTGGATTCAAATAGTCGTGGCGAATTATTAGGTTTCGACTAAGACAAGTCTTGGTAGTAAAGAATTTGGTGATGGTTTTGTAACCACAAATACTTTAAGATGATTGATGTTTTATAAAGGAAAGTGTTCTATTTGGGACGGAAGTCGGTCGCGACGGTGTTCTTGTTGGGTTTCATAAAATTGATGTTATGGTTCTAAGTCCAACCTGTTTTGTAATTACAGAGTATGAGACTATGATGGGTAGAGTTCTGAGAGAGTGTTTTGGTTTGAATTACCACTTTGAAGATTGAAAGTTATGAAAGGTGTTTCGATTTAGAAACCGTGTATTGATCGCTATGACGCGAGGATAGTGATTACTTAATACAAATTTTGGGAATTGATTGTTGAAAGGGAAGACTTCGTTGAAGTCATGTGTATACGCAAATTTCCCAAGTGAATATTTGGACAATATTTGAAGAGGTCAAACTATGTCGTATTTTAGAGGATCAATGGACGTTGATCAATCAAGAATGAAAGGGTGATTTTTCGAGTTGATGAGACCGATGTTACGAGGTGTCCTCGATGGGTGTACGCTGAACATATCCATTCTAGGTAATTGTGAAGTCGAGGATTAACCAAGTTGTTTTACGGTTGGCATCTTATGCGTAAAGTGACGCAACATGGTTTAGATATCGAGCAATCGAATTGTTAGCAAATATAGATTGTTGGATTTGGACTAGTGAGTTATAGTCGCAAGTTGTCAGATAAGCCCTAGAATGAGTAGGTATCGCAGCCTGCTATGTTTGTGTAACTTGTTATTGTTCAAGGGTTGTACGTTGGTAATCTACAAGGACGATGTGACCTTGTGATTTTCGAATGAGAGCGATAACGCAAGTGTAACTCTTGAGTTCATACTTATGAATGAAGGCATCTTTTTTCGTGGTTGCGAGCACGCGTGGTACTATCCTACTCGATTGTTCTAGTTTTGGTTTGTATAACCATTTTGTTGTTTTCGCTTTAGCGATGGTGTCGGTGTTGTGTCGAGGACTTTATGTTCCTATCTTTGTGACTCGCTTCCGAGGTGTCGGTTCGAGTGTGCGACTAATTCTATGGTTGAGGCGTTAGGATAGTATCGATCTTGTTTGTTTGGTTCTCGAGTGAATCGGTGTGTCTGCGACTTGTTTAGTTGTTGGGTGTTAGTTGGTTGTCGAGTGCATTGTATGGGCTTTGCATCTCAGCATGGTTGTTCTTGACTTGACGTTGTGGTTAGGGAGATACCCTTATTATTTTTTTGGTGTCTTTTGTATGTTGTTTAATTGACGCGAGGATTGAGCGGACGAATGCGTAGGCATGTCCCGATTTGTTCGTTTTGGTCGAAATTTCGAGGACGAAAAGTTTATAAGTGGGGGAGAGTTGTAACGCCCTATTTTAATTAATATTATATTATATTAATATTTTCGAATTACTGATCGATATTTATTTTGCGACGAGAATAAATAAATTAATCGATATATATGATAATATATTTGGCGACATTTCGTTCCGTCTGGTTTTTATTTTGTTCGGTTCGGTAAAATATTATTCGGATCCGATATTTAATTTCTCGGAAAGATTCTAATTAATTGGATTAATAATATTATTGGATATTATTAGTGTGTTAATTTATAAGAATGGATGGGTGTGAGGAGCAATTTCTAGAATGGGTTTACACCCTTAGCTAGTAAGAAAACATAATTATAAAAACACTTTCGTTGTTTTTCTTTCCATCATAACCCACAAAACCAAACATAGTAACTAGAGAGAAAGAAAGGGGTTTTGGAAGGAGAAGAAGAAGAAGAGCAACAAGAGGGGAAGCTTTGGTTGGACGTGGTAGGAATGTTGAAGCTTTGCAAGAACAAGATGAGGTAAGGGTTTGATTTCTATCTCATATAGTTAGGGTTTGATAGTTACGCTTGATTGGGGAGAAAATTTATAGTTGGTTTATAGGGTTTGGTTGGTTGATTGTTGAAATAGTTTAGAAAAGTTAGATTAGAGTAGGGATTATGGGTGTGTTATTATTAGTATGGTAGTATATGAAGTTATAGAATGAAATTGAAAAGAAAAACTAACAATGAAACAAGAAAACCGTAAAATGAACAAACTTTAAGAAACGAAAATGCAGGAAGACGTAAGAAGTGGGGAAAGACTAAGGGGAGGCGCCCACGCCCATGTCTCGAGGAGACCATTTCCCAAGGTGAGGCACCCGCCTTCCCATGATGAAGTAGGGACGACGTCCGTGGTTGTGGGTGGAATGGAGAAATTTGCTTTTGTTTTTCTCAGAACCGGTTTTCTCACAATGAGTTTTCTTCATAATTTGTTTTAAGAAAGCTTCGCTTTTTGATTTTCTCCATTCCACCTAGTAACACTTTATACCACTAAAATATAACTAGGTATAAGTTAGCCAATTAAATTTAGAACCCGATTATGTTCCGATTTTCCGATTTCAGAATTTACGACGAGCAAGTTGTCTAATTCAACAAAATTGACATGCTAGCTAAGTTCGACGTAGAACTAAGTGGTGAGGTTAGTTTTTGAAATTACGGTTTTTAAGAGATGACCGAAATAGGCTAATTTAGTTAAATTGAATCGATTGTGTTTTAGTAGATTTAAGATATGTATGGACAATCCGATCATGTTGATGATTATGATTAATGTCGATTATTAGAATAGCTTCGACATTATAGGTGTTTGACTATTTTTCCGTATTTGGAATTTAGTGAATGAATTTATAATGATGATGTGATGATTATATTGATGTTGTTAATAAATGCTTCCGATTTGTGAATGTGTCATACCCCAAAATTTTCCCTCCATCCTCTCAAGATATTTCATACATCCATACTCAAGGTTTCCTCAAGAGTTGATCGACAAAACTCTCCTAGACAATCAACTCAAACTAGGGTTTGGTATTCCTCAGATCAAGATGGACTTCCAACATCTCCAATGGTCTTCATGCCTCCTCATGCTTCAAGGATTCTCCATGTCAAGTTTCAAGCCCAAGTCAAGTTTCCCACAATTGCTCGATGGTCGAAAATCAACAGATTGACAAAAGTCAACTCGTGGTCAACATATAGTCAAACTTCACAATTTTTGGTCAACATCCTCATTTTGAAGTTACATTCATCATTTGATCAAGGGTTGATCATGATTCATCAAGAAAACTCAAGATTTGCTAAAAGTCAAACTTTCTAAATTAGGGTTTCTAGATGAAAAGTCAATCAACTTTGACCGATCATAACTTCTTCATATTTTCGTAAATTTTTCCACCACCTCTTGTTTTGAAGGAAATTCAATTCTCTACAACTTCATGTCTCACAAGAATGTCCAAAAATGCTTCATTTGAGAGGTATGGCTCAAAAATTAAGTGTCATTTTCAAAGTCAATAAAAGTCAACTTTTGTTTTGAAGATATATTGAGCATGGAAACTCCAATTGAGGTGAGACCAAAATGTTGGTTAGAGGACTCTTAGAGATTTCCAAAAGTCCAAGAACACTCAAAATGTGAAAATTGAGCAAGATACACTA
The DNA here is from genome assembly GCA_021764765.1 of Vicia sativa. NCBI lineage: Eukaryota > Viridiplantae > Streptophyta > Magnoliopsida > Fabales > Fabaceae > Vicia > Vicia sativa. Next base: position 64,887,670 of record CM038794.1, read on the forward strand.
TTTAGAAGTTGGGCAATTTTGGACAATGCACAAAAGGACATTTTGGTCAAAATGCAAAATTTTCCAAATGGGCCTAAAATCTTTTGATCCAAACTTGTTCATGACATTATTCTTGACCCATAAATGTTGGCCATGGTGATTTTCTATTTTTATGATTTATCTTTGAATTTTAGAACATTTAATTCAAAAATAAATTATATAAAATATGAAAATAATATATTTTTCAAATGGGTTGATTTATATCATGCTTGAGTTCAAGAAAGCACATAATCCATACCAAATTGTGATAGCTAGATATGGAAAGAAAAATCAAATTTTAAGGAAATTTGATTTTATTTAAAGAGGAAATATTGCACAATCAAGGATCAATCTTTTTTCACTCTTTTTCCTCTCTCAATTGCCTCTATAAATACTCAAAGAATATGCCAAGCCACGATACCTAAAACCCTAGCTCAAGCCAAACCCTTATTCTTGCAAAATTTTCAAGAAACTTGAGAAATTCAATTTATTGTGCAGCCACTTTCACCACCAAAACCATCCCATTGTCTTCTTAAGGTAAGTAAGTATACACCTTATCATTGATTCAAGTCAATCGATGCATATACATACATGCATATTCAAAACTTTTGATTTTTGCATTTTATTATCCTCGTGGTGTAAATCGATTCTAATGCTTTCAATGTGATCATGAGGTTCCATGGATGAGATATGGGCAATCGTCGTGGATTTGGACGTTAGAATCACGCTTTGCCATTCTTAGGTTTTCTAAACGGAGAAGCTCGAACCGCCTGTAGACAGCCGATTCAATAAATCGATACCACCAATGGACTCGTGAAGGTCCGTTTAGGTTGACAAGGTCTTCTTTTTCCTTTTATTCGCTATTTTGCGTTTGGACAACTGTCGGAGAAGACGACCGAGCTAGGGCTCTGGCCGCTGACCGGCCGACCTGAAGCATGCGTGTCAATTTCATGCTCCGATTCGCCTGCTCATGCCGCCCAGGCCCACTAGCCGATCGTGTTCTTGACTTCACCAAACAAATGACGCGTGTTGCTCAAAATCACATGTTTCCTATCCAAGACATCGATGCAAGGGCGAGTGGTAGTGGCAAGTGAACTCAAGATTTCACCCTGTGGTCACGCCTCGAGCCACTGGACCGGTTATGCTTTTACAAACTCTAACTATTTTCCATTATTTTCTATATTTTCTTTTATTTTCAATATTTTGCATCATTTTAATTTATTTTCATAATTTTATTTATGCATTAAAAATCATCAAAATTATTTTTCTTTTACATTATTTTTCAAAATCTTTATTTAATTTATAAAATTAAAAATATAATTTTGCATGCATATTTATTTTTATTCATAATTTTGCATTTAAATCACATTTAATTAGTTTTAAATTATTAAATTGCATCCAAAAATCCCAAAAATTATTCTAACATATTTATGTTATTTCCAGATGTCATATTTATTCCAATTAAAAATTTGCATTTTTCTAACATTTTCTCTTATTCGATTTCATCATATTTTTCCGATTTTCTTATCTTTTCACGTGTTATCCGCTTTTCGCTTTCTTTTATCGCTTTTCTTTTTCCAATAATGTAATTGCTCATGGATGTAATAGTTTAAATTAGGTTTTATTTTCCCAAGTTTAAATTATGTATCTCGCCTCAAAGCCATGTAATAGAGACATTTATCTTTCCGCATCTTTACATTCCGCATTTTAATTTCCGCACCCTATAAACCGCTAGTAACTAGGCGTGTATGGCAAGACTAAAATCAATGTAGCCCACTAATTTTCAAAGATAAAATATCCAAATCAACACATTCTTTTTCACACATGCACCCTTAGGTAATTCTCTCTCTGCTCTATTTAATTCAAACGGTCATGTCCCTCGAACGTAGAGGTATTCTAGCACCGCTGCCTTCCAAACAAGTCATCATAGTCCCTTCGATACAAAGATCATAAGACCCACGATGTCGCCTCCGAATACATGATCTTGACCTCGATTGTTGCCTACGAAAATGATGATAGTCCTTCGAATGTGCTAGGATACTTCCTACAAGTTGCTTTATGACCATACGATGTCCCTTCGAATGTCCCGCTACATCCAACTAATAAGGTTACCTACCAACTAATGGTATGGATAGCACTATTCTAAAGGAACGTAAAATAACACAAAACCACCAATTCGAGTAGGTAATAAGACTTTTAGTTGCTTGCTCAAATCAAATGCTTTTCACACCTCACACTTTTGTCAAAGTTCAAACTCTTTTCAAAACGAAACATTTCCAACACTTTGTATACATTCCTACATGAATCATTACAAAGTCAAAGCGAAATGCCTTTTCAAAACATTTTGTCAAACACACGTAAAGCACAATTTTAAAGTGATCTAAGAGCAACTAAGAGCCTGTAGATAACTACGGATGGAAAGGGTGCTAATACCTTTTCATAACCATTCTCCGCACTCGTAATCTAACGAAGGTCTTTTTCTCTGCTTTTACCTTCCCTTAATTGATAAAATAAAAGTCGGTGGCGACTCTGCTATCCGCACATTTGCGATACAAAACTAAAAAGTCGCCACCGTATCACGTAATCGGTGAATCTGCTTGGGACACACCCAAAAGAGAGAATCACCTTTACTGCTTTTTGTTTGACTTGCTTGCTTTATCTTTAAGGGTTGCTTTGGCATTATATTGTTGGGGGATCCTACACCGGATCCGGTTTCCTTTAGGTAAGTAGCAATAAATCGTCGCGACCTAGACGATATCAAAACGGTCAACATGATGGCTACGTTAGCGACACTTTGGTTGTCCCGATACTCTTCATTCCCAAGTTGAAGATAGTATTTGGCTTCGCGGTGTCATCAAGCGCTAACTAAACTTTTAGAACCTTAATTGACCCATCTTGGCCATTAGAAGGTAGTGAGATGGTCGGCTTTGGTGTACACCGAGGTTGGTTGATACTGATGCTACGCCTATTGAGATCGACTTTTGGGACATTTTCGTCGACCACTGGTAGTCGTATTGAAATAAGCCACGAGAAAGATCAATGATGTGAGATTCCTAGAACCCCTACTATTATAGGACAGATGAACCAACTCAAACTTTGGTAGGGTAATCACCTATACCTCATGCAAGCCTTAACCCTAGGCTCATTGTGTGAATTGTTTGTGTGTGCTAAACATGACATCATGACATCATTTGCATTGCATATCATTTCTAACTATTTCAAGGACCTAGGATTTATCTTTGCTCTATTTTGTAGGAATTATGGCTTCTAGAAAGACTATCCGAATCAACTTTATAGGTATACCTTCTCACCAAAGAATTGGTTTCGTAAATTCCACCATGCTCACCATCAAAAGACATGGTTATCTACTTGACTTGGTTATCTCCTTTTGAAGAAGATATGATGCATGTCCTATTCCAGCTCTTCAATTCAAACACCATTGCTTTACATTCCTGATTATCGCTTGGTTCCTACCTTGAAGAGTTCTCTAAGCTACTGGGGTACCTATTCTGACCAAATGCCATTCACGGTTTAGAAAAGGTTCCTAAGCACGAAGACATTGCATCCGCCTTTACACCTTAAGCGACACATCAGCCAATTGGGAAACTAGAAGTGGAGTTAAGGGTTTACTTGCTAAGTTCCTAATAAAGAAAGCCCGAGAATTCCTCAAAGTTATGAGTTTCCATGCATTTGAAGACATTGTGGCCTTGCTAATCTATGGTTTGGTTCTATTCCCTAACTCGATCAATTCATAGATGTCAACGCCATCAAGTTGTTCCTCACCCGCAATCCAAAGGCCTACTTTACTGGAGATATCCTACATTCTCTCCACACTGCACCATCAAAAGACAAGGAACCTCGTGTGTTGTATACCGCTACTTTCTAGGTGGTTTATTTCGCACCTTCCTCCATCGCTTTGAAGAATGAACAAAGGATGAAGTGGTCTCAAAACTAATGTCACTCTCATTCCGATATCCTGGAGTCTTTTCTCTCAAAAGGACTTCACATTCATTGCTGTGGAGAATTCTAATGTACCGTTACTTGGTATAAGGAGGTATTACTTACAACCCTTCCCTAGCTCTACGTCCGTTTGGTTTTGCCCAAGGGATGCCCACATGATATGCTTCTCCAAGATATTGTGTTCGACTACAACCACGATCTCCATCACCTAAGGTTCATACACGCCGGGCATGGTAAAGAAGACGATACCAAGACTTTGGGGCACCAAACTCCACCCTTGGGAGCCTTACCTCAAATGGGTGCGAGCTCGAGCTCAAAACCTCATGATGCCATTTACTGCTTACCCGTAATTATGGAACCCTGCTATAGGTGACGACCTATACTATTCTCCATCCCGACATGCCTACCGATTTTGAAAACTTGAAGAGATCCCGATTCAAATTTTAAAGAAGAGAGGGATACCTTTGAAGCTCAGGCTATGCAAATGAGAAGAAGGTACTAGAGTTGATAAAGCTACTTCATGAGGAGCGAAGCATCACATCGGCACCAATAGAAGCCATGGAGACTTAGAGCTTTAGGATGTTTATGTTTTCTTTATTGTCTTGAACTATCCTTTGTACTTAAAAAAAAAAAAAAGAAAAGAAAAGAAGAAGAATAAAGAGAGCTAATAAATGTTTGTTCATTGCTTGTTTAACAAATTTAAATCTCTTAGGTCCTTGAAAACATTGCATTGCATTCGATAAACATTGCATATCATAGCATAACATTGCATCACATGTACATTAAAGATTGGTTTTCTCATTTGCTCGCTATTTATTTTAGCGTAAATGGCTCTTGAAATCACAAAGATCTTCAAGCTCGTAATGCTGGCCAAGCAGATGTTCACCGCTTGGTCCAAGGCCAAGAAGATCCAAGAAGCTCATCAATGAAGAAGAAGGTTGTTGGTCTCTCAACATGGGCACGCTACAAAGGTGGCCCTAGAGTGGTTAGTCGAATTGAGCTCTCAAGGAAGTGTCAAGAAGGAGGACGAGCAAAGTAACAAGGGTGATGGTGAAGGCAAACCAACTTGAGAAGAACTATGATAATGGGCAATACTGACGAGGATGACAAGTACAAGCAACTTGAAGACCTTGAATACTGTGGGAAACCTCAAGATGTCCGGCTGAATTTTGATGATTCGAGTCTCGCCTCGTGTTGTGATTCCTCCCAAGTTCAAAGTTCCAACTTTTGCTAAGTATGATGGCATGTCTTGCCCTAAGTCGCATTTGAAGTCTTATGTTCAAGATCAATCCCCACATCGATGAAAGTCAGGATGCATTATTTTCAAGAGAGTTTGTCCGAACCCGCTTGGAATGGTACTATCACCAGGGAATGACCGTATCCGTACTTGGAGTGACTTAGTCGATGCTTTCAGATGAGATGAGTACAATGCGAATTGACACCCACCGCTGCAACTACAAAGCATGTCTATGGGTCGTGACGAGAAGCTCAAGGAGTATGCCTGTAGAGATTTAGCAGCGTAGTTCAACCACCCTTGTCCAATAGGAGTTGGTTGATATGTTCATGGGAACACCGACAGCCCATTCTTCAATCATCCGATGGAAACTCTTCACCGGATTCACCAGTCGATATTGACAAAGCGAGCGATCAAGTCGGTATCAAGAGGAAGATTCAGATAGAGACATCTTCAAATGTCGCTAAGAGATCTTTTGGTGGTAAGAAAGAAGTCAATGCTGTATGGTCGAAAAGCCGAGCCAAGACCGACCGTGCTCAATCTACGGGGCCAGATCTCCAATCCTACATCAAGACAACCTCACAGACAACACGCGAGTCGAACGCGCCACGAAGACAGCTTTACAAGATCAACATGCCATTGTCGCAAGCCTTGCAACACATGTTGAAAGCAGCCGATTACTTTGAGGATCCTCCTCGAATTTCAACACCTCCTCTCTCGAAATACAATGCTAAGTGTGCTTACCATTCCAATAGCCTGTGGCACCACATCGACAATTGTTGGGCTCAAGAACAAGATTCAAGATATGATCAAGCTAAGCAAATTGAGTTTGATCCTCCGCTGAAACCGAATGTGATCAACGCGCCTATGCCTAATCATGACAAAAGTTCCAATGTCATGGTGACGATACTTATGTTTTCAACATAGATGACTTGACCATTCCTCCGATGACCTAAGAAGAATTTGCCAAGCCGTGTCAACCTGTGATGCCCAGAGAATTGTCGCTGCCCATCCGCTACCGATGGTCAGGTTTGGTCGAGAAGACGGTTCAAGGCATGATGGATAACCGTGAGATACTATTCCTGAAATCACCTGTGCAAAAGCTGTGTGATGAAATGTCTAAATTGAAGATCGACAATGAAAACGAAACTGTACCATCTGCGTGGGATACCTTGGGGCAGCCAAGTGGAAAGTATGATTACATGGTGAAGTACACTGCTCCTCGAGAGTTACAAGATTCCTATTGAAGATGTTAAGGCGACCGGATGGGGTGACGATTTCGTAAGATTATGCCGATGTTAACACCATAAGGATTTTGTCGATCCCGTGCCTAAAGTGGCACCTCTCATTATTACCTCTCCTGCACCGCCCATATTCCTCGACAAAGTTGTTCCTTGGAATTATGGAGTCGATGTTTACTATCATGGCCAAGCAAGACCCTCCGACCATTGAAGATCTTACAATTGAAGCTACCATTCCCGACATTGGCAACATCACCGATCTAGTAAGGTGACCTAACCGAAAGGTTTTCTCCGTAAATCTCTCCTCCAAAAGACGCCGACTCCAAACAGATTCTATTCCATCGCCCCAAGAACCAGGACTCATCCCGCTCACCGTAGTACCAAAGGAAGTTGTCAAGACACCTCCAAACAAGAAATGGAGGAAATTTAAAGATTATCAAGAAGAGTGACTACAATGTTGTGGAATGGGACAAACTCCGTCCAAAATTTCCATGCTTTCTCTCGCCAGTGCTTCGAGGCTCATGCTAATGCCTTGTGAAGTTTCTCAAGAATGCTCACGCATCGCAAGACACTACCACCCACCGCTTGAAGTTTGTATTGCTAGCCCGGCTGCCAACAATGGCCTAGGCTCGATGTTGATTTAACTCCTCGCCGAAAGAACACAACAAGGCCTTGCACATCTCGTGGAATGCAAGGGCTACATTGTCTCATGTTTTGCTGACACCGCTCGCCTCGAATATCTTATCAAGATCGCTTTTGATCGACTTGATGTCAAGGGTTGGTCTCGAGACCCGGACATAATTGTGAGAGCTTTTGATGGTTCTAAGCTTAACAAGATTGGAGAGCTTTCACTCACAAAGTCGGTTCCCGACTTTGACTCCACATTCTTTGTCATGGACATTCGTCCGCTTACTCTTGCCTACTTGGACGCCCGATACATGGGCAAGGCCATACCTCTACCTTACATCGTGTCAAGTACCGTAAAGGGAAGGTTGTCACAAGATGTGGTGAAGAAGAGTATATGGTCATCATCTACAATCATTCCGATACCTCGAGGTGGAGGGTGAATTTTTGAGACCGTCAAGCTTTTAAACATGCCCGAGTCACGCCCGTGACTCTCCCGCCGCCTCCCGAGATTGTTAAGACTCTGCCTAGGATGTCCTTATTGAAGGATGCTCAAGCTGCTGTTGAAGAAGGTAGTACTATTTGGGGCCAGCTCCCTGATCTCCCTTTCAAATCCGACAAGACTAGTTTAGGCTTCACTATCAAAGGTCAGAAGATGATACGCCGGAAACGCACCGGTCAACTTCCTTTCCGCATCAGCCAGAGTGGAATCCATGCTATAGAAGAAGACGACGACGGCTTCGACATCAGCAAGTGGATCTTCCCAACGCCAGATCATGGGCTCAAGAATGGAAGATCAAGACGCTATACCTATCTCCTTTAGTCGAGTAATTGCTCTTGTTTTGTTTTGCTTTTCGATTTCTTTATGTTTGAACAATAAACTTTGAAAGCCTAGTGCCTTACCCGGCATCATGGCTCGCTTCAGGGTTATTATCTCGTTGTTTACGCTTTTCATTCAATAAATTGCTGGACTTTTGCATTCAATTGTGTTTTCTTTCTTTACTTTATCACCCCTTCAAAAGCTATGTGTTTTTACACACCCACGTGATACATCGCAGTAATCACTCCGAATCTCGTTAATAATGCCTATGCTATTGCTAAATATGACGATAATCCGATCTACCAAGTCAAGACGAAAGTGAGGAAGATTGTGAAGTGCCAGAGAACTTGCCGATCACTACAAGAAGAAGAGCGAGTTATACAAACACAAGAGCAAGTCGAGGTTGGAATTGGGTACCGACGAAGATGTAAAAGAGATCAAGATAGGAGCAGGTCTTGAGAAGAAGTTGTTAAAGAAAGATTGGTTCAGATGCTACGAGGCTATATTGAGGTTTTTGCTTGGTCATACGAAGACATGCCTGGTTAGACATTGATATTGTGGTACACCGATTGTCGACAAAAGAGGGTTTTCCCAAAGAAAAGTCGGTCGCATGCGTCCCGAGATGTCGAGAAAATCAAAATCAAGTTATGAAACAGCTCAACACCGCTTAGTCATTACCTATCCACAAAGGTTGCAACGTGGTACCCGTACCAAGAAGGATGGCAAGGTACGAATGTGTGTGGATTACGAGATCCGAACAAGGCGAGTCCGAAAGACGATTTCCACTTCCTCATATTGATGCTCGTTGACAACACCGCCAAAGATAAGGTTTTCCTTCATGGATGGTTTCTCCTACATAATCAAATCAAAATGGCTCCTCAAGACATGGAGAAGACTACTTTGTTACACAATGGGCACTTTCGCACAAGGTTATGCTGCTCGGATCAAGAACGCTGGTGCCACTTATCGCGTTATGGTAACATTATTTCATAACATGATTCATCACGAGATAGAGGTCTACGATTTACATGATAGCTCGATCACGCATCAAGAAGAACATCTTGATCATTTGCGTAAACTGCTGATGAAGAAGTACTGTGTCGAGACTCAATCCTAACAAGTGCACGCTTGGAGTCGATCCGAAAACTCCTAGGGTTTGTTGTCGCGAAAAGGTATTGAAGTTGATCCCGCCAAGGTTAAAGCTATTCAAGAGATGCCACCCCGCATCGAGAAGGAAGTCGAGGTTTCGGCCGATTGAATTTCATTGCCGATTCATTGCACACTTAATCGCTACTTGTGAGCCAATCTTTATCAAGAAAGATCAAGTAGTAGAATGGAATAACGATTGCCGATCGCTTTTGACAAAATCAAGGAGTACCTACAAAATCCTCCCATCCCGATGCCGCCAAGGAAGACCTCTTATCATGTACTGACAAGATTAGAGAATTCAATGGGTGTGTGTTGGGGCAACATGACGAGTCCGGTCGAAAAGAGCATGCAATATACTACCTTAGCAAAAGTTTACCGATCGTGAAACAAGATATGAGAAAACTTGCAACGCTTGGTCTGTCACGACTAAGACAAAGATATGTTGACTCACACTACCTTGTTGATTTCTAAGATGGATCCGATAAAATACTTCTTTGAGAAACCACTCTCTCGGAAGAATAGCAAGATGGCAAATGATCTTGACCGATATGACATCCAAGACACTTCTTAGAAAGCGATCAAAGGAAGTGTAGTAGCGATCATTTGGCTCATCAAGCCGTAGATGACTATCGCCTATGCATCAATTTCCGATGAAGATGTTTTACTAGTCATCGACAGAAGAACCGTGCCCGGACGAAGGACCCGAACAAGGATCCCGATGGACCATGGTTTTGATGGAGCCTCTAACGCACTTGGCAATGGCATTGGCGCCATCATTACATCCCCTACAAAGGACATACGCCTTTCACCGCCAGATTATGTTTTAGTTGCACGAACAACATGGCCGAATATGCGTGCATCATGGGTATCAAAGTCGCTATTGATTTAAGAATCAAGTTCTTGCAAGTATATGGAGACTCGCCTTTAGTGATCACCGATTATGGCTGGGATACAAGCATCCAAATCTTATTCCTATCGAGAGCATGTTCGAGTTTGATCCCCTACTCAAGAGATTACTTTCAATCATATTCACGAGAAGAGAATCACCAGCACGATTGGCTACTATGTCATCTATGTTCAAGGTCGATGGGACAACGAGGCTCCCCATCATCATTGAGAAGTTTGACGAACCAGCATATTGTTATGAGCTTGATACGTAAGAGAAACCTTGGTACTACGATGTGAAGAGGTATCTTGAGACTCGTGAATATCCCAGGGCATCTGCTTATGATAAGAAGTTCATGAGAAGATTTGCATCCAAATTCTTCCTCAAGAACGACATCTTATACAAGCCAACCACGACTTGTGCTTACTCCACTGTAGACCGTAAAAAGAATACGCATCATGGAAGAGTTACAAAGGCGCATTTGGTACCCACTCCAAAGGACACACCATGGCTAAGAAGATTTTGAGAACAGTTACTATTGGTCCACCATGGAAGTCGATTGTCACCGTTACGCCGATCTTGTCACAAATGCCGATATATGCCGACAAAGTACACGCACTCAAGACTCGAATGTTCTAACCTCCTTGGCCATTCGCAATATGGGGCATTGACATGATTGGAGAAATCAAGCCCATAGCTTCCAATGGACATCGCTTCATCCTTGTGGCAATTGATTACTTTACCAAGTGGGTAGAAGCCTCGTCAGATCCGTTACCAAGAATGTTGTGGCTCGATTCATCAAGCATAATCTTATCTCGTCGTATGGCACTCCCGAAAGGATTATCACGTATAATGTCTCCAATCTCAACAATAAGATGATCACCGAACTCGCACGCAGCTCAAGATCAAGCATCACAACTCTTCTCCTTATCGCCTAAGATGAATGGCGCATGGAAGCCGCCAACAAGAACATTAAGAAGATTATACGTAAGATGACAAAGGACTTACAAAGATTGGCATGAGATGTTACCATTTGCTCTTCATGGTTATCGACTACAAGACGAACATCAAGGCAACCCCTTCTCTCTGTGTACGGTATGGAAGGCCCTACCCATCGAGGTTCAGATACCTCAACCGTAGTCCTCCAGACGCAGGTTAGCGAAGACGATCGTCTGCATACGCTTGACCGATTAATTTGATTGATGAGAAACGACTCACATCCATTTGCCATGGATGATTTATCGAAACGAATGATCGAGCATTTAACAAGAAGGTCAAGCACCGAGTCTACCAAGTCGGTGATCTAGTAGTCAAGCGCATCATCCTTCCACAAGGTGATCTGTGGGCAAATGGACTCCCACCCATGAGGGACCATTTGTAGTCAAAACAAGTTTTCCCGGAGCTATGATACTTAGCACCATGGATGGTGAAGACTTCCCACACCCCGTGAACGCAGACATAGTCAAAAAATACTACGATGAAGAGACCCGCTAGGTCGATTAACCTAGGCAAAAATAAGGGCATCCCGAACCAAAAGGGTTCGGGCAAAAGTTAAGGATATATACAAAACATGTACACCGCAAGTCGAAAACCGAAAAGGCTTGGGCAAAAGGGTATCCCAGAGATCGAAAACCCGAAGGGCGGTCTAGGCAAAAGTTAGGATTTAAGCGCACGACTATGTCTCTCTCCAGATCACCGCTTCTAGACTACTATCAAGATTCAAGATTCAAATGGCGAAGATCACCTACTCACTTTCTACTCGACAAGAAGGAGATGAGATGGTCGAAATATATGAGTACTAGCATAGTTGGAACTTAACGAGATTGTTTCCGATAGCTTTTACCTTTCTTGTGTACAAACCACTTGGCCATACGCCACCTTTCAAATAAACGCAAGCTTCTTCTCTTTACAATTTTGTTGTTGTCGTTGCAATAAGTCCAACGCTTATTTTGAATGACTATACGCATTTGACAATAAGAATCTAATCACAAACACGAAAAGTGGGCATACAAAAGTAGTTACTACAGCTCTAGGAATTGAGATGACTACAAAGGTCACCAAAACATTCCCCGGAACATAATCCCGCAGAGGTGTCACTCACTAAACCTCCCCAAGCGGAGTATATGTTAATCCATGAGCCGTGATTCCACTCAACTAAGAAATGTTACATCGCCTCCAGCAAGAACACTTCATCCCCGGCTAAGATGTTTATCCCCGCGGATGCCTCAACACCCCTTTCTCCAAGTGTATCCGCACTCGAGACTTGGTTAGATAGTACACCGGAGAAAATCTACATCTCCCAACCCGGTCTCCCAGCAACCATCAAATGCTCTCCAGTGAGATCCGCACTCAGTATCCCCAGTAGAACGCCTCCCAATTCTTCCCAACATGATCTACATGCAAGATCCCCAACAAATTGCCTCCCAGACTCTTCCAAGCAAGGTCTATGTATGAGATCTCCAACAACGAGTTTCTCAATCTCTACTTTCCTCAAACAATATCTAGGCCCAAGACTTGGTCAGATAGTGCATCGGAGGAATCCAGGATATCTTTCTTCTCCTTCAAAAGCGGGGTTCTCACCTACCCAAATCCCCAAGCAGAAATCAGAAATCCTCAAACAGAACATCCGCATCTTCTTCAAGATGGATATGTTTTGAAATATCACGACATCTATCATTCATACATTACTCATAAAGTCATAATTCATGCATATGTCATTCATACACATTGTCATGCATCATACTTTGCATAAGACTAACAAATATTCTATCAAAGTTTCTCTTGTTTTCTCCAAAACAGGTGAAAGTCACTTCCGACAACTGGTCCAAGATTAAGCCCGAAACCGATGGAAAACTATCCGAAGACCACCTGGTTGTCCTCCGACGATCGTCCAGATTAAGCCCGAACCGACGGAAAACTATCCGAAAGACCACCTGGTTGTCCTCCGACGATCGTCCAGATTAAGCCCCAACCGATGGGAGAACTATCGAAGACCACCCGGTTGTCTCCGACGATCGGTCCAGATTAAGCCCCGAATCGACGGAAAACTATCCGAAGACCGCCGGTTATCCTCCGAATGTGCAATGGATCAACACCCGATGCACAATAGGAAGCTATCCACATTTTGCCAACTACTAATTCCCCTCGTAGTAATCGCCAAGATCTATTCTAATCCTTCTTATTATCAACCATACTACAGAGTCTCTGCATGACGACTCGGCCCTTGGATGGCATCTTAAGCCCATCTCCCGACTACTTGTCAACATTTCTTCGCCTTCGAATGATGCATATTTGGTTAAAATCAATACAAATCAATAACTTCATTCAAAGATGAGCACAAGTCTAACATACGACTCCCTCCCGATGGCATCTTAAGCCCATCTCCATGCTCCTTTCACTTCAGAACGCTACGAGCTAGCGACGGCTCACCCCCAAAGATCGATCTTTCCAGATGGCATCCTAAGCCCATCCCCGTCAATTCTCCTATGACATTCTCGAGTCTAGCGTACGACTCATCCCCCAGTGAAGTATCCAGCTTCTCCAAATGGCATCTGTAAGCCCATTCCCGCATCATCCACCAACAAGTGCAAATTGTCGCTGAGTGTTCAATCATCTTCACCTTGTCACGAAGACAGCGTGTCAATCTAACCCTTCCAAGACAAGAAGATTGAACAGGGGCAGCTGTCATACCCCAAAATTTTCCCTCCATCCTCTCAAGATATTTCATACATCCATACTCAAGGTTTTCTCAAGAGTTGATCAGACAAACTCTCTCCTAGACAATCAACTCAAACTAGGGTTTGGTATTCCTCGATCAAGATGGACTTACAACATCTCCAATGGTCTTCATGCCTCCTCATATGCTTCAAAGATTCTCCATGTCAAGTTTCAAGCCTACAAGTCAAGTTTCCTCGCATAATTGCTCGATGGTTGAAAATCGCTATATGGACAAAAGTCAATGTGGTCAACATACAACAAACTTCACAATTTTTGGTCAACATCCTCATTTTGAAGTTACATTCATCATTTGATCAAGGGTTGATCATGATTCATCAAGAAAACTCAAGATTTGCTCAAAAGTCAAACTTTCTAAATTAGGGTTTCTAGATGAAAAGTCAATCGAACTTTGATCGATCATAACTTCTTCATACTTTCTCGTAAATTTTCCACCACCTCTTGTTTTGAAGGAAATTCAATTCTCTACAACTTCATGTCTCACAAGAATGTCCAAAAATGCTTCATTTGAGAGGTATGGCTCAAAACATTACGTATCATTTTCAAAGTCAATAAAAGTCAACTTTTGTTTTGAAGATATATTGAGCATGGAAACTCCAATTGAGATGAGACCAAAAGGTTGGTTAGAGGACTCTTAGAGATTTCCAAAAGTCCAAGAACACTCAAAAATGTGAAAATTGAGCAAGATACACTATTTAGAAGTTGGGCAATTTTGGACAATTGCACAAAGGACATTTTGGTCAAAATGCAAAATTTTCCAAACGGGCCTAAAATCTTTGATCCAAACTTGTTCATGACATTATTCTTGACCCATAAATGTTGCCATGGTGATTTTCTATTTTATGATTTATCTTTGAATTTTAGAACATTTAATTCAAAAATAAATTATATAAAATATGAAAATAATATATTTTTCAAATGGGTTGGATTTATATCATGCTGAGTTCAAGAAAGCCCATAATCCATACCAAATTGTGATAGCTTGCATATGAAAGAAAAATCAAATTTTTAAGGAAATTTGATTTTATTTAAAGAGGAAATATTGCACAATCAAGGATCAATCTTTTTCACTCTTTTCCTCTCTCAATTGCCTCTATAAATACTCAATATGCTGCCAGGACACGAAACCCTAGCTCAAGCCAAACCCTTATTCTTGCAAAAATTTCAAGAAACTTGAGAAATTCAATTCTATTGTGCAGCCACTTTCACCACCAAAACCATCCCATTGTCTTTAAGGTAAGGTTGAGTATACACTCTTATCATTGATCGAAGCAAGTCAATCGATGCATATACATACATACATATTCAAAACTTTTGATTTTTGCATTTTATTACCGTGTAAATCGATTCTAATGCTTTCAATGTGATCATGAGGTTCATGGATGAGATCCGGGCAATCGTCGTGGATTTGGACGTTAGAATCACGCTATGCCATTCTTAGGTTTTCTAACGGAGAACCGCCCAGACAGCCGATTCGTTAAACCGATACCACCAATGGACTCGTAGGTCCGGTTTAGGTTGACAAGGGTCTTTTTCCTTTATTCGCGTATTTTGCGTGTTTGGACATTCGATCGCCGGAGAAGACGACCGAGCTAGGCTCCTGCCGCTGACCGGCCGACCAGGAAGCATGCGTGTCAATTTCGTATGCCCGATTCGCTCGCTCATGCCGTCCGTGGCCCACTAGTGACCGTGTTCTTGACTTCACCAAACAACGACGCGTGTTGCTCAAAATCACATGTTTCCTATCCAAGACATCAGATGCAAGGTGGCGAGTGGTAGTGCAAGTGAGCTCAAGATTTCACCCTGTGGTCATTAGTTCGAGCCACTGTGGCCGGTTTTGCTTTTCTTTTACAAACTCTAACTATTTTCCATTATTTTCTATATTTTCTTTTATTTTCAATATTTTGCATCATTTTAATTTATTTTCATAATTTTATTTATGCATTAAAAATCATCAAAAATTATTTTCTTTTTATATTATTTTCTAAAATCTTTATTTAATTTATAAAATTAAAAATATAATTTTGCATGCATATTTATTTTTATTCATAATTTTGCATTTAAATCACATTTAATTAGTTTTAATTATTAAATTGCATCCAAAAATCCCAAAAATTATTCTAACATATTTATGTTATTTCAAGATGTCATATTTTTTCCAATTAAAATTTGCATTTTTTCTAACATTTTCTCTTATTCGATTTCATCATATTTTCCGATTTTCTTATCTTTTCACAAAGTTATTCCGCTTCGTTCGTTTCTTTTATCGCTTTTCTTTTTCCAATAATGTAATTGCTCATGGGATGTAATAGTTTAAATTAGGTTTTATTTTCCGCAAGTTTAAATTATGTATCCGCCCAAAGCCATGTAATAGCGAGACATTTATCTTTCCGCATCTTTACATTCCGCATTTTAATTTCCGCACCCTATAAATTGCTAGTAACTAGCGTGTATGGCAAGACTAAAATCAATGTAGCCCACTAATTTTCAAGATAAAATATCCAAATCAACACACTTTTTCACACATGCACCCTTAGGGTAATTCTCTCTGCCTTACGAATTCAAACGGTCATGTCCCTCGAACGAGGTATTCTAGCACCGTTGCCTTCCAAACAAATCATCATAGTCCCTTCGATACAAAGATCATAAGAACCACGATGTCGCTCCGAATACATGATCTTGACCTCGATTGTTGCCTACGAAAATGATGATAGTCCTTCGAATGTGCTAGGATACTTCCTACAAGTTGCTTTCTATGACCATACGATGTCCCTTCGAATGTCCCGCTTACATCCAACGAATAGGGTTACCTACCAACTAATGGTATGGATAGCACTATTCTAAAGGAACGTAAAATAACACGGAAACGACCAATTCTGAGTAGGTAATAAGACTTTTAGTTGCTTGCTCAAATCAAATGCTTTTCACACCTCACACTTTTGTCAAAGTTCAAACTCTTTTCAAAACGAAACATTTCCGAACACTTTGTATACATTCCTCCATGAATCATTACAAAGTCAAAGCGAAATGCCTTTTCAAAACATTTTTTTCAAACACACAGAAAGCACAATTTTAAAGTGATCTAAGAGCAACTAAGAGCCGTAGATAACTACGGATGGAAAGGGTGCTAATACCTTCCCTTTTCATAACCATTCTCCGCACGTAATCTAACGAAGGTCTTTTTTCGTGCTTTTACCTTCCCTTAATTGGATAAAATAAAAGTCGGTGGCGACTTGCTATCCGCACATTTGCGATACAAAACTAAAAAGTCGGTTCACCGTATCACATAATGCATTATTTTTTATTATGATGAATTATTGGTGATGTTTTGCATAATGCAAATATGACGCGATGACATATTTATCTTGATGTGGATAAATTATGGCGATGTGGGGTTTATGCCAATTTTGATGAGCGATGATGATGTTTTTGTTGTGTTGTTTATTGTCGAGTCACATATACATTTGGCATATGGGCTTTATGCCAAGCGACGAGGCTTTTATGCCAAGCGACGAGGCTTTTATGCCAAGTGTTCCTAATTATGGACAAAGCGATGGGTACCACATGCATAACATAGTCGTGTCTCATGGATTCGGTTATGTTTATGTTTGAGTTGTTTGGCGTTGGGTTTTTAATTGATTGACGATGTTGAATTGTGATGATATATGATGCTTTGCTTGGTGATGATCTTTATGATGGACACGAAATGAATATGATTTGATAATTTCATGATAACTATGCAATGAATACAAATGATGAGTTTTGCGATGATTTAACTTGATGAAATGCTTAATGCAAATATGATGTGATGATGTTTGTGACGATGGGCTTTTATGCCGAATAGCGACGATGGGCTTTAGCCAATTTGTGATGATTTTATTTATGTTGCTTATGTTATTAGCATTGTTTGATGTTGTTGTTGATGTTCATGTTTATGATTATGAGTTATTGTGATTATTTATGCCGACGAGGTTATGGCGATAAAGTGTAGATTATACACATTAGAATGACGATAAAAGTAAGTGAGTTTTGGATATGTGTTGGAATTGCACTTATTAATCTATACCCTTTATAATTCTGAAACTATATATGTATATATATTATCATGCCCTTTGGAGTATATCACCCTTTACTTGTTTCGCCGTTACCTTTATATTAGTAACATGCAGGTTATGAAGACGGAGTTTAAAGCTGCTATTAGTCGAGTCTGCTCATTCGACACGTAGCATGGGGAATAATTATGTTGTCTTGTTGTTGTTTTTTGTTTTTTTGTAAATAAGAATCATACTTTATGAAAATATGATTTGTTAAGGAAATTTAATAAAGAAGATGTTTTGATTTTTATGAATCAATTTACGTTTTCGGACGATGCTATGTATCCGAGATTTATACTTTAAAGCAACCTGTTTAAAGTAATTTGATTTTGAAGGTGTGATGCTTCAATATTGAAATTATGAAATTTTAATTTACTCTGATTTTTGCATATATAAACCTTGGGTAATTTTGGGGTGTTACATCCAACATGGTAACCGGTTACATCCCTGTAACCCAAAAATACTACACTACTGTATGATGGTATACCCGGGTTATCGCCTTTCTTCTCAACCCGAAACATAATTCCTCTTATAACTCAAAAGACATGTTACTTTTCCAAAACCTCAGTTTTCAAAACATCAAAATTCCAATTCTTTTCACAAGGCGACTAATACTTTTGAGTTCTCGACTGCACTGCTGATTCCTAAATATCCAACAACATCAACAATATTCAGAACCACTTATATGATTCCATCAACAAAATTTACAACAATACATCACTCCAAATACATTTAAGCATCAAAATACGATAATGGTAACCCAACACTAAAAACTTCACGACCAACATGCAGTGCTGAAAACATTGCAACCATTTGAATTTGCTTACTTAACAAATATCTTCCGGCAAAAGAACCTGCTTCAACTCTTCAAAATAATTTATAATCCCTTGGCTTAATCCAACCAGTCCACCTCAAGGATAACATCAAGTTAATCCAACATCTCGCTCTAACGAAAATTCGCAATTTTCTTAGGTAAAACATCAAGACTTATCCACAACTGGCACATCATTAGCCATAATGTCGCCCTCCACTTCAAGAGATACGAACAACATGAGTACCTGATCATTCCCTCTTAAGGACACTTCGACTAAACTCTAAGCATAAGTCTTGAACCCATACTTCCTTTGAAATCGGAAAAGAACGTAGCCTCACTAATATTTGCACTCATGCAATTCACGACATACTAAACCAATTGTTCTCTCCTGAACCATCTCAGAGGAGCACAAGTTTCTCCCTAACTTGTTTAAATCTCAACCCTACAAACAAGTGATTAGTAAGGCAAGAAAGTACCAACAGTAATTCACACACATGTTATGTACTAAGGAGCAAAACAACAAGAGTATTCAACTATCACACTACATACTCAACAACTTGGTCGAACGGACCGACCTGCTCTAAGACCAATTGTAACACCCTAAATTCCCCGGTGATTAATAATATAAAAATCCAAGTAATTTTTTCCTTCAAATGCATTAGTATGCAACATCATCTCAAGACAATCACAATTTTCTCAAGGAAATAAAAAGGATACAAAACACCTATCGGACAAAAAACTATGCCATAGTTTTAAAATTCAAATTTATTAATCAGTGGAAAATAATTCATGTTCGTTATTCAAAACAACTTTAATCCCATATGTATCATAAATTAATTATCCTGGAGTTTAAATACTCCACAACAAATCACTAAAATAAATAAAAATAAAAATAAGCGTCTATCCCCCAATCTGGTGTTACGTATCATAGCATGACGTCAACTCTAAAATAAGACTGAAGAGCAATCTCTTCAAACTCCGCAGCAACGAACTACTCCTAACTTTCAGCATGTTATCCATGTAGAGGCAACATTCAAACATAAGAGGTTAGATATTACAACAATATAAAGAAAATTATAATAATAAGTATACAAAAATATATCATGCATAGTTATTCTTTCCACATATCACACCTTCATGTCGTTAGCAACATTTAACAAGAATAAACAACCACACACAACATTATTATGCTAACGAAAATACATGCAATGAGATACAACACTGACTCAATACATGTGGTATCAATATCGCTTATGAATCCACGCCATCTAGGATCAGAGCCACAATCATTGTGAATAATTTAGTTCCCTTCGCTTTCGATCCACGCCATCTAGGATCAGAGCCAACAACGACGACGTGAATATTAATATTCACCTTGCTCCTTATCAAACCATCTAGGGTTAGAACCAACAACAATAACAACAATAATGGGGCTAAAGTCCTCAACATGAAATGCATGCGACACAATCATGCAACACAACACACATTGATATCTACATGCATCAATGTGAAATGCCATTACCGGCCACCATATAACAACACCTGATTAACAAACAACAATAGCAATACAATGATATATAAAAAAATAATAATATATTTGCATACATCTAACAATAAGAACCACACGTTGGTTGGTCACTGACAACTCGAGTTATGAATTTTCTAAGTTTTACAAAAAATGTAAACACTGACATCCTACATTTCCATCCAAAAAGTCTTATTACCAACTAATTGAATTAATTTTAACCTGGAACCATTTTTGCGAGGAAGTACAATTATTAGCTTATAGGTTCAAACAATGCGTCTCAATGCACACCGAGTCAAAAGATATGAATTTTTCAAGTTTTCAAAATTTTTGTAAAAATATACTGTAACACGGTGGGAGAACTGACTTGTTTGTTTTGCGTTTTATCACAAATGTTGTGGATATCAAGAGTCGCCACCGAGTTTTCTTTTATCCAATAAAGGAAAGGGTGAAAAGAACAGAAAACATTTGATAGATTTTGAGTACGGAGGTACTATGAAAAGGGAAGGTATTAGCACCCTTCCATCCGTAGTTATCTATGGGCTCTTAGTTGCTTAGCTCATGTTTTTGAAAACTCGCTTTGTGTGTGTTTGAAAAGTATTTGAAAAGTATTTTTTTTGACTTGTAATTATTCTTGTATCACCACAAGAATGTATACAAAGTGTTTGAAAATATACAAAGTACTTTTGAAAGTAATTTTGAAAAGAGTGTGAGGAGTGAAAAGTATTTGTTTAGTTGGAGCAAGAAATTAAAAGTCTTATTACCTACTCAGAAAGGTTGTTCTTGTTATTTTCCTTCTCCTTTAGGATAGAGCTATCCTTACCATTAGTTGGTAGGTAACTATTTGTTGGATGTGAAGGGACAGGCACAGGCTCATCGTATGGTTGTTGAAGGAAACATTGTAAGGATACCTTAGCAATTTGAAGGGACGATCATCACTTATTCGAGGCAACAGCCGAGGGACGAGATCATACATTCATAGGCAACAATCGGAGGGTCATCAAGGGACTATGATCTTGGTGATGATTTTTGAATCGAGGGACTTTTGCTAATGGTACCCTTGTAACACCCCAAATTCTACCCGGAAAATATAAAGAAAATCAGAGTATTTTTAATTTTTCATACAACACATGGGATGCCACATTTCAACTTTAACACCACAACATATCAAATACATAGCACCTTTATTATCAGGGGATCACATAACCCTTACTTCAACTTTTAAAACAAAACAACCTTTTATTTAATATGCAGCAGAATCATTAACTTAACCATATTTATTCAACAACATGACATAGTTTTTAACAACATCATAAGAACAACAAGAGTCAATAATGTAAATGACATAAACTAAACATCCCCCCGAGTATTACGTATAAGAGTAACTAAACCGATTTGGACTAACAGCAACTAAATTCTTCAATCTCGAATACCTACAAGTTACCAATATAAAGGCAAAGGCGAAACAAAAGAAAAGAGAAAAGAGTGATATATCTACCAATATAATTGAATTCATGATAAATAATATATTAGGATGTAGATCATATAATTCACCGCTTCACATAATTCAAACAACATTTATATCGATAATACCAACAACGATTACATCAACATATATACCAACAATTAGCAACAACAACAATTATAAAAATTATATCACAACAACATTTCCAACACAACATAACAACTATTTCACAACTTGTGAATAACAATAACAACTTAAATCAACCGACACATCAACATAACAATTATAATTATGCAACTTCAAATGCGACTCAACTGTGCATATGCATGTGGTACCATTGGAGTAAAACTCTCAACTTAGAACATTGCCAGTAATTAAAAGGCACAAGGCATAAGCCTTCAACTTTCAACATTTTTCAAATCCAGACCAACATGGGGAGCATTCACTCTAACATAGAAATTGCTAATCCAAGCAAACATTTTGCCAATCCAGGCCAACTTAATAATGCAATGTATGTCATGCAACCTCAACTTCAATCAACAAAATCACGACAACTCAACAACAACAACACACGACAACGACAGCATAACAACTATTCAAATGCAATTCAACATTGGCCATAGGCCTATAACTTTGTACAAGTCAACATTGGCTAGAAGCCTACAACTTAATACAAGTCAACATTGGCTAAAAGCGTACAACTTAGTACAATTCAACATTGGCTAAAAGCCTACAACTTAATATCAACATATACTACTTTCATCCACTTAATAACCCACTACTAGTTCATTCTTTATCGAATTAGTATATTAATTCTAGTCATTAAAGTATACTACGAGGTGTTTGCACCTACTAGTCAACAACTTGCAACTAATCGACTTCTACTATTTCAATGCTACTACAATACCTCGGCTAACCAAAACACCATCCGTTATCTTCAACCATTTTTATAATTTACTACCAACGCTACTATTTGTTTACAGTGATTTCTGGTAAACAACCGCTAGTCTTCCAAACTATCGAATAAACTTAATTACTGTTATTCAATCTCTCTGGTAACTTGCAGGATCAACTAGATTGATCCTATGGGGTATGGTCGTTTGGATAAGTCTAATTGTAAACTCTCTTCATATTTAAGATTTCAAATTAAAGTGTTTTAGGAGCATTCAATTCACTTCGATTACCACACTAAATCAATCTAATGACATGATTGACAAATAAATGTAAACCTGGTGAATGATTAAAGATTCGAATGTGAGCAGAAACGTTTAAATGCAGAAAAGAATAAATGGCTCTGAATGTAAAGGCTTTAATGTAAAGACATGAATGTAAAAGTTTCAAATGTATAAAGGATTCGAATATAAGAACAACGTTAATGCAAGAAATAAGTAAATGACTTTGAATGTAAAAATATTTGAAATGACAAAAGAAATGAAAATGGAGGATAAACTGGAAAATATAAAGAGTTTTTACTGAGTTGTAAATGTTGGTGTTATCATACGTACATTGTTCGAGCATTTGTTTCCCTATCCATGCGGTATTTTGAATGTTTACTGAATTTTGTACAACAGATATGACACACGAAATCCTATCACTAAGACTTCTATTTATACTATTTCGACCATAACGGTCTTGCTATAAGATTCGCTGCAAGCATGCAGCATTGCTTTCTTTAGCCTCCACGCGTCTTCGAATGCTCTAGCGCTTATGTATTTGAATTTCCAATATCCCGCTTCACATTTGAATTTCAAACGCCTTGGTATCCTTCGCTTCAAATTCGTTTCACAACCTTCATAGACATAGTCTCATCACCACTTCGGAGCTTCTTTAAATGTACCTTCACAACTGTCATTCGAAGCTCTGAGCCTTGACACTTCTATTCGAAGAACAATTTCTTCCATTCTGAAACATAACACTTGATTTATTCCAACAAAACGCCAATTATTTCATTTCGAACCATATCATCAAAATCTTCAGCCAACAAAATGCCCCTTTAAAATATGTATTTCGAACCTTTTGAGAAATACTTATTTTAAATATATTTACAAGATTTTGATATGACTTTTGGGTAATCATGATATTTACTGTGTATGACTTCACCCACGCCAATCAAGACGCCTTGGATTTCTTAACCGCTTTGAACCGTTGATCACAAGATGGTGCGGTTAAAAATAATGATTATTATTAATCATACTTATTACCAACATCGCTTACGCCACCTTTTCTAATCCAACCCGACTCCCACGCACTCTAGTCTCACTTAGTGGGTGTTTAAACTCCACTCCCTCTTATAAAACTCATCGCTTTAGTCCTTTATTCTTTTTTCCAAAACTCTGAAACTTCTTCTTCCTTTTCTTTCACTAAACCCTAAAACTTCCAACAATCTCAACAATGTCTTCATCAACATCATCTCAACTGAAGAAAACTTCAAAGAAGAAGAGCAAGAACACGGGAATAGTCATGGAGAGTAAGGTGGGCACTTACCAGGGTCAATCTGTGCTCATTCCTCAAATGATCTCCAAAGAAAAAGAAATGTTGTATGCCTCTCAGGTATTAATCCCTACTAACGCTGCTGGAAAAAGATTTGCTTTAATGGGTCCTCTAACTGTTTTTGAAATCCTGAAAGACACTAGGAAAATATTCCCTGTTTTCTATAACTTCAAACCCTTATTCAATAAAATGGATGCCCCTAAGGTAGGAACTGAAAATATAGGCGAATCATCTGATTCGAAAGCCATGGAAACTCCAATCTCACCCCCAAAAGATCCATTTATCTTAGATTATGTAAAAAGTAACTTCAAACCATTTCGATCTTGCCCCACTTCAGACATAGCTTACCAAAACTGGCTCACCAAAGTAGTAGCCAAAAAATCCCAGCAATGGGAAGAATTAGGAATCTACAATCTGATTAAGCTGTCGAAACCAGGTTTCACCTATAGTCACCCACTACTATTTGCCTCATTGTACTTCTAGGATAGCACCTATAATACCTTTCATCTTCCTGGCGGAATGATAACATCCACATTTTTCGATATAGCTGCCATCACAGGCCTTTCACCAGTTGGAGAAACATATATCCCTGACAACGAAGAGCACTCTAGCATTGTTGACTTTGATGTCAAACTAGCTAGTTTTTCAAAGTTCATTAGCCACTACCATACTGAAGGAGATAGCGTCTCAGACGTAGAACACATCGCCTTCCTTACTTTATGGTTGTCACGGTATGTGTTCTGCAGCAGATCCTTGCAAGTAGCAAGTAGGTTTATTCCCTTAGCTAGGGATTTGCACGAGAATAGGAGAGTCTGTCTGAGCGAACTGCTACTTGTTGACCTTTATGAAAGCTTAAGATCAGCCGTTTCTAGCTTGAAATCCCATACTCTAAAAAACATTCTTCTAGCTGGCCCTTTTTGGTTGCTCCAATTATGGCTCAATGCCATGTTCGAATCCTCCTTATCAACTGCTGACACTATTGTCGAACAAGATCCGGAGATAGCTGACAGAATTATTGAAGCCACAAGGCTTCGAAAGCTTACACCGAATGATGACAAAGATGATTTCAAAGTCCTTTTCTCGAAATACATCATGATCTTCTCCAAGAGACACAAATTCGAAGAGACCATGGCACCCTTTGCTCCAAGGACTCATGGACCATCATGGTTCACAATGTCTCTTTCAGAAGCTGTTAAGAGTAGAGAAATACAAGACATTTGGAAAGCATTTCTGCTCCCTAGGTTAATTTCCTCACGAATTACTCCTGCCAAGAATCAGATTTTCCTCTTTGCTTATCAACCCAACTTCGTCTCTAGACAATTTGGCCTGTGCCAATTAATCCCTGAACCTCTGTTCCAAACACAGAGTGCCATAACCTCGGGCAGAACGTTCAAAGCAAGAGAGGCCAAGTTACAACAAGAACAGTATCAAGATTTCGCTCAGTTCGAACTACTGCCTTTTGAACCAACATACTTCACAGCGAAGGGATTTCTGGAATGGTGGACTAAGTTATACCAATCATATATGTTTGACACACTGACCATTCAACAGAAGCTAACTGATGCGTTCAATGTGCAGGTACACTCCAAGAAAGGTATTTTCACTCACGCCAAAGAAATTAGGGCTTTTCAGAATTATTTCGAACTACTTATGATCCCACACGCTTGGAAACCACTGTGTATCGAGCATCCGAGACCTTGAAGGAAAAATTTAGAGAAAAAATTTCTAAGTTCAAACTTCCTTCAGGGTTGTCACCTGAGGATAGGTATAGGTTGGCCCTCGAAATGCATCCACCTAAATTTCCTAGATTGCCTACCTCAGAACTGGCTCTGGCTTGGTTTCCTCCATACCCTTGGTGGTTGACTTGCAAAGAGATGTTCAAATACCAGTCTCAAAAGAAACTAAAGCCATCTGAGACTGTGACATGGGCTCGTCACTGGCTTCATAATTTTCCAGAACATCTTCGCTATGACCTTCCTGCCATTTCGATTACATCTAATCAAGGCACAAGTGCGAATGCTTGGGAAAATCCCAAATGTTTCTTAATTTCCTTACTTTTAACACTTTACTTTAATTGTTTCATTTTTCAGCCATCAGGATAAAGAATGTTGCTTCGAAGCCCAAGGAAGGAAGAACTTCTCAACAAACTGTCGAAACTAGTGATGATGTGCCTCTAGCAATACCAACAACAACAACTACTACAACAACAACACCAACAATAGCAAATGTTCCAACTCCAAAGGTAATCAACTAACCCTGGTGTTTCGAATAAACTGAAGTTTATGATTTAGATCTAACTCATGTCTAAACTTTTCAGACTATCAAACTTCCACCAACCACTCCCAGGAAAAGGAAACAAAACACCACAGGAAAGAATTCCAAGACTGGTGGAAATTCCCCAACAGCTTCTAAAAAGAAGCAAAAGAAAGAAGCTTCTAAAGGCCCTAAGCCTACTAGCATTTCTGGACTTGATTCCAGAGATGTTGCTCCCTCCACAACATCCAAAATTCCACCTTCGACCTCCAACGTAATGTTGGAACATATTGATATTAACCTTTCCTCTGATAATCCACAGGTAAATTGAGTTCAAATCCTTAACAAAATAGTTATTCATTCATTGGTACATATTCTTAATTTTCTTTGTTTATGTAGGATACTTCGAACCTAAATCCCACTACTTCAACTCCTCCAACGGGGACTGTTGCTCCAATCACTTCCTCTCCCCATGGGGACTCCAGCAACCTTGTGCAAAACAAAGGATCGTCCAACATGGTGGTTCCGACTGGGGCTTCGGAGGCACAAGATGATCAAGGCACTTCCCCTCCTTTAAAAGAAACAAACAAAGCATCACCTCATAAATCTGCAGAGAATCTACCAGAAACTTCTCTCCTGAAGTCTCCTCTCGAAACCCTTCAAGAGAGCCCAAAGGTCACTCATGCTGAAAAGGATAAGACTAATTCTCCTCAAGAGAGTGAAGAATATGCAGAAGAAGGATCTGAGGAAGACGAAGCCCAGAGCGGTTCGACTGATGGAACGGAGTCTGATGCTAATAGCAGTGAGACCAATACTATCGAAGTGGTGGATCTGGTTGACGAAGGAGAAGACAATGAGCAAGACAAAGACGAAGGCGATGGTGACAAGACTAATGAGCCTATGGAGGTCGACATGGACGTGACTCCTTTATGTATGGAACTTCCCCAATCTTCCCAATCTCAAATGACTGAAGAGAGTTAGCTCTCCTAAGACGCAATGACCCAATTGGGTACATGAAAGCTAAATTAGCCCAAAGGGATACTCCTCTTGCTAGGGCTGGCACTGGTTCGACTAATAACCCATTGCCCTCAGATGCTAGAGCTATACTCCTAAACAAAGTTAGGAGAGCAATCCTTGATGTAGACTTGTTCGAAGTTCTCAAAAAGGATAGTACGACTTGCTACAGCATGAAGGAGCTTCTTACGCAAGTGAACTTCGCAGCCTGCTCCTTGCCAATCAACACTATATTGTTCGATCTTCAAGCTTTGTTGGATAATGTGACTGGATGTCTTCTTCAAGACGAATTCGTCTGCTAAAGTCCAAGAGAAGCGAAACACCATGGATGCTGCTTATGAGCATGCTTCAAAGCTTTCTAAAGAAGCTAAAGACCAAGCAATGCACTTAAAACAAGCCAAGACTGACTATGAAGCTCGAGCCACTCTATTCTCCTTTGGGAAGGGCAAATTCAAGAACTTCAACGAAAGGTTAAGGAGGCTCAACAACAGCAATTGGCATACGAAACTGATACTTTTGGGAACCAATTCGAAGAACTTCTCAATAAAGGCCTATCTGAAATGGAAGCAGCAGAGCAACTTAAAGGAGAAGTGGCTACCCTAGAAGGGGCAAGACGTTTCACCCAACAAAGGCTTGAGTCCTTTCGAAGCACTTTTGAAAGATTGAGGAACAATGCATATTTTTAAATCTTTGTTTATTTAATTAACTTTAAATCTTGGTTTGTAATATCTGAACAACGCCATTTTGGCACTGTATGGTACCATTTTGGCATTCCTTTATAATATTCTGACTATGTTATTATTCGAATCTCCTGCAGGCAAGGCCTATATTTTTTCAAATATTTTCCATTAACCTTTAAGATTCGCTTGTCATCATCTAACTCTTCGATTTCATATGCATTGTTTGAAAAGTTCTTTAGTATTCGAAAAGGTCCTTCCCAATGAGGTGACCATTTACCTAATGTTTTATTCTTCTTGTCCATGGGCAGTATGACTTTCCAAACTAAGTCATTAATAGTCAATGTTTTACCTTTCACCCTTTTGTTATATGCCCTGGCTACTCTTTCCTTTTGCCTCATAAGGATTTCCAATGCATGCAATCTAACTTCGTCTAACTCAACTAACTCATTCATCATCATCTCCCAATACAATGCAGATGGAATCTCATTTTGCCTTTGAACTCGAACTGATTGTAGATGAATTTCTACTGGTAAAACTGCATCATTGCCAAATGTTAGTTGGAAAGGCGTGGTGTTAGTAGCTTCTTTAGGAGATGTTCTACAGGCCCATAGTATTTGGTCCAATGTCTTGTGCCAATTCCTTGGCTTTTTACCAACATGTTTCTTAATTAACTCTATTATCACTTTATTTGCTGCTTCAACCTGACCATTTGCTTGAGCATAATATGGTGTTGATGTTAGTAATCTAAACCCCATCTCTTGAGAAAATTCCTGCATCTTCCTACCAGTAAACACAGAACCTTGGTCTGTGGTTATGCTCTCTGGCAATTCGAACCTATAGATTATCTGTTTCTGTATGAACTCAATAATAGCCTCTTGATCAGCAGCTATTAATGGTATTGCTTCGATCCACTTGGTAAAATAATCTATTCCTACCAAGATATATTTCTGTCCTTTAGACGAAGCAGGATTCATTTCTCCTATTAAATCCAATACCCATCCTCTAAAGGGCCATGGTTTAATGATCGAATATAACTCACTTGCAGGAGCATGTTGAATTCCTGCATGCTTCTGGCATTCTTCACACCCTTTAGCAAAATCTATACAATCTTTGAGCATGTTGGGCCAATACATGCCATATCGGAATAACAACCATTTCATCTTATGGCCTGCTTGATGTGCCCCACATGCCCCATTGTGGACCTCTGATAATGCTAAGTATGCCTCACCTTCTCCTAGGCACTTCAGTAATACGCCTTCCTGGGTCTTCTTGAACAATTCATTTCCCATGAGGACATATGATAATGCTCTATATTTTATCTTCCTATCAACATTCAATGTTGGATTTGTTAAATAACTCACAATTGGACTTCGCCAATCTGCATCTGATAAGGTGTCTATGGCTAATACTTCGAATCCCTATTTATCAGCACAACCTAATTTTATATTTTCTAAATCTGATGGTATGAGTCTAGTAGCCATAACCCTTCCTCTTAATTCAACCAAATCCTCAAAGTTTTTGGTAGAAACTTTATACCCTGAAGCCAACTGTGCTAGGTCATTTGCTTCTTGATTTTCTATTCTTGGTATATGTTGAATATCCATGTATTCGAATTTTCTGAGTAGCCTGTTAACTATGACGAAATATGTCATCAGATTGTCCTTTATGCATTTGTATTCCTTTGTTATTTGCTTGACCACTAACTCCGAATCTCCTTTAATTTTAAATCTAGTTTCCCCCAATTCCAACAAAGCCTCAAGTCCAACAATAAGCGCTTCGTACTCAGCTTCGTTGTTTGAGCAACAAGGACCATCTAACTTATACTTGAATTTTTTTGGAATTCCTTCAGGAGAAATTTTAAGAACTCCAACACCACTACCATCCTTATGGGTCGAACCATGAAAGTATAATTTCCAAGGTTGCATTTCAACATGACCCATGACAGTATTTTCAACCAGTGAATGGTCCACAATGAAATCAGAAATTACTTGACCTTTCACAACTCTTAAAGGCATGAAAGTCAAAGAATATTCTATTAAGGCCAGAGCCCATTTACCAACTCTGCTATGCATTATTGGTTTCGAAAGCATGTGTTTGATAACATCGAAATGAGATGACACATAAACATCAACAGGCTTTATATAATACTTAAGTTTCATACAAGAAAAGTACAAACAGAGACATAGCTTTTCTATATTGCTATATCTAGTTTCTGCATCATTCAACACCCTACTTAGATAGTATATGGCTCTTTTGATGCCATTGCTATCTTCTTGTGCTAACATACTATCTATAGTAACTTCAGAGGCGGATATGTACAATCTCTTGGGCTTTCCCCATGAAGGTGGAGACAAGATAGGAGGCTGAGTAAGATATCGTTTTATATTGTCAAATGCCTCCTGATGTGCTTCGTTCCATTCGAAGGCTTGGCCTTGCTTCAAACGAAGTAACGGAGAGAAAGCCTGGGTTCTTCCACTTAGATTCGAAATGAACCTTCTTAAAAGTTAGTCTTCCTAACAAAGATTGCAACCTTTTGATGTAGGTGCTTTCGCTCCATAATGGCTTTGGTCTTGTTTTGGTTGATCTCGATACCCTTCTTATGCACCACAAAACCAAGGAAATCTCCATCCTGCACGAAAAATGCACACTTAAGGGGGTTCATTTTTAAGCCATGTTTTCTCATTCTTTCGAATGATTGGCTCAAATGATGCAAATGAGTTTCTGCAGATACCGATTTGATGACTATATCATCAATGTACACCTGCATAAAAGTCTCAATGAAATCATGAAAAATCGAATTCATTGCCCTTTGATAAGTTACTCCAGCATTTTTTAAACCAAAAGGCATCACTACCCATTCGTAGGTGCCTAAGGCTCCTGGGCAACGAAATGCTGTCTTGGCAACATCTTCTTCAGCAATAAAGATTTGGTTATACCCAGAGTATCCATCTAACATACTTAATTATTCGAATCCTGCAGCAGAGTCTATTAACATTTCGCCATAGGCATGGAGTACTCATCTTTAGTAGATTTAAATCCCTAAAGTCTATGAAAATTTCTAGAGCCATTTTTCTTAATAATGTGTACTATATTTGCTAACCATTCGACATACCTTGTGGTTCTCGATGAATCGCAAAAGAACCTTTCAATTTCAGCTTTAATCTTTGTGAGAATCTGTGAAACTTCTAGGAGTTTGCTTGATGGGCTTCTTGCCATCCTTGATTGGAAGTCTGTGTCCACTAACTCTCTTCAAACGTGTATTTCATCATAGTCCCATGCGAAGCAATCTTTGTTTCTCTTGAGAACTTTGATCACTTCTCGCTGAGGCTTGGATTGAGTCTTGCACCACATAAGTTATTCTTTTGTGTTTTAATCCCCAAATTCACCTCTTCGAGTGGATCCGCGCCAACATTTTAGCACCGAGTCCGTGGGGTCCTTTCAAGCCTAAGGGTTCTTTATCATAGATGGCATCTAGCCTTTGATCTATTTCGACTATCTCGTGTTCTTCAAGGGTGCCTCCCGACTTCGCCTCTTGTCCAAATTCACAAGGTAACATGGACACCATGTTGCAGTTGATGTTGAGTGAAGACTCCCCCTCTAATTCGAAATTGTCAGTTAGCATATCCTCATCTTCCTCTGGACCTGGTGTGTACTCCTTCGATTCATTTTACTTTGTTTCAGAGAAAAGTCTCCTGCTAACTAGGGGTTTGCCTCGTGTTGATTGTTTGGTGTAGGTTGTTGGTACTTGATTCCTCTTGTTCTTGTTCAAGCCACTCCTTTGTCTAACATAGCTTCCCTCTCAGCCTTTCGAATTCTTTGTTGCCTACGCCATTGTGATCTTGACATAGGGTTCTTTCCTTTGTAGTTTTCTAACCTCACTTCTTCCCTCTGTGCCATATTGAACTGCCTTCTATATGTCATGGCGTGGCGTGCATTTCGTTCATTGTTCCTCCACTTGTCTTTCCCCTTGTCAGTCCTAACTTGTAGCCACTTGTCTGTTGGTACTTCAGCAGGGACTTTGAACGTTACTCTTCGAGCGCCTCTAGGATAAGGACTGTCAGGCCTCCGTTTGGTGTAGTTGCTCTTGAAACGTTGGCTCATCTGACCAGTTTCTTTGTGGTTCCAGCATGGGGCGAAAGGAATTGTTTCGAAGGCTCCGGCCACATTTTGATCATAAACTGCAGAACACCTTGGACACACCAGGCATTTGGTTACCCCTTTGTGACAACGAACCAAGAACTCCAATAAACTTTCTCCAGCCTTAGGGTAGCATCTGAATAGCTGGTTATCTTGGCGCCAGTTGATGCCAGTTCGTGCCCTTTATTTCTCCTCAAGTCTGCAATAATCTCGATTACAAATGATGTTGCATCCGGGACATAGTATCATTTCAACATTTTGTGGCACAAAGATAAGGTAGTCTTTGAGACTGGCATCCCTAGGATACTCGTGTTCCATCTTATATTTCACTTTCTAAATACCTTTCCATTTCCTCCATTTCGAACGAGGTCTCCATATCTACCATGTTAACATCCACATCTTCCTCCTTTATGTCAAGATCTCACTGTAGGTTTGATACCTTGATTGGGTTTTTGAACTCGAGCGTAATATTTCACCGTAGTCGAACTTTCCGCTGGGCTCCCAAGGTATCCCATATTTCTTTTCGAGGAAGAACTGCATTGTAATCTGACTTTCTCCAATTTAACCTCGTGCCTTCTTTCGTGTCAATTTTGTTTTGATTCTCCGGCCTTCAGAGCTCGGATCTCTTCAAGCAACCAAAGGCACTACTTGATCGAAGCCTCCTGTCCTTATGGACGCCTCAAGAACCTCCTTTCGGCTTCAACCAACTCGTGGTTTTCATCTTTAGTGTTTTTCTCTCCTGATGGAGTGTCACCTTCATTTGCTTCCACCATATTTATTTCTCCAATGTATGCAGGCTCAGAGTAATTGGTGTCTGCAACATCTAAAGGGTCTTCATCTACTTTCATCTTTGGCTTGTCAGCGAACTTTAATCTACCTTCCTTGATTGCATTTTGAATCAGATCCCTGAAAAGAAAACATTGTGAGGTTTTGTGGCCTAGGAAACTATGGTACTTGCAAAATCTCTTTCTTTCTTTGATCTAAAGGAGGTAATTTGACATTCGATGGCACAATTAGTTGGCCATCTTTGACAAGCAAGTCAAAAATTTCACACATTTCTACATCGAGGTATACACCTTCTTTGGGAATTTGTCACTTTTCTCATTTTCAACAATTTCTTTCCCTTTTGTGGGAACTAATAGTTTACAAGAGTAAGGTGGAGCCTGTTTTAATTCAGCGAGGTCGATTTCGACCTCTTCGAATTCAGGATAATCTTCAACTTCCTTAGTTTCGACATAGGAAATTCTTTCTTTCTTGTTACTTTTAAAAGCCCTGGCCTTTTCGGCCTTTAGTCTTTCGACTTGTCGAACCCTGTCTGCTAATTGAGCCATGTCCCTCAAGTATTGTGTGTCTAATTTCTTTCGAATAGAGTATTCTAGGCCCCCAGCAGCAGCCATTTCGACTAACTCATGTTCAGGAACTACTGTGAAACATCTAGATTTCAAAAGTCTAAACCTATTCAGATAATCATCTATGGGTTCAGTAAATTTCCTCTTGACGCTGGCTAGCTCTTTCAGACTTATTTTAGATTGTCCCATGTAAAATTGTTAATGGAATAATCTCTCTAAGAGAGTCCAAGTATCTATGGATCCAGGAGGCAATGTGGTGAACCATGTAAAAGCATTCTTAGTCAGGGAACTTGGGAAATATTTAATCCTAAGGTTCTCATTATATGCTATGTCTCCTGCTTCGGTCAGATACCTGGCTATGTGTTTGACTGTTGATTCGTTGGTGTCTCCAGCAAACTTTGTAAACTTAGGGACCTTATATCCTCTTGGTAAATCAGTGTGCATTACATAATCTACTATAGAAGAGGCATAATTTGGCCTTCTAATTCCTGTATTGACACCGTTTTGGGCCATAATCCTTTCTATCATGGTGGTTAAATTTTTTTCTGCCAAGATGTTGTCGTTTCGAATTCTATGAACGACTTCATCAGCATCTTGATGTCGACCCACCATGACGACTTCTCTTGGTTGTTCTTCTCGAAACACTGGGACTTCTAGCCTTTCGACCCTTGCCCCTGGTTCGATAACTCCCCTTTGTGGTTCTTCTCGAATCAATGGGGGGTTTAACCTTTCGATCCTTTCCCCTGGTTCTACAATTCCCCTTTGTGGTTCCTCTCAAATCGCTGGGGCATCTAACCTTTCTGCCCTTGCCCCCAAATTAACCCCCTCTCTGACTGGTCTATAGGGTGGGTCATCAACAATTTGTTCTATGATAGGTATGTTTGCTCGAACCAACGCTTGATTGCTTCACGCTCGGAGCGAAAAATCATATTCGACTCATGTTATCCACGTTTTCTCTGTTGGTTACAGTTACATTTTGTACTATTGGGGCGAAGATCTCTTGCATAGTCTGTGCTAACACTCCTATTATACTATGGTTACTATCATCCATTAATTGTCTAAAGGCCATCTGATTTTCTGTGGTTAGGATAGGCATTGTACTATAACCTACTGAACCTTGGGTATTTGTCATAAATTGATTGGCCCTAGATCCAGACCCAATTTATGGTGAAGAATTCGATGTCGAAGTGTGCAAACCCGCCATAAAAGATGTTGGCATCCCATAAGAGGGATTTCTGGGTCTATTGCCATCGAAACTGGGTGGTCTAGTTGGTGGTGGGGTGGCGAAATGGGTTTGCGTCCCTGTTAGTGGGACAAACTCGCAGGTATCCAGTGGTTCCCGTATTTCTAGGATCGAATTGTTAGTTGCCATGCCACTTGCTCCATTCGTGGCCACACCACGTAGAGGATGCAACGGATCTGGCGTCAAGGGATCGCTAGACGTTCCCGCCGGGCGTATTAGCGCCTGTTCCATGTGGGGAATTTTGTCCCCCTTGTTGATTGCTTGGATTAGACATCCTGTTATTACGTTTTCTTCTGGGTAAGGTTTGGTTGCTATTGGTTATTCTACCACTTCTAAGGTTCACAAATGAACTTGACACTCGTAAAAGAACTTTACAGTGATTAAATCCTAACAATCTTTACTTTTAATTTTCTTAACGACCAATGTGTCCCACTGGGCGTGCCAATTTGTTTACAATGATTTCTGGTAAACAACCGCTACTCTTCCAAACTATCGAATAAACTTAATTACTGTTATTCAATCTCTCTGGTAACTTGCAGGATTGACTAGATTGATCCTATGGGGTATGGTTGTTTGGATAAGTCTAATTGTAAAACTGGTATTCATATTTAAGATTTCTATTAAAGTGTTTTAGAAGCATTCAATTCACTTTGATTACCACACTAAATGAATCTAATGACATGATTGACAAATAAATGTAAAACTGGTAAATGATTAAAGATTCGAATGTGTGCAGAAACGTTTAAATGTATAAAAGAATAAATGGCTCTGAATGTAAAGGCTTTAATGTAAAGGAATGAATGTAAAAGTTTCTGAAATGTATAAAGGATTCGAATATAAGAACAACGTTTAAGTGCAAGAAATAAGTAAATGACTTTGAATGTAAAAATATTTGAAATGACAGTGAAATGAAAATGGAGGATAAACTGGAAAATATAAAGAGTTTTTACTGAGTTGTAAATGTTGGTGTTATTATACGTACATTGTTCGAGCATTTGTTTCCCTATCCATGCGGTATTTTGAATGTTTACTGAATTTTGTACAACAGATATGACACACGAAATCCTATCACTAAGACTTCTATTTATACTATTTTGACCATAACGGTCTTGCTATAAGATTCTGCCGCGTTCGAAGCATGCAGAGCATTGCTTCTCTTTAGCCTCCACGCGTCTTCGAATGCTCTAGCGCTTATGTATTTGAATTTCCAATATCCCGCTTCACATTTGAATTTCAAACGCCTTGGTATCCTTCGCTTCGAATTCGTTTCACAACCTTCACAGACATAGTCTCATCACCACTTCGGAGCTTCTTTAAATGTATCTTCACAACTGTCATTCGAAGCTCTGAGCCTTGACACTTCCATTTGAAGAACAATTTCTTCCATTCTGAAACATAACACTTGCTTTATTCCAACAAAACGCCAATTATTTTATTTTGAACCATATCATCAAAATCTTCAGCCAACACTATTATGCTATATTCATTATTTACTAAAGTTTCTAATTAAATCCCAACAACATTGTACATTCATCATTCTGCTGTATCCATTCGCTTCAGTCATTGTCATTGCCCACTACACAAACCATCATTATCACTACTACGATGGATTACACACTCCATTCCATGCTTCTAAGGGTCATACTTCACTTAAGGTAATCGTTACTGCAACTTAATTCAAATTAATCTAACGGCATGCTACTTTGATCGGTTCAATAAATTTCCATAATAGTAATAATCATAATTCTGCTACTTAAAGATTCTGCAACCTACACGGAACCTACTACCAATTAATTCTCAAAATTTATTTTGAAGCAAAATAAACAGTACGCGTCGCGACCCATTGTTCGCGCTGTGAATTTGATAGAAAAGGGGTTCGCGCCGCGTTCTTTAGTTGGCGCTGCGAACTATGCGGGACAGAACTCCAAACTTCTGTTTTCAATACGTTTTCCTGCAACTTTTATCTCCACCAACCCAATACAGTACCACAACGATATAGAAATCATACCAAACAACATAGATTAATTGCCCACAACTAATTCATTGATAACAACCAATTTCAATATCGATTGCAACAATCATTCACAACAAAACATCACATGATAACAATAATTACAATAACCCAACCCGCATACGATTCATCATGTATCCCGTTATAGAGTTAGAACCCCACCCTTACCTCTTTGATGGCAGTTCCAAACCTTGGCTCTAGCTCTTTTCCTTGTTCTTGCCTCATTTCCAAAACCCTAGACTCTTTCTCTTCTCCTATCTATTTCTCTTCTTTGTCTTTATTTCTCTTCTCTTTTATAAACCTCACTAATAATAATAATGATACTATTTTATTGATATATCTTACTAACTTATCATAATGGGCCTAGCAAATAACACCTCCTTATTACTATGCGATACCACAATTAAAGTCCAACTCAATTTAGTAAATTAGTCCATTATTAATAATAATATTATTTCTAATATTATTTCTTCAACATAAAAACTTAATTAATTCTCTGACTAACTGAATAAAATCTGACTTCAACTTAATAATCCAAATACGTTTCCCGAAATAATACCGAAAAATCTGATTGATTCTCGAACTTTGAGTAAATCCAATAATCGAATCCTTCAATAATTTAATTAACCAATTAATTAAATTCAGGTGTTACAACCCTTACGTTCGAGGGACATGACTATTGTTTATTCATAAGGCAACAAGAGAAATTACCCTAACGATGCAAGTGTGATAAGTGTGTTTAATTCAGATATTTTATCTTGGAGGTTAGGTTATTCTATGTTATTTTTAGATCTCTCCATACAATCATATTAGCATTCATCTAACAGTTAATATATGTACAAAAAGTAGAGTACGAAAAGTAAATGCAGAAAAGTAAAGTCCTACGCTATTACATGGTTTTGGGGCAGTTACATAATAGGAGGTGCAGAAAGTAAATGTGAAAAATAAAACCTAGTTTAAGCTATTACATCCTGTGAGTAGATACATAATAATGGGAAAAAATGTGTGAGAAAATAAACCTAACTATTACAACCTGGAAATAGTTACAATAATTGGAAAAAATACCAAGAAACTCATTAAATCGGAACAAAGGAGATAATGTTAGGAAAACAAGATTTTTGTGTTAGTAGAAAAATATTTAAGGTTAGTAAAACCTAATTACTAAAAAGATAAACATTTTATGTATTGTTGTGGGTTGATTTTATTTGAGAAAAAATAAGTTCACGTTGATTTCATGATTAATTAAGCAAATAATTAGAATAAAAGGAA
This sequence comes from Vicia sativa, assembly GCA_021764765.1. Lineage (NCBI taxonomy): Eukaryota > Viridiplantae > Streptophyta > Magnoliopsida > Fabales > Fabaceae > Vicia > Vicia sativa. The sequence continues at coordinate 64,925,681 of CM038794.1, forward strand.
AATAAATATATTTTGTGTGTCAAAAATTAAATAAGTATTTTTAAAACCTAATTCTAAAAATAGAATTATTTTTGGAATTTTTGTGATATTTGGAAAAATATTTGAAAAGGAATTAAAATAGGAAAAGAAATTAGAAAAATAAGAAAATATAAGAAAATTGGCAAAAAAAACTAAAGGTAACCCCCGGGGATCAAACCCATGACCTCTAAGTCACCAATGCACGCCACTTGCCATCTGAGCTGCAGGTTTTAGTTGTCATGGAATGAGAGAAAATCAATATATAATAAAATAGAATTTAAACTAAATTTGAAATCAGAAAACGCGCGCAAGGGAGTCATCTTTCTTGTTTTGAACACAGGTTTTTACCTACGGATATCGTTCGTTGGCAAAACCTTTAGCCACAATGTCGTCCATCACTATAGATTATGCAAATTTCCAAAATCAAAAATATGCAATATAAATTAGTTATGAAATCATGGATCAATTGGAAACTTCGTCTTGAACACAATGGTATCCTAGGTTTGGTCTAATTTTGTCTATTTTGGAAAGCCCTAAATTGAAGCTTCTAACCCTAATCATGGTGAATCTTTGTACCTGCACTCAAACTTAAATCAAGATATCCAGAAAGCATCGAAACATCATTACAAACATAAATATATAATCAAACCATGTTAAAAGTGCATGTACGGATGAAATAGATTTTCAAAAATACAAACACAATCGTGATCGTGATCGTGTTCTTGGTGTTTTAGGTGCTTCAATCGATGGTGATGATGTAGTTAGCTTTAGAGAGCAACAAGGAACTGATTGGCAACATTGGAATGGCTTGTATCGATCGAATTTTGAGTCTGCCAATTGCTTGAATGTCACGGATTCTCCAAGCTTTGTTAGGGTTCTTGAGTCTGCAAAAAATTATGTTGAGCATCTAGAATGCTTGTGCATATATAGTAGAGGCAAAATTTGGTCAACAAATTTGATCAAGAATCAAGCTTTGAATGCAAATATATTTGATTGGAAATCAACACTAAATCTTTCTATTTTTGATCTTCAATCACCCCAATCTCATGCCAATAAAATATTTTCGAAATTGCCAGCTTTCTGTGAGTTACATGGACCACAAGAAGCTTAGATTTACAGCCTTGCACTTATCTGATGAAGTATGTGAAATTTATGTCTGGTCAAAGTTCTGTTGACTTTCCCTTAAAAAACCCTAATTTAGAAACTTTTGACTTTTGATCATTCTTGAATTTCCTTGATGAATCATGATCAACCCTTGATCAAATGATGAATGTGACTTCAAAATCTTTATGTTGACCAAAAATAATGAGGTTTGACTGCATATTGAACATAATTGACTTTTTGTCCAATACAACTGATTTTCAACCATCTGAGTAATTGACTGAGCAAACTTAGGCTATGAGGCTTAAAACTTGACATGGTAATACTTTGAGACATATGAGGAGGCATTATGCTCACTTGAGGCAATAGAAGTCAATTTTGACTTGAGAGAAACAAAACCCTAGTTAAGGGTTGATTGCTTAGGAGAGGGTTTGTCTTGATCAACCCTTGAGTAGTTCTTGAGCATGGAGATGTGTATTGACTTTAAAATAGGAGGGAAAATTTTGGGGTATAACATTTGCCCCTGTTTAATCTTCTTGTACCTGAAAGGTTAGATTGGTATGCTTACCTTTCGTGACCTGAAGGTAGAAGATGATTGAACACTCGAATACCCTCGAAATTTGCACTCGCTGCTGGTGTATGGAATGAGATCATTGACTGAAGATGTATTGGAATGGGCTTATAGATGCAATATGGAGAAGATGATGATGGAGAGTGAGTCGTACGTTAGACTCCATGGTACCTTTTTTGGAAAGGGAGATGTGTCCCGTGATCGTCTTTGAAAGAAGTTATTAGCATGCATTGATTTTTAACCAGATATACAACAATCTGCAAGTGGGGAGATGACAATGTTTAGTCGGGGATGAGCTTAAAAATGCCATCCGGAGATACTGATGATAAGTGAGAGTTAGAATAAACCTTCATCTTGGTTTTATTTGAGATGAGTATTTTGTCGGGACATAGAGAGTTTCCCAGTCTTGTTTCAGGTATTAATTCGTAGCCTGCTATTTGTTTGATTGTGTAGATTAGTTGACCCGTCTTGTTTCGGGAATTGATCTACGAGTTGCCTTGTTTGGTAAACTCGTCTTGTTTCGGGATTCATACCGGTCTGGTCGTACAAATAGGTTTCACGTCTTGTTTCGGGCATTAATCTCTGACCTTCTGTTTAGAAGTTTGTAAATAAATTTTGCCTATTTGAGAATTTAACCTGAAAGAGTAAAGTTAGTTTCGTGCACATCATGATGCATGTTAGTATGTGATGATGCTCTCGAAATAAACAAGAATTATGTATGCGCATGTTAGGATTTTTTATGAATGATGTACGAATATATATTGTGGTATTTAAGAATGTATTTATTTGAATGTTCTGTTGGGGATCTTCGACTTCTGCTTGGAGATAGAGAAATATGGTTGTTGGAGACCCTGACTTGGGATAAGAGAGATGTGGATTCCTCCGATGCACTATTTGATTAAGTTTCGGGTCCGAATATTGATGTCGTTGGAGAATGATAATCCTTGTGTGATACTCAGCTGGGGATGAATGTCTTATGAATGGTTTTGAAGAAATAACCCTTGTTGGGGAAGGATTTGGTTTTAAATAACCTATTACTGCTCATAGATCGACATAATAAGCTGATTGATGATTTGTTACTGCTTGGGGACCAACGCAACAAAGTTGAAGTTCACTACACGGTGACGTGACAAAGTTGGCATTCACTGCGCGGGGACTGACGTGACAATGTAGATAATCTATTACTGCTCGGGGATCAATGTAACAAAGTTGACATTCACTGCGCGGGGACTGACGTGACAATGTAGATGATCACTGCTTGGGGACTAACATGATAAGTTGAAAATTGATCGATTACTGCTCGGGGACCAATGCAACAGAGTTGACGTTCACTGCTTGTGGACTGACGTGACAATGTAGATGATTGCTGCTCGGGGACTAATGTGATAAGTTGGAAATTAATCTGTTACTTCTTGGGGACCAATGTAATAGAGTTGATGTTCACTGCTCGGGGCCTGGCGTGACAATGTAGATGATCACTGCTTGGGGACTAACGTGATGAATTGAGAGGGTAGATAATCATTGTGTGGGGACTGACGTGATAAATTGAGAATATAGATAATCACTGCGTGGGGACTGGCGTGATGAATTATAGACGATCACTGCTCGGGGAATAACGTGATGAATTTGAAAGTTGGTGACCTGCTACTTCTCGAGGACTGATGTAGTAATGGCATGTGTAGATATTGTAAGTGAACCACCCTACTGCAGATGAGATGGTGGTGTAGTATTCTTGAGTATGTGATAACTCTATGAGATATATGGGGTTATTTCTATGATGCTGATTCTGTGGGGATATGTTGGTGACTTGGGTTGTCATCTCAATTCTTAGAGCTCATAGTAATTGTTGTTTCTGTTTGCTTTTCGTGTATTTGTAAGTGGATATTTATTGTCAGATGCATATAATCATTCAAAGCAAACATTGGATTTATGCAGACAAAACAGATAAAGTAAAAATTTGAATTTCAAAAGAGAAATTGTATTGATTTTGAAAAATGGGCCTATAGACAGAAATTTATGTACAAAGAGACATATGTCCTAGTAAGAGGAAATCATTGAAAGCATTGAAAAGTGGTAAAAGCTATGTGGAAATAATCCCGTCGAGTTTTGACTCTGTTATTGCTCATATATTATCGAATATCTCATCTCCTTGCGGCCAGAAGAAGGTGATTAAATTGATTTGTGCCTTTCAAACTTGAAGCTGATATTAGTGTAGTCTGGAAGTAAATGATCCATTGAGACATAGTCGTACGCTTTAATTCCTAACATTTGCCTTGACCTCCCTTTTGGGTTTTCAGTCTACCGGGATACCCTTTTTTTGCCCAAGTCGCCTTTGTAGGTTTTTGACTTGTCGGGTGTACATTTCTTTTATATATATCCTTAATTTTTGCCCGAACCCTTTTGGTTCGCTAGGACGCCCTTACTTTTGCCTAGGCCAGTCGACCTATCAGGTCTCGTTTATGCGTAGTACTTTTCAACTATGTATGCGTTCACAGGGTGCGAAGTCGTCTCTATCTATAGTGGTCAGTATCATGGCTCCGCCGGAAAATATTGTCTTGACTGCAAATGTCCCCTCATAGGTGGGAGTCCATTTTCCCATGGGATCACCTTGTGGTAGGATGATGCGCTTGACTACTAGATCTCCAACTTGGTATACTCGATGCTTGACTTTCTTATTGAAGGCTTTGATCATGCGTTTTTGATACATCTGTCCATGGCAGATGGTTACGAGTCATTTCTCATCAATCAAGAGTATTTGGTCAAGTCGAGTCTGGATCCATTATTCTTTGTCTAACTCTGCATCCTTCAATACTCTAAGTGAGGGTATTTGGACCTCAATAGGTAGAACCGCTTCCATACTGTACACGAGAGAGAATGAGGTTGCCCCTGTAGATGTTCATACTGAAGTGCGATAACCGTGCCAAGAAAACGGCAACATTTCATGTGAATCCTTATACGTCAGTGTCATCTTTTGTATAATCTTCTTAAGGTTCTTATTGGCGGCTTCCACTGCGCAATTCATCTTTGGCTGATATGGAGAAGAGTTGTGTTGCTTTATCTTGAATTGCATGCAGAGTTCAGTAATCATTTTGTTGTTGAGATTGGTACCATTTTCTGTGATAATCCTTTCGGGGATGCCGTATTGGCGGATGAGATTATGCTTGATGAATCGAGCCCCTCAGGTATTCTTGAGCCTCGAGATACCTCTTTACTTCGTGGAACCAAGGTTTCTCCTCTACTCCTTCAGTATCAAGTTCACAATAGTACGTTGGTTCGTCTAGTCTTTAAATAGTAATCTGAGGAGCTTCGTTGTCCCATATGACTTTGGACATAGATTACATTGGTAGCTAATGTGTCTGCCAACTGATTATCTTCTCGTGGAATATGCTCGAAAGTGATTTCTTCGAAGTAGGGTATCAGATTCAACACATGTTCTCGATACAAAATGAGATTTGGATGCTCCGTGTCCCATTCTCCCTTAACCTGACTAATCTACAAAGGTGAGTTCCCGTATACTTGCAAGAATTTGATCCCAAGTAAATAACAGCTTTGATACCTATTATGCACGCTTCGTATTCAACCATATTGTTGGTGCAGTCAAAACATAACCTGGTTGTGAAAGGCGTATGGTGTAACACCCGGAAAATCATTTAATTATTTAAATGAATTATTAAGGAATTATTAGTTAGAATTTAGTTGAAGAAGAAATTAAGTGAATAATCGGTTTAGTCAGAGAATTATTATTATGAGTAGGAATTAATTAATTAAAGTATTTAGTGAGTTTTATTATAATGTGAGAAATAAAATAGGAAGTATTAATTAATTGACCAAATAGAATATATAATAGAATAAATGATAGAATATATGATAGAATAATATTTGAATTATTAAAGGAGTAGAATAATTAATTAATTATTAATAGAGTATGATATTAAGGAGTATATTAAGGAGTATTTAAAGGAAGGAAATAATAGGAATAGGGTTTGTACGTGAGAAAAGAAACCAAATTGAAGGATGAGGAGGCACAAGGGCTAGGAGAGAATACCGGAAGTGCACAATCGGAACCGAAAAGTAGAAATTCGATCGGAGTTATAACCACCGTCAAATTTAAGGTAAGGGGTAGGGTTCTAACTTTCTAAACGGGATTATGATAAATCGTATGTGGGATGAAATTTTATGGAATTATCTCGGTTTATTGTGTGTGGTTTATGTTGCAAAACGATGAATATTATATATATCGCTATGTGGGGTAATGTTGTTGTCAAATTGACTGTACGAGTGAATTGCTGGATCAATCGTATACTTGATTTAATAATTTAATTTGTGTGTCGGTGGAAAATGGAAATTGAACCAGTACAGTAATGCAGGAAAAATACAGAAAAGAAAAAAAATTATACGATCAGGTACACAGGGAAAAGGCCACAAGGTGAAGGGTCCTATAGGTGAAGGGACAGAGGCGGATGCCTCACTCCCTTTGTTTGTTTTTCTTTTCCTGTAACTTGTAACTTAGGTAGCACTTATTTATACTTATCATTATATATATGCTACAAGTTTTAGGTGATGACTTAGTAAGCTCAATGTATCACATCACCACGTTGAAGAAATATATTTATATATGTAACATATTATCACATATATTTCACTATATTATTAGAAATAATATCTTAGCATAATATTAGTAATTAGGATAGCATAACAAATATAGTCCATGGCATTTAGAAACTTTATATAATATGATCACATTTATATTATTTATATTAGTTACGATGTATTATCAATAATTAAGATGACCTTGGCCAAAAAATGACGCTTTAGTATAATATAAAAATTTAGCAAGCAATGGTATTTTTGTTGCAGAACTGGAATTATGGTGACAGTATGAAATTAGTAGCAGAAAATTAATTATATCAGTAAGCTTAATTAGCATAGTGATGCAGAAAATATGAAAACAGTCCATTAGGTCGAATTAACCGAATTAGGCGGTATAATTAGTTGTCCGTAATTAATTGAAAATTGTCGGGACGGTTCGTATATTTTAGTAGGTGATTACAATTCTTTTATTTTGTTGAATTGTGTTGAATGCATCGTGTTGTTGAATTGTTTGTGATTTATTGGCGAAGAATATGTTGTTGTATATAGTTGTTGAATTATGTGAAGTTGCAGGGTGTTTAGTGACGATAATTACCTCTGATTATTGGTAATAATAGTGAGATAGGCGTATGCCTTGTGAAGTGAAATTATGTTGCTATTTGCATGTTGTAGCATCGCATTTCATTTTGCATTTGTGAAGGCCTGTATTGGTGGATTTGTGAAGAAGGCTTATGCCTTGTGCCTCTGATAACTGGCAATTTAGTGAAGGGAGTTTACTCCACCGGTACCACATGCATGTGCATTGTTGGGTCTGTGATACGGTGAACTGACTTTTTAGTTTTTTGTATCGCAAATGTGCGGATAGCAAGAGTCACCACCGACTTTTATTTTTATCCAATTAAGGGAAGGTAAAAGTACAGAAAAAGACCTTCGTTAGATTCTGAGTAAGGGAGAAGGTTATGAAAAGGGAAGGTATTAGCACCCCTTTCCATCCGTAGTTATCTACGGGCTCTTAGTTGCTCTAGATCACTTTAAAAATTGTGCTTTCTGTGTGTTTGACAAAAAATGTTTTGAAAAAGGCATTTCGCTTTGACTTTGTAATGATTCATGTAGGAATGTATACAAAGTGTTCGGAAATGTTTCGTTTTGAAAAGAATTTGAACTTTGAATAAAGTGTGAGGTGTGAAAAGCATTTTGATAGAGCAAGCAACTAAAAGTCTTATCACCTACTCGAATTGGTCGTTTGTTGTTTTATCGTTCCTTTAGAATAGCGTTAGCCATACCATTAGTTGGTAGGTAACTCTATTTGTTGGATGTAAGGGACATTCAAGGGACATCGGATGGTCATAGAAAGCAACTTGTAGGAAGTATCCTAGCACATTCAAGGACTATCATCATTTTTTGTAGGCGACAATCGAGGGTCAAGATCATGTATTCGTAGGCGACATCGTGGGTCTATGATCTTTGTATCGAAGGGACTATGATGATTTGTTTGGAAGGCAACGGTGCTAGAATACCTCTACGTTCGAGGGACATGACCAATTGAATTCGTAAGGCAACGAGAGAGAATTACCCTAAGGGGTGCATGTGTGAAGAAGTGTGTTGATTCAGATATATGTTATCTTGAAAATTAGTGGGCTATGTTGATTTTAGTCTTGCCATACACGCCTAGTTACTAGCAATTTATAGGGTGCGGAAATTAAAATGCGGAATGTAAAGATGCGGAAAGGTAAATGTCCTACGCTATTACATGGCTTTGGGGCAGATACATAATTTAAACTTGCGGAAAATAAAAACCTAATTTAAACTATTACATCCCATAAACAGTTACATTATTAAAAAAATAGAATGATAAAAGAGAACGTCTGAAACGGACCAACCTGTAAAAGAATGAGAAATCGGAAAATACGAGATGAATTGAATAAGAGAAAAAATGTTAGAAAAATGCAAATTTTTGAATAAGAAAAATATGACATGCTGGAAATAATATAAATATGCTAAAATAATTTTTTGGGATTTTTTAGATGCAATTTAAAAATTTAAAATGAATTAAAAGTAATTAAAATGCAAAATTATGAATAAAAATAAATATGCATGCAAAATTGTATTTTTTAATTTTATAAATTAAATAAAGATTTTCAGAAAATAAATGCAAAAGGAAAATAATTTTTGGTAATTTTTTAATGCATAAATAAAAATATGAAAAGAATTAAAATTGTATGAAAATATTAAATAAAATAGAAAAGTAGAAAAATATGAAAATATGCAAAGTTTGTAAAAAGAATGCAAAACCAGGTCCAGGCATGGTTCGAACTGGAGACCCTTGAGAGGATCTTTCAACAGGAGACGCCTTAACCACTAGGACACTTGGCTTTTGGTGTTGGAAGGAGCAAAATCAAATCAATATAAGTGATGACGCGTCCTGGTTATATTTCAAACCGAGTCAGCTGTGTGTGGACCCCAGGTTGAATGAGAGAGCCAATCGGATTGCCCAGAAACGCCACGCATCCTCGCTGCCGGTCAAAGGAGTTCACGACGCCGGAGCCCTAGCTCCGGTCGTCTTCTCCGGTCATCCAAATCTCCAAACCTGAAAAATACGCACAATAAACAGACAAAAGGTACCCTACCCCCCTAAATCGGACCCTACGAATCCATTGGTGATATTGGTCTCCTCTGAAAACGCTTGTATGATCCGGTTCGATCGAAACAGCTCGAGAAGCCCTAACTATGGCATATCGTGTTTCTCACGTCTGAGCTTGCATGTAATGGCCCAGATGTGACCTAATATGTGCCCTGAGTTCAAACAAACACACAAGAAACGTTAACAATGCATGAATTTCACAATCAAAAATCAAAGGACTACAAATCTTGGAGCAAGAATTTGAGAGGAAGGAGTTTTCATGCAATAGCTCTTAAATAAAATCAAATTTCCTTAAAATTTGATTTTTCTTTCCATATGCAAGCTATCACGAATTTGGTATGGATTATGGGCTTTCTTGAACTCCAAGTATGAATTTGGTATGCATCATATTTTATATAATTTAATTTGGAATTAAATGGTTTAAAATCCAAAATTAAATCAATAAAATAGAAAATTGCCATGGCCAAGCATTTATGAGTCACAAATAATGTCATGAACAAGTTTGATCAAAAGATTTTAGGCCCATTTGGAAAATTTTGCATTTTGGTTTTTGCAATTTCAAAAAACTTTTGTGTATCTTGCTCAATTTTCCACATTTTTGAGTGTTCTTAGACTTTTTGGAAATCTCTAAGAATGCTCTAACCAACCTTTTTGTTCTCATCTCAATTGGAGTTTCCATGCTCAATATATCTTCAAAACAAAAAGTTGACTTTTTGTTGACTTTGAAAATGACCTGTAATGTTTTGAGCCATACCTCTCAAATGAAGCATTTTTTGGACATTCTTGTGAGACATGAAGTTGTAGAGAATTGAATTTCCTTCAAAACAAGAGGTGGTGGAAAAATTTCTGAGAAAGTATGAGAAAGTTATGATCAGTCAAAGTTTAGTTGACTTTTCACCTAGAAACCCTAATTTAGAAAGTTTGACTTTTGAGCAAATCTTGAGTTTTCTTGATGAATCATGATCAACCCTTGATCAAATGATGAATGTAACTTCAAAATGATGATGTTGACCAAAAATCATGAAGTTTGACTGTATGTTGACCATAGTTGACTTTTTGTCCAATACAACTAATTTTCAACCATCTGAGCAATTGTTTGAGGAAATTTGACTTGTAAGGCTTGAAACTTGACATGGAGAATATTTGAAGCATATGAGGAGGCATAAAGACCATTGGATATGTTGGAAGTCCATCTTGATCTGGGGATCACCAAACCCTAGTTTGGGTTGATTGTCTAGGAGAGAGTTTGTCTGATCAACTCTTGAGGAATCCTTGAGTATGGATGCATGAAATATCTTGAGAAGATGGAGGGAAAATTTTGGGGTATGACAGGGTCTCATTAGAAGTCATGTCGTTGTTAATTTGCGATGTAATTACATGTTGTTGCTAACGAATGACGTGTGTTGTGTTGTTGTTGATTGGGAATTTAATTGTGACGTGTTATTTGTGGTGTGGTAATTATATATGATTTAATTCTAATATATTATTTATCATACACCTGTTTATATTGGTAGATATCTCACCCTTTCTTTTGTTGGCCGTTACCTTTATATTAGTAACGTGCAGGTAACGAGGAGTAAAGCATTTAGTAGCTTTTTCGTCGCTACGACACACTCGGGGAATAAACGCATATTTGATTTTATATTATTTTCCGTTGCATTATTGAAGTAAATACTTTGAGAATTGTTCCTTGAATTAAGTTGTTTTGAAAGATGCTATTTTCCGTTTGGAGTTTTGAAAATATTATAAATTCGCTGTGTAGTTTTTGAATAAATATGAAGTATTTTTGATGAATAAATAATTACTATAAATTCTTGGAATTAAATGTGCTATGTATCTACTATGACAAGCTTTTATGATGACGGTTTTTGAATGATGAATGTGATGCCTCATTTGTTGTAATTTCCGCACTCTAATTTTATTAAATAAATGTTGGATAGAAATGGGGTGTTACATATGGCCTCCTTTGGGATATATGATCACAGCGCCAATACCATTGCCAAGTGCGTTATAAGATCCATCAAATACCATGGTCTATCGGGATCCTGGCTCATGTCCTTCCTCCGGTCCAGGCTCCTTGTAATTGTTGACTAACACAATATCCTCGTTTGGGAACTCGAAATGCACAGACTGGTAGTTATTCACAGCTTCATGAGCCAAATAATCAGCTACTACACATCCTTTGATCGCTTTCTGAGTAGTGCACTGAATATCGTATTCGGTCAAGATCATTTGCCAACTTGCTATTCTTTTGGAGAGAGCAGGTTTCTCGAATATGTATTTTATCGGATCCATTTTAGAGATTAATAAGGTAGTGTGAGTCAACATATACTGTCTTAGTTTAAGTGAGTATCTTGTTTCACAGTCGGTAAATTTTTTGCTAAGGTAGTATATTGCGTGCTCTTTTCGACCAGACTGGTTATGTTGCCCCAACACACGCCCCATTGAATTCTCCAACACTTTTAAGTACATGATTAGAGGTCTTCCTTCAACTGGTGGCATCTGGATATGAGGTTTTTGTAGGTACTCCTTGATTTTGTCAAAAGCTTTCTGGAAAGCGTTGTTCAATTCTACTACTTGATCTTTCTTCAGTAACTTGAAGATTGGCTCACAACTAGCAGTTAGATGTGCAATAAATCTGGCAATGCAATTCAGTCGTCCTAAGAAACCTCAAACTTCCTTTTTGGTATGGGGATATGGAATTTCTTGAATACCTTTAACCTTAGCAGGGTCAACTTCGATACCTTTACCATTGACAACGAATCCCAGGAGTTTGCCGGATCTGACTCCAAATGTACATTTGTTCGAATTCAATCTCAATCTATATTTCTTCAGTCTATCAAATAGCTTACGCAGATGATCAAGATGTTCTTCTTCAATTTGGGATCGAGCTATCATGTCGTCGATGTAGACCTGTATCTCGTGATGGATCATATCATGGAATAAAGCTACGGTAGCACGCTGATATGTTGCACCAACATTCTTCAACCCAAACCACATGACCTTGTAACAGAAAGTGCCCCACTATGTAACGAAGGTAGTCTTTTGCATGTTTTCGGGAGCCATCTTGATCTGATTGTAATAGGAGAAACCATCCATATAAGAGAAAACTTTATGTTGAGTGGTGTTATCAACCAGGACATCAATATGTTAAAGCAGAAAATCATCTTTAGGGCTCGCATTATTCAGATCTCGGTAATCTACACACATGCGCACTTTGCCATCGTTCTTAGGTACTGGTACCACGTTCGTAACCCACTGTGGATAAGAAGTAACGACTAAGAAACCAGTATTGAACTGCTTCATGACTTCGGCTTTAATCTTGTCAAAACATCTCATGATGTATACGACTGACCTTCTACTTCACAGGGAGAAAAAATCTTTCGTTGGTAGTCGGTGTACCACAATGTCGATATCTAAACCTGGTATGTCTTCGTAAGACCAAGCAAAAATCTCGATGATGATGTTAAATACTCTGTCAATTTCTTGTCCGTCATTTTCCTTGATGTGAAAATAATTTCCGGGAGACTCTATTGTTGAAGATTTTTAGGTTGGACGTCCACATCTTCAAAAATTGTTAAATTTGTAGTTTCATCCAAAACTAGATCATCTTCAAGTTGGCTGATTTCTTCTTCCACATATTCCCTTTTTACCTCAGATTCTTATATACTTACCACATCTTTGTCATCTGATATTATGCAATCTTCTTCTGATTTCACACCTTCTTTTTCCAACTGTAACTTTCGCCACAGTCTTACCTCCCTCCTATATGCTATAAGAATTTCAGTCACCTCTTCTAAAGTGAATCCCGAATCAGGCATCCAACATGCAGGAGATACAGGTGGCAATGTATCTAAATAATACATGACTATAAAACTCAAACACGTTATTAGTAGCAAAGTATAGAAGAATTCATGAAGCAAAAATAATCAGACCTTTTTTTTAATAATAAAATAAAATTCAATAAATAAATAAATAAATAAATAAATAAAATAAAATAAAATAAAAATAGAAAAAAATAGAAACAAAATTTTAGTTGACGAGCAAAAAAATTGCAGTCCGCGGCAACGACGCCAAAAACTTGATGGGAAAATAGCAAGTGTATTATTTTGCCTCTTGTAATAATAGGGAAATTCCCCGAATGTCGATCTCAAGGACTGCGTATCGATATCCAGTTCAATCTATAGTTCAATTAAGCAAAAACTTCTAGAGTTTAGGTTTGATTTCCTAAAACAGAATAATTGCAACTAAAATAAATGAATAAATGCTAATGACTGTTTTGACAGATATGAGTAACCTGCTAGGGAAGATGTATGATTTACCCTATAACAACCTTGAATCCTGATCTTTTCAACAAGTTGATAAACATTTAATTACCAGCCCTTTAGGTTATTTTCCCTAAGTCCTTAGTGGGAAAACCTTTGAACCTTCAATCCTAAATCCTAAGTCCTTAGAGATTTATGATGAAATCAAGCATTTATTTTATCAAGGGTTAAATCCAGTAACTATAGGGTATCCCTAGTCCTAGGTTATATCAACTATAGTCTAATCATACAAAAACCTTAACAACCGCGTGTCAACTGATTGTTAACCGTAATTCAATTCTTGTTGGTCCGCCAAAGAAAGCATTAAAGATATTGCACGATTAAATTAAATAATAAAAACATATAATTGATCACTCAGGAATTCAACATAGTTACAGAGTCAAATCAGGGACACCCCTAGCATTAGGGTTTTAGCTACTCATACTATCAAAAGAAAACAAAATATAAATTGTAAATGTTACAAGTATTGAGGAGAAATTTGATCTTCAATCCTATCTGTTCATGAAAATCTCCTTCCACCGAAACCCTTGTTTTCTCCAATCTTCTCTCTTGGAATTCTTTACTCGCTAAAAGTCCCTCTCCTCTTTTTCAAACTATGTTAATGGCGTCATCTTCAACTCTAGTCGTAGTAAAAGGTCAAAAGTGCCCTTAATGATCAAAATAGATGAAAAATCTCAAAAGTGAAGTTTTCTGCTCGCGCCTGCCAACACGGGCCGTGTTGATGAACACGGGCACCCATGTTGGCTTCCTGACTTTATAAAATCACGTTTTGGTATCAAGGCCATCAACACGGGCTGTGTTGATGCACACGGGTACCCGTTTTGATGCTCTGACTTCAGTTTTTTAATGTTTTCCTGCAGCTTTTTAACACGGGCCGTGTTGATTCACACGGGGGCCCGTGTTGACTCCTTTGTAGCCTCCAATATTCTAATTTTTGCACTTCTTTTGTCCCAATTTGTCCTGTTTTATTCTTCTGACCCTGAAAACACTCAAACACATAACCAAAGCGTAAAATGCGGTAAAATGACATATAACACTAGATAAATAAAAGAAACGATAACGAAATTCAATGCTAAATACTGTGTAAAAACCATCGATCACTTGACATGGTAATACTTTGAGACATATGGGGAGACATGATGCTCACTTGAGGCAATAGAAGTCAAATTTGACTTGAGAGAAACAAAACTCTAGTTATGGGTTGATTGCTTAGGAGAGGGTTTCTCTTGATCCACCCTTGAGTAATTCTTGAGCATGGAGATATGTATTGACTTGAAAATAGGACGGAAAATTTTGGAGTATAACATATACGCTTATGTCTAGTTGGGTACCGGATTCCCACATATGATGTACCCTGTACCGGTTAATTTTTCCCCCAATTTGTCCAAAATACACCAAAAATATCGCATCGTGTAATTATTTTAATTAATTTAATTTAATTTGAAAGCGGTGTTACATGAATCCCATGGGGATGGCCCAAACTCTATTATAGGGATCGAGCAAGGCAAGTCTAAGATTAGAAGGGTGTTTTGTTCATCATCTAAAAGCAAGGTATAATATCTTTATGCATGAGGCAGTCAGATTGGTGATTGCAGCTTCCATGGACTTTATACAAGTGTTATTTACCATTTCACCGTGGTTCAATGAAAGCACCAAATATCAAAGTAAGAAATAGAATTTTTAAAAAATATTTGAAAATATCTAGAAATGGTTCTGTCATACCCCAAAATTTGCCCTCTTACTTCTCAAGGTATTTCATACATCCGTACTCAACGATTCCTCAAGGGTTGATCAGACAAACCCTCTCCTAGACAATCAAACCAAACTAGGGTTTGGCTATCCTCAGATCCAGATGGACTTCCAACATCTCCAATGGTCATCATGCCTCCTCATATGTGTCATACCCCAAAGTTTGCCCTCCATCCGCTCAAGAGATTTCATACATTTATACTCAAAGATTCCTCAAGAGTTGATCGACAAACTCTCTCCTAGACAATCAACCCAAACTAGGGTTTGGTGATCCCCAGATCAAGATGGACTTCCAACATATCCAATGGTCTTTATGCCTCCTCATATGCTTCAAATATTCTCCATGTCAAGTTTCAAGCCTTACAAGTCAAATTTCCTCAAACAATTGCTCAGATGGTTGAAAATTAGTTGTATTGGACAAAAAGTCAACTATGGTCAACATACAGTCAAACTTCATGATTTTTGGTCAACATCATCATTTTGAAGTTACATTCATCATTTGATCAAGGGTTGATCATGATTCATCAAGAAAACTCAAGATTTGCTCAAAAGTCAAACTTTCTAAATTAGGGTTTCTAGGTGAAAAGTCAACTAAACTTTGACTGATCATAACTTTCTCATACTTTCTCAGAAATTTTTCCACCACCTCTTGTTTTGAAGGAAATTCAATTCTCTACAACTTCATGTCTCACAAGAATGTCCAAAAAATGCTTCATTTGAGAGGTATGGCTCAAAACATTACAGGTCATTTTCAAAGTCAACAAAAAGTCAACTTTTTGTTTTGAAGATATATTGAGCATGGAAACTCCAATTGAGATGAGACCAAAAAGGTTGGTTAGAGGACTCTTAGAGCTTTCCAAAAAGTCCAAGAACACTCAAAAATGTGGAAAATTGAGCAAGATACACTATTCAGAAGTTGGGCAATTTTGGACAATTGCACAAAAGGACATTTTGGTCAAAATGCAAAATTTTCCAAATGGGCCTAAAATCTTTTGATCCAAACTTGTTCATGACATTATTCTTGACCCATAAATGCTTGGCCATGGCAATTTTCTATTTTATTAATTTATTTTTGAATTTTAGAACATTTAATTCAAAATTAAATTATATAAAATATGAAAATGATATATTTTTCCAAAAGGGCTGATTTTATATCTTCCTTGAAGTCCAAGAAAGCCCATAATCCTTACCAAATTCTTGATAGCATGCATATGGAAAGAAAAAATCAAGTTTTTAAGGAAATTTGATTTGTTTTAAATGGAAAATATTGCACAATCAAGAATCAATCTTTTTTGCTTGATTTTTCTCTCCAAATCCTCTCTATAAATACCAAGCAATGCAGCATGCCACAGGGACGAAACCCTAGCTCAAGCCAAACCCTTATTTTGTCAAAATTTTCCAAGAAACTTGAGAAATTCGAATTTCAAGATCCAGCCTCTTCCAGCCATTCCATCGTGCTCAGAGGGTAAGTTTGAGTAAGAATACACTATTGTTGTGGATCAAACCATCCAGATTCGAGCCATATACATGCATACATAATCAATTTTTTCTTAAATTTGCATTTTTATTACCTGCTTGTTTCAATTGATTCTAATGGCTTTAATGTGTTCATGAGACTCTAAGGGATAGATCTGGGCCATCGCTTTGGACCTTGAACGTCAGAAACGTGAATTTCCATACTTAGGGTTTTTAGAGCTGCTTGTGTCGAAACCAGGTTTACAAGCATTTTTAGAGGAAACTAATGCCGTCAATGGACTCGCAGACCCCGATTTAGGGGGGGTAGCCTTAATCCCTGCTTTCGAATTTATGTATTTTGCAGATTTGGCGTTTTGGCTCGTCGGAGAAGACGACCGGAGCTAGGGCTCCGGCGTCGTTGACCGATGCTGAATCCGGCGTAGCTTTATGGCAGTTTGGTTTGTTCTGATTCGTTCCTTCGCAAGTTACAGGGCCCACATGCTGACTGCGCGTTGAATTACAAATCCATGACACGTAAACGCTCTTATTCAATTAATTCCAGTTTTCCAAACACCAAGTGCAATCTCTTTTCCTTTTTCTCAAACTTGCACTATTTTCATATTTTCTTTTATTTTAATATTTGCATGTTATTTTAATTATTTTCATATTTTATTTCTGCATTAAAAATCATCAAAAATTAATTTTCTTTTACATTATTTTCATAAAACCTTTATTTAATTTATAAAATTAAAAAATACAATTTTGCATGCATATTTATTTTATTCATATTTTTGCATTTAAATCACATTTAATTAGTTCTTAATTATTAAATTGCATCCAAAAAATCCCAAAAATTTATTTTAGTATATTTATATTATTTCCAGCATGTAATAATTTTCTCATATAAAAATTTGCATTTTTTCTAACATTTTTTCTCTTATTCGATTCATCTCGTATTTTCCGAGTTCTCATTCTGTTACAGGTTGATCCGATTCAGACGATTCTTGCTTTATCATTTTACTTTTTTTTCAATAATGTAACTGTCTATGGGATGTAATAGTTTAAAATTAGGTCTTTATTTTCCGCAAGTTTAAATTATGTATCTACCCCAAAGCCTTGTAATAGCGTAGGATTTACCTTTCCGCATCTTTACATTCCGCATTTTACTTTCCGCACCCTATCAATTGCTAGTAACTAGGCGTGTATGGCAAGATAATAATGAACTTAGCCCACTACTTTGCAAGATAAAATATCTGAAATCAACACACTTCTTTCACACATGCACCCCTTAGGGTAATTCTCTCTCGTTGCCTTACGAATTCAAATGGTCATGTCCCTCGAACGTAGAGGTATTCTAGAACCGTTGCCTTCAAACAAATCATCATAGTCCCTTCGATACAAAGATCATAAGACCCACGATGTCGCCTACGAATACATGATCTTGACCCTCGATTGTTGCCTACGAAAAGTGATGATCGTCCCTTCGAATGTGCTAGGATACTTCCTACAAGTTGCCTTCAATGACCATCTGATGTCCCTTCGAATGTCCCGCTTACATCCAACGAATGGAGCTACCTACTAACTAATGGTACGGTTAGCGCTATTCTAAAGGAACGTAAAACAACACGAAAACGACTAATTCTGAGTAGGTAATAAGACTTTTAGTTGCTTGCTCTATCAAAATGCTTTTCACACCTCACACTTTTGTCAAAGTTCAAACTCTTTTCAAAACAAAACATTTCGAACACTTTGTATACATTCCTACATGAGTCATTACAAAGTCAAAGCGAAATGCCTTTTTCAAAACATTTTGTCAAACACACAGAAAGCAATTTTAAAAAAGTGATCTAGAGCAACTAAGAGCCCATAGAATAAACTGTGGATGAAAAGGGGTGCTAATACCTTCCCTTTTCATAACCTTCTCCCTTACTCAGAATCTAAACGAAGGTCTTTTTCTGTACTTTTACCTTCCCTTAATTGGATAAAAATAATAGTCGGTGGCGACTCTTGCTATCCGCACATTTGCGATACAGAAACACTAAAAAGTCAGCTCACCGTATTACAGAACTGGCGACTCTGCCGGGGAGACACCCTAAAGAGAGAATTGCCTTAAGGATTTTTAGATCACCTTTATTGCTTTTTTTGACTTGCTTGCTTTATCTTTAAGGGTTGCTTGGGTATCATATTGTTGGGGGATCCTACACCCGGATCCGGGTTTCCTTTTAGGTAAGTAGCAATAAATCATCGCGACCGCTAGACGTATAACTAAACGGTCAACATGATGGCTACGTTAGCGTGACACTTTGGTTGTCCCGATACTCTTCATTCCCAAGTTGAGGATAGTATTTGGCTTCTGCGTGGTGTCATCAAGCGCTAACTAAACTTTTAGAACCTTAATTGACCCATCTTGGCCATTAGAAGGTAGTGAGATGGCGGCTTTGGTGTAGACCGAGGTTGGTTGATACTCGATGCTACGCTCATTGAGATCGGAGCGACCACTTGGTAGTCGTATTGAAATAAGCGCCTACGAGAAAGATCAATGATGTGAGATTCCTAGAACCCGGTTACTATTATAGGACAGGATGAACCAACTCAAACTTTTGGTGGGGTAATCACCTATACCTCATGCAAGCCTTAACCCTAGGCTCATTGTGTGAATTGTTTGTGTGTGCTAAACATGACATCATGACATCATTTGCATTGCATATCATTTCTAACTATTTCAAGGACCTAGGATTTATCTTTGCTCTGCTTTGTAGGGATTATGGCTGCTAGAAAGACTATCCGAATCAACTTCATGGGTATACCTTCTCACTCAAAGAATTGGTTTCGAAATTCCGACCATGCTCGGTTCATCAAAAGACATGGTTATCTACTTGACTTGGTTATCTCGGTTTTGAAGAAGATATGATGCATGTCCTATTCTAGTTCTTCGATCCGAAACACCATTGCTTTACATTCCCAGATTATCAGTTGGTTCCTACCTTGGAAGAGTTCTCTAAGCTACTCGGGATACCTATTCTTGACCAAATGCCATTCACGGTCTAGAGAAGGTCCTAAGTACGAAGACGTTGCATCCGCCTTACATCTTAAGCGCTCAGACATTGAAGCCAATTGGGAAACTAGAAGTGGAGTTAAGGGTTTACTTTCCAAGTTCTTAATCAAGAAAGCCCGAGAATTCCTCAAAGTTATGAGTTTCCATGCATTTGAAAACATTGTGGCCTTATTAATTTATGGTTTGGTTCTATTTCCTAACTCGGATCAATTCATAGATATCAATGCCATCAAGTTGTTCCTTACCCGCAATCCTGTGCCTACTTTACTTGGAGATGTTCTACATTCTCTCCACACTCGTACTACTAAGAGACAAGGAACTCTCATGTGTTGTATACCGTTACTTTCTAGGTGGTTTATTTCGCACCTTCCTCCATCAGTTTTGAAGAATGAACAAAGGTTGAGATGGTCTCAAAGGTTGATGTCACTCTCTCATTCAGATATCCGTTGGAGTCTTTTCTCTCAAAAGGACTTCACCTTCATTGAGTTGTGGAGAATTCCCTAATGTACCACTACTTGGTATAAGGGGAGGTATTACTTATAACCCTTCTCTAGCTCTACGTCAGTTTGGTTTTGCTCAAGAGATGGTCCTCATGATATGCTTCTCCAAGACATTGTGTTCGACTACAATCACGATCTCCGAATTACCGCGAAGGTTCATACACTTGGGGCATGGTAAAGAAGACGATACCAAGACTTTGGGGCACCGAACTCCATTCCTTGGGAACCTTACCTCAAATGGGTGCGAGCTCGAGCTCAAAACCTCATGATGCGATTCACGCTGCTCTACCAAGAATTATGGAACTGTTGCTATAGGTGACGTACCCTATACCGTTCTCTATCCCGACATGCCTACTGATTTTGAAGACTTGAAGAGATCCTGGATTCAGCTCAAAGAAGAGAGGGATACCTTTGAAGCTCAGTGCTACGCAAGTGAGAAGAAGGTGCTAGAGTTGACCAAGCTACTTCACGAGGAGCGAAGCATCAACGCCTACCTCGGCACCAAGAGGAAGCGCCCATGGGAGACTTAGAGCTTTGGGATTTATATGTTTTCTTTTATTTGTTTGAACTATCTTTTGTACTTAAAAAGAAAAGAAAATAATAAAAGAATACTAATAAATGTTTGTTCATTGCTTGTTTAACAAATTTAAATCTCTAAGGTCCTTGAAAACATTGCATTGCATTCGCATAAAATTGCATATCATAGCATAACATTGCATCACAGGTACATTGAAGATTGGTTTTCTCATTTGCTCGCTATTTATTTTAGCAGAAATGGCTCTTGAACAGTCAGTCAAAGATCTTCAAGCTCGAATGCTCGTTAGAGATGTTTACCAGCTTGGTCCAAGGCCAAGAAGATCCAAGAAGCTCATCAACAAGAAGAAGGTTGTTGGTCTCCTCAACATGGGCGCTACAAAGGTGGTCCTAAGAGGGTCGGATAGAGCTCTCAAGGAAGTGTCAAGAGAACAAAGTAACAAGGGTAATGGTGAAGGCACCGAGCTTGAGAAGAACTATGATGATGGCCAATACTCGATGAGGATGACAAGTACAAGCAACTTGAAGACCGCGAATCTTGTGGAAAACTCAAGATGTCCGGCTGAATTTTGATGATCGAGTCTTGTCCCGGTGTTGTGATTCCTCCCAAGTTCAAAGTTCCTACTTTGCTAAGTATGATGGCATGTCTTGCCCTAAGCTGCATTTGAAGTCCTATGTCCGTAAGATCAATCCCACACCGATGATGTAAAGTTGTGGATGCACTATTTTCAAGAGAGTTTGTCCGAACTCGTTAGAGTGGTACTATCACTAGAGAATGACCGTATCCGTACTTGGAGTGACTTGGTGATGCTTTCTGACAGATGAGTACAATGTTGAATTGACACCCACTCGCATGCAACTACAAAGCATGTCTATGGGTCGTGATGAGAAGTTCAAGGAGTATGCTCGAAATGGAGAGATTTAGCGCGAGTTCACCACCCTTGTCCAATAGGGAGTTGGTTGATATGTTTATGGGAACACCGACGGCCCATTCTTTAATCGTCGATTGGAAACTCTTCACCGGATTCACCGAGTTGATTACGACGAGCGATTGAAGCGGTATCAAGAGGGAAGATTCGGTAGAGACATCTTCAAATGTGCAAGAGATCTTTGGTGCTAAGAAAGAAACTAATCGTATGGTCGAAAAGCCGAGCCAAGACCGACCGCTCAACTGTGGGGCTTGTAATCTCCAATCCTACATCAAGACAACCTCGGAGACAACGCGTAGTCGAACGCGCCCAAGACGCTTTACGAAGATCAACATGCCTTTGTCGCAAGCCTTGCAACACATGTTGAAAGCAGTGATTACTTTGAGGATCCTCCTCGAATGTCAACACTTCCTCTCCAAGTACAATCCTAATGCTAAGTGTGCTTACCATTCCAATAGCCGGACATAATCGATGATTGTTGGGCTCAAGAACAAGATTCAAGATATGATTGAATCTAAGCATTGAATTTGATCCTCCGTTGAGACTCGAATGTGATCAACGCCCTATGCCTAATCATGACAAGGGTTCCAATCTGTGGAGACGATACTTATGTTTTCAACATAGATGACTTGACCATCCCTCCGATGACGTTAAGAAGAATTTGTTGCAAGGTGTCAACCAGGATGCCAGAGAACTATCGTTGGTGCCCATCCGCGCTGATGGTTGTGCTTGGTTGAGAAGACGTGTTTAGTGCATGATGGATAACCGTGAGATACTATTTCAAACCACCGTGTGTGTGAAGAAATGTCTAAGTTGAAGATTGACAATGCGAACGAAACTGTACCATCGTGTGGGATACCTTGGGGCCAAGTGGAAAGTATGATTACATGGTGAAGTACACATTCGAGAGCTACAAGATTCCTATTGAAGATGTTAGGCGACGGATGGGGTGACGATTTCCCGTAAGACTATGCCGATGTTAACACTATAAGGATTTCTCTCACGATCCCGTGCCTAGAGTGGCACCTCTCATTATCACTTCTCCAAGATCGCCTATATTCCTCCGACAAAGCTATTCCTTGGAATTATGGAGTGATGTTTACTATCATGGCGTCAAGCAAGACCCCCGACCATTGAAGATCTTACATTGAAGCTACCATTCCCGACATTGACAACATCACCGGATCCAGAAGGTGACCGAACGGAAGGGTATTCTCTCGAGATATCTCTCCTCCAAAAGACACGACTCCAACTCGCATTCCATTATGCAATCCATTCCCCAAGCAAGGAAAAGGAAGTTATCAAGACACCTCCAAACAAGAAATGGAGGAAATTTCAAAAAGTTACACAGACCATTCCAAGATCCATGCTTGCTCTTGTGCTCGAGGCTCATGCTAACGCCTTGGTGAAGTTTCAAGAATGCTCACATACCGCAAGACACTACCACCGACCGTTTGAAGTTTGTATTGCTAGCCTGGCTGCCAACAACGGCCTAGGCTTCTCGATGTCGATTTGACTCGGAAAGAAACACAACAAAGCCTTGCATCTCGTTGAATGCAAGGGCACTACATTGTCTCATGTTTTAGTGGATACCGGTTCGCTAAATATCCTACCAAGACTTTTGATCGACTTGATGTCGAAGGGTTGGTTTTGAGACCAGTGACATTATTGTGAGAGCCTTTGATGGTTCTAAGCGGATGCTTGAGAGCTCATCAATAAAGTCGGTTCCCGACTTTTGACTCCACTTTCTTTGTCATGGACATCCGTCCGGCTTAATCTTGCCTACTTGACGCCCTTGGATACATGGGGCGGTTATTCTACCTTACATCGAATCAAGTACCCGTAAAGGGAAGGTTGTTACAGTGTGCGGTGAAGAAGAGTATATGGTCAGTCATCTACAGTCATTCCGATACCTTGAGATGGAAGGTGAATTCTTCGAGACTCCCTGTCAAGCTTTTGAAACAATCCCCATAGTCATGCCTGTTGACTCTCCCACCACTCCTGAAGTTACAAGTTCCGCCTAGGATGGCCTCACTGAAAGATGCTCAAGCTGCTGTTGAAGAAGGTAGCTCTATTTGGGGACAGCTCCCTGATCTTCCTTTCAAATTTGGCAAGACTGGTTTAGGCTTCACTGTCAAGGGTCAGAAGATGATATGCCGCGAACGTGTCGGCCAACTTCCTTTCCGCATTAGCCAGAGTGGAATCCATGCTATAGAAGACGACGACAACGACTTCGACATCAGCAAGTGGATCTTCCCAACTCCAGATCATGGGCTCAGCAATTGGAAGACTGAAGACGTCATACCAATCTCCTTTAGTCAGGAGTAATTGCTCTTGTTTTGTTTTGCTTTTCGTATTTCTTTATGTTTGAATAATAAACTTTGAAAGCCTAGTGCCTTGCCCGGGGCATCATGGCTCGTTTGCGAGGGTTATTATCTATTGTTTGCGTGTTTTCATTCAATAAATTCGTTGGACTTTTGCATTCAATTGTTTGTTTTCTTTCTTTACTTTATCACCCTTCAAAAGCTATGTGTTTCTTACACACCCACGTGGTACACGCGAATCACTCCGAATCTCGTTAATACACTATGCTATTGCTAAATATGACTTCGATAATCCGATCTACCAAGCCAAGATGAAAGTGAGGAAGATTGTGAAGTGCGGAGAACTTGTCGACTCTACAGAAGAAGAGCGAGTTATACAGACCACATGAAGAGCAAGTTGAGGTTGTGAATTTGGGTCCGAAAGAAAAGAGATCAAGATAGGAGCGGGTCTTGAGAACAGTGTTAAAGAAAGGTTGGTTCAGATGCTACGAGACTACATTGAGGTTTTTGCTTGGTCATACGAAGACATGCCAGGATTGGACATTGATATTGTAGTGCACCGATTGCCAACAAAAGAAGGTTTTCTCCCAGTGAAACAGAAAGTTCGTCGCATGCGTCCTGAGATGTCAGAGAAAATCAAAGCCGAAGTTATGAAGCGTTCAATGCGGGTTCTTAGTTGTTACTTCTTATCCACAGTGGGTTGCTAATGTGGTGCCTGTGCCCAAGAAGGATGGTAAAATACGAATGTGTGTGGATTACAGAGATCTGAACAAAGCAAGTCCGAAAGATGATTTCCCACTTCCTCATATTGATGTTCTGGTTGACAACACTGCTCAGCATAAGGTTTTCTCCTTCATGGATGGTTTCTCCGTTACAATCGATCAAAATGGCTCAAGACATGGAGAAGACTACTTTGTTACATGGGGCACTTTCTGCTACAAGGTTATGCCGTTCGGATTGAAGAACGCGGGTGCTACTTATCAGCGTGCTATGGTGACAGTATTCCATGACATGATTCATCACGAGATAGAGGTCTACATCGACGACATGATAGCTCGATCACAGGATGAAGAAGAACATCTTGATCATTTCCAGAAACTATTTGACAGGTTGAAGAAATGCATTGAGACTCAATCCTAACAAGTGCACCTTTGGAGTCAGATCTGGAAAACTCTTAGGGTTTGTTGTTAGTGGAAAAGGTATTGAAGTTGATCCCGCCAAGGTTAAAGCTATTCAAGAGATGCCAGCTCCCCGCACCGAGAAGGAAGTCAGAGGTTTCTGGGCCGACTAAACTACATTGCCAGGTTCATTGCACACTTAACTGCTACTTGTGAGCCAATCTTCAAGTTACTAAAGAAAGATCAAGTAGTGGAATGGAATGACGATTGCCAGATCGCTTTTGACAAAATCAAGGAGTACCTACAGAATCCTCCTATCCTGATGCCGCCTGCCAAAGAAAGACCTCTTATCATGTACTTGACAGTGTTAGAGAATTCAATGGGGTGTGTGTTGGGGCAACATGACGAGTCTGGTCGAAAAGAGCATGCAATATACTACCTTAGCAAAAAGTTTACCGACTGTGAAACAAGATACTCACAGCTCGAGAAAACTTGCAACGCTTTGGCTTTGGCTGCTCGCCGACTAAGACAATATATGTTGACTCACACTACCTTGTTGATTTCCAAGATGGATCCGATAAAATACATATTTGAAAAGCCAGCTCTCTCGGGAAGAATAGCAAGATGGCAAATGATCTTGACCGAATATGACATCCAAGACACTTCTCGAAAGCGATCAAAGGAAGTGTAGTAGCCGATCATTTGGCTCATCAAGCCGTAGATGACTATCGCCTATGCGCTTCAATTTCGCACGAAGACGTTTTACTAGTTACTGATTGTGAAGAACCAGACCGGACGAAGGACTCGAACAAGGATCCCGATGGACCATGGTCTTTGATGGAGCCTCAACGCACTTGGCAATGGCATTGGCGCCATCATTACATCTCTGAGCGGACACACGCCTTTCACCGCCAGATTATGTTTCATTGCACTAACTACATGGCCGAGTACGGCGTGCATCATGGGTCTTAAAGTCGCTATTGACTTAAGAATCAAGTTCTTACAAGTGTATGGAGACTCACTTTAGTGATCACGATAAAGGCGAGTGGGATACGAAGCATCCGAATCTCATTCCGTATCGAGAGCATGTTCGAGTTTGATCCCCTACAAGAGATTACTTTTGATCATATTCCACGATAAGAGAATCGGTTAGACGATTGGCTACTATGTCGTCTATGTTCAAGGTTAGATGGGACAACGAGGCTCCCCAGATCATCATTGAGAAGTTCGACGAACCAACGTATTGTTATGAGCTTGACACAGAAGAGAAACCTTGGTACTATGACGTGAAGAGGTATCTTGAGACTCAAGAATATCCAGGGCATCACAATGATAAGAAGTTCATGAGAAGATTCGCCCAAATTCTTCCTCGAAATGGCATCTTATACAAGCGCAACCACGACTTGTGCTTACTCTGTAGACGAAAAAAGAATGCGTATCATGGAAGAGTTACACGAAGGCGCATTTGGTACCCATTCCAGTGGACATACCATGGCTAAAAAGATTTTGAGAACAGGTTACTATTGGTCCACCATGGAAGCTGATTGTCACCGCTATGCTCGATCTTGTCACAAGTGCCAGATTTATGCCGACAAAGTACACGTACCTCCAGTACCTCTGAATGTTCTAACAGCTCCTTGGCCTTTTGCAATGTGGGGCATTGACATGATTGGAGAAATTAAGCCCACAGCTTCCAATGGACATCGTTTCATCCTTGTGGCAATCGATTACTTTACCAAGTGGGTAGAAGCAGCCTCATTTGCATCTGTTACCAAGAATGTTGTGGCTCGATTCATCAAGCATAATCTTATCTGTCGATATGGCACTCCCGAAAGAATTATCACAGATAATGGCTCTAATCTCAACAACAAGATGATCATCGAACTTTGCACGCAGTTCAAGATCAAACATCACAATTCTTCTCCTTATCGGCCTAAGATGAATGGCGTTGTGGAAGCCGCCAACAAGAACATTAAGAAGATTATACAGAAGATGACAGTGACTTACAAATATTGGCATGAGATGTTACCAATTGCTCTTCATGGTTATCGCACTACAGCGCGAACATCAACAGGGGCAACCCCCTTCTCTCTTGTATATGGTATGGAAGTCGTCTTACCCATCGAGGTTCAGATACCCTCAACCAGAGTCCTCCAGGAGGCAGAGTTAGGCGAAGACGATTGGGTCCAGACTCGCCTTGACCATATTAACTTGATTGATGAGAAACGACTCGCGTCCATCTGCCATGGAGATTTATCGAAACGAATGATCGAGCATTTAACAAGAAGGTCAAGCACCGAGTCTACCAAGTCGGTGATCTAGTAGTCAAGCGCATCATTCTTCCACAAGGTGATCCTGGGCAAATGGACTCCCACCTATGAGGGACCATTTGTAGTCAAGATATTTTCATGGAGCTATGATACTTAGCACCATGGATGGTGAAGACTTCCCACACCGTGAACGCAGACATAGTCAAAAATACTACATGAATAGACCCGCTAGGTCGATCGACCTAGGCAAAATAAGGGCATCTGGCGAACCAAAAGGTTCGGGCAAAAGTTAAGGATATATACAAAAGATGTACACCGGCAAGTCGAAAACCCGAAAGGCGGCTTGGGCAAAAAGGGTATCCGGTAGACTGAAAACCCGAAAGGGCGGTCTAGGCAAAAGTTAGGGATTTAAGCGTACGACTATGTCTCTTCCAGATCACCTGCTTCTAGACTACTATCAGCATTCAAGATTCAAATGGCGAAGATCACCCTACTCACTTTCTCTGTGAAGGAGATGAGATAGTCGAAATATATGAGTACTAGCATAGTTGGAACTTAACGAGATTGTTTCCGCATGGCTTTTTACCTTTCTTGTGTACAAACTACTTGGCCATACGCCACATTTCAAATAAACGCAAATTCTTTCTCTTTACAATTCTTGTTATTGTCGTTTGCAATAAGTCCAACGTTTGCTTTGAATGACTATATGCATTTGACAATAAAAATCTAATCGCAAACATACGAAAAGTGAACATACAAAAGTGCTTACTACAGGCTCCAGGAATTGGGACGACGAAGAAAGTCACCAAAAACATTCCCCCGTAGAGCATGATCCCTACAAAGGTATCACTCACAACACAACTTCCCCAGCAGAGCAAAAGGGAATCCACGAGCCGCAATTCCACCCAACTAAGTAAAGTTACATCAGTCTCCAAGCAGTAACACCTCACCCCTAGTCAAGGTATTTATCCCCAGCGGATATCTCTCAGTCTTTTCCCTTTCTCCCCAACAGCAGTATCCAGACCCGAAACTTGGTCAGATAGTGCATCGGAGGAACCTACATCTTCATTCCCCAGCCAGAGATTTCAACGGGCTCCAACCCGGTCTCCCAGCAACCATCAAACGCTCTCCAACGAGATCTACACTCCGAAATCCCCAGTAGAGCGCCTCCTAAATTTCCTCAGCAGGATCTACATACAGAATCCCCAACAGATCGCCTCCCAGACTCTCCTCAGCAGGGTCCATATATGAGATCTCCAACAACGAGCCTCTCAAATATCTACCTTCCTCAACAATATCTAGGCCCAAGACTTGGTCAGATAGTGCATCGGAGGAATCCAGGGTATCTTTCTTCTCCTTCAAAAGCAGGGACTTCCACCTACTCAATTCCCCAAGCAGGAGTCAGAAATCCTCAAATAGAACATCCGCATCTTCTTCAAGATGGATATGTTTTGAAATACCACAACATCTATCATTCATACATTACTCATAAAGTCATAATTCATGCATATGTCGCTCATATACATCATGCATCATACTTTGCATAAAACTAACCAATATTCTATCAAAGTTCCTCTTGTTTTCTCCAAAGCAGTAATCACTTCGCAAAACAGTCGAGATTAAGCCTCGAATCGACGGAAAACTATCGAAAGACCGCCTTGGTTGTCCTCCGACGATCGGTCCGGATTAAGCCCAGTCGACGGAAAACTATCTGAAAGACCGCCCTTGGTTGTCCTCCGACGACTAGTCCAAGATTAAGCCCCGAATCGACGGGAAAACTATCCGAAGACCGCCTCTGGTTATCCTCCGATAACAGGCAATGGATCAACACCGATGCACAACAGGAAGCTATCCACATTTTGCCAACTACTACCTCCCTCAGAGTAATCGGCACGAAGATTTATTCTGATCCTTCTTATTATCAACAGAACTATAGAGTCTAGCGTACGACTCAGTTGCCCTGGATGGCATCTTAAGCCCATCTCCGATTACTTATCAGTGTTTCTCCACTTTCAGAATGTTGCATATATGGTTAAAAATCAATGCAAACCAATAACTTCATTCAAAAAAATGGACACGAAGTCTAACGTACGACTCCTCGGATGGCATCTTAAGCCCATCTCCATGCTCCTTCCGAAACGACTACAGAGCCTAGCGTACGGCTCACTCCCCAGCATCGATCTTTCCAGATGGCATCTTAAGCCCATCCCCGTCAATTCCCCTATCGACATTCTCGAGTCTATCCAACTTCTCCAAATGGCATCTGTAAGCCCATTCCCGCATCATCAGCCAACAGCGAGTGCAAATTTTCAGGTGTACTCGAGTGTTCAATCATCTTCTACCTCCAGGTCACGAAAGACAAGCGTGTCAATCTAACCCTCCAGTACAAGAAGATTGAACAGGGGCAGTTGGCATACCCCAAAATTTGCCCTCCATCCACTCAAGAGATTTCATACATTTATACTCAAAGATTCCTCAAGAGTTGATCAGACAAACTCTCTCCTAGACAATCAACCCAAACTAGGGTTTGGTGATCCCCAGATCAAGATGGACTTCCAACATATCCAATGGTCTTTATGCCTCCTCATATGCTTCAAATATTCTCAATGTCAAGTTTCAAGCCTTACAAGTCAAATTTCCTCAAACAATTGCTCAGATGGTTGAAAATTAGTTGTATTGGACAAAAAGTCAACTATGGTCAACATACAGTCAAACTTCATGATTTTTGGTCAACATCATCATTTTGAAGTTACATTCATCATTTGATCAAGGGTTGATCATGATTCATCAAGAAAACTCAAGATTTGCTCAAAAGTCAAACTTTCTAAATTAGGGTTTCTAGGTGAAAAGTCAACTAAACTTTGACTGATCATAACTTTCTCATACTTTCTCAGAAATTTTTCCACCACCTCTTGTTTTGAAGGAAATTCAATTCTCTACAACTTCATGTCTCACAAGAATGTCCAAAAAATGCTTCATTTGAGAGGTATGGCTCAAAACATTACAGGTCATTTTCAAAGTCAACAAAAAGTCAACTTTTTGTTTTGAAGATATATTGAGCATGGAAACTCCAATTGAGATGAGACCAAAAAGGTTGGTTAGAGGACTCTTAGAGCTTTCCAAAAAGTCCAAGAACACTCAAAAATGTGGAAAATTGAGCAAGATACACTATTCAGAAGTTGGGCAATTTTGGACAATTGCACAAAAGGACATTTTGGTCAAAATGCAAAATTTTCCAAATGGGCCTAAAATCTTTTGATCCAAACTTGTTCATGACATTATTCTTGACCCATAAATGCTTGGCCATGGCAATTTTCTATTTTATTAATTTATTTTTGAATTTTAGAACATTTAATTCAAAATTAAATTATATAAAATATGAAAATGATATATTTTTCCAAAAGGGCTGATTTTATATCTTCCTTGAAGTCCAAAAAAGCCCATAATCCTTACCAAATTCTTGATAGCATGCATATGGAAAGAGAAAATCAAGTTTTTAAGGAAATTTGATTTGTTTTAAATGGAAAATATTGCACAATCAAGAATCAATCTTTTTTGCTTGATTTTTCTCTCCAAATCCTCTCTATAAATACCAAGCAATGCAGCATGCCACAGGGACGAAACCCTAGCTCAAGCCAAACCCTTATTTTGTCAAAATTTTCCAAGAAACTTGAGAAATTCAAATTTCAAGATCCAGCCTCTTCCAGCCATTCCATCGTGCTCAGAGGGTAAGTTTGAGTAAGAATACACTATTGTTGTGGATCAAACCATCCAGATTCGAGCCAAATACATGCATACATAATCAATTTTTCTTAAATTTGCATTTTTATTACCTGCTTGTTTCAATTGATTCTAATGGTTTTAATGTGTTCATGAGACTCTAAGGGATAGATCTGGGCCATCGCTTTGGACCTTGAACGTCAGAAACGTGAATTTCCATACTTAGGGTTTTTAGAGCTGCTTGTGTCGAAACCAGGTTTACAAGCATTTTTAGAGGAAACTAATGCCGTCAATGGACTCGCAGACCCCGATTTAGGGGGGGTAGCCTTAATCCCTGCTTTCGAATTTATGTATTTTGCAGGTTTGGCGTTTTGGCTCGTCGGAGAAGATGACCGGAGCTAGGGCTCCGGCGTCGTTGACCGATGCTGAATCTGGCGTAGCTTGCATGGCAGTTTGGTTTGTTCTGATTCGTTCCTTCGCAAGTTACAGGGCCCACATGCTGACTGCGCGTTGAATTACAAATCCATGACACGTAAACGCTCTTATTCAATTAATTCCAGTTTTCCAAACACCAAGTGCAACATGGCGCAGCAGTTAAGGCGTTGGATGATGGAGATTCTCTCAAAGGTCTCAGATTCAAGTCCTGGCAAGACCAATCTCTTTTCCTTTTTCTCAAACTTGCACTATTTTCATATTTTCTTTTATTTTAATATTTGCATGTTATTTTAATTATTTTCATATTTTATTTCTGCATTAAAAAACCATCAAAAATTAATTTTCTTTTACATTATTTTCATAAAACCTTTATTTAATTTATAAAATTAAAAAAATACAATTTTGCATGCATATTTATTTTTATTCATATTTTTGCATTTAAATCACATTTAATTAGTTCTTAATTATTAAATTGCATCCAAAAAATTCCAAAAATTTATTTTAGCATATTTATATTATTTCCAGCATGTAATAATTTTCTCATATAAAAATTTGCATTTTTTCTAACATTTTTTCTCTTATTCGATTCATCTCGTATTTTCCGAGTTCTCATTCTGTTACAGGTTGATCCGATTCAGACGATTCTTGCTTTATCATTTTAATTTTTTTCAATAATGTAACTGTCTATGGGATGTAATAGTTTAAAATTAGGTCTTTATTTTCCGCAAGTTTAAATTATGTATCTGCCCCAAAGCCTTGTAATAGCGTAGGATTTACCTTTCCGCATCTTTACATTCCGCATTTTACTTTCCGCACCCTATCAATTGCTAGTAACTAGGCGTGTATGGCAAGATAATAATGAACTTAGCCCACTACTTTGCAAGATAAAATATCTGAAATCAACACACTTCTTTCACACATGCACCCCTTAGGGTAATTCTCTCTCGTTGCCTTACGAATTCAAATGGTCATGTCCCTCGAACGTAGAGGTATTCTAGCACCGTTGCCTTCAAACAAATCATCATAGTCCCTTCAATACAAAGATCATAAGACCCACGATGTCGCCTACGAATACATGATCTTGACCCTCGATTATTGCCTACGAAAAGTGATGATCGTCCCTTAGAATGTGCTAGGATACTTCCTACAAGTTGCCTTCAATGACCATCTGATGTCCCTTCGAATGTCCCGCTTACATCCAACGAATGGAGCTACCTACTAACTAATGGTACGGTTAGCGCTATTCTAAAGGAACATAAAACAACACGAAAACGACTAATTCTGAGTAGGTAATAAGACTTTTAGTTGCTTGCTCTATCAAAATGCTTTTCACACCTCACACTTTTGTCAAAGTTCAAACTCTTTTCAAAACAAAACATTTCTGAACACTTTGTATACATTCCTACATGAGTCATTACAAAGTCAAAGCGAAATGCCTTTTTCAAAACATTTTGTCAAACACACAGAAAGCAATTTTAAAAAAGTGATCTAGAGCAACTAAGAGCCCGTAGAATAAACTGCGGATGAAAAGGGGTGCTAATACCTTCCCTTTTCATAACCTTCTCCCTTACTCAGAATCTAAACGACGGTCTTTTTCTGTACTTTTACCTTCCCTCAATTGGATAAAAATAAAAGTCGGTGGCGACTCTTGCTATCCGCACATTTGCGATACAGAAATACTAAAAAGTCAGTTCACCGTGTTACAATATGCTTCAAAGATATTCCATGTCAAGTTTCAAGCCTCACAAGTCAAGTTTCCTAAGACAATTGCTCAGATGGTTGAAAATCAGTTATATTGGACAAAAAGTCCACTGTGGTCAACATACAGTCAAACTTCTTGATTTTTGGTCAAAATCCTCATTTTGAAGTCACATTCATCATTTGATCAAGGGTTGATCATGATTCATCAAGAAAACTCAAGATTTGCACAAAAGACAAACTTTCCAAATTAGGGTTTTTCAATGAAAAGTCAACTGAACTTTGACAGAGCATAAATTCTTCGTACTTTCTCAGAAATTTTTCCACAACCTCTCATTTTGAAGGAAATCCAATTCTCTACAACTTCATGTCTCACAAGAATGTTCAAAAAATGCTTCATTTTGAAGATATGGATCAAAATATTACAGGTCCTTTTCAAAGTCAACAAAAAGTCAACTTTTTGTTTTGAAGTTTTATTGAGCATGGAAACTCCAATTGAGATGAAACTATAGAGGTTGTCTAGAGGACACTTAGAGCTTTCTAAAAAGTCCAAGAACACTCAAAAATGTGGAAAATTGAGCAAAATACACCTTGTACAAGTTGGGCCTTTTTGGACAATTGCACAAAGAGAGATATTTGTCAAAATCCAATTTTTTTTCCAAATGGGCCTATAATTTTATGATCCAAACTTGTTCATAATATTATTTGTGACCTATTGATGCTTTGCCATGACCACACTCTTTTTTTTGATTTATTTTTGAATTTAAAAGCATTAAATTCAAATTTAAATTATATAAAATATGAAAACAAGATATATTTTCAAATGGATTGGATTTTTATCAAACTTGAGGTCCAAGATAGCCCACAAGACTTGCCAAATTCGTGCTAGCTTGCATATGGAAGAGAAAATCAAATTTTCAAAATATTGGTTTTTATTTGAAAGGAAATTATTTTGCACTGAATGGCATATCTTTTTTCCTTATTTTTGCTCTCATTCCTCACTCTATAAATACCCAACACATTGCACAAGACAAAAAACGAAACCCTAGCCCCACAACAACCCTTATTTCACTCAAGTTTTTTCCAAAGTTGTGAAAATTCGAATTCGTGCTCCAGCCACTTTCATCCTCTATCAATCGTTCCATCGTGTTCCTAGGGTAAGTTTGAGTAAGTATACACCAAGAACCATGGTTGAAACAGCCTGAGTCGAGCCATACATGATCATACATATTCATGATTTTCTTGAATTTGCATTTTTATTATCTGTGCATTTTAATTGAAACTAACCTTTCCAATGTGTTCATGAGATGCTATAGGATAAATCTGGGCCATCGTTTTACAGTTTGAACGTTGGAAATTTGGTTTGCCATGTTTAGGGTTTGAAAGTTGTTGAGCTTCGAACTAGTTGCTACAGGCATTTTCAATCGAAACTAGCATCACCATTGAACTCGCAACCATCGATTTAGGGGGTAGGGTATCCCTTTGCCATTTATTTCTCTTATTTTGCAGGTTTGGAAATCGAAGCCGCTGGAGAAGACGACCAGAGCTAGGGCTCCGGCGTCGTTGACTTCGTTTGAATCCGGCATGGCATGCGTGGCAGTTTGGCTTGCTCCGATTCGTCCATTCGTTATGACTGGGGTCCACACGACTGACTGTGCTTTGAATTCACAAACTCATGACACGTAAACCCTTATAAGCATTCGTTTGCAATTCCATGACACAAAAAGCACTTTGGCTCAGTGGTAAAGGCAAGCAGCGTGGAGATTCCCTCAATGGTCACCAGTTCGATTCCTGGCAAGACCATCTTATTTTTACTCTTTGAAAACTAACTTATATTTTTTCTATTTTTCTTTATATTTTCATGTTATTTTAATTTATCTTCAAATATTTTTATCATGCATCTAAAAAACACCAAAAATATTTATTTTTTGCATAATCATCAGAAAAATGTTTATTTAATTTTTAAAATTAAAATTATTATTTTTTCATGCATATTTAATTTAATTACTAATTAATCATTTAAATGACTTTTAATTGTTTTTAAATTATCAAATCAATTTAGAAAATTACCAAAAATTTATCTTATCATATTAATGTCATTACTAACATAAAACCTTTTTCCTCATTCAAAAATATTGGTTTTTACTAACATTTTCTTCTTATGCAATTTTCGTATTTCCTATTATCTATTTGTTCACTGTGTTGTAACGCTTGGACGATTTTTTCTCGCTTTTCTTTTTCAATTATGTATCGCCTATGGGATGTAATAGTTTAATTACGACTTTTATTTTCCGCACTCATATTATGTAACTGCCGCAAAGCCATGTAATAGCGTAGGACTTTATCTTTCCGCACCTTTACATTTCCGCCATTTACTTTCTACACCCTATAAACTGCTAGTAATTAGGCGTGTATGGCAAGATAAAAACGGACATAGATCACCTATAATTTACAAGATAAAATATCTGAATCAACACACTCTTTTCACACATGCACCCCTTAGGGTAATTCTCTCTCGTTGCCTTACGAATACAAATGGTCAAGTCCCTCGAACGTAGAGGTATCCTAGCACCGCTGTTTTCAAAACAAATCATCATAGTCCCTTCGCTACAAAGATCATAGACCCACGATGTCGCCTACGAATACATGATCTTGACCCTCGATTGTCGCCTACGATAATGATGATAGTCCCTTCGAATGTGCTAGGATACTTCCTACAAGTTGCCTTCTATGACCATCCGATGTCCCTTCGAATGTCCCTTCTACATCCAACGAATAGGGTTACCTACCAACTAATGGTACGGATAGCGGTATTCTAAAGGAATGTAAAACACGAAAACAGTCATTCTGAGTAGGTAATAAGACTTTTAGTTGCTTGCTCTATCAAAATACTTTTCACACCTCACACTTTTGTCAAAGTTCAAACACTTTTCAAAACAAAACATTTCCGAACACTTTGTATACATTCCTACATGAATCATTACAAAGTCAAAGCGAAATGCCTTTTTAAAACATTTTTGTCAAACACAGAGAGCAATTTTAAAGATGAGCTAAAGCAACTAAGAGCCAGAGATAACTACGGATGAAAAGGGTGCTAGTACCTTCCCTTTTCATAACCTTCTCCCTTACTCAGAATCTAACGAAGGTCTTTTCCTGTTCTTTTCACTTTCCCTTAATTGGATAAAAGAAAAGTCGGTGGCGACTCTTGCTATCCGCACATTTGCGATACAAAAATCTCAAAGTCAGTTCACCAGACATGTGTTCCACGATTTTTTGTTGCAATAACCAACTTTTAAAAACGCAAAACCAACTTTTGAAAATTTTTAAGCAAATAACTAACTTTCGGATCGAATAACACTTAGGCTCCATCGAGATGGCTCCTACATTAAAAAATGCATGTAGGCGCCACCCGCGGCCTCCTCTTTAAAATCCATCCTAAATGGCGCCTCTTATGAATTTACATGTAGGAGCCATCTAAGATGGCTCCTACGTATTTGTGTTTTTATAAATACAAGACCCATCTCCTTCATTCTTCACATTTTTTCAACTTCTCATCTCATATTCTCTCTTATTTTTCTTTCATGACATCTCCATACATCCATACCAGAGATGGATACATTGTTTTCTCGGTCTCCAAATCTCCAATGAAAATGAATATTTGGCACATATTTTCCATGGCAAACCGAAAAAGAGTTGATGCGTTGGTTAGAGGGAGAAATAGAAGTTTGTGAAGAAATTAGAAGGATCCAGAGGAAGAGAACAACCATGAACTTCACAACTAGACAACCTCAAATTTGGTTGGAGGAAGTCAAAACAGACGTCGACGTTATTGCGATGATCTATGGTTTCGATGAAATTATTTTGACGGTTATAGTGTCTTAAATAATTTTTTGTGTTGTTGATGCTACATTTTCATGTTGTTGTTTTAATCGTGTAGTTTTTTATTTTATTGTCTGCGTATTGGTGTTTGTATGAAATTATATTAATGAAAATAAGAAGGTTTGTTATAATATTAAAAAGTGCAGATAAATTAAATACAAGTTTCAGGATGTTGAGCTTGTAGCACATTGGGGACAATTTTTTCGATTGTGTCCGGGTTGACGACATAGACCATATTCTCTTTCTAGTTTGTAGTTGTTATACGTTTGCTCTTGGAATGACCCTTTTTATTTCTCCGCATTTGACTATTATGCCAAACTACTTCCCCTTCGTACGCAGGCCAATAATCTGGTTTTGTTACTGGTTCGAAGGCATTGTTGTATACGTTGAGCAAGGTCTCAGACTTGTAAATGGGAAAAAGAAGTAGTAGTGCATCTTGATGAACATGTGCACACGCTGCAATGACATGAGAGCAGGGCATTCGAAAGGCCTAAAACTTTCCACAGTCGCACCAACGAGATTCTAGTTTATCCCTGTACTCTTGTCTAGGCAAACCCTTATTGTGGTCGATTGTCTCTTTGACAATGAAGTTATGGTTATGTCGGACGAATCTTGTAACAAGATGAGTACTAGCTTTGGCACTTTCTACCTTAATAAATTTCAGGAAGCTTTCACTCCACACTTGTCCGAATTGTACCACCGCGTTCCACTTTTCACCTCTCTCTGCAAACAACGAGGCCATCCTAAAATATGTTGTACTCACCAAAGCAGTTATTGGAAGTTCTCTTATGCCTTTGAAGACGTCGTTCATTGATTCGAGTAGATTTGTTGTCATGTGGCCCCAACGCACTCCATTTTCGTATGATCGTGTCCACTTTTCCACTTGCAGATTATCAACCCACGCACCTTCATCTAGGTTTTCCATTCTGATCTGGATGCGATAATATGTAAAACCTGGTTGTGTTAGTGTATACCCTGCGTTCATAACTAATTTCCAAAGATGCTTATCTTTGATCTCGCGATAAAATTTTGAACGATATGTCTTGCAATAAACATGTGTAGACGGTTGGTCGTGCCTACCATTAATGGGATTATTGTACGCACTATCAATTGAAGCATGTCTGTCAGAAATCAGACAAAGATCATGTTGTGGAGCTACGTGTGTTCGAAGATTCTTTAGGAAGAAACCCAAGATGCTCTCTCGCCTCAACAAGAGCATAGGCGATTGGGAACACGTTATTGTTGCCATCCTATGCGAAGGCCATCGAGGGTGCCTTGTATTTCCGCACAACCATGTTCCGCCTATCGTATGATAGGTTTGTAGTGTGCAAACCCAGTGGACGCAAGGTCGAAAAGCCCGAAAAGTCTCGAATATACCATGTCCGCCGACAAGTACCGTCTTGGGCATATGCCGACATTGTCTCCAAAACATAAACTGCTCCAGAGCATACGTTCGGTGCATTCATGTAGCGAGGTACCTCTTTGTACGAACCCTCCCGGCTCAGTAGATTTTCTCAATAGCCTTGTTTTTGCTAACTGTGCCTTTCTATACGAGGAGGTATAATTGTATGATGTATTGATGTGCGAGATTATTATTTTCACCTTCAACGAAGGATCGCAACTAACAAGGGGTAAGATTTCTTGACAAATTAGACGA
The DNA here is from genome assembly GCA_021764765.1 of Vicia sativa. NCBI lineage: Eukaryota > Viridiplantae > Streptophyta > Magnoliopsida > Fabales > Fabaceae > Vicia > Vicia sativa. The sequence goes on from CM038794.1 coordinate 64,964,250, forward strand.
TAACTCAATTTTGCGGTGATCCTATGATTGTGTGGAATTAACACAACGTGTTCCGTCATAAACCCATCACCAGAATCACTCCTTAATCTATACGATGCGCTTAGATGGAGGTTACACTCGTATGGATGATGATTTTTATCTCTCCATTTGTTCGATCCACATGAAATTCATAGTTGTTTATCATGTGGAACTTTTTATTGCTCGCACGCAATCTTCTTTTGAACGAAATTTGTTTTTGACTTTTAAATTTGCATCCGATCGCACTTGTGGTTGTAGAATTTATCGATGATGGGTCATCTACGCATATGTCGAGGGTGGTCATGTAGGTGGTGTGTAGATATCATGTGGAGCACATGCTCTTCATCGCCTCTAATTCTTCATTTACCATGATGTTGAACGCATCTCGCTTTCTCTTCTTCGTCAATAATATCCACCTCAGCTTGTTCCTCTTCATCGGGAAATGTTACTTGGTTCTCACCATTAAACACAGGATGTTGGTAGAAAATGTGTGACGTCGGACCTCACCGAAGTTTGGTCTCGAGTCTTTTTTGAAATACGAAAATTCACATTGCTATTTAGACAAAATTGAATATTTTTGATGTTTATGAATAAAAAACCTGCTACCTCACTATTGCACGTCTCACCATTGAAATGTATAGTGATAATATATTGTGGTACAGATGACATTTTTTCTGGGTTTGAGTGTTTGAAATTTGAGTGTTTGAGATGTTTGTGTGTTTGAAAATGTTTGATTGTGTGAGATATTTTTAGATGGTGCAAATGATTATAGGAGAATATATGAGACAAAATTCAAATTTCGAAATGACATGTACAAGCCATGTTGAAATGGCTCCTAGGTGTCTTTTTAAAAGGGAGGCGTCATCCCATTTGGCTTTTTACAGGCCTAGTTATAATTAGGCTTGCCACGTAGCTGCCATCCTAGTCTGCATGCATGCAACCGGCCACCTAGCTGCCACCTAGCCTATCACAAGCCATCTTGAATGGCGCCTTAGTTTTAATATAGAGTGGAGGCGCCATCTCTCTTGGCTCCTCCATGACACGTGGCCTGCATGCATGCAAGGCCCCAACCACCTCATTTATTTCTCTGTTCCCTGAATCGCCTATAAATATGGATCCTCATTTGTGTTTTTTTCCATCACCACTCTTCACTCTACCTCTACCGATAATACAATTCTCATATCATCAGAAAAAATTTCAAGCATGAGTCTTTTGACGTTAGGAGAATCTCACCGAGGAACAAGGGCAAACATTGCTACCTATGTAAGTTTTATTTGTTATATTCTTATTTTTCTTACATTCTTTTTTTATTATGTTTTTAATATTGTTTACACTTTCTAACACAATTTATTTTCACATTATATTTAGGACACGAAAAAATTTAGATGCCGCCGCTCACATCATTATGTTGCTCCCGATCCATTAATCATTCCATACCTTGTACGTGCCGGTTTTGGGGATGTTAATAAAATCTCCAAATGTACAATCGATTCAAAGTTTATTCTTGCATTGTGCTAAAGATGGAGACCCGAGACACATACCTTTCATCTGCCTATAGGTGAATGTACTGTCACACTTGAGGACGTTTACATGTTGATGGGTCTTCTGATTAATGGTAGGGCGGTTAATGGTCTGCTCCAACATACAAACACTCTATGCGAGGAGATGTTGGGTAGAGATATGGTGGAAGGTCCTAGTGCAAGAGGCCAAGGTATATTTTTATCCACACTTAGAGCGCATTATTATTCCCTTGGTTTGGACGAAAATTCTACCGAGAAAGAAAAAATAATAAAAACAAGAAACTATATTATGTTTATGTTTGGGAGTTTATTATTCCCCGAGAGTACAGGAAATAGTGTAAATTTTATGTACTTGAGTTTACTTGTGGATGTTGATAAGATAGGAAAATATAGTTAGGGTTCCGCTGTTCTAACCCAGCTATACAGTTCCTTGTGTAAGAACTGTAAGAAAGATACATCAACTTTTAATGGATGCGCTTTCTTACTTCAAACATGGGGTTGGTGGAGAATGCAATCACTTAATCTCGTCAACGACCTACCGTTCAGTTTTCCATACGCAACAAAGTAAGTACATTGCTTAATTATTAAAATATTTATATCTTTCATATATATAAAATCCTAATATATTAAATGTTAATTCATTTAGGTATAGTGTAACGGGCATGGATTACGGAAAGAATCCGAGACACAATGTTGTCCTCTATCGTAATCTAATAGACCACCTTGGCGCAACTGATGTACGTAATTTCGATTAACACCAACTAATTTTAACTTTAACATATATTATTTTAAAATTTATCATTAATCTGCATTTTTTTATCAACAGTTTACATGGAGACCATACTTGAGTTTGGACCATGTACCCAATGCAGATGATGTAGAGATTTGGACTGCGAAGACTACTATCATACAGTTTAACATTGTGGAAATGCACCACAGCGACCGTGTGAAGATGCAGTTCGGTATGTTCCAAGATATACCACGCGATCCGATATGTTTGGATCCTTGGCATCTTAGAAGGGTCGATGCCCAATGGGGATATGATAATTGGAAATTTTTTGCCAGAGAGTATTGTAGGATGTGGAAAAACCGAGCAGACCATATCTTACAATTTCCTGTTTACGAAGATGACGAGATTATGCAACACTCTTGTCAATGCATTGCTTTGTACCGGTCAGTGATAAATCCAGAAATGCATGTTTCTCACCCCCGCTATTTGGTCGACCCTCGCACACATTGGGGCCAACCTTTAGAGCCACAACAACAACCGCGACAACACTACCGCCAACAACAACCTCAACAACAATACCAACAACAACCTCAACACCACCAACAACAACAACAACCACACCAACAATACCAAAACAACCACACCAACAATACCAACAACCACCCCAATAACACTACCAACAACAAACCCAACATCCATCAACCTCCCACCAACCAACCCGACGATACAGGACCACCAACACTCAATCCCAACCCCAACCACAACCTGATTACCAACCCAACCAAATGCCCGACCCACAATTTTCATACTCACATATGCCACACACCCAAGTACAATACTCTGAAAAAGAGCATATGTCCAACCCCCCTATATGAGCCCATCAACATCTCACCTCAGCCCAGACACTAGCTTCCCCGAGGATTATTCCCCAACCAACCCAACATACCACCAATCATCACCGTACCAAACCCCCCACCATTCATATGCATACGAGTCTCCAAACACCCAATTTCCTTTTTACCCCACTCATTCACAATCCACATATACGGATGACGACTGCTATCGTCCCCAAATGGAACCTAACCCCCCATCACAACGACCAAGCTTTGAGAACATGAGAACACGTCTATACGAAAGTTGTACAACAAGCAATGCAGATCTTGAGGCATTCATGGATCCTGATCGCATTCACTACGGGCAGCCATCAACATATGCACAGGGGCCATCGACCCATCAACAGCCGAATCAAGAACCTCGCATCACACGAGTTAGGAGAGGACACGCACGTGCGTGGTCGTCTACAAGTCCCGGGTCGCCGGGAATAAATTTATGTAATTGTTATTCGTTGTAATGATAATTTATAATGCAAGTTTTATTTCACAACATTTGTCTTGCACTTTAATTTAAATGAAAAAAAATTTTTTTTACCTAATACACTTAGGCACCATCTAAGATGGCTTTTCTCATGTGATTTACACATAGGTGTCATCTGAAATGGCTTTTAGAAAAATTTTACATGGAGCGCCATCTTGATTGGCTCTTGTTACAAATCAATGCAAGAGCCATCTCGGATGGCTCCGCTGTATGTTAAACCAAACATAATTATTTAGATAATTAATTTTAATACATAGTTATTTGTGTTTTTTTTTAAACATGGTGATTGAAAAAAAAAAAATTCATGGTTCCACTTATAATGTAATGGGCGAGTACAGAATAGGAAGCGAGAATTACATGTATCACATCATACTCATTTTGAAGAATTGAAATAAATTACTAAATAAAGGATTGAGTATTTCTCATTCTGTACATAGAGATGAGAAGATAATTAATATTTCACCAATCATTCCACACCCTCTAACTTATTCTGCACCCTCTAACTTTCTATGATCCTCTTTATGCGGACAAATAGAAATATTTTCAATTAGGTCTCTCTCCTTCGTGCCTCTTTTTAGTCGTGCAAATGTAGGATGAGTTATAATGTATGCTTGATTATTTTTCACTGTTGAATATTTTCGCTCATGACAATAATTGATATAAAGCCTGTCATAACTACTACTATTCTCATCTCATATTAAAAGATTACAAAACTCGACTCTTATAAGCGAAAGAACTATAGGTCGCAATTTACACTTCTCACTTATGTGGGTTAGTACATGATAATAATAATTATTATTATTTTAATAGAGTACACTATAACATATTAATCTTTTTTTTCTTAAATACAGGGACTTACACTAATTTAATAGTAAGTACAAAGTATCATCTAAAAATAATACAAAAAATAGACAAATGAATTTTTCTATATTTGACACTTTGGTTGTATATGTTTACCCAACTTACAAGATAAATATTTACCATAATTTTAATATATTTGTAAATTAAAAAGAAGTGTTATTCATGCAAAAACATGATATTTTTTTCTCACACATCATCCTTCCATGTCCATGTTTAGCACTTTCTATCTTGAGAAACCCCCGTTTTAAACTTTGACCTTTTGTCCAACGTCAAATTTGAAGAGACAGCCATGCAAAGATCTATGAACATTCATTGCATGCAAAAAAAAACAACCCTAATTGTATCTCTCTTTCTCTCTCTTGTTTCAGGTGTTGTCTATTTACAAAAACACATTATCAATTAAATATTTTGAATTGTCGTTTCCATGTAACTGCAATTCTGCGACAATAATATTACGGTGAAGCAGTCATCACACGTTTTGTGTTTGACAGCTACATCAATTATATTGTAACAGTCGCAACCATATTAGTTTTTTTTTTTATAATATAACCATTTTTATTATTTAAATAAATCAATGGTCTTTTTGGAAACATATGAACGGAAACAAATTAGAATGGTTTCTTCATCATGTTATGGTTTCCATTTTCTTTTTCTTTTATCTATATTTTTAGGATTTAGCACATTAGTATTGGGTGGAAATTTCAACACCGATTTTGATAATCTTTTTGGAGATGAAAGGGTTGAAATAAGGAATGATGGCAATAGCATGACCCTTACATTGGATGAATATTGTGGCTCAGGCATTGTGTCCAAAAATAAGTATTTATATGGAAGATTTGATATGGATATCAAGCTTGTTCCAGGAAATTCTGCAGGAACTGTCACAGCCTATTATGTATGTCAAAGTCATATATATTATTATGTTTATGTATTTATAGAGATTTTTCATAAACTATTATTGATAATTTTATATATTTGGATGTGCAGCTAAGCTCTGTAGGAGCACAACATGATGAGATTGATATAGAGTTCTTAGGAAATTTGACTGGTGAACCCTATCTTCTCTCAACAAATGTATACGCCGACGGTGTTGGAGGTCGTGAAGTTCAATTCTATCTTTGGTTTGATCCAACAGAAGACTACCACACTTATTCCATTGATTGGAACCCTGAACGTATTATGTAAGTAATAATGTATATATCTATATTATGATTTTAAATTTCGGTTGCATTATGCCTATGTTAGGTGGTCACACTTAACTCTTTTCATATTTTTATTAGTATATGTTTATTGTTTTTGTAGAATTCTTGTGGATAACAATCCTATAAGAGTGATGCTCAATAGGCAAAGCATTGGTGTTCCATTCCCTACAAAACGACCAATGAGAATTTACTCAACTCTCTGGAATGGAGACTCTTGGGCAACAAGATGGGGTGAGGTGAAGATTGATCTATCCAATGCTCCATTTATAGCTGGTTTCAAAAACTTCAATGCTAATGCATGCATTGCAAAGGAAGGTAAAAGTTGCAAGGGTTTCAATGCTGGAAAATATAGAGGTCTTGATATTGAAAGCAAGACAAAAATGAAAAAAATTCTTTCGAAATGGGTAGTTTATGATTATTGTAGTGATTTGAGACGTTATGCTCACGGTCTTCCATATGAATGTCGGAAGGAGAATATATTACAACTTAATTAGAGGGTAATGAAAATCGATAATATCATGAAGGAAAAATTGGATTGACTATGCCTTATGTAAGATGTAGTCATATATTTTAATATGTTTGAATTTCCATGGAAATTTTATCATGGTGATTTTAAAGTTAATGGCATTTTCTAGACTTAACACTTTTGATAGATGTAATTGAGTGACTTTATAAGTAATGGATGGTTTTGTTCTTACAATGTTTTCTAAAGTCAATAAGTGTCCCACATTTAAACATTTCTTTGGAGTTCAAGATTTTTTTTGGTATCGTTATAGGAAGAAAAATTCAATTTATAACTTGAATGGTCTTGGGAGCAAGTGGAGTATGACAAAGAAAACATAGTAGTAGGAGAGAAATGATCTATAAATAACACACTGATTAATGAAAATCAATTCTGCATTTCAAAGAAAAAGAGCACAAATAAAATATAAATATGTCGAGTTGTTTCATAGTCCTAATGTCATTTGATAATTTCGAAAAACAAATAAATAAATAAACATTTGTTTGAACTTTTACTTGCATATTTATGAAAAACAGATAAAAGGATTGAAAACCACCAACCAATATACAATGATCATGCCAAGACTAGACTGAAATCTTGTTGTTGAATATTTAGTTAAGTGGTAGAAGGTTAAAGGAAAACCATAGGGGCCCAAGAAATTTCCGATCATAGTCTAGTGTGTATCAAAACTAATGACCAAAATTGGGGACTGAGTCCTTTAAATTCCATAATTGTTGGTTGAACCATCCTGGATTTTTGAACTTTGTAAAAATAGAATGGGATTCTTTTGAGGTGGCAGGGAAGAGTTTTGTGGTTAAGGAGAAACTTAAATTTCTAAGGGTGGAGTTAGGTGGTAGAATAGAGAGGTGTTTAAGTAGGTAGATTTGAGGGTTGAAGATGTTGTTAAGGATATTAACCATATAAACATACAAATGTTAGAGGATGAGTATAACAACATTAAGAATGGAGGGATAGGATGAGGAAATCTTCAGATGAATTCTAGAATAGTATTCAATTGCAGGAGAGTTTGCTTAGGCGGAAGTCAAGACATAGGTGGATTACAAAACGGGATCTCAACTCAAAATATTTCAGTTAAATAATGCAAGATAGATCTAGGAGAAATGCAATTCTGTCATTATTTATTAGTGGTGGCAGGTGTTGGAAAAAATCAACAATAAGGTGGCTAAGTTCTTTGAAGAGAAGTTTGTGGAATCCTATTTGGCTAGACCAGGGCTAGATGGTGTATATTTTAAACAACTTACTGTTGCAGAAAGGCTAGGTCTTGAAGAATATTTTACCAAGGAGGAGATTAAAAGTGTTATTTGGAGAGTGAATGTGACAAGAGTCTTGGAACTGATGGCTTTAATTTTTCATTCCTAAAGAAATGTTGGCACATGGACATTTCAGGAGTGAATGCCCCAAGCTACAAAGAGAAAAATCAAAGAAAAGATTTGAGAAAAAGAGAGGAATGATGGCCACCTGGGATGATTCAGAATCTTCTGAAAATGAACATGTAAACCTAGCTTTTATGGCAACTACAGAAGATGACTCTACTTCTTAATCTGAGACAAAAGAGGTATTTTCTGATCTAACTAGAACTGAATTAGAAGATAGTCTATCAGAACTTCTGGAAATTTATAGTCAGCTCAAAATCAAATACAAGAAACTCAGAAAGAATCTTGTATCTGAAATTGAGCAATTTAAGGCAGAAAAATTTGACCTTAAAGAAAATAATATTAAACTTAAAAATGATTTTCAAAATGCTCAAAAAGTTTCCAGCTCAGATAGTGCTTCAAGTTCCAAAGATATTTTAAAAGAATACGACTATAGCTTTCAGAAGTTTCTGGCTAAAAACATAGATAGAAGCAAGATGGCTTCAATGATCTATGGAGTTAGTAGAAACAATAAAAAGGGATTATGATATGAAACCCCCAGAGGGAAAGAAGCATATCAAACCAAATTTGTTGATGAAATGATTATCACATATAAATCACTGCACAAACAATTTGAGTTTGGTCACACATATGATATTAAATACACATCCTATAATGAAAGTTTTCATGTTAAACCAAAGTTCAAACAGAACTTTAGAAACCCTAACCAGAAAGGACCCAAAAAGTTATGGGTACCTAAGAAGAAAATGATTTATGTTGAAGATGTCCTTAACAGTCAATTTGAAACACCAGTCATGGTACCTGGACTCTGACTGCTCACGTCACATGACGAGAAGAAGGTATATGTTCCAAAGCCTGGAACATAAATCTGGAGGTGACGTGAAGTTTGGAGGCAACCAGAAAGGAAAAATCATTGGTTCTGGAACCATTAGCAATGGTAACCTCCCTTCCATATCTGAATATCTATTAGTAGACGGATTAGCGCATAACTTATTGTCCATAAGTCAATTAAGTGACACTGGTTATGATATTATCTTTAATCAAAATTCATGTAGAGCTGTTAGTCAGAAGGATGGGTCAATCCTATTTTCTGGAAAGAGAAAGAACAACGTTTACAAAATTAATCTTTCTGATTTAAAATCTCAAAATGTAAAATATCTTCTATCAGTAAATGATGAACAATGGGTCTGGCACAGAAGATTGAGACATGTTAGCATGAGAAAAATTTTATCAAATTAACAAACTCAATCTGGTCAGAGGACTTCCAAATTTGAAGTTCAACTCAGAAGTTTTGTGTGAAGCCTGTCAGAAGGGAAAATTTTCAAAACCATCTTTTAAATCTAAAATTGTTGTTTCTTCCTCTAAACCATTAGAACTTCTACACATTGATCTATTTGTACCAGTGAAAACTGCATCCATTAGAGGAAAGAAGTATGGATTGGTCATTGTAGATGACTACAGTAGATGGACACGGGTGAAGTTCTTGAAACACAAGGATGAGTCACACTATGTGTTCTCTAACATCTGCAATCAAATTCAAAATGAAAAAGAGTTTAGAATCATAAAGATTAGAAGTGATCATGGTGGTGAATTTGAAAACCAATTTTTTGAAAAATATTTTTTAAAAAAATGGCATTTCTCATGATTTCTCTTGTCCTAGAACTCCCCAATAAAATGGAGTTGTAGAACGAAAAAACAGGACTTTACAAGAAATGGCCAGAACCATGATTAATGAAACTAATATGGCTAAACATTTTTGGGCAGAAGCTGTGAACATAGCATGTTACATTCAGAATAGATTTTCTATTAGACCTATTCTTCAAAAGACTCCTTATGAATTGTGGAAGAACAGAAAGCCCAACATTTCATATTTTCATCCATTGGGATGCACTTGTTATATTCTTAACACTAAAGAAAATCTGAACAAGTTTGATTCTAAAGCACAGAAGTGTATTCTGCTTGGATACTCTGAACGCTCAAAAAGGCTATAAAGTGTACAACACATAAACTCTGATTGTGGAAGAATCAATCAAAGTAAGATTTGATGATAAGCTTGGCCAACAAATACCAAAGTAGGTTGAAAACATTGCAGGTACATAAGTTCATGTCCCAACCTTTGAAGATATAGAACAAAAGGACAACTCAGAAGATCCTGCTGTTGAAGAAGTTATGAATAACCTAAGAATATCAGAAGAACCTTCTCACAAAAAATATCCAAGAATCACACCAGCACATCCAGAAGATGTTATCATAGGAAAGAAAGATGATCCTATCAGAACTAGGTCCTCCTTAAGAAATAATGAGGAGTCACTTTTTGGTCTAGTTTCTATGATTGAGCCAACTTCTGTAGATGAAGCCCTTCAAGACAATGACTGGATAATTTCTATGCAAGAAGAACTGAAGCAATTTTACAAGAAATGATGTGTGGGATCTTGTTCCAAGGCCTATAGGATTTAACATTATTGGAACAAAGTGGGTGTTCAGAAACAAGCTAAATGAACAAGGAGAAGTTGTCAGGAACAGGGCCCGATTGGTAGCACAAGGGTATAGTCAACAAGGAGGTATTGATTATAATGAATCCTTTTCTCCAGTTGCAAGGTTATAGTCAATTAGATTACTAAGTTCTTTTTTTGTTCAACATATAATTACCTTATATCAAATGGATGTCAAAAGTGCATTTTAAATGGCTATATAGAAGAAGAAGTTTATTTCTGTCAACCTCTTGGTTTTGAGGATTCAAAATTTCCAGAACATGTCTTTAAACTCAAAAAATCTTTATATGGGTTAAAGCAAGCTCCCAGAGCTTGGTATGAACGTTTAAGTAATTTTCTTTTAGAAAATAATTTCACCAGAGGAAAAGTGGACACAACTCTTGTTAAAAATGATATTTTGATATTCCAGATTTATGTAGATGATATTATTTTTGGTACTTCTAATGTCTCTCTTGGAAAAGAATTTCCTAAGTCTATGCAGGCAGAGTTTGAGATAAGCATGTTGGGAGAATTGAAATTCTTTATGGGAATTCAAATTAATCAATGTTCAGAAGGTACTTACATACATCAAACCAGGTATGTCAAAGAACTTCTGAAGAAATTCCAATTATCAGAAAGTAAGGAAGCAAAGACCCCAATGCATCCCATGTGTAATTTGGGAAAAGATGAGGTAAGTAAGAAGGTAAATCAGAAGCTCTGGAGAGGTATGATTGGATCTCTTCTTTATCTAATTGCGTCTAGGCCAGATATTATGTTTAGTTTATGTTTATGTGAAAGATTACAATCAGATCCTAGAGAATCTCACTTAACTTCTATTAAGTGAATTCTAAGGTATCTGAAAGGTACTACTAATGTTGGATTGTGTTACAGAAAATCAATATAGTCAGAAGTTCTATTTTATATGAATATTCTAGTTAACATCTATTAATAAGTTTGAAGAGAAGTTAAGTTAGAAACCATATCTAGAAGTTCTGAAACTCTTCAAAATGTTTCATTGCTAAGTATGGTCAAAAGTTCATTAGATCAAACAGTTGTAACATTGTAACCTAGAAGTTGAACATGTGTTCAAAACTTTCTAGGTTACCCACATACTAGCTATTGACATGAAATCCCTATGTAATTCATATCTCTTCAAATCTCAAACAATAAGAATCTTCGCTTTCCTTAGTTGCACGCCCAACCTAGAACCTCTTTCTTTTTAAAACATCCATGGATGCATCATTTTGTTTTTAAGTTTTTAAGTGTTTTGTTATTTCTGTATTTTTGACAATATTCTGTCCTCGTACTCCTTCATTAATATTATAAGTATTTCGGCTTACTATTCAGTATTTTTTAAACTTATGCATTTTTTATTATGACAAAAGGGGAAAATCTTGAGATTTTGAATTGATAAATCATAGAAATTACCAGGACTAAATGTCAAACATTTCCACATTTCTAAAAATATACCAATCTACTTGCAAGTATGCGAGAAAAAGCTAAGGTCTCAAAGAAAATTAGAAAAGCTCAAAAGACCAAGTTCTGAAATCAACACTCTGGAAGAAAAGAAAAATCTCAAGGAAGTTCTACCTTGCAATAATTTCTTTTTAGTATTTAGTTCAGGGGGAGATATTTTTTTTATCATATACAAAATTTCTTAAACCAAAATCTAGACATTTTTGTCATCATCAAAAAGGGGGAGATTGTTAGAACAAAGTTTGTTTGTAATCATATCTTAAAGTTTTGATGATAACAAGTATAATAAATTTTGTATAAAAGTTATGATCTTCTGATAAATATGATACTATGACATGCATATGTTTAGTTTCAGAAGATGTTCTGACTCAAGCCCTTAAAATGGAACGTTACACTATGTTGAGCAGAAGATGAAATTAGAAGATCTAAGGAAGATCTTTTGGAACACGCACGCTGTAAAGAAAAGTTCTAAGTGAAGATTAAAATACAAACTCTGATAGAAGAACCATATGTAAACCTCTGATAGAAGATGTGTTCAAAAAGTTCAGCTAAAGCAAATTATCCTACTAAGCTAAAATGGCTAAGTACTTGAGTGGCTCAATTTTCAAGAGTCATTGATTAAGGAAAATCACGTGAAGTTATGCATTCTTAATTACTCTTTCCAGTATTCAAGACATGCTACCATGCAACAGAAACATTCTGGAAGTACTATATAAAACATTCAAATTCAAAGGATAAAAATAACAATCATCTTGAGTAAACTTACGCTGCCAAAATAAAAGTCATTCTTATAATCGCCATCTGAACCTTTGAGCTAAATAGTTTTGTAAACTTCACGTTGTGAAGAAAAGCTTTTAGAAGCAATATTGTACAATCGTTAGAAGTTATTCATTTGATAGTTGTTCCTTGAGATACCGTCGGTCGAATTTCGAGAGGGCTAAGACTAGTGAGTCTTAGAGGAAGTTAGTCACACCAATTGGCAGTGCATTATTCTTAGTCACAAGAGTTGGTTGTGCGTAATCTTTTGATTATAGTGGATGAAGTCCTTGTTGAGAGAGGAAAAATCACCTTGAAGGGATAAAACACCACTCGCTACTTAGTTTGTTGTTTGGGTAAAAGAATTAAAAATAAGAAAACTTATTCAACCCCTTCTAAGTGTTTTCCAAACCTTCAAGTTTGTGGTGAGTTTTCCGTAAGGCATTTTGGGAGGAGAAGATAGAGTAGATGTTGGTGCCAAAATGGTTCAAAAACATAAACAAAAGATGAGTTACCTTTCTTTTTGCGCTTTATATTGTTTATGAGAGGTTCCTTCATCAATTGTTATCCTCTTGGATTTTCGACAGAACATCCATGAATATCTAGAATATTGATCAAATCTTCTTTAAAGATATTGAATATCAAATATCGTTACCATCTTCTTTGAAGAGATTTTCGACCATGGGTTTCTTTTGGGAGAGCTTTTGATTTTCATCTTCTTGATATTTTTACATTGAGAGACTTCCCAATGATTAGGTTCAGATCATCTACTATTTTGGCTTCACTGATCGATCACCGATTCCCTCGTAATATCTTAAATAAGCCTTCCCAGGTATCTAGTCTCTTTGGTTCTTTCTCCTTCTCTTGTTTCCTTGACACTTGTCTTTAGATGGTTGAAAAGATTGAGGAAGATGAATTTTTGTTTTGTTGTGATGTAGAGTAGGAACGTCGATCAATGTTGCCAATCAAGTAACTTGAGGGTTTCATGTGATTGATGAACCCGAATTATCTTAGCCCAAATTCAAGTGGTCCTTCACATCTTTGATTTTGTTCGATAATTGCCTGTAAAATTACTTGAGAAGCCTAGCTAGGTAAGAGCCAGTTTCTCAACCATATCAAGACATTTGACTTCATTGCCATCATGACCAATAAGTTCTCCAATGAGATCTTCAAGAATAACTATTTTCTTCCCAACACATATGAAGTAACTTGATTTTGAGAGGATGAAGCGTGAATCTAGAATTCTTTCACCAACTTTGGAAAAACTATACCAATCAAATGATACAAATAATGAGACCACCCTTGAAATTCTACTTCTTCAAGGAGATCATGCACTTTTTCCTTCATGCTTTCAAAATCCACAAGAAATTCACAGAGAACTTCAAGACTATTGCAGGAGTGAGAGCGTTCTATGAGGATCGGTGACTCTTCGTTGGAGATGGGTTGAGGTTGTTGTTGTTGTGTGGAAGGAATGATGAAGCCATAGTTCTTAGACTTAGCGTTTTGAGAGAAAGAGAAAGATTGAAAATGAGGGTTTTCAAAGATTTGAGTAAACGATGAATTTGAAAAAAAGAAAGTAATATAGAGAAATAATTTCTTGAAAACATGCAATTAAGTGTCTTTAAGGTCCAAAATAATTAGGAAAATAAAGATTTGCGACAATGGAGATAGTGTGTAGATTTAGAAACATTACCGATGTGACCACCTCAATGCATCAACTCAAATGTTTTCTCTATCATTTTGAACACGTGTTCATTTTTGAGTTAGACTTAGTAATTAAGTTTGAAAAATTATGATTTGGTGAACTACATGCATCTATCTTGAGTTGAATCATCTTTCGGATCTTCTTCTAGATTCTTATTCATTTACCCACTCAATAAGTACAATTGATCAGATGTTCACATAATATTTAAACACATATGGATTTAAACATAATTCCATGCCGAGATGTCTCAAAATGAAATTGAACCTATCTTCAAAGGGGTTTTGTAAAAACATCAGCCCATTGATGGTGTGTGTCAATAAATTTTAATAAGACAATTCCCTTCTGAATATAGCCCCAAATGAAATGATGTTTAATTTCTAAATGTTTAGATCTAGAGTGAAACATAGGATATTTAGATAAGAAAATAGAAGAAGTATTATCATAGTATCCTACAAGTTTGTATTCTCGGATTTTCTATAACATAAGCCAAGATTAGTTGTAGATACTTGAGAACATTAGTGAGTTTCTCTAGGATCATTGGAATCTAACACGAGACAAACACTATATAGAATATCGTGTCTTAAGCGTTAAATATAGGAGAGATCAATCATACCTCTATAGATCTTCTTATCTACTTTCTTGCTTACCTCTTCCTTTTCCAACATACACGTGGGATGCATAGGAGTTTTAGCTGGTTGCTATCTGACATGCCAAATTTCTTATGAAGTTATTTAACATACTTACTTTGATGTATGTAGGTTGCTTTTGAGTTTGATTGATTTGAATTCCCAGAAAGAATTTGAGTTTTCCCATGAGACTCATTTCAAATGCTGTCTGCATAGACTTAGCAAACTCTCTCCCAAGAGAGATTTAGTAGAACCAAAAATTATGTCATCAACATAAATTTGACATATCAGAATGTCATTTTTAAATGTCTTACAGAATAAAGTTGTGTCCACTTTCGCTCTGGAAATATATTTTCTAATAGAAAATTACTTAGTGTTTCATACCAAGCTCTAGGAGCTTGTTTTAGACTGTATAAAGGTTTTTTAAGGTTATAAACAAATTTTGGATGTTTTGTGTTTTCAAAACCAGGGGGTTGGTGCACATATACTTCTTCATCAATGTAACCATTTAAAAATGCACTTTTTACATCCATCTGATAAAGTGTAATATTGTGATTAACAACACATGAAATTAAAATTCTGATAGATTCTAACCTGGCAATTGGAGCAAAGGTTTTTGTATATTATATCCCTTCTTGTTAACTATAACCTTGTGCTACCAGTCGAGCTTTGTTTCTGACTACTTCTCCTTGTTCGTTAAGCTTGTTTATGAAGAACCACTTAATTCCAATAATGTTGAAGCCTTTTGGTTTAGGTAAGAGATCCCATACATCATTTCGGTGAATTGATTTAGCTCTTCTTGAATTTCCATGATCCGGTCATTGTCTTGAAGAGCTTCATCTCAATTTGGTTCAATAAAGGACACTATCGCATGAGAGATTCTTCAATTATGAATGTTGATCCGGTTCGATTGGGTCATCTTTCTTTCCCGAATCATTTATTCGGGATGAACTCGCTTACGGATGGTTTCTTGAATGGGTTCTTCAAATGTTTCTTTGTTGATTTCTTCAGAACCCGTTTCTTTGTCAAGACTATCTTCTGATCCTGAAATTCGAACTTCTATATCTGCAAGAGAATATTTTTGCTTTGACTTTTGAGGGCCAAGCTTATCATTAAATATGACATTAATAGATTCTTCCATAATTGTGTTTGATGTTAATTACTTTGTAGCCTTTTGAGTGTTTAGAATATCCTAACATTAAACACTTTTGTGCCTTAAAATCAAATTTATTCAGATAATCTTTTGTACTCAGAATGAAACAAGTACATCCAAAAGTATTAAAATAAGAAATGTTGGGATTTTTGTTCTTCCACAATTCATAAGGAGTCTTCTCCAGAATAGGTCTTATAGAGATTTTATTCTGGATATAACACGTTGTGTTCAACGTCCCAACAATGTTTAGAAATGTTAGTATCATTGATCATGCTGGGCCATTTCTTGTAAGTTGTTTTTCGCTACAACTCCATTTGTTGTGGGTTCTAGGACACAAAATCATGAAAATACCATTTTCATTAAACATTTCAAAATCTTTATTTTCAAGTTCTCCATGATCACTTTGACTTTTACAATTCTAAACTTTTTCATTCGAATACATTATAGAAGTTAGCAAACACGAATGAGACTCATCCTGTGTCTTAAGAACTTTACCCATGTCCAATAGTCATCTATGAGAAATACTTCATATGGTTTTTATGATCCAAATAGATCATGCGAAGTATTGATGGCTTAGAAACAACATTTTATGATTTAAAGAGGTTCTAAATTTTCGTCGTCACACAAAGCATCGCTGAACTTCAAATTTGGAAGTCCTCTGGCTAGATTGAGCTTGTTAATCTGAGATATTCTTATCATACTAACATGTAGTAATCATTTGTTCCAGGCCCATTGCTCATTGTTCACAGACATAAGGAATTTAACATTCTGACTCTTATGTTCAGAAAGTATGATTTTATAAATGATGTTTTTCCTTTTACCATTAAAGAGGATTGTTCCATTTTTTTGACTAACAGTTTTACAAGACTTTTGATTAAATATTATATCATAACCGTTATCACTTAATTGACTTATGGATAACATATTATGCATCAATCCATCTACTAAGAGAACATTAGTAATAGAGGGTATAGAATTGTTACCGATAGTTCCAGAGCCAATGATTTACCCTTTTGGTTGCCTCCGAAACCTATGTAACCACCAACTTTATGTTCCAGACTTTGGAACATATGCTTTCTTCTCGTCATGTGTCAAGAGCATCCAGTCCAGTACAAGATGGTGTTTCAACTTTGCTTTCAAAGACATCTGCAACATATACTATTTTGTCCTTAGGTACCCATATCTTTTTGGGTCCTTTTTGGTTAAAGTTTCTAAATTTATGTTTGAACTTTTGTTTAACATAATATTTTGTATAATATGACTCACTGTAATACGGTGGAATAACTGACTTGTTTGTTTTGCGTTTTATGGAAAATGTTGGGGATAGCAAGAGTCGCCACCGACTTTTCTTTTATCCAATTAAGGGAAGGCGAGAAGAACAGGAAAAGACCTTCGTTAGATTACGATGTACGGAGGCGGTTATGAAAAGGTATTAGCACCCTTTCCATCTGTAGTTATCTATGGGCTCTGAATTGCTTAGCTCACTTCATAAATTGCTTTTTGAGTGTGTTTGAAAAGACGTTTTTGAAAAAGGAATTTCGCTTTGACTTTGTAATGATTTTCTCTAGAATGTATACGAAGTGTTTGGAAATGTTTTATGTTGGAAAAGACTTTTTAATGATTCACACTGGAATGTATACAAAGTGTTAGAAAAGTTTTTGAAAATAGTGTGAGGTGTAAAAAGTATTTTGATAGATATGAGCAAGCAAAAGAGTCTTATTACCTACTCAGAATGGTTGTTTCCATGTTATTTCGTTTGCCTTTAGGGTAGCGCTATCCATACAATTAGTTGGTAGGTAACTCTATCCGTTGGATGTAAAGGGACATTCGAAGGGACATCGGATGGTCATAGAAGGCAACATGTAGGATACCTTAGCATATTCGTGGGACGATCGTCACTTTTCATGACAACAATCGAGGGATGAGATCATGTATTCGTAGGCAACATCGAGGGTCATCGAGGGACTATGATGATATATTTAGCGTCTTAGATAAGATATCCCTACGTTCCACGAACATGACCATGTATTAAATCGGGGCAACAAGAGGATACCCTAAAAGGGAGCATGTGTGAAAGTGTGTGTATTTAGATATTTTATCTTGAGATTTAGAAGTGATCTATGTTGTTTTAATCTTGCCATACATGCCTAGTTACTAGTAGTTAATATATGTACATAAATTAAAGTGCAGAGAAAGTAAAGTCGGAAACATAAATCCTACTCTATTACATGGCTTTGGGGCAAATACATAATAGGAGGTGCGGAAAGTAAAAGCGAAATGTAAATCTAGGCTATTACATGGAAAAAAGACCTTGCAACCTATACATCTTTTCTAGAATTTAAGTGCAGAAAAATAATATATTTTTGGTTTTTTTGGAGGTTGATTTTAGTGAAAAGCCTAATTCTAATTAATTAGTTTTAATTAAAAAAACTAGAAATTTTATGTTTTTTGTGAGAACTTCTGACGGATTTGACCTAAAACTTTTGGCTCACTCTTTTCCAGAACTTCTAGAAATTGGGTCATCGTTCCTTGCCAGAAATTCTAGGGACCGCGCTAACATACCTTGCCAGAACTTTTGGAAATCGCTCCTTCCAACACATCTGTGTTATCGTTCCTTCTAGAGCTTCTGGAAATTGTTCCTCGGAGCTTGAAACACAATATTCTTGTTCCTTCGAAGCACGAAATTGTTCCTTCAGGAGCTTACGAATTTTTCCTTCGAGCTTGGAAACTGTGTTGTTCCTTCGAGCTTAAAATTGTTCCTCTGAGAGCACATGTATTGTTTTCTTCGAGCTTTTCGAAATTGTTTCCTTCTAGAGCTTCTGGAATTTGTTCATTCTAGAGCTTTTAGAAACCTGTGTTA
Organism: Vicia sativa; assembly: GCA_021764765.1. Taxonomy (NCBI): domain Eukaryota; kingdom Viridiplantae; phylum Streptophyta; class Magnoliopsida; order Fabales; family Fabaceae; genus Vicia; species Vicia sativa. The sequence goes on from CM038794.1 coordinate 64,982,898, forward strand.
TTGTTCCTTCCAGAGCTTCTGAAAATTGTTCCTCCCAAAGCATCTGGAAGCCTGTGTGACAATTCCTTTCAGAACTTCTGGAACCTGTGTTAATCAGAAAAAATGTTAGAAAATCTTGGCAAAAGGCAGGGTTCGAACCCGTGCCTTTGAGAGAGAGTGACTTAGCGCGCGCATGGTGAACCACTGGGGCGGTGATACATCCATGTATTACAGTACACCCATAAATATATAAGTGAGTCCATGTTCTAGATCTTCTGATCTCTCTTAGCCTGAGACATCACTAGAGCTAGGGCTCCGGTCATCTTCTCCGACCTGCAATCATGTTAAAATCTGCAAAAACGCATCATTCAAAGCAAAATAGAAGCCCATATCGTATATTTGGGATCCTACGAACACACTGGTGGTGTTATTTTGTCCTAAAAACCCCTATATCATGAGCTTCGAAGCTCTCAAACAGTTTTCCTAACAATGGCAAATCCTTGTTCCTGCGTGTAAACTCACAACCAATGCATCAAAACATTTTAAAGTAACCTAATGATCATGAATGAATGTATGATAATAGTTTATATCATGTAAATCGAAGGTTATCAATTTCAAACTTTACCAAAAAACGGTGTAACGTCGTGAGGGTTGTTTTGGGTGCTTTGAACTCGTGTGAGTGCTTGGATCGACTTCTGGAAGCTTTAGAAGAATGAATGGATGGTGGAATGGCTCAAAATGGCTGCAAAAGTTAACTCAATTTTCAAGTTTGTATGAATTTTGGAGAGTTAGGGTTCTTTGTGGAAGAG
>CM038794.1:64983785-65137912 GCA_021764765.1 Vicia sativa
TTATTCAATTAATTCGGTTTTCCAACACAAGTGCAATCTCTTTCCTTTTCTCAAACTTGCACCTATTTTCATATTTTCTTTATTTTAATATTTTATATTATTTTTAATTATTTTCATATTTTATTTACGCATTAAAAACCATCAAAAATTAATTTTCTTTTACATTATTTTCATAAAACCTTTATTTAATTTATAAAATTAAAAATACAATTTTGCATGCATATTTATTTTATTCATATTTTGCATTTAAATCACATTTAATTAGTTCTTAATTATTAAATTGCATCCAAAAATCCCAAAAATTTATTTTAGTATATTTATATTATTTCCGATGTAATAATTTTCTCATATAAAAATTTGCATTTTTCTAACATTTTTCTCTTATTCGATTCATCTCGTATTTTAGAGTTCTCATTCTTCTGTGTTGATCCGATTCGAACGATTCTTGCTTTATCATTTTACTTTTTTCAATAATGCTGTCTATGGGATGTAATAGTTTAAAATTAGGTCTTTATTTTCCGTAAGTTTAAATTATGTATCTACCCCAAAGCCTTGTAATAGCGTAGGATTTACCTTTCGCATCTTTACATTCCGCATTTTACTTTCCGCACCCTATCAATTGCTAGTAACTAGGCGTATGGCAAGATAATAATGAACTTAGCCCACTACTTTGCAAGATAAAATATCTCAAATCAACACACTTCTTTCACACATGCACCCCTTAGGGTAATTCTCTCTCGTTATACGAATTCAAATGGTCATGTCCCTCGAGCGTAGGGTATTCTAGAACCGTTGCCTTCAAACAAATCATCATAGTCCCTTCGATACAAAGATCATAAGACCCACGATGTCGCCTACGAATACATGATCTTGACCCTCGATTGTTGCCTACGAAAATGATGATAGTCCCGAATGCTAGGATACTTCCTACAAGTGCCTTCAATGACCATCCGATGTCCCTTGAATGTCCGCACATCCAGCGAATGGAGCTACCTAACTAATAGTGCAGTTAGCGCTATTCTAAAGGCGATAAAACAACACGAAAACGACTAATTAAAGTAGGTAATAAGACTTTTAGTTGCTTGCTCTCAAAATGCTTTTCACACCTCACACTTTTGTCAAAGTTCAAACTCTTTTCAAAACAAAACATTTCCGAACACTTTGTATACATTCCTACATGAGTCATTACAAAGTCAAAGCGAAATGCCTTTTTCAAACATTTTGTCAAACACACGAAAGCAATTTTAAAAAGTGATCTAGAGCAACTAAGAGCCCATAGAATAGCGTGGATGAAAAGGGTGCTAATACCTTCCCTTTTCATAACCTTCTCCTTACTCGAGAATCTAACGAAGGTCTTTTTCGTACTTTTACCTTCTTAATTGGATAAAATAAAAGTCGGTGGCGACTCTTGCTATCCGCATTTGCGATACAAAACACTAAAAGTCACTCACCGTGTTACAATGGCGACTCTGTGGGAGACACCTAAAGAAGAATGCCTTAAGGTTTTTAGATCACCTTTATTGCTTTTTTTGACTTGCCTTTATCTTTAAGGGTTGCTTGGGTATTATATTGTTGGGGATCCTACACGGATCCGGGTTTCCTTTTAGGTAAGTAGCAATAAATCATCGCGACCGCTAGGCATTAACTAAGCGGTCAACATGATGGCTACGTTAGCGTGACTTTTGGTTGTCCCGATACTCTTCATTCCCAAGTTGAGGATAGTATTTGGCTTCTGCGTGGTGTCATGCGCTAAACTTTTAGAACCTTAATTGACCCATCTTGGCCATTAGAAGGTAGTGAGATGGCGGCTTTGGTGTTGACCGAGGTTGGTTGATACTCGTGCTACGCTCATTGAGATCGGGCGACCACTTGGTAGTCGTATTGAAATAAGCCTACGAAAGATCAATGATGTGAGATTCCTAGAACCGGTTACTATTATAGGACGGGATGAACCAACTCAAACTTTTGGTGGGGTAATCACCTATACCTCATGCAAGCCTTAACCCTAGGCTCATTGTGTGAATTGTTTGTGTGCTAAACATGACATCATGACATCATTTGCATTGCATATCATTTCTAACTATTTCAAGGACCTAGGGATTTATCTTTGCTCTTTTGTAGGGATTATGGCTTCTAGAAAGACTATCCGAATCAACTTCATGGGTATACCTTCAACTCAAAGAATTGGTTTAAAATTCCGACCATGCTCGGTTCATCAAAGACATGGTTATCTACTTGACTTGGTTATCTCCGGTTTTGAAGAAGATATGATGCATGTCCTATTCGAGTTCTTCGATCCGAAACACCATTGCTTTACATTCCGGATTATCGGTTGGTTCCTACCTTGAAGAGTTCTCTAAGCTACTGGGATACCTATTCTTGACCAAATGCCATTCACGGTCTAGAAAGGTCCTAAATGCGACGTTGCATCCGCCTTACATCTTAAGCGCTCGGAACATTGAAGCCAATTGGGAAACTAGAAGTGGAGTTAAGGTTTACTTTCAAGTTCTTAATTAAGAAGCCGAGAATTCCTCAAAGTTATGAGTTTCCATGCATTTGAAAACATTGTGGCCTTATTAATTTATGGTTTGGTTCTATTTCCTAACTCGGATCAATTCATAGATGTCAATGCCATCAAGTTGTTCCTTACCGCAATCCATGCCTACTTTACTTGGAGATGTTCTATTCTCTCCACACTCGTACTACTAAGAGACAAGGAACTCTCGTGTTGTATCCGTTACTTTCCGGGTGGTTTATTTGCTTCCCTCCATCAGTTTGAAGAATGAACAAAGGTTGAGATGGTCTCAAGGTTGATGTCACTCTCTCATTCGAGATATCCGTTGGAGTCTTTTCTCTCAAAGGACTTCACCTTCATTGGTGTGGAGAATTCCCTAATGTACCTTACTTGGTATAAGGGGAGGTATTACTTATAACCCTTCTCTAGCTCTCACGTCAGTTTGGTTTTGCTCGAAGAGATGGTCCTCATGATATGCTTCTCCAGATATTGTGTTCGACTACAATCACGATCTCCCAATTACCGTGAGGTTCATACACGCAGGGCATGGTAAAGAAGACGATACCAAGACTTTGGGGCACCAGAACTCCATTCCTTGGGAACCTTACCTCAAATGGGTGCGAGCTCGAGCTCAAAACCTCATGATGCGATTCACGCTGTTCTACCGTAATTATGGAACTGTTGCTATGGGTGGCGTACCTATACCGTTCTCTATCCCGACATGCCTCTTGATTTTGAAGACTTGAAGAGATCTGGATTCAGCTCAAAGAAGAGAGGATACCTTTGAGCTCGGTTATACGCAAGTGAGAAGAAAGTGCTAGAGTTGACCAAGCTACTTCACGAGGAGGCGAAGCATCAACGCCTACCTCGGCACCAGAGGAGCGCCATGGGAGACTTAGAGCTTTAGGATTTATATGTTTTCTTTTATTGTTTGAACTATCTTTGTACTTAAAAGAAAAGAAAATAATAAAATACTAATAAATGTTTGTTCATTGCTTGTTTAACAAATTTAAATCTCTAAGGTCCTTGAAAACATTGCATTGCATTCGCATAAAATTGCATATCATAGCATAACATTGCATCACGGTACATTGAAGATTGGTTTTCTCATTTGCTCGCTATTTATTTTAGCGAAATGGCGAAACGATCATCAAAGATCTTCAAGCTCGAATGCTCGGTTTCAGGAGATGTTTACTTGGTCCAAGGCCAAAGATCGAAGAAGCTCATCAACGAAAGAAGAAGGTTGTTGGTCTCCTCAACATGGGCGGACCTACAAAGGTGGTCCTAAGAGGGTCATCGGATAGAGCTCTCGAAAGGAAGTGTCAAAATGAACAAAGTAACAAGGTAATGGTGGTGAAGGCGTCGACTGAGCTTGAGAAGAACTATGATGATGGCCTACTACGATGAGGATGACAAGTACAAGCAACTTGAAGACCGTTGAATCTTGTGGAAAACTCGAATGGGGTTTGAATTTTGATGATCCGAGTCTTGTCCACAGTGTTGATTCCTCCCAAGTTCAAAGTTCAACTTTGCTAGTATGATGGCATGTCTTGCCCTAAACATTTGAAGTCTATGTCCGGATCAATCCCTTGCTGTGAGAAAGTTGTGGATGCACTATTTTCAAGAGAGTTGTCCGAACTCGATTGGAGTGGTACTATCACTAGAAATGACCATATCCGTACTTGGGTGACTTGTGATGCTTTCTGACAATATGAGTACAATCTTGAATTGACACCCACTGCATGCAACTACAAAGCATGTCTATGGGTCGTGATGAGAAGTTCAAGGAGTATGCTCGAAATGGAGAGATTAGCGAGCGAGTTCAACCACCCTTGTCCAATAGGAGTTGGTTGATATGTTTATGGGAACACCGACGGCCCATTCTTCAATCATCGATTGGAAACTCTTCAGCCGGATTCAAGTTGATTGACGAGCGGCGTAATGAAGTTGGTATCAGAGTGGGAAGATTCGGTAGAGACATCTTCAATCTGCTTGAAGAGATCTTTTGGTGCTAAGAAAGAAACTAATCTTTGTGTGTAGTCGAGAAAAGCGAGCCAAGACCGACCGCGCTCAATCGTGGGGCGGTTGTAATCTCCAATCCTACATCGGCACAACCTCGTGAGACAACGTGGGTCGATGCGCCCGAGGCGGTTCACGAAGATCAACATGCCTTTGCCATGACCTTGCAACACATGTTGAAAGCGGTGATTACTGAGGATCCTCCTCAATGTCAACACTTCCTCCGAAGTACAATCCTAATGCTAAGTGTGCTTACCATTCCAATAGCCGGACATAGTCTTGATGATTGTTGGGCTCGAAGAACAAGATTCAAGATATGATTGAATCTAAGCGTTAATTTGATCCTCTGTTGAGACTCCGAATGTGATCAACGCGCCTATCTAATCATGACAAGGGTTCCAATCTTTGTGGGAGCGATACTTATGTTTTCAACATAGATGACTTGACCATCCCTCGATGGTATTAAGAAGAATTTGTTGGCTTGTCAACCCGGGATGCCCGAGAGAACTATCGTTGGTGCCCATCCGCGCACGATGGTTGTGCTTGGTTGAGAAGACGTGTTTAGTGCATGATGGATAACCGTGAGATACTATTTGAAACCACCGGTCGTGTGTGAAGAAATGTCTAAGTTGAAGATTGACAATGCGACAGCTACCATCGTGATGGGATACCTTGGGAAACCAAGTGGAAAGTATGATTTCATGGTGAAGTACTGCATCACGAGAGCTACAAGATTCCTATTGAAGATGTTAAGGCGGGGATGGGGTGACGATTTCCGAAGACTATCTTGATGTTAACACTATAAGATTTCCTCTGCGATCCGTGCCTAGAGTGGCACCTCTCATTATCACTTCTCCAAGATCGGTTCTATATTCCTCCGACAAAGCTATTCCTTGGAATTATGGGTGATGTTTACTATCATGGCGTCAAGCAAGACCCCGACCATTGAAGATCTTACAGTTGGCTACCATTCGACATTGACAACATCACGGATCGAGAAGTGACCGAGCCGGAAGGGTATTCTCTCGATATCTCTCCTCCAAAAGACACTGCGACTCATTTCGCGTTCGGCTATGCAATCCATTCCCAAGCTAGAGGAAAGAACGGTGACTCGTCCTGCTCACGACAGTACCAAAGGAAGTTCGAAGACACCTCCAAACAAGAAATGGAGGAAATTGAAGATCATCGGAGGAGTGACTACAATGTTGTAGAACAGTTGGGACAGACTCAGTCCAAGATCTCCATGCTTGCTCTGCTCTTGTGCTCACGAGGCTCATGCTAGCATGGTGAAGTTTAGAAGAATGCTCACATACCGCAAGACACTACCACCGACCGGTTTGAAGTTTGTATTGCTAGCGGCTGCCAACAACGGCTAGGCTTCTCCGATCTTGATTTGACTCTGCGGAAGAAACACAACAAAGCCTGCGCATCTCTGTTGAATGCAAGGCACTACATTGTCTCATGTTTTAGTGGATACCGTTACGCTCTAAATATCCTACAAGCCCTTTTGATCGACTTGATGTCGAAGGGTTGGTTTGAGACCCATGACATTATTGTGAGAGCCTTTGATGGTTCTAAGCGACGATTGCTTGGAGAGCTCACTGCACTGTTAAAGTCGGTTCCCGGACTTTTGACTCCACTTCTTTGTCATGGACATCCGTCCGGCTTAATCTTACTTGGGCGCCCTTGGATACATGGGGCAGGGCTATTACTTCTACCTTACATCGAAATACCCGGTAAGGGAAGGTTGTTATGTGCGGTGAAGAGTATATGGTCGATCATCTCGGTCATTCCGATACCTTGAGATGGAAGGTGAATTCTTCGAGACTCCCATCAAGATTTTGAAACAATCCCCATAGTCATGCACTGTGACTCTCCACCACTGAAGTTACACAAGTTCGCCTAGGATGGCCTCATGAAAGATGCTCAGCTGGTGAAGAAGGTAGCTCTATTTGGGGACAGCTCACGATCTTCCTTTCAAATTTGGCAAGGCGGTTTTGGCTTCCTTCAAGGGTCGAGAAGATGATATGCATGAGCGTGTCGGCCAACTTCCTTTCCGCGTTAGCAGTGGAATCCATGCTATAGAAGGCGGCGACAACGACTTCGACATCGACAAGTGGATCTTCAACTCCGGATCATGGGCTCAATTTGAAGGCGAAGGCGTCATACCAATCTCCTTTAGTCGGGACTAATTGCTCTTGTTTTGTTTTGCTTTTCGTGTTCTTTATGTTTGAATAATAAACTTTGAAAGCCTAGTGCCTTGCCCGGGGCATCATGGCTCGTTTGCGAGGGTTATTATCTATTGTTTGCGTGTTTTCATTCAATAAATTCGTTGGACTTTTGCATTCAATTGTTTGTTTTCTTTCTTTACTTTATCACCCTTCAAAAGCTATGTGTTTCTTACACACACCCACGTGGTACATGCAGAAATCACTCGAATCTAGTTAATATGACTATGCTATTGCTAAATATGACTTCAATAATCCGATCTACCAAGAAGATGAAAGTGAGGAAGATTGTGAAGTGCGAGAGAACTTGTCGACTGCTACAGAAGAAGCGAGTTATCACCACCATGAAAGCAAGTTGAGGTTGTGAATTTGGTCTTGACGAAGAGAAAAAGAGATCAAGATAGGAGGCGGGTCTTGAGGCAGTGTTAAAGAAAGGTTGGTTCAGATGCTACGAGACTACATTGAGGTTTTGCTTGGTCATACGAAGACATGCCGAGTTGGACATTGATATTGTAGTGCCGATTGCCAACAAAAGAAGGTTTTCTCGATGAAGCGAAAAGTTCGTCGCATGCGTCCCGAGATGTCGAGGAAAATCAAAGCCGAAGTTATGAAGCGTTCAATGCGGGTTTCTTAGTTGTTACTTCTTATCCACAATGGGTTGCTAATGTGGTGCTGTGCCAAGAAGGATGGTAAAATACGAATGTGTGTGGATTACGATCGAACAAAGCAAGTCCGAAAGATGATTTCCCTTCCTCATATTGATGTTCGTTGACAACATTTCGGCATAAGGTTTTCCTTCATGGATGGTTTCTCCGTTACAATCGGATCAAAATGGCTCACAAGACATGGAAGACTACTTCGTTATGGGGCACTTCTGCTACAAGGTTATCCGTTCGATTGAAGAACGCGGTGCTACTTATCGCCTATGGTGATATTCCATGACATGATTCATCACGAGATAGAGGTCTACATCGCGACATGATAGCTCGATCACGGGATGAAGAAGAACATCTTGATCATTTCAAAACTATTTGACGGGTTGAAGAAGTACAGTTGAGACTCAATCCTAACAAGTGGACCTTTGGGTCGATCGGAAAACTCTTAGGGTTTGTTGTTAGTGGAAAAGGTATTGAAGTTGATCCGCCAAGGTTAAAGCTATTCAGAGATGCCGACCCCGCCCAGAAGGAAGTCGAGGTTTCGGCCGACTAAACTACATTGCCGAGTTCATTGCACAAAGCGCTACTTGTGAGCCAATCTTCAAGTTACTAAAGAAAGATCAAGTAGTGGAATGGAATGACGATTGCCGATCGCTTTTGACAAAATCAAGGAGTACCTGAATCCTCCTATCACGATGCCGCCGCCAAAGAAAGACCTCTTATCATGTACTTGATGGTGTTAGAGAATTCAATGGGGTGTGTTGGGGCAACATGGCGAGTGCAGTCGAAAAGAGCATGCAATATACTACCTTAGCAAAAGTTTACCGATGAAACAAGATACTCTGAGAAAACTTGCAACAACTTTGGCTGCTCGCCGACTAAGGCGGTATATGTTGACTCACTACCTTGTTGATTTCAAGATGGATCCGATAAAATACATATTTGAAAAGCCATCTCTCGGAAGAATAGCAAGATGGCAAATGATCTTGACGAATATGACATCGGTACACTTCGAAGCGATCAAAGGAAGTGTAGTAGCCGATCATTTGGCTCATCAAGCCGTAGATGACTATCGATCTATGCGGTTAATTTCGAGACGAAGATGTTTTACTAGTTCTGATTGTGAAGAACCAGACGGACGAAGGACTCGAACAAGGATCCCGATGGACCATGGTCTTTGATGGAGCCTCAACGCACTTGGCAATGGCATTGGCGCCATCATTACATCTCCTGAGGACACACGCCTTTCACCGCCATTATGTTTCGGTTGCACTAACTACATGGCGAGTCGGCGTGCATCATGGGTCTTAAAGTTGCTATTGACTTAAGAATCAAGTTCTTACAAGTGTATGGAGACTCGACTTTAGTGATCGGTCGGATAAAGGCGAGTGGGATCGAAGCATCCGAATCTCATTCCGTATCGAGCATGTTGAGTTTGATCCCCTACTTGAAGAGATTACTTTTGATCATATTCCACGATAAGAGAATCGGTTGGCGACGATTGGCTACTATGTCGTCTATGTTCAAGGTTAGATGGGACAACGAGGCTCCCCGGATCATCATTGAGAAGTTCGACGAACATTGTTATGAGCTTGACACGTAAGAAGAAACCTTGGTACTATAACGTGAAGAGGTATCTTGAGACTCAAGAATATCCCGAGGGCATCTGTCAATGATAAGAAGTTCATGAGAAGATTCGCTTCAAATTCTTCCTCGACAATGGCATCTTATACAAGCGCAACCACGACTTGTGCTTACTCCGCGTAGTAGACGAAAAGACAATGCGTATCATGGAAGAGTTACGGCGCATTTGGTACCCATTCGGACATACCATGGCTAAAAGATTTTGAGAAGGTTACTATTGGTCCACCATGGAAGTCGATTGTCACCGCTATGCTCGATCTTGTCACAAGTGCGGTTATGCCGACAAAGTACGTACCTCGGTACCTCGAATGTTCTAACACTCCTTGGCCTTTTGCAATGTGGGCATTGACATGATTGGAGAAATTAAGCCTGACTTCCAATGGACATCGTTTCATCCTTGTGGCAATCGATTACTTTACCAAGTGGGTAAAGCGACCTCATTTGCATCGTTACCAAGAATGTTGTGGCTCGATTCATCAAGCATAATCTTATCGTCGATATGGCACTCCGAAAGAATTATCACGGATAATGGCTCTAATCTCAACAACAAGATGATCATCGAACTTTGCATGGTTCAAGATCAAACATCACAATTCTTCTCCTTATCGGCCTAAGATGAATGGCGTTGTGGAAGCCGCCAACAAGAACATTAAGAAGATTATACTGAAGATAGATGACTTACAAATATTGGCATGAGATGTTACCAATTGCTCTTCATGGTTATCGACTTTTACAGAACATCAACAGGCAACCCCTTCTCTCTTGTATATGGTATGGAAGTCGTCTTACCCAGGTTGGATACCCTCGACCGAGTCCTCCGGAGGCGAGTTAGGCGAAGCGATTGGGTCGACTCGCCTTGACCATATTAACTTGATTGATGAGAAGCGACTCGCGTCCATACGCCATGGACGATTTATCGAAGCGAATGATCGGAGCATTTAACAAGAAGGTCAAGCACCGAGTCTACCAAGTCGGTGATCTAGTAGTCAAGCGCATCATTCTTCCACAAGGTGATCCGGGGCAAATGGACTCCCACCTATGAGGGACCATTTGTAGTCAAGACAGTATTTTAGTGAGCTATGATACTTAGCACCATGGATGGTGAAGACTTCCCACCGTGAGCGAGACATAGTCAAAAATACTACGATGAAATAGACCCGCTAGGTCGGTGACCTAGGCAAAATAAGGGCATCTGGCGAACCAAAAATTCGGGCAAAAGTTAAGGATATATACAAAAGATGTACACCGGCAAGTCGAAAACACGAAAGCGGCTTGGGCAAAAAGGTATCCGGTAGCGAAAACCCGAAAGGGCGGTCTAGGCAAAGTTAGGGATTTAAGCGTCGACTATGTCTCTTCGGATCACCGCTTCTAGACTACTATCAAGCATTCAAGATTCAAATGGCGAAGATCACCTACTCACTTTCTCTTGTGACAAGGAGATGAGATGAAAATATATGAGTACTAGCATAGTTGGAACTTAACGAGATTGTTTCCGCATGGCTTTTACCTTTCTTGTGTACAAACTACTGGCCATACGCCACATTTCAAATAAGCGCAAATTCTTTCTCTTTACAATTCTTGTTATTGTGTTGCAATAAGTCCAACGTTTGCTTTGAATGACTATATGCATTTGACAATAAAAATCTAATCGCAAACATACGAAAAGTGAACATACAAAAGCTTACTACAGCTCCGTGAATTGGGACGACGAAGAAAGTCACCAAAACATTCCCAGAGCATGATCCCTACAAAGGTATCACTCACAACACAACTTCCCCAGCAGAGCAAAAGGGAATCCACGAGCCGCAATTCCACCCAACTAAGTAAAGTTACATCAGTCTCCAAGCAGTAACACCTCACCCCCAGTCAAGGTATTTATCCCGGATATCTCTCGCCTTTTCCTTTCTCCCCAACAGTATCCGACCGAAACTTGGTCGATAGTGCATCGGAGGAACCTACATCTTCATTCCCACCGGAGATTTCAACGGGCTCCAACCGGTCTCCCAAAGAACCATCAAACGCCTCCAACGAGATCTACACCAAATCCCCATGAGCGCCTCCTAAATTTCCTCACAGGATCTACATACGAATCCCCAATGATCGCCTCCCGCACTCTCCTCACAGGTCCATATATGAGATCTCCAACAACGAGCCTCTCAAATATCTACCTTCCTCAACAATATCTAGGCCCAAGACTTGGTCAGATAGTGCATCGGAGGAATCCAGGGTATCTTTCTTCTCCTTCAAAAGCAGGGACTTCCACCTACTCAATTCCCCAAGCAGGAGTCAGAAATCCTCAAACAGAACATCCGCATCTTCTTCAAGATGGATATGTTTTGAAATACCACAACATCTATCATTCATACATTACTCATAAAGTCATAATTCATGCATATGTCGTTCATATACACTGTCATGCATCATACTTTGCATAAAACTAACCAATATTCTATCAAAGTTCCTCTTGTTTTCTCCAAAGCAGTAATGTCACTTCGGCCAAAGCAGGTCGAGATTAAGCCCGAATCGACGGGAAAACTATCTGAAAGACCGCCCTTGGTTGTCCTCCGACGACTGGTCCAGGATTAAGCCCCGAGTCGACGGGAAAACTATCTGAAAGACCGCCCTTGGTTGTCCTCCGACGACTAGTCCAGGATTAAGCCCCGAATCGACGGGAAAACTATCCGAAAGACCGCCTCGTTATCCTCCGATAACGGGCAATGGATCAACACCGATGCACAACAGGAAGCTATCCACATTTTTGCCAACTACTACCTCCCCGAGTAATCGGCACGAAGATTTATTCGATCCTTCTTATTATCAACAAGAACTATAGAGTCTAATGCGACTCGGTTGCCGGATGGCATCTTAAGCCCATCTCCGATTACTTATCGTGTTTCTCCACTTTGAATGCATATATGGTTAAAAATCAATGCAAACCAATAACTTCATTCAAAAAATGGACACGAAGTCTAACGTGACGACTCCTCGGATGGCATCTTAAGCCCATCTCCATGCTCCTTCCAGAACGACTACAGAGCCTAGCGACGGCTCACTCCCCAAATCGATCTTTCCAGATGGCATCTTAAGCCCATCCCGTCAATTCCCCTATCGACATTCTCGAGTCTAGCGATGACTCATCCCCAGTAGTATCCAACTTCTCCAAATGGCATCCAGCCCATTCCGCATCATCACCAACAATGAGTGCAAATTTTCGTGTATTCGAGTGTTCAATCATCTTCTACCTCCAGTCACGAAGACAAGCGTGTCAATCTAACCCTCCAAGACAAGAAGATTGAACAGGCGGTTGTCATACCCCAAAATTTGCCCTCCATCCACTCAAGAGATTTCATACATTTATACTCAAAGATTCCTCAAGAGTTGATCGGACAAACTCTCTCCTAGACAATCAACCCAAACTAGGGTTGGTATCCCTCAGTCAAGATGGACTTCCAACATCTCCAATGGTCTTCATGCCTCCTCATATGCTTCAAAGATTCTCCATGTCAAGTTTTAAGCCTTACAAGTCAAGTTTCCTCGATAATTGCTCGATGGTTGAAAATCGCTTGTATTGGACAAAAAGTCAATTGTGGTCAACATACAGTCAAACTTCATGATTTTTGGTCAACATACTCATTTTTAAGTAACATTCATCATTTGATCAAGGGTTGATCATGATTCATCAAGAAAACTCAAGATTTGCTCAAAAGTCAAACTTTCTAAATTAGGGTTTCTAGGTGAAAAGTCAACTAAACTTTGACTTATCATAACTTTCTCATACTTTCTCAGAAATTTTTCCACCACCTCTTGTTTTGAAGGAAATTCAATTCTCTACAACTTCATGTCTCACAAGAATGTCCAAAAAAAGCTTCATTTGAGAGGTATAGCTCAAAACATTACAGGTCATTTTCAAAGTCAACTTTTTGTTTTGAAGATATATTGAGCATGGAAACTCCAATTGATATGAGACCAAAAAGGTTGGTTAGAGGACTCTTAGAGCTTTCCAAAAAGTCCAAGAACACTCAAAAATGTGGAAAATTGAGCAAGATACACTATTCATAAGTTGGGCAATTTTGGACAATTGCACAAAAGGACATTTTGGTCAAAATGCAAAATTTTCCAAATGGGCCTAAAATCTTTTGATCCAAACTTGTTCATGACATTATTCTTGACCCATAAATGCTTGGCCATGGCAATTTTCTATTTTATTAATTTATTTTTGAATTTTAGAACATTTAATTCAAAATTAAATTATATAAAATATGAAAATGATATATTTTTCCAAAAGTATCGATTTTATATCTTCCTCAAGTCCAAAAAGCCCATAATCCTTACCAAATTCTTGATAGCATGCATATGGAAAGAAAATCAAGTTTTTAAGGAAATTTGATTTGTTTTAAATGGAAAATATTGCACAATCAAGAATCAATCTTTTTTGCTTGATTTTTCTCTCCAAATCCTCTCTATAAATACCAAGCAATGCAGCATGCCACAGGGACGAAACCCTAGCTCAAGCCAAACCCTTATTTTGTCAAAATTTTCCAAGAAACTTGAGAAATTCAAATTTCAAGATCCAGCCTCTTCCAGCCATTCCATCGTGCTCAGAGGGTAAGTTTGAGTAAGAATACACTATTGTTGTGGATCAAACCATCCGATTCGAGCCAAATACATGCATACATAATCAATTTTTCTTAAATTTGCATTTTTATTACCGCTTGTTTCAATTGATTCTAATGGTTTTAATGTGTTCATGAGACTCTAAGGGATAGATCGGGCCATCGCTTTGGACCTTGAACGCCGAAACGTGAATTTCCATACTTAGGTTTTAGAGTCGCTTGTGTCGAAACCAGTTTACAAGCATTTTAGAGGAAACTAATGCCGCAATGGACTCGAGACCCGATTTAGGGGTAGCCTTAATCCCTTCAATTTATGTATTTTGCGTGTTTGGCGTTTTGCTCGTTTGAGAAGATGACCGGCTAGGGCTCGGCCGAACCGAATCTGGCGTAGCTTGCATGGCTTTGGTTTGTTCGATTCGCTCCTTCGCAAGTTACAGGGCCCACATGCCGATCGCGTTGAATTACAAATCCATGACACGTAAACGCCTTATTCAATTAATTCCGCCCAAACACCAAGTGCAACATGGCGCAGCAGCTTAAGGCGTTGGATGATGGAGATTCTCTCAAAGGTCTCGATTCAAGTCCGCAAGACCAATCTCTTTTCTTTTTCTCAAACTTGCACTATTTTCATATTTTCTTTTATTTTAAAATTTGCATGTTATTTTAATTATTTTCATATTTTATTTCTGCATTAAAAAACCATCAAAAATTAATTTTCTTTTACATTATTTTCATAAAACCTTTATTTAATTTATAAAATTAAAAAAATACAATTTTGCATGCATATTTATTTTTATTCATATTTTTCATTTAAATCACATTTAATTAGTTCTTAATTATTAAATTGCATCCAAAAATCCAAAATTTATTTTAGCATATTTATATTATTTCCAAATGTAATAATTTTCTCATATAAAAATTTGCATTTTTTCTAACATTTTTTCTCTTATTCGATTCATCTCGTATTTTCCGAGTTCTCATTCTGTTACAGGTTGATCCGATTCAGACGATTCTTGCTTTATCATTTTACTTTTTTTTCAATAATGTAACTGTATGGATGTAATAGTTTAAAATTAGGTCTTTATTTTCCGCAAGTTTAAATTATGTATCTGCCCCAAAGCCTTGTAATAGCGTAGGATTTACCTTTCCGCATCTTTACATTCCGCATTTTACTTTCCGCACCCTATCAATTGCTAGTAACTAGGCGTGTATGGAAGATAATAATGAACTTAGCCCACTACTTTGCAAGATAAAATATCTCAAATCAACACACTTCTTTCACACATGCACTTAGGTAATTCTCTCGTTGCCTTACAATTCAAATGGTCATGTCCTCGAACGTAGAGGTATTCTAGCACCGTTGCCTTCAAACAAATCATCATAGTCCCTTCAATACAAAGATCATAAGACCCACGATGTCGCCACGAATACATGATCTTGACCCTCGATTGTTGCCTACGAAAAGTGATGATCGTCCCTTCGAATGTGCTAGGATACTTCCTACAAGTTGCCTTCAATGACCATCTGATGTCCCTTCGAATGTCCCGCTTACATCCAACGAATAGAGCTACCTACTAACTAATGGTAGCGCTATTCTAAAGGAACATAAACAACACGAAAACGACTAATTTCGAGTAGGTAATAAGACTTTAGTTGCTTGCTCTATCAAAATGCTTTTCACACCTCACACTTTTGTCAAAGTTCAAACTCTTTTCAAAACAAAACATTTCTCGAACACTTTGTATACATTCCTACATGAGTCATTACAAAGTCAAAGCGAAATGCCTTTTTCAAAACATTTTGTCAAACACACGTAAAGCAATTTTAAAAAGTGATCTAGAGCAACTAAGAGCCCAGAATAAACGGATGAAAAGGGTGCTAATACCTTCCTTTTCATAACCTTCTCCTTACTCGAATCTAAACGAAGGTCTTTTTCGTACTTTTACCTTCCCTCAATTGGATAAAATAAAAGTCGGTGGCGACTCTTGCTATCCGCACATTTGCGATATGAAATACTAAAAGTCAGTTCACCGTGTTACAATATGCTTCAAAGATATTCCATGTCAAGTTTCAAGCCTCACAAGTCAAGTTTCCTAAGACAATTGCTCGATGGTTGAAAATCGCATATTGGACAAAAGTCCACTGTGGTCAACATACAACAAACTTTGATTTTTGGTCAAAATCCTCATTTTGAAGTCACATTCATCATTTGATCAAGGGTTGATCATGATTCATCAAGAAAACTCAAGATTTGCACAAAAGACAAACTTTCCAAATTAGGGTTTTTCAATGAAAAGTCAACGAACTTTGACAGAGCATAAATCTTCGTACTTTCTCGTAAATTTTCCACAACCTCTCATTTTGAAGGAAATCCTCTACAACTTCATGTCTCACAAGAATGTTCAAAAATGCTTCATTTTGAAGATATGGATCAAAATATTACAGTGTCCTTTTCAAAGTCAACAAAAGTCAACTTTTGTTTTGAAGTTTTATTGAGCATGGAAACTCCAATTGAGATGAAACTATAGAGGTTGTCTAGAGGACACTTAGAGCTTTCTAAAAGTCTAAGAACACTCAAAATGTGGAAAATTGAGCAAAATACACCTTGTACAAGTTGGGCCTTTTTGACAATTGCACAAAGAGAGATATTTGTCAAAATCCAATTTTTTTCCAAATGGGCCTATAATTTTATGATCCAAACTTGTTCATAATATTATTTGTGACCTATTGATGCGTTGCCATGACCACACTCTTTTTGATTTATTTTTGAATTTAAAAGCATTAAATTCAAATTTAAATTATATAAAATATGAAAACAAGATATATTTTCAAATGGATTGGATTTTTATCAAACTTGAGGTCCAAGATAGCCCACAAGACTTGCCAAATTGTGCTAGCTTGCATATGGAAGAGAAAATCAAATTTTCAAAATATTGGATTTTATTTGAAAGGAAATTATTTTGCATCGAATGGCATATCTTTTTCCTTATTTTGCTCTCATTCCTCACTCTATAAATACCCAACACATTGCACAAGACAAAAACGAAACCCTAGCCCCACAACAACCCTTATTTCACTCAAGTTTTTCCAAAGTTGTGAAAATTCAATTGCTCCACCACTTTCATCCTCTATCAATCGCTCCATCGTGTTCCTAGGGTAAGTTTGAGTAAGTATACACCAAGAACCATGGTTGAAACAACTGAGTCGAGCCATACATGATCATACATATTCATGATTTTCTTGAATTTGCATTTTATTATCTGCATTTTAATTGAAACTAACCTTTCCAATGTGTTCATGAGATGCTATAGGATAAATCTGGCCATCGCTTTTACGCTTTGAACGTTGGAAATTTGGTTTGCCATGTTTAGGGTTTGAAAGTTGTTGAGCTCAACTAGTTGTTCTGTGCATTTTCAATCGAAACTAGCATCACCATTGAACTCGCAACCATCGATTTAGGGGTAGGTATCCTTGCCATTTATTTCTCTTATTTTGCGGTTTGGAAATCGGTCATTGGAGAAGACGACAGCTAGGGCTCCGCGTTGACTTCGTTGAATCCGGCATGGCATGCGTGGCGCTTGGCTCGCTCGATTCGTCCATTCGTTATGATGGGTCCACACGAATTCACAAACTCATGACACGTAAACCCTTATAAGCATTCGCTTGCAATTCCATGACACAAAAGCACTTTGGCTCTGGTAAAGGCAAGCTGGAGATTCCTCAATGGTCACCGCTCGATTCTGGCAAGACCATCTTATTTTTACTCTTTGAAAACTAACTTATATTTTTTCTATTTTTCTTTATATTTTCATGTTATTTTAATTTATCTTCAAATATTTTTATCATGCATCTAAAAAACACCAAAAATATTTATTTTTTGCATAATCATCAGAAAAATGTTTATTTAATTTTTAAAATTAAAATTATTATTTTTTCATGCATATTTAATTTAATTACTAATTAATCATTTAAATGACTTTTAATTGTTTTTAAATTATCAAATCAATTTAGAAAATTACCAAAAATTTATCTTATCATATTAATGTCATTACTAACATAAAACCTTTTTCCTCATTCAAAAATATTGGTTTTTACTAACATTTTCTTCTTATGCAATTTTCTCGTATTTCCTATTATCTATTTGTTCACAGGTTGTAACGCTTCGGACGATTTTTTCTCGCTTTTCTTTTTTCAATTATGTAACTGCCTATGGGATGTAATAGTTTAATTACGACTTTTATTTTCCGCACTCATATTATGTAACTGCCGCAAAGCCATGTAATAGCGTAGGACTTTATCTTTCCGCACCTTTACATTTCCGCCATTTACTTTCTACACCCTATAAACTGCTAGTAATTAGGCGTGTATGGCAAGATAAAAACGGACATAGATCACCTATAATTTACAAGATAAAATATCTGAATCAACACACTCTTTTCACACATGCACCCCTTAGGGTAATTCTCTCTCGTTGCCTTACGAATACAAATGGTCAAGTCCCTCGAACGTAGAGGTATCCTAGCACCGTTGCCTTCAAAACAAATCATCATAGTCCCTTCGCTACAAAGATCATAGACCCACGATGTCGCCTACGAATACATGATCTTGACCCTCGATTGTCGCCTACGATAATGATGATAGTCCCTTCGAATGTGCTAGGATACTTCCTACAAGTTGCCTTCTATGACCATCCGATGTCCCTTCGAATGTCCCTTCTACATCCAACGAATAGGGTTACCTACCAACTAATGGTACGGATAGCAGTATTCTAAAGGAATGTAAAACAACACGAAAACAGTCATTCTGAGTAGGTAATAAGACTTTTAGTTGCTTGCTCTATCAAAATACTTTTCACACCTCACACTTTTGTCAAAGTTCAAACACTTTTCAAAACAAAACATTTCCGAACACTTTGTATACATTCCTACATGAATCATTACAAAGTCAAAGCGAAATGCCTTTTTAAAACATTTTTGTCAAACACACAGAGAGCAATTTTAAAGATGAGCTAAAAGCAACTAAGAGCCCGTAGATAACTACGGATGAAAAGGGGTGCTAGTACCTTCCCTTTTCATAACCTTCTCCCTTACTCAGAATCTAACGAAGGTCTTTTCCTGTTCTTTTCACTTTCCCTTAATTGGATAAAAGAAAAGTCGGTGGCGACTCTTGCTATCCGCATTTGCGATACAAAAATCTCAAAGTCAGTTCACCGTATTACAGGTTCCACGATTTTTTTTGTTGCAATAACCAACTTTTTAAAAAAACGCAAAAAACCAACTTTTGAAAATTTTTAAGCAAATAACTAACTTTCAGGACTGAATAACACTTAGGCTCCATCTGAGATGGCTCCTACATTAAAAAAAATGCATGTAGGCGCCACCCCGCTTGGCGTCTCCTCTTTTAAAATCCATCCTAAATGGCGCCTCTCTTATGAATGTTACATGTAGGAGCCATCTAAGATGGCTCCTACGTGTATTTGTGTTTTTTATAAATACAAGACCCATCTCCTTCATTCTTCACATTTTTTCAACTTCTCATCTCATATTCTCTCTTATTTTTCTTTCATGACATCTCCATACATCCATACCAGAGATGGATACATTGTTTTCTCGGTCTCCAAATCTCCAATGAAAATGAATATTTGGCACATATTTTCCATGGCAAACCGAAAAAGAGTTGATGCGTTGGTTAGAGGGAGAAATAGAAGTTTGTGAAGAAATTAGAAGGATCCAGAGGAAGAGAACAACCATGAACTTCACAACTAGACAACCTCAAATTTGGTTGGAGGAAGTCAAAACAGACGTCGACGTTATTGCGATGATCTATGGTTTCGATGAAATTATTTTGACTTATAGTGTCTTAAATAATTTTTGTGTTGTTGATGCTACATTTTCATGTTGTTGTTTTAATCGTGTAGTTTTTATTTTATTGTCTCGTATTGGTGTTTGTATGAAATTATATTAATGAAAATAAGAAGGTTTGTTATAATATTAAAAGTGCGTATAAATTAAATACAAGTTTCGTGGATGTTGAGCTTGTAGCACATTGGGGACAATTTTTTCGATTGTGTCGGGTTGACGACATAGACCATATTCTCTTTCTAGTTTGTAGTTGTTATCGCTTGCTCTTGAATGACCCTTTTTATTTCTCCGCATTTGACTATTATGCCAAACTACTTCCCCTTCGTACGCAGGCCAATAATCTGGTTTTGTTACTGGTTCGAAGGCATTGTTGTATACGTTGAGCAAGGTCTCAGACTTGTAAATGGGAAAAAGAAGTAGTAGTGCATCTTGATGAACATGTGCACACGCTGCAATGACATGAGAGCAGGGCATTCGAAAGGCCTAAAACTTTCCACAGTCGCACCAACGAGATTCTAGTTTATCCCTGTACTCTTGTCTAGGCAAACCCTTATTGTGGTCGATTGTCTCTTTGACAATGAAGTTATGGTTATGTCGGACGAATCTTGTAACAAGATGAGTACTAGCTTTGGCACTTTCTACCTTAATAAATTTCAGGAAGCTTTCACTCCACACTTGTCCGAATTGTACCACCGCGTTCCACTTTTCACCTCTCTCTGCAAACAACGAGGCCATCCTAAAATATGTTGTACTCACCAAAGCAGTTATTGGAAGTTCTCTTATGCCTTTGAAGACGTCGTTCATTGATTCGAGTAGATTTGTTGTCATGTGGCCCCAACGCACTCCATTTTCGTATGATCGTGTCCACTTTTCCACTTGCAGATTATCAACCCACGCACCTTCATCTAGGTTTTCCATTCTGATCTGGATGCGATAATATGTAAAACCTGGTTGTGTTAGTGTGTACGCTGCGTTCATAACTAATTTCCAAAGATGCTTATCTTTGATCTCGCGCATAAAATTTTGAACGATATGTCTTGCGCAATAAACATGTGTAGACGGTTGGTCGTGCCTACCATTAATGGGATTATTGTACGCACTATCAATTGAAGCATGTCTGTCAGAAATCAGACAAAGATCATGTTGTGGAGCTACGTGTGTTCGAAGATTCTTTAGGAAGAAACTCCAAGATGCTCCAGTCTCTGCCTCAACAAGAGCATAGGCGATTGGGAACACGTTATTGTTGCCATCCTATGCGAAGGCCATCAGTAGGGTGCCCTTGTATTTCCCGTACAACCATGTTCCGTCTATCTGTATGATAGGTTTGTAGTGTGCAAACCCAGTGACGCAAGGTCGAAAAGCCCGGAAAAGTCTACTGAATATACCATGTCCGCTGACACAAGTACCGTCTTGGGCATATGCCGACATTGTCTCCAAAACATAAACTGTTCCAGGAGCATACGTTCCCAGTGCATTCATGTAGCGAGGTACCTCTTTGTACGAACCCTCCCAGTTTCCGTAGATTTTCTCAATAGCCTTGTTTTTTTGCTAACCAGGCCTTTCTATACGAGGAGGTATAATTGTATGATGTATTGATGTGCGAGATTATTATTTTCACCTTCAACGAAGGATCGCAACTAACAAGGGGTAAGATTTCTTGACAAATTAGACGATAACTCAATTTTGCGGTGATCCTATGATTGTGTGGAATTAACACAACTGTGTTCCGTCATAAAACTGTCACCCAGGAATCACTCCTTAATCTATACGATGCAGTTAGATGGAGGTTACACTCAGGGCGGGTACAGATGATTTTTTTATCTCTCTGCATTTGTTCGATCCACATGAAATTCATAGTTGTTTATCATGTGGAACTTTTTTATTGCTCGCACGCAATCTTCTTTTGAACGAAATTTGTTTTTGACTTTTAAATTTGCATCTGACTGCACTTCAGGGTTGTAGAATTTATCAGATGATGGGTCATCTACGCATATGTTGAGGGTGGTCATGTACAGAGGTGGTGTGTAGATATCATGTGGAGGCAGTTGGCGTTCTTCATCGGCCTCTAATTCTTCATTTACCATGATGTTGAACTGCATCTCGTCAGTTTTCTCTTCTTCGTCAATAATATCCACCTCAGCTTGTTCCTCTTCATCGGGAAATGTTACTTGGTTCTCACCATTAAACACAGGATGTTGGTAGAAAATGTGTGACGTCGGACCTCACCGAAGTTTGGTCTCGAGTCTTTTTTTGAAATACGAAAAATTCACATTGCTATTTAGACAAAATTGAATATTTTTGATGTTTATGAATAAAAAACCTGCTACCTCACTATTGCACGTCTCACCATTGAAATGTATAGTGATAATATATTGTGGTACAGATGACATTTTTTTCTGGGTTTGAGTGTTTGAAATTTGAGTGTTTGAGATGTTTGTGTGTTTGAAAATGTTTGATTGTGTGAGATATTTTTAGATGGTGCAAATGATTATAGGAGAATATATGAGACAAAATTCAAATTTCGAAATGACATGTACAAGCCATGTTGAAATGGCTCCTAGGTGTCTTTTTAAAAGGGAGGCGTCATCCCATTTGGCTTTTTACAGGCCTAGTTATAATTAGGCTTGCCACGTAGGCGCCATCCTAGTTCGCATGCATGCAACCGCCACCTAGCGCCACCTAGCCTATCACAAGCCATCTTGAATGGCGCCTTAGTTTTAATATAGAGTGGGCGCCATCTCTTGGCTCCTCCATGACACGTGGCTCGCATGCATGCAA
Organism: Vicia sativa; assembly: GCA_021764765.1. NCBI lineage: Eukaryota > Viridiplantae > Streptophyta > Magnoliopsida > Fabales > Fabaceae > Vicia > Vicia sativa. The sequence goes on from CM038794.1 coordinate 65,006,100, forward strand.
GGCCCCAACCACCTCATTTATTTCTCTTCACGAATCGCCTATAAATATGGATCCTCATTTGTGTTTTTTCCATCACCACTCTTCACTCTACCTCTACCGATAATACAATTCTCATATCATCAGAAAAAATTTCAAGCATGAGTCTTTTGACGTTAGGAGAATCTCACCGAGGAACAAGGGCAAACATTGCTACCTATGTAAGTTTTATTTGTTATATTCTTATTTTTCTTACATTCTTTTTTTATTATGTTTTTAATATTGTTTACACTTTCTAACACAATTTATTTTCACATTATATTTAGGACACGAAAAAATTTAGATGCCGCTCACATCATTATGTTGCTCCCGATCCATTAATCATTCCATACCTTGTACGTGCCGGTTTTGGGGATGTTAATAAAATCTCCAAATGTACAATCGATTCAAAGTTTATTCTTGCATTGTGCTAAAGATGGAGACCGAGACACATACCTTTCATCGCCTATAGGTGAATGTCTTGTCACACTTGAGGACGTTTACATGTTGATGGGTCTTCGATTAATGGTAGGGCGGTTAATGGTCCGCTCAACATACAAACACTCTATCGAGGAGATGTTGGGTAGAGATATAGTGGAAGGTCCTAGTGCAAGAGGCCAAGGTATATTTTTATCCACACTTAGAGCGCATTATTATTCCCTTGGTTTGGACGAAAATTCTACCGAGAAAGAAAAATAATAAAACAAGAAACTATATTATGTTTATGTTTGGGAGTTTATTATTCCCGAGAGTACAGAAATAGTGTAAATTTTATGTACTTGAGTTTACTTGTGGATGTTGATAAGATAGGAAAATATAGTTAGGGTTCCGATGTTCTAACCCAGTTATCAGTTCCTTGTGTAAGAACTGTAAGAAAGATACATCAACTTTTAATGGATGCGCTTTCTTACTTCAAACATGGGGTTGGTGGAGAATGCAATCACTTAATCTCGTCAACGACCTACCGTTCAGTTTTCCATACGCAACAAAGTAAGTACATTGCTTAATTATTAAAATATTTATATCTTTCATATATATAACATCCTAATATATTAAATGTTAATTCATTTAGGTATAGTGTAACGGGCATGGATTACGGAAAGAATCCGAGACACAATGTTGTCCTCTATCGTAATCTAATAGACCACCTTGGCGCAACTGATGTACGTAATTTCGATTAACACCAACTAATTTTAACTTTAACATATATTATTTTAAAATTTATCATTAATCTGCATTTTTTTATCAACAGTTTACATGGAGACCATACTTGAGTTTGGACCATGTACCCAATGCAGATGATGTAGAGATTTGGACTGCGAAGACTACTATCATACAGTTTAACATTGTGGAAATGCACCACAGCGACCGTGTGAAGATGCAGTTCGGTATGTTCCAAGATATACCACGCGATCCGATATGTTTGGATCCTTGGCATCTTAGAAGGGTCGATGCCCAATGGGGATATGATAATTGGAAATTTTTTGCCAGAGAGTATTGTAGGATGTGGAAAAACCGAGCAGACCATATCTTACAATTTCCTGTTTACGAAGATGACGAGATTATGCAACACTCTTGTCAATGCATTGCTTTGTACCGGTCAGTGATAAATCCAGAAATGCATGTTTCTCACCCCCGCTATTTGGTCGACCCTCGCACACATTGGGGCCAACCTTTAGAGCCACAACAACAACCGCGACAACACTACCGCCAACAACAACCTCAACAACAATACCAACAACAACCTCAACCACACCAACAATACCAAAACAACCACACCAACAATACCAACAACCACCCCAATAACACTACCAAAAACAAACCCAACATCCATCAACCTCCCACCAACCAACCCGACGATACAGGACCACCAACACTCAATCCCAACCCCAACCACAACCTGATTACCAACCCAACCAAATGCCCGACCCACAATTTTCATACTCACATATGCCACACACCCAAGTACAATACTCTGAAAAAGAGCATATGTCCAACCCCCCTATATGAGCCCATCAACATCTCACCTCAGCCCAGACACTAGCTTCCCCGAGGATTATTCCCCAACCAACCCAACATACCACCAATCATCACCGTACCAAACCCCCTACCATTCATATGCATACGAGTCTCCAAACACCCAATTTCCTTTTTACCCCACTCATTCACAATCCACATATACGGATGACGACTGCTATCGTCCCCAAATGGAACCTAACCCCCCATCACAACGACCAAGCTTTGAGAACATGAGAACACGTCTATACGAAAGTTGTACAACAAGCAATGCAGATCTTGAGGCATTCATGGATCCTGATCGCATTCACTACGGGCAGCCATCAACATATGCACAGGGGCCATCGACCCATCAACAGCCGAATCAAGAACCTCGCATCACACGAGTTAGGAGAGGACACGCACGTGCGTGGTCGTCTACAAGTCCCGGGTCGCCGGGAATAAATTTATGTAATTGTTATTCGTTGTAATGATAATTTATAATGCAAGTTTTATTTCACAACATTGTCTTGCACTTTAATTTAAATGAAAAAATTTTTTTTTTACCTAATACACTTAGGCGCCATCTAAGATGGCTTTTCTCATGTGATTTACACATAGGCGTCATCTGAAATGGCTTTTAGAAAAAATTTTACATGGAGGCGCCATCTTGATTGGCTCCTGCTTGTTACAAATCAATGCAAGAGCCATCTCAGATGGCTCCTGCTTGTATGTTAAACCTGAAACATAATTATTTAGATAATTAATTTCAATACATAGTTATTTGTGTTTTTTTTTTTAAACATGGTGATTGAAAAAAAAAAAATTCATGGTTCCACTTATAATGTAATGGGCGAGTACAGAATAGGAAGCGAGAATTACATGTATCACATCATACTCATTTTGAAGAATTGAAATAAATTACTAAATAAAGGATTGAGTATTTCTCATTCTGTACATAGAGATGAGAAGATAATTAATATTTCACCAATCATTCCACACCCTCTAACTTATTCTGCACCCTCTAACTTTCTATGATCCTCTTTATGCGGACAAATAGAAATATTTTCAATTAGGTCTTCTCTCCTTCGTGCCTCTTTTTAGTCGTGCAAATGTAGGATGAGTTATAATGTATGCTTGATTATTTTTTCACTGTTGAATATTTTTCGCTCATGACAATAATTGATATAAAGCCTGTCATAACTACTACTATTCTCATCTCATATTAAAAGATTACAAAACTCGACTCTTATAAGCGAAAGAACTATAGGTCGCAATTTACACTTCTCACTTATGTGGGTTAGTACATGATAATAATAATTATTATTATTTTAATAGAGTACACTATAACATATTAATCTTTTATTTTTCTTAAATACAGGGACTTACACTAATTTAATAGTAAGTACAAAGTATCATCTAAAAATAATACAAAAAATAGACAAATGAATTTTTCTATATTTGACACTTTGGTTGTATATGTTTACCCAACTTACAAGATAAATATTTACCATAATTTTAATATATTTGTAAATTAAAAAGAAGTGTTATTCATGCAAAAACATGATATTTTTTTCTCACACATCATCCTTCCATGTCCATGTTTAGCACTTTCTATCTTGAGAAACCCCCGTTTTAAACTTTGACCTTTTGTCCAACGTCAAATTTGAAGAGACAGCCATGCAAAGATCTATGAACATTCATTGCATGCAAAAAAAAACAACCCTAATTGTATCTCTTTCTCTCTTGTTTCAGGTGTTGTCTATTTACAAAAACACATTATCAATTAAATATTTTGAATTGTCGTTTCCATGTAACTGCAATTCTGCGACAATAATATTACGGTGAAGCAGTCATCACACGTTTTGTGTTTGACAGCTACATCAATTATATTGTAACAGTCGCAACCATATTAGTTTTTTTTTTTATAATATAACCATTTTTATTATTTAAATAAATCAATGGTCTTTTTGGAAACATATGAACGGAAACAAATTAGAATGGTTTCTTCATCATGTTATGGTTTCCATTTTCTTTTCTTTTATCTATATTTTAGGATTTAGCACATTAGTATTGGGTGGAAATTTCAACACCGATTTTGATAATCTTTTTGGAGATGAAAGGGTTGAAATAAGGAATGATGGCAATAGCATGACCCTTACATTGGATGAATATTGTGGCTCAGGCATTGTGTCCAAAAATAAGTATTTATATGGAAGATTTGATATGGATATCAAGCTTGTTCCAGGAAATTCTGCAGGAACTGTCACAGCCTATTATGTATGTCAAAGTCATATATATTATTATGTTTATGTATTTATAGAGATTTTCATAAACTATTATTGATAATTTTATATATTTGGATGTGCAGCTAAGCTCTGTAGGAGCACAACATGATGAGATTGATATAGAGTTCTTAGGAAATTTGACTGGTGAACCCTATCTTCTCTCAACAAATGTATCACGACGGTGTTGGAGGTCGTGAAGTTCAATTCTATCTTTGGTTTGATCCAACAGAAGACTACCACACTTATTCCATTGATTGGAACCCTGAACGTATTATGTAAGTAATAATGTATATATCTATATTATGATTTTAAATTTCAGTTGCATTATGCCTATGTTAGGTGGTCACACTTAACTCTTTTCATATTTTTATTAGTATATGTTTATTGTTTTTGTAGAATTCTTGTGGATAACAATCCTATAAGAGTGATGCTCAATAGGCAAAGCATTGGTGTTCCATTCCCTACAAAACGACCAATGAGAATTTACTCAACTCTCTGGAATGGAGACTCTTGGGCAACAAGATGGGGTGAGGTGAAGATTGATCTATCCAATGCTCCATTTATAGCTGGTTTCAAAAACTTCAATGCTAATGCATGCATTGCAAAGGAAGGTAAAAGTTGCAAGGGTTTCAATGCTGGAAAATATAGAGGTCTTGATATTGAAAGCAAGACAAAATGAAAAAATTCTTTCGAAATGGGTAGTTTATGATTATTGTAGTGATTTGAGACGTTATGCTCACGGTCTTCCATATGAATGTCGGAAGGAGAATATATTACAACTTAATTAGAGGGTAATGAAAATCGATAATATCATGAAGGAAAAATTGGATTGACTATGCCTTATGTAAGATGTAGTCATATATTTTAATATGTTTGAATTTCCATGGAAATTTTATCATGGTGATTTTAAAGTTAATGGCATTTTCTAGACTTAACACTTTTGATAGATGTAATTGAGTGACTTTATAAGTAATGGATGGTTTTGTTCTTACAATGTTTTCTAAAGTCAATAAGTGTCCCACATTTAAACATTTCTTTGGAGTTCAAGATTTTTTTTGGTATCGTTATAGGAAGAAAAATTCAATTTATAACTTGAATGGTCTTGGGAGCAAGTGGAGTATGACAAAGAAAACATAGTAGTAGGAGAGAAATGATCTATAAATAACACACTGATTAATGAAAATCAATTCTGCATTTCAAAGAAAAAGAGCACAAATAAAATATAAATATGTCGAGTTGTTTCATAGTCCTAATGTCATTTGATAATTTCGAAAAAACAAATAAATAAATAAACATTTGTTTGAACTTTTACTTGCATATTTATGAAAAACAGATAAAAGGATTGAAAAACCACCAACCAATATACAATGATCATGCCAAGACTAGACTGAAATCTTGTTGTTGAATATTTAGTTAAGTGGTAGAAGGTTAAAGGGAAAACCATAGGGGCCCAAGAAATTTCCGATCATAGTCTAGTGTGTATCAAAACTAATGACCAAAATTGGGGGACTGAGTCCTTTAAATTCCATAATTGTTGGTTGAACCATCCTGGATTTTTGAACTTTGTAAAAATAGAATGGGATTCTTTTGAGGTGGCAGGGAAGAGTTTTGTGGTTAAGGAGAAACTTAAATTTCTAAGGGGTGGAGTTAGGTGGTAGAATAGAGAGGTGTTTAAGTAGGTAGATTTGAGGGTTGAAGATGTTGTTAAGGATATTAACCATATAAACATACAAATGTTAGAGGATGAGTATAACAACATTAAGAATGGAGGGATAGGATGAGGAAATCTTCAGATGAATTCTAGAATAGTATTCAATTGCAGGAGAGTTTGCTTAGGCGGAAGTCAAGACATAGGTGGATTACAAAACGGGATCTCAACTCAAAATATTTCAGTTAAATAATGCAAGATAGATCTAGGAGAAATGCAATTCTGTCATTATTTATTAGTGGTGGCAGGTGTTGGAAAAAATCAACAATAAGGTGGCTATGTACTTTGAAGAGAAGTTTGTGGAATCCTATTTGGCTAGACCAGGGCTAGATGGTGTATATTTTAAACAACTTACTGTTGCAGAAAGGCTAGGTCTTGAAGAATATTTTACCAAGGAGGAGATTAAAAGTGTTATTTGGGAGAGTGAATGTGACAAGAGTCTTGGAACTGATGGCTTTAATTTTTCATTCCTAAAGAAATGTTGGCACATGGACATTTCAGGAGTGAATGCCCCAAGCTAAAGAAAAATCAAAGAAAAGATTTGAGAAAAAGAGAGGAATGATGGCCACCTGGGATGATTCAGAATCTTCTGAAAATGAACATGTAAACCTAGCTTTTATGGCAACTACAGAAGATGACTCTACTTCTTAATCTGAGACAAAAGAGGTATTTTCTGATCTAACTAGAACTGAATTAGAAGATAGTCTATCAGAACTTCTGGAAATTTATAGTCAGCTCAAAATCAAATACAAGAAACTCAGAAAGAATCTTGTATCTGAAATTGAGCAATTTAAGGCAGAAAAATTTGACCTTAAAGAAAATAATATTAAACTTAAAAATGATTTTCAAAATGCTCAAAAAGTTTCCAGCTCAGATAGTGCTTCAAGTTCCAAAGATATTTTAAAAGAATACGACTATAGCTTTCAGAAGTTTCTGGCTAAAAGCATAGATAGAAGCAAGATGGCTTCAATGATCTATGGAGTTAGTAGAAACAATAAAAGGATTATGATATGAAACCCCGGAGGAAAGAAGCATATCAAACCAAATTTGTTGATGAAATGATTATCACATATAAATTCTTGCACAAACAATTTGAGTTTGGTCACACATATGATATTAAATACACATCCTATAATGAAAGTTTTCATGTTAAACCAAAGTTCAAACAGAACTTTAGAAACCCTAACCAGAAAGGACCCAAAAAGTTATGGGTACCTAAGAAGAAAATGATTTATGTTGAAGATGTCCTAAATCAATTTGAAACACCAGTCATGGTACCTGGACTCTGACTGCTCACGTCACATGACGAGAAGAAGGTATATGTTCCAAAGCCTAGAACATAAATCTGGAGGTGACGTGAAGTTTGGAGGCAACCAGAAAGGAAAAATCATTGGTTCTGGAACCATTAGCAATGGTAACCTCCCTTCCATATCTGAATATCTATTAGTAGACGGATTAGCGCATAACTTATTGTCCATAAGTCAATTAAGTGACACTGGTTATGATATTATCTTTAATCAAAAGTCATGTAGAGCTGTTAGTCAGAAGGATGGGTCAATCCTATTTTCTGGAAAGAGAAAGAACAACGTTTACAAAATTAATCTTTCTGATTTAAAATCTCAAAATGTAAAATATCTTCTATCAGTAAATGATGAACAATGGGTCCGGCACAGAAGATTGAGACATGTTAGCATGGGAAAAAATTTATCAAATTAACAAACTCAATCTGGTTCTGACTTCCAAATTTGAAGTTCAACTCAGAAGTTTTGTGTGAAGCCTGTCAGAAGGGAAAATTTTCAAAACCATCTTTTAAATCTAAAAGTGTTGTTTCTTCCTCTAAACCATTAGAACTTCTACACATTGATCTATTTGTACCAGTGAAAACTGCATCCATTAGAGGAAAGAAGTATGGATTGGTCATTGTAGATGACTACAGCAGATGGACATGGGTAAAGTTCTTGAAACACAAGGATGAGTCACATTATGTGTTCTCTAACATCTGCAATCAAATTCAAAATGAAAAAGAGTTCAGAATCATAAAGATTAGAAGTGATCATGGTGGTGAATTTGAAAACCAATTTTTTGAAAAATATTTTAAAGAAAATGGCATTTCTCACGATTTCACTTGTCCTAGAACTCCCCAACAAAATGGAGTTGTAGAACGAAAAAATAGGACTTTACAAGAAATGGCCAGAACCATGATTAATGAAACTAATATGGCTAAACATTTTTGGGCAGAAGTTGTGAACATAGCATGTTACATTTAGAATAGATTTTCTATTAGACCTATTCTTCAAAAGACTCCTTATGAATTGTGGAAGAACAGAAAGCCCAACATTTCATATTTTCATCCATTGGGATGCACTTGTTATATTCTTAACACTAAAGAACATCTGAACAAGTTTGATTCTAAAGCACAGAAGTGTATTCTGCTTGGATACTCTGAACGCTCAAAAAGGCTATAGAGTGTACAACACATAAACTCTGATTGTGGAAGAATCAATCAAAGTAAGATTTGATGATAAGCTTGGCCAACAAATACCAAAGTAGGTTGAAAATATTGCAGGTACAGAAGTTCATTTCCCAACCTTTGAAGATATAGAACAAAAGGACAACTCAGAAGATCCTGCTGTTGAAGAAGTTATGAATAACCTAAGAATATCAGAAGAACCTTCTCACAAAAAATATCCAAGAATCACACCAGCACATCCAGAAGATGTTATCATAGGAAAGAAAGATGATCCTATCAGAACTAGGTCCTCCTTAAGAAATAATGAGGAATCACTTTTTGGTCTAGTTTCTATGATTGAGCCAACTTCTGTAGATGAAGCCCTTCAAGACAATGACTGGATAATTTCTATGCAAGAAGAACTGAAGCAATTTTACAAGAAATGATGTGTGGGATCTTGTTCCAAGGCCTATAGGATTTAACATTATTGGAACAAAGTGGGTGTTCAGAAACAAGCTAAATGAACAAGGAGAAGTTGTCAGGAACAGGGCCCGATTGGTAGCACAAGGGTATAGTCAACAAGAAGGTATTGATTATAATGAATCCTTTTCTCCAGTTGCCAGGTTAGAGTCAATTAGATTACTAAGTTCTTTTGTTGTTCAACATATAATTACCTTATATCAAATGGATGTCAAAAGTGCATTTTAAATGGCTATATAGAAGAAGAATTTTATTTCTGTCAACCTCTTGGTTTTGAGGATTCAAAATTTCCAGAACATGTCTTTAAACTCAAAAAAAATTTATATGGGTTAAAGCAAGCTCCCAGAGCTTGGTATGAACGTTTAAGTAATTTTCTTTTAGAAAATAATTTCACCAGAGGAAAAGTGGACACAACTCTTTTCTATGATATTATTTTTGGTACTTCAAATGTCTCTCTTGGAAAAGAATTTCCTAAGTCTATGCAGGCAGAGTTTGAGATGAGCATGATGGGAGAATTGAAATTCTTTATGGGAATTCAAATTAATCAATGTTCAGAAGGTACTTACATACATCAAACCAGGTATGTCAAAGAACTTCTGAAGAAATTCCAATTATCAGAAAGTAAGGAAGCAAAGACCCCAATGCATCCCATGTGTAATTTGGGAAAAGATGAGGTAAGTAAGAAGGTAAATCAGAAGCTCTGTAGAGGTATGATTGGATCTCTTCTTTATCTAATTGCGTCTAGGCCAGATATTATGTTTAGTTTATGTTTATGTGAAAGATTCCAATCAGATCCTAGAGAATCTCACTTAACTTCTATTAAGTGAATTCTAAGGTATCTGAAAGGTACTACTAATGTTGGATTGTGTTACAGAAAATCAATATAGTCAGAAGTTCTATTTTATATGAATATTCTAGTTAACATCTATTAAGAAGTTTGAAGAGAAGTTAAGTTAGAAACCATATTTAGAAGTTCTGAAACTCTTCGAAATGTTTCATTGCTAAGTATGGTCAAAAGTTCATTAGATCAAACAGTTGTAACATTGTAACCTAGAAGTTGAACACGTGTTCAAAAAAATTTCTAGGTTACCCACATGCGTACTAGCTATTGACATGAAATCCCTATGTAACTGTTCATATCTCTTCAAATCTCAAACAATAAGAATCTTCTGCTTTCCTTAGTTGCACGCCCAACCTAGAACCTCTATCTTTTTAAAACACCCATGGATGCATCATTTTGTTTTTAAGTTTTTAAGTGTTTTGTTATTTCTGTATTTTTGACAATATTCTGTCCTCGTACTCCTTCATTAATATTATAAGTATTTCGGCTTACTATTCAGTATTTTTTAAACTTATGCATTTTTGATTATGACAAAAAGGGGCAGAAAATCTTGAGATTTTGAATTGATAAATCATAGAAATTACCAGGACTAAATGTCAAACATTTCCACATTTCTAAAAAATTTACAAGTCTACTTGCTTCTGAAGTATGCAGAAAAAGCTAAGGTCTCAAAGAAAATTCTGAAAAGCTCAAAAGACCAAGTGCTGAAATCAACACTCTGGAAGAAAAGGAAAATCTCAAGGAAGTTCTACCTTGCAATGATTTCTTTTTAGTATTTAGTTCAGGGGGAGATTATCAATCTCAGGGGGAGATATTTTTTTTATCATATACAAAATTTCTTAAACCAAAATCTAGACATTTTTGTCATCATCAAAAAGGGGGAGATTGTTAGAACAAAGTTTGTTTCTAATCATATCTTAAAGTTTTGATGATAACAAGTATAATAAATTTTGTATGAAAGTTATGATCTTCTAATAAATATGATACTATGACATGCATATGTTTAGTTTCAGAAGATGTTCTGACTCAAGCCCTTAAAATGGAACGTTACACTATGTTGAGCAGAAGATGAAATTAGAAGTTCTAAGGAAGATCTTTTGGAACACGCACGCTGTAAAGAAAACTTCTAAGTGAAGATTAAAATACAAACTCTGATAGAAGAACCATATGTAAACCTCTGATAGAAGATGTGTTCAACAAGGCTTACAAGAAATCTTGAAGCAAGAGATTTTAATACGTCATCTTCTAAGACAAGTTCAGCTAAAGCAAATTATCCTACTAAGCTAAAATGGCTAAGTACTTGAGTGGCTCAATTTTCAAGAGTCATTGATTAAGGAAAATCACGTGAAGTTATGCATTCTTAACACGCTACCATGCAACAGAAACATTCTGGAAGTACTATATAAAACATTCAAATTCAAAGGATAAAAATAACAATCATCTTGAGTAAACTTACGCTGCCAAAATAAAAAGTCATTCTTATAATCAGTTTACTGAACCTTTGAGCTAAATAGTTTGTGTAAACTTCACGTTGTGAAGAAAAGCTTTTTAGAAGCAATATTGTACACAATCAGTTAGAAGTTATTCATTTGATAGTTGTTCCTTGAGATACCAGTCGGGTCAGAATTCTCGAGAGGGCTAGGACTAGTGAGTCTTAGAGGAAGTTAGTCACACCAGTTTGGGCAGTGCATTATTCTTAGTCACAAGAGTTGGTTGTGCAGTGTAATCTTTTGATTATAGTGGATGAAGTCCTTGTTGAGAGAGGAAAAATCACCTTGAAGGGATAAAAACACTACTGCTACTTAGTTTTTTGTTTGGGTAAAAGAATTAAAAAATAAGAAAAACTTATTCAACCCCCCTTCTAAGTGTTTTTCCAAGCCTTCAAGTTTGTGGTGAGTTTTCTGGTAAGGCATTTTTGGGAGGAGAAGATAGAGTAGATGTTGGTGCCAAAATTGGTTCAAAAACATAAACAAAAGATGAGTTACCTTTCTTTTTTGCAGCTTTATATTGTTTATGAGAGGTTCCTTCATCAGTTGTTATCCTCTTGGATTTTCGACAGCAACATCTGGAGCTGGTTGATGAATATCTAGAATATTGAGATCAAGATCAGTACCATCTTCTTTGAAAGTTTGCAGATAGTGGAAAATAATATCTGGTCTCGTAGCATCAATATCTTAGAACAGAGGGAAGTTCTGTAGAGGGATTCTTCTGACTGAGACGTTTTCGTTCACCATGGCTGTGAGTTTCTTTTTGGGAGAGCTTTTGATTTTCATCTTCTTGATATTTTTTACATTGAGAGACTTCCCAATGATTAGGTTCAGATCATCTACTATTTTGGCTTCACTCAGATGATCGATCAGCTGATTCTCTTTCAGAATATCTTAAATAAGCCTTCCCAGAGGTGTCTAGTCTCTTTTGGTTCTTTCTCCTTCTCTTGTTTCCTTGACACTTGTCTTTAGATGGTTGAAAAGACTGTGAGGAAGATGAATTTTTGTTTTTGTTGTGATGAAGTAGAGTAGGAACTGTCGATCAATGTTGCTGCAATCAACAGAACTTGAGGGTTTCATGTGATTGATGAACCCCAGAATTATCTTAGCCCAAATTCTGAAGTGGTCCTTCACATCTTTGATTTTGTTCGATAATTTCCCAGAAGTAAAAATTACTTGAGAAACTGTAGCTAGGTAAGAGCCAGTTTTCTCAACCATATCAGTACATTTGACTTCATTGCCATCATGACCAATAAGTTCTCCAATGAGATCTTCAGTAATAACTATTTTCTTCCCCAACACATATGAAGTAACTTGATTTTGAGAGGATGAAGCGTGAATCTAGAATTCTTTCACCAACTTTGGAAAAACTATACCAATCAAATGATACAAATAATGAGACCACCCTTGAAATTCTACTTCTTCAAGGAGATCGTGCACTTTTTCCTTCATGCTTTCAAAATCCACAAGAAATTCACAGAGAACTTCAAGACTATTGCAAGGAGTGAGAAGCGTTCTATGAGGATCGGTGAAAACTTCTTCGTTGGAGATGGGTTGAGGTTGTTGTTGTTGTTGTGGAAGGAATGATGAAGCCATAGTTCTTAGACTTAGCGTTTTGAGAGAAAAGAGAAAGATTGAAAATGAGGGTTTTCGAAAGATTTGAGTAAAACGATGAATTTGAAAAAGAGAAAAAGAAGGAGTATATATAGAGAAATAATTTCTTGAAAACATGCAATTAAGTGTCTTTAAGGTCCAAAAGTAATGATTAAGGAAAATAAAGATTTGCTGACAATGGAGATAGTGTGTAGATTTAGAGAACAGTTACCGATGTGACCAGCGCCTTAATGCATCAACTCAAATGTTTTCACTCTATCATATTTTGAACACGTGTTCATTTTTTGAGTTAGACTTAGTGATTAAGTTTGAAAAATTATGATTTGGTGAACTACATGCATCTATCTTGAGTTGAATCATCTTTCAGATCTTCTTGATAGACTCTGATTCATTTACCCTTCTCACTTCTGAAGTACAATTGATCAGATGTTCACAAAAATAATAATAATACTTTGAAAGACAAACATATGGATTTAAACTGTTCATTCTGGACATAATTCCATGCTGAGATGTCTCAAAATGAAATTGAACCTATCTTCAGCAAGGGGTTTTGTAAAAACATCAGCCCATTGATGGTGTGTGTCAATAAATTTTAATAAGACAATTCCCTTCTGAATATAGCCCCAAATGAAATGATGTTTAATTTCTAAATGTTTAGCTCTAGAGTGAAACATAGGATATTTAGATAAGAAAATAGAAGAAGTATTATCATAGTATCCTACAAGTTTGTATTCTCTGGATTTTCTATAACATAAGCCAAGATTAGTTGTACCTTTCAGATACTTGAGAATTCTCTTAACATCTGTTAAGTGAGTTTCTCTAGGATCTGATTGGAATCTAGCACAGAGACAAACACTATATAGAATATCAGGTCTTTAAGCAGTTAAATATAGGAGAGATCCAATCATATCTCTATAGATCTTCTTATCTACTTTCTTACTTACCTCTTCCTTTTCCAAGATACACGTGGGATGCATAGGAGTTTTAGCTGGTTGCTATCTGACATGCCAAATTTCTTCTGAAGTTATTTAACATACTTACTTTGATGTATGTAGGTTGCTTTTGAGTTTGATTGATTTGAATTCCCAGAAAGAATTTGAGTTTTCCCATGAGACTCATTTCAAATGCTGTCTGCATAGACTTAGCAAACTCTCTCCCAAGAGAGGATTTAGTAGAACCAAAAATTATGTCATCAACATAAATTTGACATATCAGAATGTCATTTTTAAATGTCTTACAGAATAAAGTTGTGTCCACTTTCGCTCTGGAAATATATTTTTCTAATAGAAAATTACTTAGTGTTTCATACCAAGCTCTAGGAGCTTGTTTTAGACTGTATAAAGGTTTTTTAAGGTTATAAACAAATTTTGGATGTTTTGTGTTTTCAAAACCAGGGGGTTGGTGCACATATACTTCTTCATCAATGTAACCATTTAAAAATGCACTTTTTACATCCATCTGATAAAGTGTAATATTGTGATTAACAACACATGAAATTAAAATTCTGATAGATTCTAACCTGGCGATTAGAGCAAAGGTTTTTGTATATTATATCCCTTCTTGTTAACTATAACCTTGTGCTACCAGTCGAGCTTTGTTTCTGACTACTTCTCCTTGTTCGTTAAGCTTGTTTATGAAGAGCCACTTAATTCCAATAATGTTGAAGCCTTTTGGTTTAGGTAAGAGATCCCATACATCATTTCTGGTGAATTTATTTAGCTCTTCTTGAATTTCCATGATCCAGTCATTGTCTTGAAGAGCTTCATCTACAGAATTTGGTTCAATAAAGGACACTATACGCATGAGAGATTCTTCATAATTTCTGAATGTTGATCTGGTTCTGATTGGGTCATCTTTCTTTCCCAGAATCATTTATTCAGGATGAACTACGCTGCTTCTGGATGGTTTCTTCTGAATGGGTTCTTCAAATGTTTCTTTGTTGATTTCTTTAGAACCCGTTTCTTTGTCAAGACTATCTTCTGATCCTGAAATTCGAACTTCTATATCTGCAAGAGAATATTTTTACTTTGACTTTTGAGGGCCAAGCTTATCATTAAATCTGACATTAATAGATTCTTCCATAATTCGTGTTTCAGTGTTAATTACTTTGTAGCCTTTGGTGGTCAGAATATTCTAACATTAAACACTTTTGTGGCTTAAAATCAAATTTATTCAGATAATCTTTTGTATTCAGAATGAAACAAGTACATCCAAAAGTATTAAAATAAGAAATGTTGGGATTTTTGTTCTTCCACAATTCATAAGGAGTCTTCTCCAGAATAGGTCTTATAGAGATTTTATTCTGGATATAACACGTTGTGTTCACTGCTTCTGCCCAACAATGTTTAGAAATGTTAGTATCATTGATCATGCTTTTAGCCATTTCTTGTAAAGTTCTGTTTTTACGTTCTACAACTCCATTTTGTTGTGGAGTTCTAGGACACAAAAAATCATGAGAAATACCATTTTCATTATACCATTTTTCGGAAATTTTCCTTTCTAACATGCGTCACACAAAGCATCTGAGCTGAACTTCAAATTTGGAAGTCCTCTGACTAGATTGAGCTTGTTAATCTGAGATATTCTTATCATACTAACATGTCCCAATCGTTTGTGCCAGGCCCATTGCTCATTGTTCACAAACATAAGGAATTTAACATTCTGACTCTTATGTTCAAAAAGTATGATTTTATAAATGATGTTTTTCCTTTTACCATTAAAGAGGATTGTTCCATTTTTCTGACTAACAGGTTTTACAAGACTTTTGATTAAATATTATATCATAACTGTTATCACTTAATTGACTTATGAATAACATATTATGCATCAATCCATCTACTAAGAGAACATTAGTAATAGAGGGTATAGAATTGTTACCGATAGTTCCAGAGCCAATGATTTACCCTTTTGGTTGCCTCCGAAACCTATGTAACCACCAGCTTTATGTTCCAGACTTTGGAACATATGCTTTCTTCTCATCATGTGTCAAGAGCATCCAGAGTCCAGGTACCAAGATCGGTGTTTCAACTTTGCTTTCAAAGACATCTGCAACATATACTATTTTGTCCTTAGGTACCCATATCTTTTTGGGTCCTTTTTGGTTAAAGTTTCTAAAGTTATGTTTGAACTTTTGTTTAACATAATATTTTGTATAATATGACTCACTGTAATACGGTGGAATAACTGACTTGTTTGTTTTGCGTTTTATGGAAAATGTTGGGGATAGCAAGAGTCGCCACCGACTTTTCTTTTATCCAATTAAGGGAAGGCGAGAAGAACAGGAAAAGACCTTCGTTAGATTCTGAGTACGGGAGGCAGTTATGAAAAGGAAAGGTATTAGCACCCTTTCCATCTGTAGTTATCTATGGGCTCTGAATTGCTTAGCTCACTTCATAAATTGCTTTTTGAGTGTGTTTGAAAAGACGTTTTTGAAAAAGGAATTTCGCTTTGACTTTGTAATGATTTTCTCTAGAATGTATACGAAGTGTTTGGAAATGTTTTATGTTGGAAAAGACTTTTTAATGATTCACACTGGAATGTATACAAAGTGTTAGAAAAGTTTTTGAAAATAGTGTGAGGTGTAAAAAGTATTTTGATAGATATGAGCAAGCAAAAGAGTCTTATTACCTACTCAGAATGGTTGTTTCCATGTTATTTCGTTTGCCTTTAGGGTAGCGCTATCCATACAATTAGTTGGTAGGTAACTCTATCCGTTGGATGTAAAGGGACATTCGAAGGGACATCGGATGGTCATAGAAGGCAACATGTAGGGATACCTTAGCATATTCGTAGGGACGATCGTCACTTTTTGTAGGCAACAATCGAGGGATGAGATCATGTATTCGTAGGCAACATCGAGGGTCATCGAGGGACTATGATGATATATTTGTAAGCGTCTTAGATAAGATATCCCTACGTTCCACGAACATGACCATGTATTCGTCAGGCAACAAGAGAGGATACCCTAAAGTGGGAGCATGTGTGAAGAGTGTGTTGTATTCAGATATTTTAACTTGAGATTTAGAAGTGATCTATGTTGTTTTTAATCTTGCCATACATGCCTAGTTACTAGCAGTTAATATATGTACATAAATTAAAGTGCAGAAAGTAAAGTGCGGAAACATAAATCCTACTCTATTACATGGCTTTGGGGCAAATACATAATAGGAGGTGCAGAAAGTAAAGGCAGAAATGTAAATCTAGGCTATTACATGGAAAAAAGACCTTGCAACCTATATATCTTTTCTAGAATTTAAATGCAGAAAAATATTATATTTTTGGTTTTTTTGGAGGTTGATTTTAGTGAAAAGCCTAATTCTAATTAATTAGTTTTAATTAAAAAAACTAGAAATTTTATGTTTTTTGTCAGAACTTCTGACGGATTTGACCTAGAACTTCTGCCTCACTCTTTTCCAGAACTTCTAGAAATTGGGTCATCGTTCCTTGCCAGAAATTCTAGGGACCGCGCTAACATACCTTGCCATAACTTCTGGAAATCGCTCCTTCCAACACATCTGTGTTATCGTTCCTTCTAGAGCTTCTAGAAATTGTTCCCTCCAGAGCTTCTGGAAACCTGTGTTACTGTTCCTTCCAGAGCTTCTGGAAATTGTTCCTTCCAGAGCTTCTGGAAATTTTTCCTTCCAGAGCTTCTGGAAACCTGTGTTATTGTTCCTTCCAGAGCTTCTGAAATTGTTCCCTTCAGAGCCTGTGTTATTGTTCCTTTCAGAGCTTTTCGAAATTGTTTCCTCCAGAGCTTCTGGAATTTGTTCATTCTAGAGCTTTTGGAAACCTGTGTTATTGTTCCTTCCAGAGCTTCTGAAAATTGTTACTCCCAAAGCATCTAGAAGCCTGTATGACAATTCCTTTCAGAACTTCTGGAACCTGTGTTAATCAGAAAAAATGTTAGAAAATCTTGGCAAAAGGCAGGGTTCGAACCCGTGCCTTTGAGAGAGAGTGACTTAGCGCGCGCATGGTGAACCACTGGGGAGGTGATACATCCATGTATTACAGTACACCCATAAATATATAAGTGAGTCCATGTTCTAGATCTTCTGATCTCTCTTAGCCTGAGACATCACTAGAGCTAGGGCTCCGGTCATCTTCTCCGACCTGCAATCATGTTAAAATCTGCAAAAACGCATCATTCAAAGCAAAATAGAAGCCCATATCGTATATTTGGGATCCTACGAACACACTGGTGGTGTTATTTTGTCCTAAAAACCCCTATATCATGAGCTTCGAAGCTCTCAAACAGTTTTCCCTAACAATGGCAAATCCTTGTTCCTGCGTGTAAACTCACAACCAATGCATCAAAACATTTTAAAGTAACCTAATGATCATGAATGAATGTATGATAATAGTTTATATCATGTAAATCGAAGGTTATCAATTTCAAACTTTACCAAAAAAACGGTGTAACGTCGTGAGGGTTGTTCTGGGTGCTTTGAACTCGTGTGAGTGCTTGGATCGACTTCTGGAAGCTTCAGAAGAATGAATGGATGGCTGGAATGGCTCAAAAATGGCTGCAAAAGTGAACTCGAATTTTCAAGTTTGTATGAATTTTTGGAGAGTTAGGGTTATTTGTGGAGGCAAGGATCCGTCCTTGTGCATCTGGGATCAGTGTGTATATATACTAGATGGCATTAGGTCAAGAATTGATGAGAAAATATATCCTCATCAATGTGAAAATATTTGATTGGAATCAAACTTTATTTTGCCTTTTTTGAGCCAATTTCAATCAAATCTCTTGCCAATCTCAATAATTTCTAAATAGACAGCTTGTAAGGCTTGCTTGGACCTCAAGAATGAGAGAAAATCAACCTTGCACTTAATGTTTTGATTTTATATCTTTTATTTTAATTAAATTGGTTTTAAATGAATAAAAATCAAAAATAAATAAAAATAAAAGATAAAAGGCGTGGCCTTGGGCTTGGAGGTTCTAATTCAAATAAGAAACAATTTGTATCTTTCTCAATTCATGCACCTCGTCAAAAATGCTCAACTTGTACAATTTGTATCTTTCTCAATTTTCCCTATTTTTGGGTGTTCTTGGACTTTTTATAAAGCTCAAGATATCCCATAAACCCTCCTTTTGGTTTCATATTCATTGAAGTTTCCATGTTCATGAACACTTCTTTGTAAAAAGATGACTTTTTGTTGACTTTTAAAAGGACTTGTAATGTTTTGATCCATAACTTCCAAATGAAGTATTTCTGGCCAAAGATTGTGAGACATGAAGTTGTAGAGAATTGAATTCCCTTCAAAATGCAATTTTGGTGGAAATTTTTTTGATAAAGTATGTGAAAGTTATGCCTGGTCAAAGTTCTGTTGACTTTTGTCTAAAAAACCCTAATTTAGAAACTTTGACTTTTGATCCAATCTTGACTTTTCTTGAGGAATCGTGACCAAACCTTGATCAAATGATGAATATTACTTCAAAATATTAATTTTGACCAAAAATTATGAAGTTTGACTGTATGTTGACCACAATTGACTTTTGGTCCAAGACGGCTGATTTTCAACCATTTGGGCAATTGGATGAGCAAATTTGACTTGTAAGGCTTGAAACTTGACATGGTGATCCCTTGAAGCATATGATGAGGTATGACGACCACTTGAAGCATTGGAAATCCATTTTTACCTGAGAGGAGCAAAACCTAGTTTGGATTGATTGCTTAGGAGAGGGTTTGTTTGGTCAACCCTTGTGAATCTTTAACTATGGAGATGTGAATTGTCTTGAGAAGTAGGAGAGACAATTTTGGGGTATGACAGTTTCCCCTGTTCAACCTTCTTGTATCGGAAGGGTTAGATTGGTATGCTTGCCTTTCGTGACTTGAAGGTAGAAGATGATTGAACACTCGAGTACACCTGAAAATTTGCACTTGCTGTTGTATGGAATGGGATCGTCAGTTGACGATGTGCTGGAATGGGCTTATAGATGCCATTTGGAGAAGTTAATGCTGGAGAGTGAGTCATATGCTAGACTATGCGTTCGTCTTTTGGATGAGAGAAATATCGGAGATGGGCTTTAAAGATGCCATCCGGGGTGATGAAGATGTGTAGTCGGAGATGGGCTTAAAGAAGCCATCCAGGGAGGTTGATAATAAGAGAGAGTCAGAATAAACATTTGTCTTGGATATTTCTGAGATGAATAGTTGTCAACATGCGGAGAGTTTCCCCGTCTTGTTTTGGGTGTTAATCCATGATTTGTTTCCTGGAAATAATTCGTATGGTCATTCAAATACTTCTCCCGTCTTGCTTCAGGTATTAATCTTTGACCTTCCATTTGGATAATAGCTTTTACCTGCTGGGGAAATAAATCTTGACAGGTTATGGTTAATACTATGCAAATTATGATGTATGCGAGTGTATGACAATGTTATGAACTTTTTTTACGAATAATGCATGAATGTAGATATTGTGGTATTTCAAAACATATCCATTTAGAAGAAGATAGGAACGTTCTGCTGGAGATCTTTGATTTTTGCCTGGGGATGAAGTTGTTGAAAACCCTGACTGCGGAATAAGAGATGTGAATTCCTCCGATGCACTATCTGACCTAGTTTCGAGTCTGGATATTGCCGCTGTTGGGGGAATGACAATCATTGAAAGATACTCAGCTGGGGATGAAGATCTTGTGTATAGGTCTTGCTGGGGGACGATATGGTATGGAATAACCTATTATTGCTTGAAGACTGATGTAATTGGTCGTGTTACTGCTCGGGGACCAATGTAACGTGATGACTTGAGAATGTAGATAAGTCTGATAGGATCACTGCTCGGTGACTAACGTGATAAAGTTGAAGCTGATGAAGCTGATAGGATCACTGCTCGGGGACTAACGTGATGATGTTGGAGCTGCTAAAGCTAATAGGACCACTGCTCGGGGACTGACGTGGTGAATATAAAGGATCATCGATTGGGGACTAACATGATGAAGTTGACATGATCATCGCTCGGGGACTAACGTGATGAGGTTGATAGGACCACTTGTCATACCCCAAAATTTGCCCTCCTACTTCTCAAGACATTCCATACATCCATACTCAAGGATTCCTCAAGGATTGATCAGACAAACCCTCTCCTAAACAATCAACCCAAACTAGGGTTTGGCTATCCTCAGATCCAGATGAATTTCCAACATCTCCAATGGTCATCATGCCTCCTCATATGCTTCAAAGAATCTCCATGTCAAGTTTCAAGCCTTACAAGTCAAGTTTCCTCAGACAATTGCTCAGATGGTTGAAAATCAGTTGTATTGGACAAAAAGTCAACTGTGGTCAACATACAGTCAAACTTCATGATTTTTGGTCAACATCCTCATTTTGAAGTAATATTCATCATTTGATCAAGGGTTGATCATGATTCATCAGGAAAACTCAAGATTTGCTCAAAAGTCAAACTTTCCAAATTAGGGTTTTCTAGAGAAAAGTCAACTGAACTTTGACTGAGCATAACTTTCTCATACTTTATCATAAATTTTACCACCACCTCTCATTTTGAAGGAAATTCAATTCTCTACAACTTCATGTCTCACAAGCATGGTAAAAAAATGCTTCATTTTGAAGATATGGATCAAAACATTACAGGTCCTTTTCAAAGTCAACAAAAAGTCAATTTTTTGTAATGAAGTGATATTGAGCATGGAAACTCCAATTGAGATGAAACCAAAGTGGTTGTTTAGAGGACATCTAGAGCTTTCTAAAAAGTCCAAGAACACTCAAAAAGTTTAAAATTGAGCAAGATACACCTTGTACAAGTTGGGCATTTTTGAAGAATTGCACAAAGAGAAATACTTGTCAAAATCCATAATTTTGCAAATTGGCCTAACTTTTCTTGGTTCAAACTTATTCCTCAGCTAATTTTGAACCTCCAAGCCCAATGCCATGAATTTTATCTTTATTTTTCTATTTAATTTGGATTTTAATCATTTAAAAACAAATTAAATTAAAAATAAAGGTAGAAAATCAAAATTAAATGCAAATTGGATTTTTCTCTCATCCTTGAGGTCCAAGCAACTCATAAAAGCTGGCAATTTCGAAATTGACTTTGATTTGGCAAGAAATTGATGAAAATTGGATCAAAAAGGAAAGATTTGGTTTCATACAAAATCAAATATTTTCACATTGAATGATTCATTATTTGCTCTTGATTTCTGACCTAAATCCATCTATAATAAATACACAATGCCTACACATGAAAAAACAACAGAAAAATTGCCTCAAAGAACCCTAACCTAAGTCAAAAAAACCGTGTTCTTCAAGCAAGTGGCAGCCCTAGTTCTAGCTTGTTTCAGTCGATTCTAAGCCTTCCATTGCGTTCCTTGAAGCCTCCTGAATCATTCCTGCCTCTTACAAATCACCAAACCATCAAGTATTGTGAAAACACGATTTCGGTTTGTCCAACCTTTTTCAAATTCGATTTTTATCATTCATGCATCATTAACCTGTTTTGATTGTTTGTTCATGTTTAGAATCAAGTTTGCAAGCTATCTGGGTGGTTTAATTGCATTTTAGGTGCCCGGATCGAGTTATGCCATAGCTAGGGTTTTCTGCTTCAAATTGGGGTTTCCTTAAATCCGTTAAATTGGACAAAACCAGCACCACTACTGTGTTTAGAATGTTGTTTGCAATCGATTCATGTATTCATAACTAATTTATATTGCTTGTATGAGATTTTGAAAATTGCAGGGGCCTTAGCGTCGAGCAAGACCGACGCTAACTGTTTGGAAATTCAAACGAAGAAGATGAAGTTCTTCACGCAGTTTTCTAATTCCCAGGAAGCGAATTCCTTTAAAAGCGTTTTGTTTCAGTATCCTAACAGCAAACGCAGTTTGGTCCAGTGGTGAAGGTGGCGCGTGTTTTCCTTGGATGTCATGGGTTCGATCCCCAGCCATGACATATACTTTTGCTCCTTTACAAACTAACACTTTTCTTATATTTTCTTATTTTATTAATATTTTCATGTTAATTTAATTTATCTTCAAATATTTTTCTCATGCATTTAAAAATCACAAAAAAATATTTTCTTTTTGCATTATTATCAGAAAAATGTTTATTTAATTTTTTATATTAAAATTAATATTTTTGCATGCATATTTTAATTAATTGCTAATTAACCGTTTAATTGACTTTTAATTGTTTTTAATTATCGAAATCGATTCCGAAAATTACCAAAAAATTATCTTATCATATTATTGTCATTACTAACTTGAAACTTTTTTCCTCATTCAAAAATCTTGCTTTTACTAACATTTTTCCTCTTATGCAATTTTCTCGTGTTTTCCGATTATGTATCTGTTTACAGGTTGTAACGTTTCGGACGATTTTTCTTGCTTTTCTTTTCATATTATGTAACTGTTTATGGGATGTAATAGTTTAATTAGGACTTTTATTTTCTGCACTCCTATTATGTAACTTCCCCAAAGCCATGTAATAGCGTAGGACTTTATTTTTCCGCAGTTTACCTTTCCGCAATTTATTTTCTGCACCCTATAAACTGCTAGTAATTAGGCGTGTATGGCAAGATAAAAACGGACATAGATCACCTATAATTTACAAGATAAAATATCTGAATCAACACACTCTTTTCACACATGCACCCCTTAGGGTAATTCTCTCTCGTTGCCTTACGAATACAAATGGTCAAGTCCCTCGAACGTAGAGGTATCCTAGCACCGTTGCCTACAAATATATCATCATAGTCCCTTCGATACAAAGATCATAGACCCACGATGTCGCCTACGAATACATGATCTCGTCCCTCGATTGTTGCCTCCGAAAAGTGATGATCGTCCCTTCGAATGTGCTAGGATACTCCTACAAGTTGCCTTCTATGACCATCTGACATCCCTTCGAATGTCCCTCTTACATCCAACGAATAGGGTTACCTACTAACTAATGGTATGGATAGCGCTATTCTAAAGGAACGTAAAACAACACGAAAACGACCATTCTGAGTAGGTAAATAAGAATTGCATATCATGACATCATTGCATTGCATATCATTTATAACTATTTCAAGGACCTAGGGATTTATCTTTGCTCTGTTTTGTAGGGATTATGGCTTCTAGAAAGACTATCCGAATCAACTTCATCAGTATACCTTCTCAGCTTAAAGATTTGGTTTCAGAGATTCCCGATCACGCTCAATTCATCAAAAGACATGGTTATCTACTTGATTTGGTTACCTCTAGTTTTGAAGAAGATATGGTGCACGTCCTATTCCAGTTCTTTGATCCGAAACACCATTGCTTTACATTCCCAGATTATCAGTTGGTTCCTACCTTGGAAGAGTTCTCTAAGCTACTTGGGATACCTATTCTTGGCCAAATGCCATTCACCGGTTTAGAAAAGGTTCCTAGGTACGAAGACATCGCATCAACACTACATCTAAAGCGCTCAGACATTGAAGCCAATTGGGAAACAAGAAGCGGAGTTAAGGGTTTACTTGCTAAGTCCCTGATAAAGAAAGCCCGAGAATTCCTCAAAGCTATGAGTTTCCAAGCATTCGAAGACATCTTGGCCTTGCTAATCTATGGTTTGGTTCTATTTCCTAATTCGGATCAATTCATAGATGTCAACTCCATCAAGATATTCCTCACTCGTAATCATGTGCCTACTTTACTTGGAGACATCCTACATTCTCTCCACACTCGTACTACTAAAAGACAAGGAACTCTCATGTGTTGTATACCGTTACTTTCCAGGTAGGTTATTTCGCACCTTCCTCCATCGACATTGAAGAACGAGCAAAGATTGAAGTGGTCTCAAAGGCTAATTTCACTCTCTCATTCAGATATTCGTTGGTGTCTTTTCTCTCAAAAGGAGTGCACATTCATCGAGCATTGTGGAGAATTCCCTAATGTACCCCTCCTTGGCATAAGGGGGGGTATCACTTACAATCCTTCTCTAGCTCTATGTCAGTTTGGTTATGCTCGAAGAGATGGTCCTCATGATATACTTCTCCAAGATATTGTGTTCGACTACAACCACGATCTCTAGAATTACGGACGAAGGTTCATACACGCTTGGGGCATGGTAAAGAAGACCGATACCAAGACTTTTTGGGGCACCAAAACTCCATTCCTTGCGAACCTTACCTCAAATGGGTGCGAGCTCGAGCTCAAAACCTCATGATGCCATTCACGCCTTGTAATACGGTGAACTAACTTTGAGATTTTTGTATCGCAAATGTGCGGATAGCAAGAGTCGCCACCGACTTTTCTTTTATCCAATTAAGGGAAGGTAAAAAGTACAGAAAAAGACCTTCGTTAGATTCTGAGTAAGGGAGAAGGTTATGAAAATGGAAGGTATTAGCACCCCTTTCCATCCGTAGTTATCTACGGGCTCTTAGTTGCTCTTAGATCACTTTTGAAAAATTGTGCTTTCTATGTATTTGAAAATGTTTTGGAAAAGGCATTTCGCTTTAACTTTGTAATGATTCATGTAGGAATGTATACAAAGTGTTCGGAAATGTTTTTGTGTTGAAAAGAGTTTGAACTTTGACAAAAGTCTGAGGTGTGAAAAGTATTTTGATTGAGCAAGCAACTAAAAGTCTTATTACCTACTCAGAATTGGTCGTTTTCATGTTATTTTACGTTCCTTTAGAATAGCGCTATCCGTACCATTAATTGGTAGGTAACCTTATTCGTTGGATGTAAGAGGGACATTCGAAGGAACATCGGATGGTCATAGAAAGCAACTTGTAGGAAGTATCCTAGCACATTCGAAGGGACTATCATCATTTTTCGTAGGCGACAATCAAGGGTCAAGATCATGTATTCCTAGGCGACATCGTGGGTCTATGATCTTGGTATCGAAGGGACTATGATGATTTATTTTGAAGGCAACGGTGCTAGAATACCTCTACGTTCGACGGACTTGACCATTTGAATTCGTAAAGGCAACGAGAGAGAATTACCCTAAGGGGTGCATGTGTGAAAAGAGTGTGTTGATTTCAGGTATTTTATCTTGGAATTATGAGTGATCTATGCCCAATTTTATCTTGCCATACACGCCTAATTACTAGCAGTTTATAGGATGCAGAAAATAAATTGCAGAAATGTAAAGTGCGGAAAGATAAAGTCCTACGCTATTACATGGCTTTGGGGCAGATACATAATTGAAAGTGCGGAAAATAAAAGTCCTAATTAAACTATTACATCCCATAGGCAATTATATAATTGGAAAGGAAAAAGCAATAAAAATCGTCCGAAGCGGTATAACCTGTGAATAGATGCAAAATCGGAAAACGGAAGAAAATTGCATAAGAGGAAAATGGTAGTAAAAATAAGTATTTTTGAATGAGAAAAAGTTTTTTGTGTTAATAATGACATTAATATGATAAGATAAATTTTTGGGAATTTTTGGAATTGATTTGATAATTTAAAAACAATTAAAAGTCATTTAAATGATTAATTAGAAATTAAATTAAATATGCATGCAAAAATAATAATTTTAATTTTAAAAATGAAATAAGTATTTTTCTGATGATTATGCAAAAAATAAATATTTTTGGTGTTTTTTAGATGCATGATAAAAAATATTAAAGGTAAAATAAATTGGATGGAAAATATTAAAGAAAAAAAATAGAAAAATATGAAAATATAGAAGTTAGTTTGTAAAAGAGAAAAAGAATTGGTCCTGTCCAGGTTCGAACCTGTGACCTTGGAGAGAATCTTCCAATCCAACGCCTTAACCACTGAGCCAACGTGTCTTTTGTGTTTGAAATCTGGAACCAATGGTTTATAAGTGTAAGCGTGTCATGAGATTGAATTCAAAACACATTCAGCACATGGGTGTAACACGGTGAACTGACTTTGTAGGATTTTTGTATCCAAATATGCGGATAGCAAGAGTCGCCACCGACTTTTATTTTTATCCAATTAAGGGAAGGTAAAAAGTACAGAAAAAGACCTTCGTTAGATTCTGAGTTCGGGAGAATGGTTATGAAAAGGGAAGGTATTAGCACCCATTTCCATCCGCAGTTTATTCTACGGGCTCTTAGTTGCTCTAGATTACTTTTTAAAATTGCTTTTTGTGTGTTTGACAAAATGTTTTAGAAAAGGCATTTCACTTTGACTTTATAATGACTCATGTAGGAGTGTATACAAATTGTTCGGAAATTTTTTGTTTTTGGAAAGAGTTTGAAACTTTGAGAAAAAAGAGTGTGTGGTGTGAAAAGCATTTGATAGAGCGAGCAACTAAAAGACTTATTTACCCACTCAGAATTGGTCGTTTTTGTACTTCTACGTTCCTTTAGAATAGCGCTAGCCGTACCATTAGTTAGTAGGTAGCTCCATTCGTTGGATGTAGACGGGACATTCGAAGGGACATCGGATGGTCATAGAAGGCAACTTGTAGGAAGTATCCTAGCACATTCGAAGGGACTATCATCATTTTTCCGTAGGCGACAATCGAGGGTCAAGATCATATATTCGGAGGCGACATCGTGGGTCTTATGATCTTTGTATCGAAGGGACTATGATGATTTGTTTGAAGGCGACGGTGCTAGGACACCTCTACGTTCGAGGGACATGACCATTTGTATTCGTAAGGCAACGAGAGAGAATTACCCTAAGGGGTGCGTGTGTGAGAGAAGTGTGTTGAATTCGAGTATTTTATCTTGCTAGTTAGTGGGCTATGTTCAATTCTAGTCTTGCCATACACGCCTAATTACTAGCAATTGATAGGGTGCGGAAAGTAAAATGCGGAATGTAAAATGCGGAAGGTAAATGTCCTACGCTATTACAAGGCTTTGGGCGGATACATAATTTAAAATGCGGAAAATAAAATCCTAAGTTTAAACTATTACATCCCATATACAGATTACATTATTTGAAAAAATAAAATGAAAACGGAAGAATCGTCGAATCGATTAACTCGTGAAACGAACGAGAACGGAAAATATGATGAAATCGAAATAAGAGAAAATGTTAGAAAAATGCAAATTTTTAATTGGAAAAAATATGACATGCTGGAAATAATGTAAATATGCTAAAATAATTTTTTGGGATTTTTTAGATGCATTTTAGTAATTAAAAATGAATTAAATGTGATTTAAATGCAAAATTATAAATAAAAATAAATATGCATGCAAAATTATATTTTTAATTTATTAAATTAAATAAAGATTTTTGGAAAGTAATGTAAAAGAGTAAATATTTTGATAATTTTTAGTGCATAAATAAAATGTGGAAATTAATTAAAATATAATGCAAAATATGAAAATATAATAGAAAATGGAAAAGTTTGTAAAAGAAAGAAAAACCAAATTGTCACGGGAGAATCGAACCGGGACCTTGCCTCACAAGCCACACGTCTTGCCAACTGAACCAAAGCGCTTCACTGTTTGGAAACCGGATCGAGTGGAAGAAAGACAAGTGTCGCTCCCTGATGCTCCAGACCGCGCGCGAAGCTTCGTCTTCAACCTTTTAAATATTTGAATTTTCAGCGTCGGCCATTGCTCGACGCTAAGTCCCTAGCAAATTCAAAAACACAGCATACATAATATAAATAAAATCTAAGGCCATGGTTCGATTCCTTGGAGCATTCCGAACACACTGGCATGGGTCCTATTGTCCAATTTGTCCTATTAAGGGAAACCCTAATTCGTTCACAGAAACCCTAATCATGGTGTAACACGATTCAGGCCATGGAAATTCAATTGGCTTGCCCAGAAAGCTTGCAAACACCTCACTAAACACAAAAACAACAACAAATCGAGTTAATAATGCATGAATGAAGGAATTCGAATTTGAAAAAAGTGTGAGCAAACCGATTTCGAATTTCTTGTTTCTGGATGGTTTTGAATGATGTAAGAGTCTGGATCGACTCTGGAGATGCCAAGGAACGTGTTAGACACCTCAAATTTGATTGAAAACGGCTGGAAGTGTGATCTCCAATTGCTTGCTTGCCACGGATTTTTGACTTTTAGGTTAGGGTTTCGGAGCAATTTTTCGTTCTCTTTGATTGGTATGCATCAAGTATTTATATTGGATGGATTTGAGACAGTTTTTGGCAAGAATCAATCACCATTCAATGATAATCAAAATTTGATTTTTGTATAAAATCAAATTTTCAAAGCTTGATCAATTCCAATCCAATCTTGCCATTTTTGTCAAATTTTGAAATTTGCTGGACTTTGGTGAGTTACATGAGTCTCAAGGAAGGAATAAAATCAATCTTTCAATTAATTTTGATTTTATAATTTATTTTAAAATTTAATTTGTAATTAAATGAATAAATTCAAAATTAAATAGAAAAATAAATCAAAAATTCATGGCATTGGGCTTGGATATTCCTAATTGTATGAGGAATAAGTTTGGATGAAGAAAAAGCAAGCCCATTTGCAAAAAAATTGATTTTTAGAAGTATCTCTCTTTGTGCATTCTTTCAAAATTGCCCAACTTGTGAATGGTGTAACTTGCTCAATTTTCCACATTTTTGAGTGTTCTTGGACTTTTTGGAAAGCTCTAAGAGTCTTCTAACCAACCTTTTTGGTCTCATATCAATTGGAGTTACCATGCTCAATATATATTCAAAACAAAAAGTTGACGTTTTGTTGACTTTGAAAATGACCTGTAATGTTTTGAGCCATACCTCTCAAATGAAGCATTTTTTGGACATTCTTGTGAGACATGAAGTTGTAGAGAATTGAATTTCCTTCAAAATGAGCTTTGGTGGGAAAATTTCTGAGAAAGTATGAGAAAGTTATGATCAGTCAAAGTTCAGTTGACTTTTCATCTAGAAACCCTAATTTTGACTTTTGAGCAAATCTTGAGTTTTCTTGATGAATCATGATCAACCCTTGATCAAATGATGAATATAACTTCAAAATGAGGATGTTGACCAAAAATTATGAAGTTTGACTGTATGTTGACCACAGTTGACTTTTTGTCCAATACAACTGATTTTCAACCATCTGAGCAATTGTCTGAGGAAACTTGACTTGTGAGGATTGAAACTTGACATGGAGAATCTTTGAAGCATATGAGGAGGCATGAAGACCATTGGAGATGTTGGAAGTTCATCTTGACTTGAGAGATACCAAACCCTAGTTTGGGTTGATTGTCTAGGAGAGAGTTTGCCTGATCAACTCTTGAGGAATCCTTAAGTAGGGATGTGTGAAATCTCTTTGAGTAGATGGAGGGCAAATTTTGGGGTATGACAGCTGCCCCTGTTCAATCTTCTTGTACTGGAAGGTTAGATTGACATGCTTGTCTTTCGTGACCTGGAGGTAGAAGATGATTGAACACTCGAGTACACCTGAAAATTTGCACTCGCGGTTGGCTGATGATGCAGGAATGGGCT
This sequence comes from Vicia sativa, assembly GCA_021764765.1. Classification (NCBI taxonomy): domain Eukaryota; kingdom Viridiplantae; phylum Streptophyta; class Magnoliopsida; order Fabales; family Fabaceae; genus Vicia; species Vicia sativa. Next base: position 65,036,289 of record CM038794.1, read on the forward strand.
TACAGATGCCATTTGGAGAAGATGGGGAATGAGTCGTACGTTAGACTCGAGATTATTGATAGGAGAAATGCTGAAAGTGAGCCGCGCGCCAGCTCAGAGCGTTCTGGAGGAGAGGAGATGGGCTTAAGATGCCATCCGGAGGGAGTCGTACGTTAGACTTCGTGTTCACTTTTTTGAATGAAGTTGTTGGTTTGCATTGATTTTTAACCATATATGCAGCATTCTAAAAGTGAAGAAATGTTGACAAGTAGTCGGAGATGGGCTTAAGATGCCATCCAGGGCAGCTGAGTCGTACGCTAGACTCTGTAGTTGCTGTTGATAATAAGGAATCAGAATAAATCTTCGTGCTGATTACTCTGAGGGAAATAGTAGTTGGCAAGAATGTGGATAGCTTCCCTGTTGTGCATCGGGTGTCGATCCATTGCCTGTTATCGGAGGATAACCAGAGGCGGTCTTTCGGATAGTTTTCCCGTCGATTCGGGGCTTAATCCTGGACCAGTCGTCGGAGGACAACCAAGGGCGGTCTTTCAGATAGTTTTCCCGTCGATTCGGGGCTTAATCTTGGACCTGTTTGCGTCAGAAGTGACTGTTACCTGTTTTGGAAAAAACAAGAGAACTTTGATAGAATATTTGTTAGTTTTATGCAAAGTATGATGCATGACAGTGTATAAATGACATATGCATATATTGTGACTTTATGAATAATGTATGAATGATAGATGTTGTGGTATTTCAAAACACATCCATCTTGAAGAAGATGCGGATGTTCTGTTTGAAGATTTCTGACTTCTGCTTGGGGGATTAAGTAGGTGAGAACCCCACTTTTGGAAGAGAAGAAAGATATCCTGGATTCCTCCGATGCACCATCTGACCAAGTCTTGGGCCTAGATATTGTTGAGGAGGGTAGAGACTGGGAAGCTCGTTGTTGGAGATCTCATAGACCCTGTTGAAGAGAGTTTGGGAGGCGATCTGTTGGGGATCTTGTATGTAGACCCTGCTGAGGAAATTTAGGAAGCGCTCTACTGGGGATTCTGGGTGCAGATCTCGCTGGAGAGCATTTGATAGTTGCTGGGAGACCGGGCTGGAAGAGCCAGGAACCCGTCGTAACCTCTGGCTGGGGGATGAAGATGTAATTTCCTCCGATGCACTATCTGACCAAGTTTCAAGTCTGGATACTGCCACTGGGGAAAAGGGAAAGGGCTGAGAAATACCCGCTGGGGATAAACATCTTGACTGGGGGTGAGGTGTTACCGCTTGAGATGTAACATTGCTTGGTCGAGTGGAATTGCTGCTCGTGGATTCCTTTTGCTCTGGGAAGTCTTGTGGTAGCGACACCGCTTTGGAGATCACGCTCGTGGGGAAATGCATTGGTGACTTTCGTCGTCATCTCGATTCCTAGAGCACGTAGTAATTACTTTTGGTATGTCCACTTTTCATATGTTTGCGATCAGATTCTTATTGTCAAATGCATATAATCATTCAAAGCAAACGTTGGACTTATTGCAAACGACAATAGTGAAAAATGTAAAGAGAAAGAACTTGTATTCATTTGAAAGGTGGCGTATGGCCAAGCAGTTTGTACACAAGAAAAGTAAAAAGCTACGCATAAAAAATCTCGTTAAGTTCCAACTATGCTAGTACTCATATATTTCAACCATCTCATCTCCTTGCTGTCAGTGGAAAGCGAGTGAATTGATCTTTTCCATTTGAATCTTGAATCTTGATAGTAGTGCAGGCGGGTGATCTAGAAGAGACATAGTAAATGCGCTTAAATCCTAATTTTTGCCTAGACCGCCCTTTCGGGTTTGATCTGGGATACCCTTTTTGCCCAAGCCGCCTTTTCGGGTTTTCGACTTGCCGGGTGTACATGTTTTGTATATATCCTTAATTTTGCCCGAACCTTTTGGTTCGCCAGATCCCTTATTTTTGCCTAGGTTAGTCGACCAGCGGGTCTCTTTTATCGTAGTATTTTTGACTATGTCTACGTTCACGGGGTGTGGGAAGTCTTCACCATCCATGGTGCTAAGTATCATAGCTCCGCGGAAAAATCGTTTTGACTACAAATGGTCCCTCATGGGTGGGAGTCCATTTGCCCCAGGATCACCTTGTGGAAGAATGATGCGCTTGACTACTAGATCACCGACGGTAGACTCGGTGCTTGACCTTCTTGTTAAATGCTCGATCATTCGCTCGATAAATCATCCATGGCGGATGGGCGAGTCGTTCTCATCAATCAAATTAATCTGTCAAGGCGGGCGGACCCATCGTCTTCGCCTAACTCGCCTCTGGAGGACTACGGTTGAGGGTATCTCGAACCTCGATGGGTAAGACGGCTTCCATACCATATCTGAGAGAAAGGGGTTGCCCTGATTGATGTCCGTCTTGTGGTGCGATAACCATGAAGAGCAAATGGTAACATCTCATGCCAATCTTTGTAAGTCATCATCTTACATGATTTTCTTAATGTTCTTGTTGGCGGCTTCCATCGCGCCATTCATCTTAGGCCGATAAGGAGAAGAGTTGTGATGCTTGATCTTGAGCTGCGTGCGAGTTCGGTGATCATCTTGTTGTTGAGATTAGAGCCGTTATCGTGATAATCCTTTCGGGAGTGCCATACGAGATAAGATTATGTTTGATGAATCGAGCCACAACATTCTTGGTAACAGATGCATACGAGGTCGCTTCTACCCACTTGGTGAAATAATCTATTGCCACAAGGATGAAGCGATGTCCATTGGAAGTGTGGGCTTAATTTCTCCGATCATGTCAATTCCCACATTGCAAAAGGCCACGGAGAAGTTAGAACATTGAGGTAGAGGTGCGTGTACTTTGTCGGCATAAATCTGGCACTTGTGACAAGATCGAGCATAGCGGTGACAATCAGCTTCCATGGTGGACCAATAGTAACCCGTTCTCAAAATCTTCTTAGCCATGGTGTGTCCAGGTGGGTACCAAATGCGCCGTGTAACTCTTCCATGATACGCATTCTTTGTTTACGGTCTACGGAGTAAGCACAAGTCGTGGTTGCGCTTGTATAAGATGTCGTTGCTGAGGAAGAATTTGGATGCAAATCTTCTCATGAACTTCTTATCATTAACAGATGCCCCTGCTGGATATTCCTGAGTCTCAAGATACCTCTTCACGTCATAGTACCGGGGTTTCTCTTCTGCGTCAAGCTCATAACAATATCTTTGGTTCGTCAAACTTCTCAATGATGATCGGGGAGCCTCGTTGTCCCATCGACCTTGAACACGGATGACATAGTAGCCATCGGGATCCTTGTTCGGGTCCTTCGTTTGAGTGCAGTTCTTCCAATCTGTAACTAGCAAAACATCTTCGTGCGAAATTGAATGCATAGGCGATAGTCATCTACGGCGATGAGCCAAATGATCGGCTACTACACTTCCTTTGATCGCTCGAGAAGTGTCTTGGATGTCATATTCGGTCAAGATCATTTGCCATCTTGCTATTCTTCCGGAGAGAGCTGGTTTCTCAAAGATGTATTTTATCGGATCCATCTTGGAAATCAATAAGGTAGTGTGAGTCAACATATCTTGTCTTAGCGTGACAGACCAAAGCGTTGCAAGTTTTCTCGAGTGTGAGTATCTTGTTTCACGATCGGTAAACTTTTGCTAAGGTAGTATATTGCATGCTCTTTTCGACTGACTCGTCATGTTGCCCCAACACACACCCATTGAATTCTCTAACATCAAGTACATGATAAGAGGTCTTCCTTGGGGAGGCATCGGGATAGGAGGATTCGTAGGTACTCCTTGATTTTGTCAAAAGCGATCTGGCAATCGTCATTCCATTCCACTACTTGATCTTTCTTTAATAACTTGAAGATTGGCTCACAAGTAGCAGTTAGATGTGCAATGAATCTGGCGATGTAGTTCAATGGGCCCAAGAAACCTCTGACTTCCTTCTCGGTGCGGGGAGCTGGCATCTCTTGAATAGCTTTAACCTTGGCGGGATCAACTTCGATACCTTTTCGACAACAAACCCGAGTTTTCGGATCGACTCAAAGGTGCACTTGTTAGGATTAAATCTCAGTCTATACTTCTTCAATCTGTCAAATAGTTTCTGCAAATGATCAAGATGTTCTTCTTCAGTCTGCGACCGAGCTATCATGTCGTCGACGTAGACCTCTATCTCGTGATGAATCATGTCATGAAACAATGTCACCATAGCGGCGATAAGTGGCGCTGCATTCTTCGATCGAGCGGCATAACCTTGTAGCGAAAGTGCCCCATGTAACAAAAGTAGTCTTTTCCATGTCTTGAGGGCCATTTTAATCGATTGTAACGGAGAAACCATCCATGAAGGAGAAAACCTTATCTTTGGCGGTGTTGTCAACGAAACATCAATATGAGGAAGTGGAAATCATCTTCGGACTTGCTTTTTCAGATCTACGTAATCCACACATTCGTACTTTACCATCCTTCTTGGGCACAGACACCACATTAGCAACCTTGTGGATAAGAAGTAACAGCTAAGAAACGCATTGAAGCCTTCATAACTTGGCTTTGATCTTTTCGACATCTCGGACGCGACGAACCTACATTTCAGGAGAAAACCTTCTTTTTCGGAATCGGTGTACCACAATATCAATGTCCAACCTGGCATGTCTTCGTATGACCAAGCAAAACCTCAATGTAGTCTCGTAGCATCTGAATCAACCTTTCTTTGACCTTGTTCTCAAGACCCGCTCTATCTTGATCTCTTTTACGTCTTCATCGGTACCAAATTCCAAACTCAACTTGCTCTTGACAAGTTCTCACGGCACTTCACAATCTTCCGTACTTTCGTCTTGGCTTGGTAGATCGGATTATCAAGTCATATTTAGCACTAGCATGTTATTAACGAGATTCGAGTGATTGCGGTGTATCACGTGGGCGTGTGTAAGAAACACATAGCTTTTTGAAGGGGTGATAAAGTAAAAGAAAGAAAACAAACAATTGAATGCAAAAGTCTAACGAATTTATTGAATGAAAATACGCAAACGACAGATAATAACCCTTGCAAACGAGCCATGATGCCCCGGGCAAGGCACTAGGCTTTCAAGGTTTATTGTTCAAAACATAAAGAAATACGAAAAGCAAAACAAAACAATAGTAATTACTCCTGACTAAAGGAGATTGGTATGACGTCTTTGGTCTTCCAATTGTTGAGCCCATGATCTGGAGTTGGGGAGATCCACTTGCTGGTGTTGAAGTCGTTGTCGTTGTCTTCTATAGCATGGATTCCACTCTGGCTAATGCGGAAAGGAAGTTGGCACGTTCGCGTATCATCTTGACCCTTGATGGTGAAGCCTAAACCGGTCTTGTCAAATTTGAAAGGAAGATTAGGGGAGCGACCCCAAATAGTCTTGCCTTCTTCAACGGCTTGAGCATCTTTCGGTGAGGCCATCCTAGGCGGAACTTGTGTAACCGGGGTGCGGAAGTCAAGGCATGACTACGGGTATTGTTTCAAAAGCTTGACGGAGTCTCGAAGAATTCGCCTTCCATCTCAAGATAGCGGACATTGCAGATGAGTGACCATATACTCCTCTTCACCGCACACTGTAACAACCTTCCCTTTCACCGGTACTTCAACTTCGATGTAAGGTAGAGTAGCGCCGCCCCATGTATCCAAGGTCGTCCAAGTAGGAAAGAGTAAGTGGACGGATGTCCATGACAAAGAAAGTGGAGTCAAAAGTGCGGGAACCGACTTTAGATGAGCTCTCCAAGCACGTCGCTTAGAACCATCAAAAGCCCTCACAATAATGTCCTTTGGGTCTCGAGAACCAACCCTTCGACATCAAGTCGATCAAAAGCGATCTTTGGTAGGATATTCGAGCGTGGTATCCACCAAAACATGAGAGTGTAGTGCCCTTGCATTCAAGAGATGTGCAAGGCCTTGTTATAAGAGTCAAATCGACATCGAGAAGCCTAGGCCGTTGTTGGCAGGCTAGCAATACAAACTTCGAATTGGTCGGTAGTAGTGTCTTGCGGTATGTGAGAATTCTTGAAACTTCACCAAGGCGTTAGCATGAGCCTCGAGCATAAGAGCGAGCGAGCATGGAGATTTTGGACGGAGTCTGTCCCAACCGTTCCACAACATTGTAGTCACTCTTCTTGATAATCTTCAGAATTTCCTCCATTTCTTGTTTGGAGGTATCTTCAGTAACTTCCTTTGGTACTTCTGGTTGAGCAGGATGAGTCCTTTGGTTCTTTCCTCTAGCTTGGGGAATGGATTGAATAGTTGGAATGCGGTGGTCGCGTGTCTTTGGAGGAGAGATATCGGAGAATACTCTTGGTTACGGTCACCTTCTTGGATCCGGTGATGTTGGCAATGTCAGGAATGGTAGCTTCAACTGTAAGATCTTCAATGGTCATAGGGTCTTGCTTGACACCATGATAGTAAACATCAGATCCATAATTCTAAGGGATAGCCTTGTCAGAGGAATATGGAACTGGTCTTGGAGAAGTGATAATGAGAGGTGCCACTAGGCATAGGATCGCAGAGGAAATCCTTATTGTGTTAACATCGGCATAGTCTTCGGAAATCGTCACCCCATCCGGTCGCCTTAACATCTTCAATAGGAATCTTATAACTATCAGGGACAGTGTACTTCACCATGTAATCAAACTTTCCACTTGGCTGCCCCAAGGTGTCCCACATTGGTCTTGTTTCATTCACATCTTCGATCTTGACTTAGACATATCTTCACACGCACGCGGTGGTTTCGAAATAGTATCTCACGGTTATTCATCATGCAACACGTCTTCTCAACCAAGCACAACCATCAGTGCGAGATGGGCACCAACGACAATTCTCTGGGCATCTGGATTGACACGCTTGCAACAAATTCTTCTTAATCATCGGAGGAATGGTCAAGTCATCTATGTTGAAAACATAAGTATCGTCACCAACATTGGAACTCTTGTCATGGTTAGGCATAGGCGCGTTGATCACATTCGGTCTCAGCGGAGGATCAAACTCAATCGCTTAGCTTCAATCATATCTTGAATCTTGTTCTTGAGCCCAACAATCATCGATACTATGTCACAGGCTATTGGAGTGGTAAGCACACTTAGCATTAGGATTGTATCTCGGGAGGAAGTGTTGACATTAGGAGGATCCTCAAGGTAATCGCTCTGCGTTCAACATGTGTTGTAAGGCTTGCGATAATGGCATATTGATCTTCGTAGCTGTCTTGTGGCGTTACGCTCTGCGTTGTCTGTTGAGGTTGTCTTGATGTAGGATTGGAGATCACAACTGCCCCCACAGATTGAGCACGGTCGGTCTTGGCTCGGCTTTTATGACCATACACAACATTAGCTTCTTTCTTACCACCAAAAGATCTGTTCACAGCATTTGAAGATGACTCTACATGAATCTTCCCACTCTTGATACCAGCTTCGATGCGCTCTCCTGTCAATATCAGTTCGGTGAACCTGGCTGAAGAATTTCCAATCAGATGATTGAAGAATGGGCCTGTTAGTGTCCCCATAAACATATCAACCAGCTCCCTATTGGACAAGGGTGGCTGAACTCTGCCTTCTAGATCTCTCCATTTCTGAGCATACTCTTTGAACTTCTCGTCACGACCCATAGACATGCTTTGTAGTTGCATGCGAGTGGGTGTCAATTCAGCATTGTACTCATACTGTCTGTAGAAAGCATCTGCCAAATCACTCCAAGTACGGATACGGTCATTCTCTAGTGATAATACCACTCCAACGAGTTCGGACAAACTCTCTTGAAAATAATGCATCCACAACTTTCTATCATCAGTTTGGGATTGATCTTCTGAACATAGGACTTCAAATGCAGCTTAGGACAAGACATGCCATCATACTTGGCAAAAGCAGGAACTTTGAACTTGGGAGGAATCACAACACCAGGGACAAGACTTAGATCATCAAAATTCAGCCCGGACATCTTGAGTTTTCCACGACATTAGACGGTCTTCAAGTTGCTTGTACTTGTCATCTTCATCAGAGTATTGTCCATTATCATAGTCCTTCTCAAGCTAAGGCTGACTGCCTTCACCATTACCCTTGTTACTTTGTTCATCCTCCTTCTTGACACTTCCCTCAGAGAGCTCAATCCGACTAACCACTCTAGGACCACCTTTGTAGCGTCGCCCATGTTGAGGAGACCAACAACCTTCTTCTTTGTTGATGAGCTTCTTGGATCTTCTTGGCCTTGGACCAAGTGGTAAACATCTGTTGGCCGAGCATTCGGGCTTGAAGATCTTTGACATTGTTCAAGAGCCATTTGCTAAAATAAATAGCGAGCAAATGAGAAAACCAATCTCCAATGTACCTGTGATGCAATGTTATGCTATGATATGCAATGTTTATGCGAATGCAATGCAATGTTTTCAAGGACCTTAGAGATTTAAATTTGTTAAACAAGCAATGAACAAACATTTATTAGTACTCTTTTTTTATATTCTTTTTTCTTTTAAGTACAAGAGATAGTTCGAAACAATAAAAGAAAACATAAACATCCTAAAGCTCTAAGTCTCCCATGGGCGCTTCCTCTTGGTGCCGATGTAGGCATTGATGCTTCGCTCCTCATGAAGTAGCTTTGTCAACTCTAGCACTTTCTTCTCGCTTGCATAGCACTGAGCTTCAAAGGTATCCCTTTCTTCCTTAAGCTGAATCCAGGATCTCTTCAAGTCTTCAAAATCAGTAGGCATGTCAGGATGGAGAACAGTATAGGGTACGTCACCTATAGCAACAGGTTCCATAATTACTGGTAGAACAGGAGTGAATGGCATCATGAGGTTTTGAGCTCGAGCTCGCACCCATTTGAGGTAAGGTTCCCAAGGAATGGAGTTCGGGTGCCCCAAAGTCTTGGTATCAGTCTTCTTTACCATGCCCCAAGCATGTATGAACCTTCGTCGGTAATTCTGGAGATCGTGGTTGTAATGGAACACAATATCTTGGAGAAGCATATCATGAGGACCATCTTTTCGAGCAAAGCCAAACTGACGTAGAGCTAAAGAAGGGTTGTAAGTGATACCTCCCCTTATACCAAGTAGCGGTACATTAGGGAATTCTCCACAACGCTCGATGAAGGTGAAGTCCTTTTGAGAGAAAAGATTCCAACGGATATCTGAATGAGAGAGTGACATCAATCTTTGAGACCATCTCAATCTTTGTTCATTCTTCAAAACTGATGGAGGAAGGTGCGAAATAAACCACCTGGAAAGTAACGGTATACAACACATGAGAGTTCCTTGTCTCTTAGTGGTACGAGTGTGGAGAGAATGTAGAATGTCTCCAAGTAAAGTAGGCACAGGATTACGGGTAAGAAACAACTTGATGGCATTGACATCTATGAATTGATCCGAGTTAGGGAATAGCACCAAACCATAGATTAGCAAGGCCACAATGTCTTCGAATGCATGGAAACTCATGACTTTGAGGAATTCTCGGGCTTTCTTAATTAAGAACTTGGAAAGTAGACCCTTAACTCCACTTCTGGTTTCCCAATTGGCTTCAATGTTTGAGCGCTTAAGATGTAAGGCTGATGCAATGTCTTCGTACTTAGGAACCTTTTCTAAACCGGTGAATGGCATTTGATCAAGAATAGGTATCCCAAGTAGCTTAGAGAACTCTTCAAGGTAGGAACCAAGCGATAATGGGAATGTAAAGCAATGGTGTTTGGATCAAAGAAGCTGGAATAGGACATGCATCATATCTTCTTCAAAACCAGAGATAACCAAATCAAGTAGATAACCATGTCTTTTGATGAACGAGCATGGTGGAATTTCGAAACCAATTCTTTGAGTGAGAAGGTATACTCATGAGTTGATTCGGATAGTCTTTCTAGAAGCCATAATTCCTACAAAAGCAGCAAAGATAAATCCTAGGTCCTTGAAATAGTTAGAAATGATATGCAATGCGAATGATGTCATGATGTCATGTTTAGCACACACAATTCACACAATGAGCCTAGGTTTAAGGCTTGCATGAGGTATAGGTGATTACCCCACCAAAAGTTTGAGTTGGTTCATCTGTCCTATAATAGTAACCGGTTCTAGGAATCTCATATCATAGATCTTTCTCGTAGGCGTTTATTTCAATACGACGCCAAGTGGTCGATCGAAAATATCCCAAAGTCGATCTCAATGAGCGTAGCATCGAGTATCAACCAACCTTAGTCACCAAAGCCGCCATCTCACTACCTTCTAATGGCCAAGATGGGTCAATTAAGGTTCTAAAAGTTTAGTTAGCGCTTGATGACACCACGAAGCCAAATACTATCTTCAACTTGGGAATGAAGAGTATCGGGACAACCAAAGTGTCACGCTAACGTAGCCATCATGTTGACCGTTTAGTTATCGTCGGCGGTCGCGATGATCTAATGCTACTTACCTAAAGGAAACCGGATCGGTGTAGGATCCCCCAACAATATAATACCCAAGCAACCCTTAAAGATAAAGCATACAAGTCAAACAAAAAGCAATAAAAGTTATCTAGAAATCCCTAAGGCAATTCTCTCTTTTAGGGTGTTCCCAGTGAGTGATTACGTAACACGGTGAAGACTTTGTAGGATTTTGTATCCAAATGTGCGGATAGCAAGAGTCGCCACCGACTTTTATTTTTATCCAATTAAGGGAAGGTAAAAGTACAGAAAAAGACCTTCGTTAGATTCTGAGTTCGGGAGAATGGTTATGAAAAGGGAAGGTATTAGCACCCTTTCCATCCATGATTTATTCTGGGCTCTTAGTTGCTCTAGATTACTTTTAAAATTGCTTTACGTGTGTTTGACAAAATGTTTTAGAAAAGGCATTTCGCTTTGACTTTATAATGACTCATGTAGGAGTGTATACAAAGTGTTCGGAAATGTTTTGTTTTGAAAAGAGTTTGAACTTTGAAAAAAGAGTGTGTGGTGTGAAAAGCATTTGATAGAGAGCAACTAAAGACTTATTTACCCACTCGAAATTGGTCGTTTTGTACTTCTCGTTCCTTTAGAATAGCGCTAGCCGTACCATTAGTTAGTAGGTAGCTCCATTCGTTGGATGTAGCGGGACATTCGAAGGGACATCGGATGGTCATAGAAGGCAACTTGTAGGAAGTATCCTAGCACATTCGAAGGACTATCATCATTTTCGTGGCGACAATCGAGGTCAAGATCATGTATTCGGAGGCGACATCGTGGGTCTTATGATCTTTGTATCGAAGGGACTATGATGATTTGTTTGAAGGCACGGTGCTAGAATACCTCTACGTTCGAGGGACATGACCATTTGTATTCGTAAGGCAACGAGAGAGAATTACCCTAAGGGGTGCGTGTGTGAGAGAAGTGTGTTGAATTTGAGTATTTTATCTTGCAAGTTAGTGGGCTATGTTCCATTTTAGTCTTGCCATACACGCCTAATTACTAGCAATTGATAGGGTGCGGAAAGTAAAATGCGGAAAGGTAAATGTCCTACGCTATTACAAGGCTTTGGGGCAGATACATAATTTAAAATGCGGAAAATAAAATCCTAAGTTTAAACTATTACATCCCATATACAGTTACATTATTTGAAAAAAAAAAAAACGGAAGAATCGTCGAATCGGATTAACTTTGAAACGAACGAGAAAACGGAAAATATGATGAAATCGAAATAAGAGAAAATGTTAGAAAAAATGCAAATTTTTAATTGGAAAAAATATGACATGCTGGAAATAATGTAAATATGCTAAAATAATTTTTTGGGATTTTTTAGATGCATTTTAGTAATTAAAAATGAATTAAATGTGATTTAAATGCAAAATTATAAATAAAAATAAATATGCATGCAAAAATTATATTTTTAATTTATTAAATTAAATAAAGATTTTTGGAAAGTAATGTAAAAAGAGTAAATATTTTTGATAATTTTTTAGTGCATAAATAAAATGTGGAAATTAATTAAAATATAATGCAAAATATGAAAATATAATAGAAAAATGGAAAAAGTTTGTAAAAGAAAGAAAAACCAAATGGTCCTGGGGAGAATCGAACCCAGGACCTTGCCTCTAAACCACGTCTTTCCAATGAACCAAAGCGCTTCTTGTTTGGAAACCGGATCGAGTGGAAGAAAGACAAGTATCGCTCCCTGATGCTCCAGACCGCGCGCGAAGCTTCGTCTTCAACCTTTTAAATATTTGAATTTTCAGCGTCGGCCATTGCTCGACGCTAAGTCCCTGGCAAATTCAAAAACACAGCATACATAATATAAATAAAATCTAAGGCCATGGTTCGATTCCTTGGAGCATTCCGAACACACTGGCATGGGTCCTATTGTCCAATTTGTCCTATTAAGGGAAACCCTAATTCGTTCACAGAAACCCTAATCATGGTGTAACACGATTCAGGCCATGGAAATTCAATTGGCTTGCCCAGAAAGCTTGCAAACACCTCACTAAACACAAAAACAACAACAAATCGAGTTAATAATGCATGAATGAAGGAATTCGAATTTGAAAAAAGTGTGAGCAAACCGATTTCGAATTTCTTGTTTCTGGATGGTTTTGAATGATGTAAGAGTCTGGATCGACTCTGGAGATGCCAAGGAACGTGTTAGACACCTCAAATTTGATTGAAAACGGCTGGAAGTGTGATCTCCAATTGCTTGCTTGCCACGGATTTTTGACTTTTAGGTTAGGGTTTCTGGAGCAATTTTTTCGTTCTCTTTTGATTGGTATGCATCAAGTATTTATATTGGATGGATTTGAGACAGTTTTTGGCAAGAATCAATCACCATTCAATGATAATCAAAATTTGATTTTTGTATAAAATCAAATTTTCAAAACAATCAATTCAATCCAATCTTGCCATTTTGTCAAATTTGAAATTTTTGGACTTTGGTGAGTTACTTGAGTCTCAAGGAAGGAATAAAATCAATCTTTCAATTAATTTTGATTTTATAATTTATTTTAAAATTTAATTTGTATTTAAATGAATAAATTCAAAATTAAATAGAAAAATAAATCAAAAATTCATGGCATTGGGCTTGGATATTCCTAATTGTATGAGGAATAAGTTTGGATGAAGAAAAGCAAGCCCATTTGCAAAAATTTGATTTTTAAGTATCTCTCTTTGTGCATTCTTTCAAAATTGCCCAACTTGTGAATGGTGTAACTTGCTCAATTTTCCACATTTTGAGTGTTCTTGGACTTTTGGAAAGCTCTAAGAGTCTTCTAACCAACCTTTTGGTCTCATCTCAATTGGAGTTACCATGCTCATATATCTTCAAAACAAAAGTTGACTTTTGTTGACTTTGAAAATGACCGTAATGTTTTGAGCCATACCTCTCAAATGAAGCATTTTTGGACATTCTTGTGAGACATGAAGTTGTAGAATTGAATTTCCTTCAAAATGAGCTTTGGTGGGAAAATTTACGAGAAAGTATGAGAAAGTTATGATCAGTCAAAGTTCAGTTGACTTTTCATCTAGAAACCCTAATTTTGACTTTTGAGCAAATCTTGAGTTTTCTTGATGAATCATGATCAACCCTTGATCAAATGATGAATATAACTTCAAAATGAGGATGTTGACCAAAAATTATGAAGTTTGTTGTATGTTGACCACGATTGACTTTTTGTCCAATCTGTTGATTTTCAACCATCGAGCAATTGTGCGAAACTTGACTTATGAGGCTTGAAACATGACATGGAGAATCTTTTAAGCATATGAGGAGGCATGAAGACCATTGGAGATGTTGGAAGTTCATCTTGACTTGAGAGATACCAAACCCTAGTTTGGGTTGATTGTCTAGGAGAGAGTTTGCCTGATCAACTCTTGAGGAATCCTTAAGTAGGGATGTGTGAAATCTCTTTGAGTAGATGGAGGGAAAATTTTGGGGTATGACAATGGGACCCATCTGTTTATGAACGAACGAATCAGAACACTCCATCGCCACGCCGACCTCGGGGTTTCAACATCGGTCCGGCCCAGCTCAGTTGTTCTTCTCTCAAGCCAACCTCAAACCTGCGAAATAGCAAAAATAAATGGCAAAAGAGTACCCTATCCCCCTAAATCGATCATTCCGAGTTCAATGGTGGTGTTGGTTTTGGCTGAATTGACCTGTACAAGCCGGTTCGAAGAAGATAGCTTGAAAAACCCTAGCTATGGCAAACCGTGATTTTTACGTGCAAGCTTCGAAACGATGGCCCAGATCAATCATATGGAACCTCTTGAACACATTAGAACGGTTAGATTTGATTAAAACACACAGATAATAAAAATGCAAAATCAAGAAAATTTTGAATATGTATGAATGTGTAGGGCACGATTCAGGCTGTTTCAACCATGGGCAATGATGTATACTTACTCCAAATTACCTCAGGAACACAATGGAATGGTTTTGGATGGCTGAAAGTGGCTGGAGAATGGAACACGATTTTGACAATTTTGAGAAAAAATTGAGCAAAGTAAGGGTTGTTGTAAGGGCTAGGGTTTTGTCCCTTGTTTTTGGCAATATGCTGGGTGTTTATAGAGTGTAATGCAGGAGCAAAAAGAAGGAAAAAAGATATGGTATTCAATGTGCACTTAATTCTTTTCAAATAAAATCAAATTTTGGAGAAAATTTGATTTTCTATTCCATATGCAAGCTAGAACGAAATTGGCAAGTATTATGGGCTATCTTGGACCTCAAGTTTGATAAAAATCCAATTCTTTTGAAAATATATCCTGTTTTCATATTTTATATAATTTAAATTTGAATTAAATGGTTTTAAATTCAAAAATAAATCAATAAAATAGAATGTGGTCATGGAAAAGCATCAATAGGTCACAAATAATATCATGACAAAGTTTGGATTTTGACAAATATCTCCTTTTGTGCAATTGTCAAAAAATGCCCAACTTCTGAATGGTGTATCTTGCTCAAATTTCCACATTTTTGAATGTTCTTGGAATTTTTAGAAAGATCTAAGTGTAGTCTAACCAACCTCTTTGGTTTCATCTCAATTGGAGTTTCCATGCTCAATAAATCTCCAAAACAAAAAGTTGACTTTTTGTTGACTTTGAAAAGGACCTGTAATGTTTTGATCCATACCTTCAAAATGAAGCATTTTTTTACCATGCTTGTGAGACATGAAGTTGTAGAGAATTGAATTTCCTTCAAAATGAGAGGTGGTGGAAATTTTTTTGAGAAAGTACGAAGAAGTTATGCTCAGTCAAAGTTCAGTTGACTTTTCACTAAAAAACCCTAATTTGGAAAGTTTGACTTTTGAGCAAATCTTGAGTTTTCTTGATGAATCATGATCAACCCTTGATTAAATGATGAATGTAACTTCAAAATGAGGATGTTGACCAAAAATCATGAAGTATGACTGTATGTTGACCACAGTTGACTTTTTGTCCAATACAACTGATTTTCAACCATCTGAGCAATTGTCTGAGGAAACTTGACTTGTAAGGCTTGAAACTTGACATGGAGATTCTTTGAAGCATATGAGGAGGCATGATGACCATTGGAGATGTTGGAAGTCCATCTTGATCTGAGAATTGCCAAACCCTAATTTGGGTTGATTGTCTAGGAGAGGGTTTGTCTGATCAACCCTTGAGGAATCCTTGAGCATGGATGTATGAAATGTCTTGAGGAACAGGAGGGCAAATTTTGGGGTATGACACGCCTGTTCTACCAGTAATTATGGAACCTGTTGCTATAGGTGACATACCCTATACTGTTCTCCATCCCGACATGCCTACTGATTTTGAAGACTTAGAGATCTGGATTCGACAAGAAGGGATACATTCGAAGCTCAGTGTTATGCAAGCGAGATAAAGGTACTAGAGTTGACCAAGCTACTTCATGAGGAGAGGAACATCAACGCCTACCTCGACACCAAGAGGAAGCGCCCATGGGAGACTTAGAGCTTTAGGATTTATTGTTCTTTTATTATCTTTTGTACTTAAAAAAAAGAAGAGAAAAAGAATAAAATAAGAACTAATAAAGTTTGTTCATTGCTTGTTTAACAAATTTAAATCCTTAAGGTCCTTGAAAACATTGCATTGCATTTGCATAAACATCGCCTATCATGGCATAACATCTCATAACAGGTACATTGAAGATTGGTTTTCTCATTTTCTCGCTATTTATTTTAGCAGAAATGGCTCTTGAACAGACTGTCAAAGATCTCCAGGCTCAGAATGCTCAGTTCCAGGAGATGTTCACTAGCTTGGTCCAAGGCCAAGAAGACCTGATGAAGCTCATCAACAAAAGAAGAAGGTCATTGGTGTTCTCAACATGGGAAGACGCCACAAAGGTGGTCCTAAGGTGGTTAGCCGGATAGAGTTCTCAGAAGGGAGTGTCAAGATTGAGGAAAGTGTCAAGGGCAACGAAGACGACCAGCGTGAGCCTGAGAAGAAGGAAGAAGATTATGAGAATGATCAATACTCTTATGAGGATGGCAAGTACAAGCAACTTGAGGACCGTCTGAATGTTGTGGAAAATCTGAAGATGTCAGGGCTGAATTTCGATGATCTGAGTCTTGTCCCTGGTGTGGTGATTCCCCTTAAGTTCAAAGTTCCTACTTTTGCCAAATATGATGGCATTTCTTGTCCGAAGCTGCATTTGAAGTCCTATGTTCAGAAGATCAACCCCCACACTGATGACAGAAAGTTGTGGATGCATTATTTTCAAGAGAGTTTGTCCAGAACTCAGTTGGAGTGGTATTATCAGCTAGAGAGTGACCATATCCGTGACTTAGCGGATGCTTTCTACAAGCAATATGAGTACAATGCTGAATTGGCACCCACTCGCATGCAACTACAAATCATGTCTATGGGTCGTGATGAAAAGTTCAAAATGCGGCTCGAAATGGAGAGATCTAGCGGTGAGTTCAACCACCCTTGTCCATAGGGAGTTGGTTGATATGTTTATGGAACAGAGCCCATTCTTCAATCATTTGATTAGAAACTCTTCACCGGATTCATCGGTGATATTGACAGAGAAGCGTGTCGTGGTATCAAGAGCGGGAAGATTCAGGTAGAGTCATCATCAAGTCTTTGAAGAGATCTTTCGGTGGTAAGAAAAAGCCAATCTTGTTTATGGTCGAAAAAGCGAGCCAAGACCGACGCTTAATCTGTGGGGGCGGTTGTGATATCAATCCGCATCGGCACAACCTCGGCGAGACAACGCGTAACGAGAATCGCCACGAAGGCGGTTCGAAGATCAACATGCCATTGTCGCAAGCCTTGCAATACATGTTGAAAGCCGAGCTGATTAACTTGAGGGATCCTCCTCAAAACATCCACACTTCCTCTCCGAGATACAATCCTAATGCTAAGTGTGTTTACCACTCTAACAGCCCAGGGCACAACACTGACAACTGTTGGGCTCTGAAGAACAACATTCAAGATATGATTGAAGCTAAGCAGATTGAGTTTGATCCTCCTGTTGAGACTCCGAATGTGATCAACGCGCCTATGCCTAACCATGACAAAAGTTCCAATGCTATTGACAAGAACTCTTATGTTTTCAACATAGATGACTTGATCATTCCTCTGATGACTGTTAAGAAGAATTTGCTGCAAGCCGGTGTCAATCTAGGATGCCCAGAGAATTGTCGTTGGTGCCCATCTGCGCCTGACGGTTGTGCTTGGTTGAGAAGACGTATTCAGTGCATGATGGATAACCGCGAAGTGCTTTTTCTGAAACTGTCACCTGTGGAGAAGCTGTGTGAAGACTTGTCTAAGAATATGAAGATCGAAGATGTGAGTGAAACCATGCCAGAAGTATGGGATACCTTGGGGCAGCCAAGTGGGAAGTTTGATTACATGGTGAAGTACACTGTTCCTAAAAGCTACAAGATTCCTATTGAAGATGTCAAGGCGACTGGATGGGGAGACGATTTCCCAGAAGACTATGCTGATGTTAACACAATAAGGATTTCCTCTGCTGATCCTGTGCCTAGAGTGGCACCTCTCATCATTACTTTTCCCAGACCAGTTCCATACTCCTCTGACAAAGCTATACCTTGGAACTATGGAGCTGAAGTTTATTATCATGGCATCAAACAAGTCCCTCTGACCATTGAAGATCTTACAGTTGAAGCTACCATTCCTGACATTGACAACATCATCGGATCAAGCAAGGTGACCAGAACTGGAAGAGTGTTTTCACTAGATATCTCTCCTCCAAAAAGACACTGCGACTCCAGCTCGCGTTCCGACTGTCGAATCAGTTCCCGAGGCTAGAGGGAAAGAACCAGTGACTCGTCCTGCTCCTACAGAAGTACCAAAGGAAGTTGCTGAAGACACCTCCAAACAAGAAATAGAGGAAATTCTGAAGATTATCAAGAAGAGTGACTACAATGTTGTGGAACAGTTGGGACAAACTCCATCCAAGATCTCCATGCTTGTTCTACTCTTGTGCTCTGAGGCTCATGCTAAAGCCTTGGTGAAGTTTCTGAAGAATGCTCACGTGCTGCAAGACACTACTACTGATCAATATGAAGTTTGTATTGCTAGCCTGGCTGCCAACAACGGCCTAGGCTTCTCTGATGTTGATTTGACTCCTGCCGGAAGGAAACACAACAAAGCCTTGCACACACCTCTGTTGAATGCAAGGGCATTACATTGTCTCATGTTTTGGTAGATACCGGTTCTGCCTTGAATATTCTACCGAAGAGTGCTTTTGTTCGACTTGATGTTGAAGGATTGGTTCTGAAGCCCAATGACATAATTGTGAGAGCTTTTGATGGTTCTAAACGAACGGTACTTGGAGAGCTCGTTTTGCCTATTAAAGTCGGTTCCCAGATTTTTGACTCTACTTTCTTTGTCATGGACATCCGTCCAGCTTACTCTTGCCTACTTGGACGCCCTTGTATACATGGGGCAGGCGCTATCACCTCTACCTTGCATCAGAAGCTAAAGTACCCAGTGAAGGGGAAGGTTGATACGGTATGTGGTGAGGAGGAATATATAATCAGTCATCTACAGTCATTCTGATATCTCGAGATGGAAGGTGAATTCTTCGAAACTCCCTGTCAAACTTTTGAAACAGTTCCAAGAGTCATTCCTGTTGACTCTCCCGTCACTCCTGAAGTTACACAAGCTCCACCTAGGATGGCTTCGCTGAAGGATGCTCAAGCTACAGTTGAAGAAGGAGGTAGTACTATTTGGGGTCAGCTCCCTGATCTTCCTTTCAAATCTGACAAGACTGGTTTAGGCTTCACCATCAAGGGAAGATGATACGCCCGAGCGTGCGGCCAACTTCCTTTCGCATCAATCAGAATGGGATCCATGCTATGAAGGCGACTACGACTTGACATCAGCAAGTGGATCTTCAAACTCGACAACGGACTCGGCAATTGGAAGGCGAAGGCGTCATACCAATCTCCTTTGCGGGTAATTTTTTTTTTTGTTTTGCTTTTCGTTTTCTATGCTTTGAACAATAAACTTTAAAGCCTAGTGCCTTATCATGGCTCGTGATTATTATCATTCATATTTTCATTCAATAAAATCGTTGGACTTTTCATTCTTTCTTTTACTTTATCACCCTTATGTATGTGTTTCACACACCAACTGCGAGAATCACTCCGAATCTCGTTGATAACTAGGTATGCTAAATATGAGATTTCGATCTACAAGGCGAAATGAGGAAGATTCGATCCGTGAACTTGACCCACGAAGATTGAGGTTGTGACATGAAGAAAAACAAAGGCGAGAAGTTCATGAAGCTAGAGGTTCGATCAATGCGTTTCCATAGCCGTTACTTCTTATTCATAATGGGTTGCAAATGTGGTACACCCTAAGAAGGATGGTAAAAGAAACGAATGTGTGTGGATTACAGAGATTTGAACAAAGCGAGTCCGTAAGACGATTTTCCACTTCCTCATATTGATGTTATGGTCGACAACACTGCTCAACACAAAGTTTTCTCCTTCATGGATGGTTTCTCCGGTTACAATCAGATCAAAATGGCTCCTGAAGACATGGAGAAAACTACTTTTGTTACACAGTGGGGCACTTTCTGGTACAAAGTCATGCCGTTTGGACTGAAGAACGCTGGCGCCACTTATAAGCGTGCCATGGTGGCATTATTTCATGACATGAATCATCACGAGATAGAGGTCTACGTCGAAGACATGATAGCTCGATCACAGACTGAAGAGGAGCATCTCGATCATTTGCGGAAACTGTTTGATAGATTGAAGAAGTACAGATTAAGACTTAATCCCAACAAGTGCACCTTTGGAGTCAGATCCGGAAAACTCCTAGGGTTTGTTGTCAGTGGTAAAGGTATTGAAGTTGACCCCACTAAGGTTAAAGCTATCCAAGAAATGCCAGCTCCCTACATCGAGAAGGAAGTCAGAGGTTTCTTGGGACGATTGAAATACATCGCCAGATTCATTGCACATCTAACTGCTACTTGTGAGCCAATCTTTAAGTTGCTGAAGAAAGATCAAGCAGTGGAATGGAATGATGATTGCCAGATTGCTTTTGACAAAATCAAGGAGTACCTACAAAATCCTCCTATCCTGATGCCGCCTGCCGAAGGAAGACCTCTTATCATGTACCCTGACAGTATTAGAGAATTCAATGGGGTGTGTGTTGGGGAACATGATGAGTCTGGTCGAAAAGAGTATGCAATATACTACCTTAGCAAAAAGTTTACCGACTGTGAAACAAGATACTCACAGCTCGAGAAAACTTGCAGTGCTTTGGCTTGGGCTGCTCGCCGACTAAGACAGTATATGTTGACTTATACTACCTTGTTGATCTCCAAGATGGATCCGATAAAATACATATTTGAGAAACCATCTCTCTCCAGAAGAATAGCAAGATGGAAAATGATCTTGACCGAGTATGACATCCAATACACTTCTCAGAAAGCAATCAAAGGAAGTGTAGTAGCCGATCATTTGGCTCATCAAGCCGTAGATGACTATCAGTCTATGCAGTTCGATTTTCCAGACGAAGATGTTTTGTTAGTTACTGATTGTGATGAACCAGGACCAGACGAAGGACCTGAACAAGGATCCTGATGGACCATGGTCTTTGATGGAGCCTCAAACGCACTTGGCAATGGCATTGGCGCCATCATTACATCCCCTACAGGCGGACATACATCTTTCATCGTTAGATTGTGTTTCAGTTGCACTAACAACATGGCCGAATACAAAGTGTGCATCATGGGTATTAATGCTGCTATTGACTTAAGAATCAAATTCTTGCAAGTGTATGGAGACTCAGCTTTAGTGATCAATCAGATTAAAGGCGAGTAGGAGACGAAGCATCCGAATCTCATTCCATATCGAGAGCATGTTCTAAGTCTGATCCCCTATTTCGAAGAGATCACTTTCAACCACATTCCACGAGAAGAGAATCAGTTGGCAGACGCATTGGCTACCATGTCATATATGTTCAAGGTCATATGGGACAACGAGGCTCCCCAGATCATCATTGAAAAGTTTGACGAACCGGCATACTGTTGTGAACTTGATGCAGAAGAGAAACCTTGGTACTAAGATGTGAAGAGGTATCTTGAGACTCAGGAATATCCCGCAGGGGCATCTGTCAATGATAAGAAGTTCTTGAGAAGATTTGCATCCAAATTCTTCCTCAGCAACGACATCTTATACAAGCGCAATCACGACTTGTTCTTACTCCGCTGTGTAGACCAGAAAAATACAGAACGTATCATGGAAGACTTACACGAAGGCGCATTTGGCACCCGTTCCAGTGGACATACCATGGCTAAGAAGATTTTGAGAACGGGTTACTATTGGTCCACCATGGAAGCTGATTGTCACCGCTATGCTCGATCTTGTCACAAATGCGGATATGTCAGACAAAGTGCGGTACCTCGGTACCTCAGAATGTTCTTGACTCCTTGGCCTTTTGCAATGTGGGGCATTGATATGATCGGAGAAATCAAGCCCACTTCCAACGGACATCGTTTCATCCTTGTGGCAATTGATTATTTCACCAAGTGGGTAGAGCAGCCTCGTTCGCATACATTACCAAGAATGTTATGGCTCGATTCATCAAGCATAATCTTATCATCGGTATGGCACTCACGAAAATATTATCACGAGATAGCGGTTCTAATCTCAACAACAAGATGATCACCGAACTCTGCACGCAGGTCAAGATCAAGCATCACAACTCTTCTCCATATCGGCCTAAGATGAATGGCGCAGTGGAAGCCGCTAACAATAACATTAAGAAGATCATACAGAAGATGACAGTGACTTACAAGGATTGGCACGAGATGTTGCCATTTGCTCTCCATGGTTATCGCACTACAGTACAAACATCCACAGGGGCAACCCCTTTCTCTCACGTGTACGGTATGGAAGCAGTCCTACCCATCGAGGTTCAGATACCCTCAACTAGAGTCCTCCAGGACGCAGAGTTAGGAGAAGATGATTGGATCCAGACTCGCCTTGACCAGATCAACTTGATCGATGAGAAACGACTCGCATCCATCTGTCATGGACAAATCTATCAGAAACGAATGATCAGAGCATTTAACAAGAAGGTCAAGCACCGAGTCTACCAAGTCGGTGACCTAGTAGTGAAACACATCATCCTTCCACAAGGTGATCCCAGGGGCAAATGGACTCCCACCTATGAGGGACCGTTTGTAGTCAAGACAGTATTTTCCGGCGTGAGCTATGATACTTAGCACCATGGATGGAGAAGACTTCCCACCTGTGAATGGAGACATAGTCAAAAATACTACGCATAAAGAGACCCGCTAGGTCGTGGCCTAGGCAAAAATAAGGGCATCTGGCGAACCAAAGGGTTCGGGCAAAGTTAAGGATATATACAAAACATGTACACCGACAAGTCGAAAACGCAAAGCGGCTTGGGAAAAAAGGTATCGATGAAATGAAAACCGAAAAGGCGGTCTAGGCAAAAGTTAGGGATTTAAGCGTACGACTATGTCTCGTCCAGATCACCTATCTACAGATTACTATCAGCATTCAAGGTTCAAATGGCGAAAATCAATCCACTCACTTTCTACTGACAGCAAGGAGATGAGATAGTCGAAATATATGAGTACTAGCATAGTTGAAACTTAACGAGATCGTTTCCACATAGCTTTTTAATTTTCTTGTGTACAAATTACTTGGCCATACGCCACCTTTCAAATTAATACAAATTCTTTCTCTTCACAATTTTCATTGTTGTTGTTTGCATAAAGTCCAACGTTTGCTTTGAATGATTATATGCATATGACAATAAATATCTATTTACAAACATGCGAAAAGTGAACGAACAAGGATAATTACTACAGGCTCTAGGAATTGAGATGGCTGACGAAAGTCACCAATACATTCCCTGCAGTACAATCCCCACGAAATGTCACTCACTACAAACCTTCCCCATTGCAGTACACACTTTCCTCCACTAGTTCCGACATTCCAAGCTTCATCACGTTAGTCCCTGAGTAGTGATCCCAATCAGCTGAACCATGTTACATCAGTCTCCAAGCAGTGATGATTCATCACCAGCAGTGCTATTTATCCCCAGCAGAATATCTCTCAACAATCATCATTCCTCCGACATCAACAATATCCAGACTCGAAACTTGGTCAGATAGTGCATCGGAGGAAATCTACAACTTTTATTCGCTATCTAGAGGTTTCGGCAGGCTCCATCTCCTAGCAACAATCAAATACTCTCCGGCAGGATCTACACGCAAGATCCCTAGTAGAGCGTCTCCTAAATTTCCCCCAGCAGAGTCTACGCACAAGATCCTCGGCAGTGTACCTCTCATCTTCAATAATATAAATATCTAGGCTCAAGACTTGGTCAGATAGTGCATCGGAGGAATCAAGTATATCTTTCTTCTCTTCCAAAGGCAGGATTTTCTTCCGTTTCGTCCCCAAATAGAAGCCATACATCCTCAAGCAGAACATCCACATCTTCTTCAAGATGGATATGTTTTGAAATACCGCAACATCTATCATTCATACATTGTTCATAAAAGTCATAACTTGTGCATATATCATTCATACACATTGCCATGCATCATAATCTGCATAAGACTAACCATACTCTATCAAGTTTCTTTTGTTTTCCCCAAAACAGGTGAAAATCACTTCTGAAACAAACAGGTCCAGTATTAATACTTGAAGCTAGACGGGAAACCCTATCTAAACGACCTCCCAAGTTGTCCCCCGACAACAGATCCAGGATTAATACCCAAAGCCAGACGGTAAACCCTATCCGAACGGTCACCTAGGTTGTCCTCCGACAACAAGCATTGGATCAACACTCGAATCACAACAGGGAAGTTATCCACATTCTGCTGACTATTATCCCCTCAGAATAATCAAGACGAAGGTTTATTCTGATACTCTCTTATTATCAACATCAACTATAGAGTCTGGCACACGACTCAGTTGCCCTGGATGGCATCTTAAGCCCATCTCTAACTATTTGTCAACCTCTCTCCACTTTCAGAATGCTGCATATTTGGTTAAAAAACCAATACAAACTAATAACTTCATTCAAAGACAGGCACGAAGTCTAACGCACGACTCTCTCCGGATGGCATCTTAAGCCCATCTACGTGCTCCCTTCTATCTTCAGAAATGTCTGCAGAGCCTAACGAACGGCTCGTTCCCCAGCATCAGTCTCTCCAGATGGCATCTTAAGCCCATCTTTGACGTTTCTTCTATTCAGACGACATTCTTAAGTCTAGCGTACGACTCATTCCCCAGTGAAGTCTCCAGCTTCTCCAAATGGCATCTATAAGCCCATTCCCGCATCCTCGATCAGCAGTGCAAATTTTCGTGTACTCAGTGTTCAATCATCTTCTACCTCCGGTCACGAAGGCATGCCAATCTAACCCTTCGACAAGAAGATTGAGCAGGGCGGTTGTCATACCCCAAAATTTTCCCTCCTACTTCTCAAGACATTCCATCATATTCAAAGTTCCTCAAGGATTGATCAGACAAACCCTCTCCTAAACAATCAACCCAAACTAGGGTTTGGCTATCCTCAGATCCAGATGAATTTCCAACATCTCCAATGGTCATCATGCCTCCTCATATGCTTCAAAGAATCTCCATGTCAAGTTTCAAGCCTTACAAGTCAAGTTTCCTCAGACAATTGCTCAGATGGTTGAAAATCAATTGTATTGGACAAAAAGTCAACTGTGGTCGACATACAGTCAAACTTCATGATTTTTGGTCAACATCCTCATTTTGAAGTGACATTCATCATTTCATCAAGGGTTGATCATGATTCATCAGGAAAACTCAAGATTTGGTCAAAAGTCAAACTTTCCAAATTAGGGTTTTATAGAGAAAAGTCAACTGAACTTTGACTGAGCATAACTTTATCATACTTTATCAAACATTTTACCACCACCTCTCATTTTGAAGGAAATTAAATTCTCTACAACTTCATGTCTCACAAGCATGGTCAAAAAATGCTTCACTTTGAAGATATGGATCAAAATATTACAGGTCCTTTTCAAAGTCAACAAAAAGTCAATTTTTTGTAATGAAGTGATATTCAGAATGGAAAATCCAATTGAGATGAAACAAAAGAGGTTGTTTAGAGGACATCTAGATATTTCTAAAAAGTCCAAGAACACTCAGAAATGTTAAAAATTGAGCAAGATACACCTTGTACAAGTTGGGCATTTTTGAAGAATTGCACAAAGAGAAATACTTGTCAAAATCCAAAATTTTGCAAATGGGCCTAACTTTTCTTGGTTCAAACTTATTCCTCGGCTAATTTGGAACCTCCAAGCCCAATGCCATGAATTTTATCTTTATTTTTCTATTTAATTTGGATTTTAATCATTTAAAAACAAATTAAATTAAAAATAAAGGTAGAAAATCAAAATTAAATGCAAATTGGATTTTTCTCTCATCCTTGAGGTCCAAGCAACTCATAAAAGCTGGAAATTTCGAAATTGACTTTGATTTGGCAAGAAATTGATGAAAATTGGATCAAAAAGGAAAGATTTGGTTTCATACAAAATCAAATATTTTCACATTGAATGATTCATTATTTGCTCTTGATTTCTGACCTAAATCCATCTATTATAAATACACAATGCCTACACATAAAAAAACAACAGAAAAATTGCCTCAAAGAACCCTAACCTAAGTCAAAAAAACAGTATTCTTCAAGCAAGTGGCAGCCCTAGTTCTAGCTTGTTTCAGTCGATTCTAAGCCTTCCACTGCATTCCTTGAAGCCTCCTGAATCGATCCAGCCTCTTACAAATCACCAAACCATCAAGAATTGTGAAAACACGATTTCGGTTTGTCCCAACCTTTTTCAAATTCGATTTTTATCATTCATGCATCATTAACCTGTTTTGATTGTTTGTTCATGTTTAGAATCAAGTTTGCAAGCTATCTGGGTGGTTTAATTGCATTTTAGGTGCCCGGATCGAGTTATGCCATAGCTAGGGTTTTTCTGCTTCGAATTGGGGTTTCCTTAAATCCGTTAAATTGGACAAAACCAGAACCACTACCGTGTTTAGAATGTTGTTTGCAATCGATTCATGTATTCATAACTAATTTATATTGCTTGTATGAGATTTTGAAAATTGCAGGCACCTTAGCGTCGAGCAAGACCGACGCTAACTGTTTGAAAATTCAAACGAAGAAGATGAAATTCTTCACGCAGTTTTCTAATTCCCAGGAAGCGAATTCGTTTAAAAGCGTTTTGTTTCAGTATCCTAACAGCAAACGCAGTTTGGTCCAGTGGTGAAGGTGGCGCGTGTTTTCCTTGGATGTCATGGGCTCGATCCCCAGCCATGACATATATTTTTGCTCGTTTACAAACTAACACTTTTCTTATATTTTCTTATTTTATTAATATTTTCATGTTTATTTAATTTATCTTCAAATATTTTTCTCATGCATTTAAAAATCACAAAAAAATATTTTCTTTTTGCATTATTATCAGAAAAATGTTTATTTAATTTTTTATATTAAAATTAATATTTTTGCATGCATATTTTAATTAATTGCTAATTAACCGTTTAATTGACTTTTAATTGTTTTTAATTATCGAAATCGATTCGAAAATTACCAAAAATTATCTTATCATATTATTGTCATTACTAACTTGAAACTTTTTCCTCATTCAAAAATCTTGCTTTTACTAACATTTTCCTCTTATGCAATTTTCTCGTGTTTTAGATTATGTATCATTTCTGAGGTTGTAACGGACGATTTTCTTCTTTTCTTTTCATATTATATAACGCTTATGGGATGTAATAGTTTAATTAGGACTTTTATTTTCACTCCTATTATATAACTTCCCAAAGCCATGTAATAGCGTGGGACTTTATTTTTCCGCACTTTACCTTGATTTATTTTACACCCTATAAATTGCTAGTAATTAGGCGTGTATGGAAAGATAAAATTGGACATAGATCACTCATAATGCAAAGATAAAATATATGAAATCAACACACTCTTTTCACACATGCACCCCTTAAGGTAATTCTCTCTCGTTGCCTTACGAATATAAATGGTCAAGTCCCTCGAACGTAGAGGTATCCTAGCACCGTTGCCTACAAATATATCATCATAGTCCCTTGATACAAAGATCATAGACCCACGATGTAGCCTACGAATACATGATCTAGTCCCTCGATTATTGCCTACGAAAGTGATGATCGTCCTTCAATGTGCTAGGATACTCCTACAAGTTGCCTTCTATTACCATCCGATGTCCCTTGAATGTCCTCTTACATCCAACGAATAGGGTTACCTACTAACTAATGGTATGGATAGCGCTATTCTAAAGGTAAAAAACAAAAGCGACCATTACAGTAGGTAAATAAGACTTTTAGTTGCTTGCTCAAACAAAATACTTTTCACACCACACACTTTTGTCAAAGTTCAAACTCTTTTCAAAAACAAAAACATTTCCGAACACTTTGTATACATTCCTACATGAATCATTACAAAGTCAAAGCGAAATGCCTTTTCAAAACATTTTTTGTCAAACACACAGAAAGCAATTTTTAAAGTGAGCTAAAAGCAACTAAGAGCCGTAGATAACTACGGATGGAAAGGGTGCTAATACCTTCCCTTTTCATAACCTTCTCCCTTACTCAGAATCTAACGAAGGTCTTTTCCTGTTCTTTTCATCTTCCCTTAATTGGATAAAAGAAAAGTCCGTGGCGACTCGTGCTATCCGCACATTTGCGATACAAAAATCTAAAAGTCAGTTCACCGTATTACACCACTCAACGTGATGATGTTGATAGGATCACTCTCGGGGACTAACGTGATGAAGCTGATGGGATCACTGCTCGGGGACTAATGTGATGAAGTTGATAGGATCACTGCTCGGGGATTGACGTGATGAAGTTAATAGGAATTTGAAGCTGATGAAACTTATAGGGTCATTGCTCGGGGACTAATGTGATGATGTTGATAGGATCACTGCTCGGGGACTAACGTGATGATGTTTATAGGACCACTCAACGTGATGATGTTGATAGGATCACTGCTCGGGGACTAACATGATGAAGCTTATAGGATCACTGGTCGGGGACTAACGTAATGAAGTTGATAGGATCACTGCTCGGTGACTGACGTGATGAAGTTGATAGGATCACTTCTTGGGAACTGACGTGATGAGGTTGATAGGATCACTTCTCGGGGACTAACGTGATGATGTTGGAGCTGCTGAAGCTGATAGGATCATTGCTCGGGGACTGACGTGATTAATATAGAGGATCACTACTCGGGGACTAACGTGATGATGTTGATAGGATCACTACTCGGGGACTAACGTAATGATGTTAATAGGATCACTGCTCGGGGACTAACGTGATGATGTTGGAGCTGCTGAACCTGATAGGATCGCTGCTCGGGGACTGACGTGATGAATATAGAGGATCACTGCTCGGGGACTAACGTGATGATGTTGATAGGATCACTGCTCGGGGACTAACGTGATGATGTTAATAGGATCACTGCTCAGGGACTAACGTGATGATGTTGATAGGATCACTGCTCGGGGACTAACGTGATGATGTTAATAGGATCACTGCTCGGGGACTGACATGATGATGTTGATAGGATCACTGCTCGGGGACTAACGTGATGATGTTGAAATGTTTGAACACTGTTGGGAGGAGATGATAATGTAATACTTCATTGGAGAAGATTTGTCTTTGTAGGGAGAGAGATGGCTCTGTGGGGATTGTAGAGATGATCCTATGGAGGTATTTCTTGTGAAAGTGACTTTGTGGGGATGTATTTCTGACTTTAGTTGTCATTTCAATTCCTAGAGCCTGTAGTAATTACTGTTTTTGTTCGCTTTTATATGTTTGTGAATAGACGTGTATTGTCAGATGCATATAATCATTCAAAGCAATCATTAGACTTTATGCAAACAGAACAATAAAAATTAGAACTGGAAAAGAGGAAATTGCATTAAATTTGGAAAGTGGCCTATGGTCAGGAAGTTTGTATACAAGAGACAAATATCCTAGTAAGAGGAAATTGTCAGAATAGTAAAAAGCTATGCGGAAACAATCTCGTCGAGTTTCAACTATGCTATTGCTCGCCTATTTTCGATTATCTCATCTCCTTACTGTCAGAAGAAAGTGATTGAACTGATTTGCGCCATTCGAATCTTGAATGCTAATAGTACTTTAGTCTGTAAGTAGGTGATATGGATGAGACATAGTCGTACGCTTAAATCCGTAACTTTTGCCTAGACCGCCCTTTCGGGTTTTCAGTCTACCGGGATACCCTTTTTTGCCCAAGCCGCCTTTGCATGTTTTCGAATTGTCGGGTGTACATTTTTGTATATATATCTCCAGGATGCCCTTATTTTCCTAGGCCAGTCAACCTAGCGGGTCTTGTTTATGCTTAGTATTTTTTGACTATGTCTGCGTTCACAGGGTGCGGGAAGTCTTCTCCATCCATAGTGCTTAGTATCATAGATCCGCCAGAAAATACTATTTTGACTACAAATGGTCCCTCATAGGTGGGAGTCCATTTTCCTCTGGGGTCACCTTATGGAAGAATGATGCGCTTAACTACTAGATCACCGACTCGGTAGACTCGGTGTTTGACTTTTTTATTGAATGCTCTGATCATTCTCTTCTGGTTGATCTGGTCAAGGCGAGTCTGAGTCTGGACCCATTCGTCTTCTTCTAACTCTGCGTCCTGGAGTACTCTGATTGAGGGTATTTGAACTTCGATAGCTAGGACTGCTTCCATACCATATACGAGAGAGAAGGGGGTTGCCCTTGTAGATGTTCGTATTGTAGTGCGATAACCGTGGAGAGAAAATGGAAACATCTCATGCCAATCCTTATAGGTCAATGTCATCTTCTGTATGATCTTCTTGAGATTCTTGTTGGCGGTTTCCACTACGCCGTTCATCTTTGGTCGATATGGAGAAGAATTGTGATGCTTAATCTTAAACTGCGTGCAGAGTCCGGTGATCATTTTGTTATTGAGATTGGTACCATTGTCCATGATAATCCTTTCGAGGACGTCATACCGATAGATAAGATTATGCTTGATGAACTGAGCCACAACATTCTTGGTAACAAATGTGAATGAGGCTGCTTCTACTCGTCTGGTAACGTAATCAATAGCAACAAGGATGAAACGATGTCCGTTGGAAGCGGTGGGTTTGATCTCTCCAACTATGTCAATGCCCCACATTGCGAAAGGCCACAGAGCGGTGAGAACATTCAATGGGACTGGAGGTATGTGCACTTTATCTGCGTATATCTGGCATTTATGACAAGATCGAGCGTAGCGGTAACAATCAGCTTCTATGGTGGACCAATAGTAGCCTGCTCATAGAATCTTCTTAGCCATTATATTTCCACTGGAGTGGATACCGAATGCGCCTTAATGTAAGTGTTCCATGATTCGTTCCACTGTTTTCTGATCTACACAGCAGAGAAAGCATAAGTCGTGATTGCGCTTGTATAAGATGCCGTTGTTGAGAAAGAATTTGGAGGCAAATCTTCTTAAGAACTTCTTGTCATTGACAGATGCCCCTACGGGATATTCTTGAGCCTCGAGATACCTGTTCACTTCGTAGAACCAAGGTTTCTCTTCTGTTCCTTTGGTATCAAGTTCATAATAGTATGCTGGCTCGTCTAGGCTTTCGATAGTAATTTGGGGAGCTTCGTTGTCCCATCTGAACTTGAACATAGATGACATGGTAGCTAATGTGTCTGCCAACTGATTCTCTTCTCATGGGATGTGATCAAAAGTGATTTCTTCGAAGTAAGGGATCAGACTCAACACATGCTCTCAATATAGAATGAGATTCGGATGCTTCGTATCCCAATTGCCTTTAATCTGACTGATCACCAAAGCTGAGTCTCCATACACTTGCATGGATTTGATTCTTAAGTCAATAGCAGCTTTGATACCCATGATGCACGCTTCGCATACGGCCATGTTGTTGGTGCAGTCAAAACATAGTTTGGATGTGGAATACGTGTATCCGCCTGTAGGAGATGTAATGATGGCGCCAATACCATTGCCAAGTGCGTTTGAGGCTCCATCAAAGACCATGGTCCATCGGGATCCCTGGTTCAGGTCCTTTGTCTGGTCTAGGTTCTTCGTAATCAGTGACTAACATAACATCCTTTTCTGGGAATTCGAAATGCATAGACTAATAGTCATCTATGACTTCATGAGCCAAATGATCGGCTATTATACTTCCTTGGATGTCGTATTCGGTCAAGATCATTTTCCATCTTGCTATTCTTCTGGAGAGAGCAGGTTTCTTGAATATGTATTTTATTTGATTCATCTTAGAGATTAACAAGGTAGTGTGAATCAACATATACTATCGTAGTCGGCGAGTAGCCCAACCCAAAGCGCTGCAAGTTTTCTCAAGCTGTGAGTATCTTGTTTCACAGTCGGTAAACGTTTTTCTAAGGTAGTATATTGCATACTCTTTTTGACCAGACTCATCATGTTGCCCCAACACACACCCCATTGAGTTCTCTAATACTGTTAAGTACATGATAATAGGTCTTACTTTGGCTGGTGGTATCAAGATAAGAGGATTTTGTAGGTACTCCTTGATTTTGTCAAAAGTTGTCTGGCAATCTTCGTACCACTTCACTACTTGATCTTTCTTCAGTAACTTGAATATTGGCTCACAAGTAGCAGTTAGATGTGCAATGGATCTGGCAATGTAGTTTAGTCGTCCCAAGAAACCTCTGACTTCTTTCAGGGTACGGGGAGCTGGCATTTCTTGAATAGCGTTAACCTTGGTAGGGTCAACTTCAATACCTTTACCACTGACAACGTAGCCCAGGAGTTTATCGGATCTGACTCCAAAAGTGCACTTGTTAAGATTAAGTCTTAGTCTATATTTCTTCAGTCTATCAAACAGCTTTCGCAAATGATCGAGATGTTCTTCTTCAATTTGTGATCGAGCTATCATGTCGTCGATGTAGACCTCTATCTCGTGATGAATCATATCATGGAATAAAGCTACCATGGCACGTTGATATGTGGCGCCAGCGTTCTTCAGTCCGAACCACATGACTTTGTGTGTATGTGAAAATAGTAGTTTTCCATGTCTTTGGGAGCCACTTTGATCTGATTGTAACTGGAGAAACTATCCATGAAGGAGAAAAATTTGTGCTGGGCGGTATTGTCAACCAGGATATCAATATATGGAAGCGGGAAATCATCTTTCAGACTAGATTTTTCGGATCTCGATGGTCCACACACATCGTACTTTGCCATCCTTCTTGATGCAGGCACCACGTTCGCAACCTTTGTGGATCTGAGTAATGACTAGAAACCTACATTGAATTTCATAACTTGACTTTGATTTTCTTGGACATCTCGGGACGCAGACAGACATACCTTCATAGAAAGCCTACTTTTGTCGGTAGTCGGTGTACCATAATGTCAATGTCTAAACCTGGCATGTCTTCGTAGGACCAAGCAAAAATGTCGATATAGTCTCGCAGCATCTAAACCAATCTCTCTTTGACATTGCTCTCAAGACCTGCTCCTATCTAGATTTCCATTATGTCTTCGTCAATACCTAGATTCACAACCTCAATTGGCTCCTCGTGTGGCTGTATAACCTATTCTTCTTATTGTAGTAGTCTGACAAGTTCTCACGGAACTTCGATCTTCCTCACCTTAGTCTTGACTTGGTAGATCAGTTATCGAATTCATATTTAGCAATAGCGAGTCATTATCGGCGAGATTCGAGTGAATCTGCGATGTATCATGGTGTGTGTAAGAACACATAGCTCTTTGAAAGGGTGATAAAGATAAAGAAAGAAAAGAGGATAATATTTGAATGCAAAAGTCCAATGATTTATCGAATGAAAATATGCGAATGGCAAATAATAACCCTCACAAACGAGTTGTGGTGCCCCGGACAAGGAACTAGGCTTAAAGTTTATTGTTCGAAAGCATGAAAGAAGAAAAAGCAATTACTCTTGTCTAAAGGAGATTGGTATGACATATTCGTCTTCCAATTGTTGAATCCTTAAATGCGGGTTGGGAAGATCAATTGTTGATGTCGATCGCCATCATCGTCTTCTAGCATGGACTCTTTTGTTGATGTCTTCAACTGTCTTCAATGGTCAAGGTTCTTGTAGCGCCATGATAGTAAACTTGGCTCCATAATTCCAAGGTATAGCTTTGTTAGAGGAATATGGAATTGGTCTGGGGGAGGTAATAATTAGGGTGCCACTCTAGGTGCAGGATCGACAGAGGTGATTCTTATTGTATTCACATCAGCATACTCTTCTGGGTAATCGTCTTCCTATCCGGTTGCCTTGATGTCTTCGATTGGAATTTTGTAATTTTCGGGAGCGGTATATTTAACCATGAAATCAAACTTTCCACTTGGCTGCCCCAAGGTATCCCAGACTTTTGGTATGGCTTTGCTTACGTCTTCGATCTTCAGATTTTTAGAAATGTCTTCACACAGATTATCCACAGATGAAGGTTTCAGAAATATCACTTCTCGGTTGTCCATCATGTGTTGAGTACGCCTCTTCAACCAAGCACATCCGTCAAATTCAGATGCACACCGACGACAGTTAGCAGGGCATCCTGGAAATACACCGGCTTGCAGAAAATCTTTCTTGACAGTCATTAGAGGAATAGTCAACTCGTTCACATCGTAAAACTAGGAGTCATTGTCAATAGCATTGGCACTTTTACCATAGTCGGGCATTGGTGCATTGATCACATTCAGAGTTTCGACAAAAGGGTCGAATTCAATTTCCCTTGCTTCAATCATGTCTTAAACTTTGTTCTTCAGGGCCCAACAGTTGTTGGTGTCAGTGGCATGCACATCTTGCATTAGGATTGTACTTTGGAGAGGAAGTGTTGACGTGTAGAGGAGGATCCCTCAAATTAATCAGCTCTACTTTCAACATGCGTTGCAATGCTTGAGACAATGGCATGTTGATCTTCGTAAACTGTCTTCGCAGCGGGTTCTACATACGCGCATTGTCTCCTTGAGGTTGCACTGGTGTGGGATTGGAGATCACAACTGCCCCCACAGATTGAGTGTGTTTTCCTGTCAATATCAGCTCGGTGAATCCGATGAAGAGTTTCCAATCAGATGATTGAAGAATGGGCCTATTAGTGTTCCCATATACATGTCAACCAACTCCCTATTGTACAAGGGTGGTTGAACTCTACATGCTAAATCTCTCCATATCTAAGCATATTCTTTGAACTTCTCGTCACGACCCATGGACATGCTCTATAGTTGCATGCAGGTAGGTGCCAATTCAGCATAGTACTGGTACTACCTGTAGAAAGCATCTGCTAAGTCATTCCAGGTACGAATGTGGGTACACTCTAGTTGATAATAACACTCCAACTGAGTTCCGGATAAGCTCTCTTGAAAGAAATGGATCCACAATTTCCTGTCTTTAGTGTGAGGATGGATCTTCTGACATAGGACTTCAGATGCAGCTTCGGGCAAGAGATACCATCATATTTGGCAAAGGTAGGAACTTTGAACTTGCGGGGAATTACCACACCAGGAACAAGACTCAAGTCATCAAAGTTAAGCCCTGTCATTTTTAGATTTTCCATAGCATTCAGACAGTCTTTAAGTTGCTTGTATTTTTCGTTGTCACGAGGATACTGCTCGCTCATACAGTCTTCTTATTTGTTTTCAGACTCATGATGGCTTCCTTCATTATTTTTGATGCTTCCTTCAGTTTCACCGCTCTTGTCTAAGAATTCGAGCTGTTTGACCACCTTGACTAGACCTTTGTGATTTCTACCCATGTTGAGAATACCAATGGTCTTCTTCTTTCTGGTGATGAGCTTCTTCAAATCTTTCTGGCCTTGGGCCAAATTGGTGAACATCTCCTAGAATTGGGCTTTCTGAGCCTGAAAATCTTTTATAGTCTGTTCAAGAGTCATTTCTACTGAAATAAACAGCGAGAGAATAAGAAAACCGGTCTTCAAAGTACCTGTTATGAGATGTTATGCCATGATATGCGATGTTATGCAATGCAATATTTTCAAGGACCTTAGGAATTTAAATTTTCTAACCAAGCATGAACAAACTTTTTATTAGTTTACTTTTAGCAAGTACAAAAGAAAGTTTAAACAAATAAAAGAAAATTCCTAGAGCTTAGGTCTCCCATGGACGCTTCCTCTTCGTGTTGAAGTAGGTATTGATGCATTGCTCCTCGTGAAGTAGCTTTGTCAACTCTAATACCTTTTCCTCGCTTTCATGGCACTGAGCTTCGAATGTATCCCTTTCTTCTTTAAGTTGAATTCAGGATCTCTTCAAGTCTTCGAATTTAGTAGGCATGTCTGGATGGAGAATGGTATAGGGTTCGTCACTTTCAGCAACAGGTTCCATAATCACTGGTAGAACAGATGTAAACAGCATCATGCGGTTTTGAGCTCGAGCTCGGACCCATTTGAAGTAAGGTTCCCAAGGAATGGAATTTTTGTGCCCCAAGTTCTTGGTATCAGTTTTCTTTACCATGCCCCAAGAGTGCACAAATCTTGACGGTAGTTACGGAGATTGTTTTCATAGTCGAACACAATGTCTTGGAGAAGCATATCATGAGGTCCATCTCTTCGAGCATAACCAAACTGACGTAGAGCTAGATAAGGGTTGTAAGTGATACATTCCCTTATTCCAAGGAGTGGTACATTAGGGAATTCCCCACAATGTTCAATGAAAGTGAAGTCCTTTTAAGAAAAAAGACACCAACGGATATTTGAATGAGAGTGACATCACCTTTGAGACCACTTCAATATTTGCTCGTTCTTCATTCTTGATTGAGGAAGGTGCGAAATAAACCACACAGAGAGCGGTATGCAACACATGAGAGTTCCTTGTGTTTTGATAAATGCAGTGTGGAAGAATGCGAATGTCTCCAAGTAAGGTAGGCACATGATTACGAGTAAGGAATATCTTGATGGTGTTCACGTCTATGAACTTATATGGATTAGGAAATAGCACCAAGCCATATATTAGCAAAGGCAAAATGTCTTGAATGCATGGAAACTCATAGCCTTTAGGAATTCTAGAGCTTTCTTTATCGAAACTTAGCAAGCAAACCCTTAACTCCTTCTTGTTTCCTAATTAGCTTTAATGTCGATCGCTTTAGATGTAGCGTTGATCACGGTGTCTTAGTATTTGAGCTTTTTAGCGGTGAATGTTATATGATCAAGGATAGGTATCCCAGTAGCTTAGAGAACTCTTCCAATGTAGGCACCAACTAATAATCTAGGAATGTAAGCGTTGATGTTTGGATCGAAGAATCGGCGTGCATCATATCTTCTTAAAGGAGATAACTAAGTCAAGTAGATAACCATGCCTTTTGATAAAATGAGCACGATCGGGAACTTCTGAAACTAATTCTTTGAGTTGAGAAGGTATACCCATGAAATTGATTCAGACAGTCTTCCTGGAAGCCATAACCCCTACAAAATAGAGCAAAGATAAATCCCTAGGTCCTTGAAATAGTTATAAATGATATGATGTTATTATGTTATGATGCCATGATGTCATGCTTAAAAAAAGTAACAAGCACAAGCAATTCATACAATAACCCTAGGTTTAAGACTTGCACGAGGTATAAGTGTTTACCCTACCAGAGTTTAAGTGGGTTCAACCTGTCCAATAATAGTAATCGGGTTCTAGGAATATCATATCATTGATTTTTCTCAAAGGCTTTATCTCAATACAACTACCAAGTCGTCGACCAAAACATCCCGAAAGTCGAATCTTAATGAGCGTAGCATCGAGTATCAATTAACCTCAGGAGTCTGCACCGAAGGCGGCTATCTCACTACCTTCTAATGGCCAAGATGGGTCAATTAGGGTTCTAAAAGTTGAGTTAGTGCTTATGAAACCACGCAGACGCCAAATACTTTCCTCAACTAAACATGAGGAGCATCGGTCATCCAAAGTGTCGCACTAACGTAGCCATCATTTTGACAGTTTTGGTATACGCCTATCGGTCGCGACGATTTATTGCTACTTACCTACGGAAACCTGGATCCGGGTGTAGGATCCCCCACAAGTATAATACCCAAGCAAACCTTAAAAGTAAAGTAGACAAGTCAAACAAAAAGCAGTAAAGTGATCTAAAAACCCTAAGGTAGCCTCTCTTTAGGGTGTCTCCCCGGAAGAGTCTCGATTCATGTCTGGTGGAGAAGGCGGCATTTTGTTTTGTGTTTTATCGCAAATGTTGCGGATAGCAAGAGTCACCATAGATTTTTCTTTTATCCAATTAAGGGAAGGAGAAAAGAACAGAAAAAGACCTTCGCTATATTCTGAGTATAGGAGGCAGTTATGAAAAGGGAAGGTATTAGCACCCTTTCCATCCATAGTTATCTACGGGCTCTTAATTTCTTAGCTCAATTTATAAATTGATTTTTATGTGTGTTTGAAAAGATGTTTTTGAAAAAGGCATTTAGCTTTGACTTCGTAATGATTTTCGTTAGAATGTATACAAAGTGTTTGGAAATGTTTTGTTTTGGAAAAGACTTTGTAATGATTCACGTTGGAATGTATACAAAGTGTTAGAAAAGTTTTTGAAAATAGTGTGTGGTGTAAAAAGTATTTTGATAGATTTGAGCAAGCAAAAGAGTCTTATTACCTACTCAGAATGGTCATTTCCATGTTATTTCGCATTCCTTAAGGGTAGCGCTATCCATACCATTAGTTGGTAGGTAACTTTATCCGTTGGATGTAAAGGGACATTCGAAGGGACATCGGATGGTCATAGAAGGCAATATGTAGGGATACCTTAGCATATTCGTTGGGACGATCATCACTTTTTGTAGGCAACAATCGAGGGACGAGATCATGTATTCGTAGGCAACATCGAGGGTCATCGAGGGACTATGATCTTTATATCGAAGGGACTATGATGATATGTTTGTAAGCGTCTTACCTAAGATATCCCTACGTTCGAGGAACATGACCATGTATTCGTAAGGCAAGAAGAGAGGATACCCTAAGGTGGGTGCATGTGTAAAGAGTGTGTTGTATTCAGATATTTTATCTTGAGATTTAGAAGTGATCTATGTTGTTTTTAATCTTGCCATACATGCGTAGTTACTAGAAGTTAATATATGTACAGTAATTAAAGTGCATAAAGTAAAGTCTGGAAACGTAAATCCTACGCTATTACATGGCTTTGGGGCAGATACATAATAGGAGGTGCGGAAAGTAAATGCAGAAATGTAAAACTACGCTATTACATGGAAAAAAGACCTTGCAATCTATACATCTTTTCTAGAATTTAAATGCAGAAAAATATTATATTTTTGGTTTTTTTGGAGGTTGATTTTAGTGAAAAGCCTAGTTCTAAATAATTAGTTTTAATTAAAGAAAACTAGAAATTTTTTGTTTTTTGTCAGAATTCTGACAGATTTGACCTAGAACTTCTGGCTCACTCTTTTCCAGAACTTTTGGAAATTGGGTCATCGTTCCTTTCCAGAACTTCTAGGGACCGCACTAACATACTTTTCAAGAACTTCTGGAAATCGCTCCTTCCAGAACATTTGTGTTACCGTTCCTTCCAGAGCTTTTGGAAATTGTTCCCTCCAGAGCTTATGGAAACCTGTGTTATTGTTCCTTCCAGAGCTTCTAGAAAGTGTTCCTTCCTGAGCTTCTAGAAATTTTTCCTTCCATAGCTTCTAGAAACACATGTTATTGTTCCTTCGAGCTTAAAATTGTTCCTTCGGGCTTAAAATCGTTCCTTCCAAAGCTTATGGAAACCTATGTTATTGTTCCTTCCAGAGCTTCTGGAAATTGTTCCTTCCAGAGCTTCTGGAAGCTTGTGTGACAATTCCTTTTAGAACTTCTGGAACCTGTGTTAATTAGAAAAAATGTTAGAAAATCTTGGAAAAAGGCAGGGTTCGAACCCGTGCCTTTGAGAGAGAGTGACTTAGCGCATGCATGGTGAACATTGGTG
Organism: Vicia sativa; assembly: GCA_021764765.1. Classification (NCBI taxonomy): domain Eukaryota; kingdom Viridiplantae; phylum Streptophyta; class Magnoliopsida; order Fabales; family Fabaceae; genus Vicia; species Vicia sativa. Next base: position 65,075,660 of record CM038794.1, read on the forward strand.
TGATACATCCATGTATTACAGTACACTCATAAATATATAAGTGATTCCATGTTCCAGATCTTCTGATCTTTCTTCGCCTGAGACATCACCAAAGCTAGGGCTCTGATCATCTTCTCCGACCTGCAATCATGTTAAAATCTGCAAAAACGCATCATTCGAAGAAAAATAAAAGCCCAGATCGTATATTTGGGATCCTACGAACACGCTGGTGGTGTTCTTTTGTCCTAAAAACCCCTACATCATGAGCTTCGAAACTCTCAAACAGTTTTTCCCTAACAATGGAAAATCCTTGTTCCTGCGTGTAAACTCACAACCAATGCATCAAAACGTTTTAAAGCAACCTAATGATCATGAGTGAATGTATGACAATCGTTTATATCATGTAAATTTAAGGTTAGGAATTTCAAACTTTACCAAAAAACCAGTGTAACCTCATGAGGGTGGTTCTTGGTGCTTTGAACTCGTGTGAGTGCTTGGATCGACTCTTGGAAGCTTCAGGAGAATGAATAGATGGATGGAATGGCTCGAAAATGGATGCAAAAGTGAACTCAAATTTTCAAGTTTGTATAAGTTTTTGGAGAGTTAGGGTTCTTTGTGGAGGCAAGGATCCGTCCTTGTGCATCTAGGATCAGTGTGTATATATACTGGATGGCATTAGGTCAAGAAATGATGAGAAAATATATCCTCATCAATGTGAAAATATTTGATTGGAATCAAACTTTATTTTTCCTTTTTTGAGCCAATTTCAATCAAATCTCTTGTCAATCTCAATAATTTAGAAATTGACAGCTTGTATGGCTTGCTTGGACCTCAAGAATGAGAGAAAATCAACCTTGCACTTAATATTTTGATTTTATATCTTTTATTTTAATTAAATTTGTTTTAAATGAATAAAAATCTAAAATAAATAAAAATAAAAGATAAAAGGCATGGCCTTGGGCTTGGAGGTTCTAATTCAGATACGGAACAAGTTTGAACCAAGAAAAGTTAGGCCCATTTAGAAAAAAATATGATTTTTTCAAGTATTTCTCTTCATGCACCTCCTCAAAAATGCTCAACTTGTACAATTTGTATCTTGCTCAATTTTCCACATTTTTGGGTTTTATTAGACTTTTTAGAAAGATAAAGATGTCCTATAAACACTCCTTTTAGTTTCATCTTCATTGAAGTTCCCATGTTCATGATCACTTCTTTGCAAAAAGATGACTTTTTGTTGACTTTTAAAAGGACTTGTAATGTTTTGATGCATAACTTCCAAATAAAGCATTTTTGGCCAAATCTTGTGAGACATGAAGTTGTAGAGAATTTAATTCCCTTAAAAATAATCTTTGATGGAAATTTTTTTGATAAAGTATGTGAAAGTTATGCCTAGTCAAAGTTCTGTTGACTTTTGTCTAAAAAACCCTAATTTAAAAACTTTGACTTTTGATCCAATCTTGACTTTTCTTGAGGAATCATGATCAACCCTTGATCAAATGATGAATATTACTTCAAAATATTGATGTTGACCAAAAATTATGAAGTTTGACTGTATGTTGACCATAATTGACTTTTGGCCAATACAACTGATTTTCAACCATCTGAGCAATTGGATGAGCAAATTTGACTTGTAAGGCTTGAAAATTGATATGGTGATCCCTTGAAGCATATGATGAGGTATGACGAACACTTGAAGCATTGTAAATCCATTTTGACCTGAGAGGAGCAAAACCTAGTTTGGATTGATTGTTTAGGAGAGGGTTTGTCTGGTCAACCCTTGTGAATCTTTAAGTATGAAGATGTGAATTGTCTTGAGAAGTAGGAAATTTTGGGGTATGACACTCACTAGTATATTTCATGTCATGAGGATGGCCATAATTAAAAGGTGATTTTAGAGGAGTGTATTTAATGACCATGTCATCTACTTCAAAATAAGGTTTTTCATTTTTAAAAGCATATCCCAAACCTTTTCTACTATTTATGATAACTTTATAGATCATTGAATCCATCTTGCTCCTGTCTATGCTATTTGCAAGACACTATTGAAAACCAATGTCATATGCCTTTATAATATTATTAGAATTACTTAGAACTTCTTAAACAAATTTTTCTTGAGCTTTTTGTAGGTTTTCTTTAAAAATAGAGTTTTCAATTATTAGTTTAGAAATGGTTTCTTTAAACTCAGAGTTTTCTGTTTCAAATTTCTTAGTACCTTCAGAATCGGATACAAGATTTCATTTCAGATTCTTGTATTTGATTTGAAGTTTCTGATTGTTTTCAAGTATTTCAGATAAGCTTTCTGCTAATTTAGCTTTAGAGAAATTAACAGCAAAATTTGTAAATACCTCTTCAGTATCAGAATCAGATTCAGAGGAATTTGAGTTTTCAGCTATGTTGGCCATTAAAGCTATATTGGCTCTTTCATCTTCTGATTCTGACGATGCTTCTGAGGAATCTGAATCGTCCCATGTTTCCATAATACTTTTCTTTGTCAAACCTCTTCTTTGTCCTCTCTTTTTGAAGCTTTGGACCGTCGCTTTTGCAGTGACCAGGTTCCTTATATTCGTAACAGACAACTTCTTTGCTTCTTGACTTTTTGTGTCTAGAGGATGAATCAGAGAAGTTGCTAGAGCTTCTTGGATTTCTGAACTTCCTCTGTCGATTCTTCCAGAGTTGTTGAACTCTTGTAGAGAGAAGGGATAGCTCATCTTCTTATGATGATGATCCTCCAGAGTTTTCTTCTTCAGCCTGAAAAGCTTTAGAATCATATTTTTTGTTAGATTTAAGAGCAATAGACTTATCTTTCTTCTACGGCTCATCTTGATTACAATTCACAAAGATAACTACATTTGTATTCTTGAGATCAACCACAACTTGGTTTCTCAAGGTAATTACAACATGTAAAAACATAAGTGTTTACAGTGCTTCTTATAAGCTATATCACAACTGTGATGTGTACACAATTTTTGACTCAATGAATTATGAAAAACAACTTTGAAAATATGACAGCTTGTGAGTTGTTTTTTTTGTAAGAAGGTTCGACAACCAAAGCTTAAACACGATGCTCCTTTATATATGCGTTTGTTTTGATCCGTTGGGAGTCACCAGATTTTACAAAAGGAATTATAGTGTATGCATTGAGTGCTTCTTTCCTTAAATATGGATCTTGTCTAGAAACTTTCGTTACTTTGAATATTTCCATCTGAGTCTTTGTAACACATCATAATTAAGCAGCCAAAATATGTGAATTAGAGTTTGACAATGCATCATGGTGCTTTCGAAAGTTGAGCTTTCAACAGAACTAAACTTCTTCTTCTTAAAGAGCGTGATAGTTTAAGACTGCTATAACATGTGTATCTTTTAAGTTCTTCTTAGAATAACTTCATATTTTAGAATTTCTTCTACTTACAGAATCAGAATTCTTCCAGAAATAGAACTGTATCATTTAAACAATTAGGAAGCAATGATGTTCCATATAAAATAATTAATCATCAGAATCAGAACATAAGAGTCATCAATAGTATTTGTTATCAACAAAACTTCTTAATTAGATGTAGAACTAAACTATGTTCTAAAATTTTCCTTACTAGCTTCTCTTCAAATATCTTTTCTCCTAAGGCACTGCAAGCATTGGATATCTCAAGAATATTCACATGAAAGTATTGAATGCTTTCATCATCCTTCATCCTCAACTTTTCAAATTTGGTAGTTAGCAGCTGAAGTCTTGAAATTTCCACTTTGGAAGTGCCTTCATGAGTGGTTTTGAGAATTTCCCAAGCATCTTTAGCTACTTCACAGGTGTTTACCAATCTAAAAATGTTTTTATCAATCCCATTGAATATGGAATTAAAAGCTATAGAATTTCTAAGAGCAAGTTCATCCTCTTCCTTAGTCCAAAAGAAAATTTCAACACTAGAGGTGTCATTACTGTGGACGCTTTGGCCACATAAAGTCTTTCTGCTTCAAGCTATATGGTTATCATTAGCCTGCACCTCATCCTAAGTCTAATCAAGCCATTCCTAATATCAGTAAGAAGAAACAATGGGCTCCCAAGGCTGTTGTTGTTAGACTTATAGCACATACATCTCTCAAAGCCTCAACCAAAGAGGACTGGTATTTTGACAATGAATGTTCAAGATATATGACAGGGGTAAAAAATTTGCTAGTGGATATCAGATATCATTCCACTAGTTATGTGACTTTTGGAGATGGAGCCAAAGGTGAAATCAAAGGGGTTGGAAAGCTGGATTGCCCAAGAATTCCAAACCTTGAAGATGTGCTACTTGTTAAAGGGCAGACAATAAATCTAATCAGTATCAGTTAACTGTGTGATGAAGGCTTCAAAGTAAACTTCACCAAATCTGAATGCATTCTTACCAATGATAAATGTGAAGTTGTGATGAAATGAGTCATATCTAAGGACAATTGTTATTTATGGATACCTTAATATTTAAGTTTCTCTTCCACATGTTCTCTAGCTAAAGAAGATGAAGTTAAACTATGGCATCAAAAACTAGGACACTTGCATCTAAAGAGGATTAAAAGAATCATCTCTACGGAAGCTGTGAGTGGAATTCCAAAGATTAAAATTGAAGAAGGTAAAGTATGTGGTGAATGCCAAATTAGAAAGCAAACTAAGATGTCACATCATAAGGTTCAACATCTCACCACATCAAAAGTCTTGGAACTTCTTCACGTGGACTTGATGGGACCTATACAGGTGGAAAGTTTAGGTGGAAAGAAATATGCCTATGTAGTTGTGGATGACTATTCCAGGTATACTTGGGTAAGATTTATCACAGATAAAACTGAAGCATTTGATGTTTTAAAAGATCTCTGTCAAAGACTTCAAAAGGAAAATTATGTCATTAGAATCAGAAGTGACCATGGGAAGGAGTTTGAGGATAACAGATTTGCTTAATTTAGCTCATCTGAAGGGATTAGTCATGAGTTTTCCTCTCCCATTACGCCTCAACAGAATGGAATTGTAGAATGAAAAAACAAAACTCTTCAGGAATCTGCGAGAGCTATGATTCATGTAAATAAGTTACGTTACCACTTTTGGGCTGAAGCCACGAATACTGCATTTTATATTCATAACAGAGTAACATTAAGAAAATGCACCCCAGCTACTATATATGAAACATGGAAGGGAAGAAAGCCTACTGTCAAATACTTTCATGGTTTTGGAAGTAAATGTTATATTTTAGCTGATCGTGAACAAAGAAGAAAGATGGATCCTAAGAATGGTGAGGAAATATTTATAGGCTACTCTATAAACATTAGAGCCTATAGAGTCTTCTACTCCATAACTAAAGTAATGATGGAGTCCATTAATGTTGTTGTAGCTGATAGAGGGTAGAATGAGGAAGCTGATGCCTTAGAGGATGTTGGAACATTTTTGAATGACATTACAGCAGAAACTATGGATAAAAGCAGTGACTCTATTCCTACAAATGAAGAATATGAAATTGGTCAAGTCAACAAAGGACCCTCTATCAGAGTTTAGAAAGATCATCCAAAAGAACTTATCATAGGAGATATAAATAAAGGAGGTTACCACAAGATCAAGAAAAGTCATATCAAATTCCTACTATGTATCAAAAATCAAGCCTAAGAATGTTAAAGAAGCATTAACTGATGAATTCTAGACCAATGTTATGCAAGAAGAGCTAGAACAATTCAAGATAAATGAAGTTTGGGATCTGGTTCCAAGACCTAAAAGAACAAATGTGATTGGAACTAAATGGGTGTATAATAAAAAATTAGATGAAAAAAGGGAGATCACCAGAAATAAAGCAAGACTAGTCACTCAAGGATATACTCAAATTGAAGGGATTGATTTTGATGAAACATTTGCTCCTATAGCTCGCCTTGAATCAGTCAGACTGCTCTTGGGATTTTCCTGCATTATGAGGTTTAAGCTATTTCATATGGATGTAAAAATTGCCTTCCTAAATGGTTACTTAAATGAGGAAGTCTATGTGGAACAACCCAAAGGATTTGTTGATCCAACATTTCCTAATCATGTGTACCAGTTGAGAAAAGCCCTTTATGGGCTGAAGCAAGCTCCAAGAGCTTGGTATGAAAGACTGACTAAATTTTTTTTTGAAAATGGATACAAGAAAGACGGCACAGACAAAACTCTATTTGTAAAAGACGAAGGAGAGAAGCTCATGATTGCCCAAATTTACATTGATGATATTGTATTTGGTGAAATGTCTAATGAGATGGTTCGACATTTTGTCAAGCAAATGCAATCCGAATTTGAAATGAGTCTTGTTTCTTGGCCTGCAAGTCAAATAAATGGAAGATTCGATATACCTATATCAAAGTAAGTATGCTATGAATATAATAAATAAATTTGGGATGGAAAATACAAGCCACAAGAGGACACCAACTCCTACACATCTAAAGTTATCAAAAGAAGAAAAGGGTGTGAGTGTGGATCAAAGTCTCTATAGAAGTATGATAGGTAGCCTATTATATCTCATAGCTAGAAGACCAGACATTGCCTTTGCTATGGGAGTATGTGCTAAATATCAAGTTGAGCCTAAGGTGAGCCAAATCAATCAAGTGAAGAGAATACTAAAGTATGTGAATGGAACATCTGACTATGGCATGTTATACTTTCATGGATCTAGCTACATATCGAGTGGATATTGTGATGCTGATTAGGCAGGAAGTGTTGATGATAGAAAAAGAACATCATCAGGATGCTTCATTTTGGGGAATAATCATATATCATGGTTTAGCAAGAAGAAAAATTATGTTTCTCTATCCACTATCGAGGCTGAATACATAGTTGCAGGAAGCATTTTTTCTCAGCTTATTTTGATGAAACAAATGTTTGTTGAATACAATGTCAAACAAGATGTCATAACATTATACTGTGACAACCTAAGTCCTATAAATATATCCAAAAGTCATATTCAACACTGCCGGACCAAGTGTAACACGGTGAACTGACTTTGTAGGTTTTTGTATCGCAAATGTGCGGATAGCAAGAGTCGCCACCGACTTTTCTTTTATCCAATTAAGGGAAGGTAAAAAGTACAGAAAAAGACCTTCGTTAGATTCAGAGTAAGGGAGAAGGTTATGAAAAGGGAAGGTATTAGCACCCTTTCCATCCGTAGTTATCTACAGGCTCTTAGTTGCTCTTAGATCACTTTAAAATTGTGCTACATGTGTTTGACAAAATGTTTTGAAAAGGCATTTCGCTTTGACTTTGTAATGATTCATGTAGGAATGTATACAAAATGTTCGGAAATGTTTCGTTTTGAGAGTTTGAACTTTGACAAAAGTGTGAGGTGCAAAAAGTATTTTGATAGAGCAAGCAACTAAAAGTCTTATTACCTACTCGAATTGGTCGTTTTTTGTGTTATTTTACGTTCCTTTAGAATAGTGCTATCCATACCATTAGTTGGTAGGTAACTCATTCGTTGGATGTAAAGGGACATTCGAAGGGACATCGGATGGTCATAGAAAGCAACTTGTAGGAAGTATCCTAGCACATTCGAAGGACTATCATCATTTTTCGTGGCGACAATCGAGGATCAAGATCGTATTCGGAGGAAATCGTGGGTCTTATGATCTTTGTATCGAAGGGACTATGATGATTTGTTTTGAAGGCAGCGGTGCTAGAATACCTCTACATTCGAGGACATGACCATTTGAATTCGTAAAGGCAACGAGAGAATTACCTAAGGGTGCATGTGTGAAAAGAGTGTGTGAAATTCAGATATATTATCTTGAAATTAGTGGGCTATGGTCAATTTTATCTTGCCATGCCGCCTAATTACTAGCGATTTATAGGTGCGAAATTAAAATGCGGAATGTAAAGATGCGGAAAGATAAATGTCCTCGCTATTACATGGCTTTAGGCGGATACATAATTTAAACTTCGGAAAATAAAAGCCTAATTAAAACTATTACATCCCATGGCATTACATTATTGGAAAAAAGCGAAAAAAGAAATAAATGCAACGGAATAACCGTAAAAGGTGAGAAATCGAAAAATACGAGAGAAATCGAATAAGAGGAAAATGTTAGTAAAAATGCAAGTTTTGAATGAGAAAATATTTCATCTTGAAATAATGTAAATATGCTAAAATAATTTTTTGGGATTTTTTGGATGCATTTTAATAATTAAAAACTAATTAAAAGTGATTTAAATGCTAAATTATGAATAAAATAAAATATGCATGCAAAACAATATTTTTTAATTTTATAAATTAAATAAACATTTTATGAAAATAAATGCAAGAGGAAAAATATTTTTGATGATTTTTAATGCATGAGAAAAAATATTGAAAAGAATTAAAATTAATGCAAAGATATTAAATAAATATGAAAATATGAAAGTTTGTACAAAAGAGAGAAAAACCAAATGGTCCTGGGGAGAATCGAACCCAGGACCTTGCCTTCACAGATCCCATGCCTTGCCATCCGAACTAACGCGCGCGTGTGTTTGAAACCCGGAACGAATGGATTGTGAACGGGTGTCACGTCCCCATTTCCACGAACTCGCGCCAGACTTCATCTTCTCCAATTTGAATTTGAAAATTCAGCGTCGGCCATTGTTCGACGCTACAGACCCTGGCTAAAACGAAAATCAAGCACACATAATATAAATGAATTCTAAGACCATGGTTCGATTCTAGACATCATTCTGAATGCAATGGTCACGTCTAAATGGTCAATTTATCCTAATAAGCAAAACCCTAAATCGTGTCCAGAACCAGCCATGGCAATTCGAGTTTCAGCCATAGAAATACGATTAACTTGCCCGATCGTTTGCAAACTCACCAATCACAAAACAACAATAAAACATTAAAAATGCATGATAATTGAAATACTATTTTGAGATTTTCTTGAACAAACCAAATTGATTCTCCAATTCTTGATGGTTTTGAGCAATGTGAGGGTGGATCGACTCAAGAGTATCAAGGATGCAATGGACACCTTAGAATCGATTGAAAATGGAACTAGGGCTGCAGTTTGCTTGTGTACCACGGTTTTTTGAGTTGCAATAAGGGTTTCTCCAGCCAAATTCTCTACCCTAATTCGTGTGGCATGAGTTGTGTACATATAGTAGAAGGATTCAGAGTTAATTTGAGGAAGAATCAATCACTAATCAATGCAAATCAAATTTGATTTTGTACAAAATCAAATTTTCATATTTTGATCAATTTTCAATCAAATCTTGCCATACCAATCAAATTTCGAAATTTGCTGGCCTTATTGAGTTACTTGGATCTCAAGGAAGAGAGAAAAATCAAGTTTGCATTTAATTTTGATTTTATACCTTATTTTTAAATTTAATTTGTATTTAAATGAATAAATTCCAAATTAAATAGAAACATAAAATAAAAATTCGTGGCATTGGGCTTGGATATTCCTAATTGTATAAGGAACAAGTTTGGATGAAGAAAAAGTAAGCCCATTTGCAAAATTTTGATTTTTTAGAAGCATCTCTCTTTGTGCACTTCTCCAAAATTGCCCAACTTGTGAATGGTGTATCTTGCTCAATTTTCAATATTTTTGAGTGTTCTTGGACTTTTTGGAAAGCTCTAAGAGTCATCTAACCAACCTTTTTGGTCTCATCTCAATTGGAGTTTCCATGCTCAATATATCTTCAAAACAAAATGTTGACTTTTTGTTGACTTTGAAAAGGACCTGTAATGTTTTGAGCCATACCTCTCAAATGAAGCATTTTTTGGACATTCTTGTGACACATGAAGTTGTATAGAATTGAATTTCCTTCAAAACAAGAGGTGGTGGAAAAATTTCTGAGAAAGTATGAAGAAGTTATGCTCAGTCAAAGTTTGGTTGACTTTTCTCAGAGAAACCTTAATTTAGAAAGTTTGACTTTTGAGCAAATCTTGAGTTTTCTTGATGAATCATGATCAACCCTTGATCAAATGATGAATGTAACTTCAAAATGAGGATGTTGACCAAAATCATGAAGTTTGTTGCATGTTGACCACGATTGACTTTTTGTCAATACTGTTGATTTTCAACCATCGAGCAATTATCGAGCAATCTTGACTTGTAAGGCTTGAAACTTGACTTGGAGAATCTTTGAAGCATATGAGGAGGCATGATGAACATTGTAGATGTTGGAAGTCCATCTGGATCGAGAATTGCCAAACCTAGTTTGGGTTGATTGTTTAGGAGGGTTTGTCGATCAACCTTTGAGGAATCCTTGAGTATGGATGTATGGAATGTCTTGAGATGGTGGAGGAAAATTTTGGGGTATGACTTCCCTTCAATCTTCTTGTCTTGGAAGGGTTAGATTGGCGGTGCCTTCGTGACAGGTAGAAGATGATTGAACACTTGAGTACACGAAAATTTGCACTCGGGTGATGCGGAATGGGCTTCGATGCCATTTGGGAAGATAGAGACTTATTTGGGGAATGAGTCATCGCTAGACTCGAGAATGTCGTCGAATAGGAAAATTGATGGGGATGGGCTTAAGATGCCATCCGGAAAGATCGATCTTGGGGGTGAGCCGTCGCTAGGCTCGTAGATGTTCTTGATAGTGGAAGGAGTGCGGAGATGGGCTTAAGATGCCATCCGGAGGTCGTATGTTAGACTTCGTGCTCATCTTTGAATGAAGTTATTGGCTTGTATTGGTTTTAACCAAATATGCGATACGAAAGTGGAGAAATGTTGACAAGTAGTCGGAGATGGGCTTAAGATGCCATCAAGGCAATCGAGTCGTATGCCGACTCGTAGTTCTTTGATAATAAGAATGAGTCAGAATAGTTCTCGTCTTGACTACTACGAGGGGTAGTAGTTGGCAAAATATGGATATCTTCCTGTTGTGCATCGGTGTTGATCCTTTGCACATTATTGGAGGATAACTTGTGATCGTTCGGATAGGGTTTCCGTCGGCTTGGTATTAATCCCGGATCCGTTGTCGGAGGACAACGAGGCGATCGTTCGAGATAGTTTTCCGTCGAGATTCGGGCTTAATCACGGACCGTTGTCGGAGGACAACTAGGGGCGATCTTCGGATAGTTTTCCTCGAGATTGGGGCAATCTGGACGTCGTTGGAGGACAACGGTGGTCTTTGATAGTTTTCCGTCGAGATTCGGGCTTAATCCTGGACCTGCTTGCGTCAGAAGTGATTTCCACCTGTTTTGGAGAAAACAAGAGAAACTTTGATAGAGTATTTGTTAGTCTTATGCAAAGTATGATGCATGACAATGCGTATGAATGACATATGCACAAATTATGACTTTTATGAGTAATGTATGAATGATAGATGTTGTGGTATTTCAAAACATATCCATCTTGAAGAAGATGCGGAAGTTCTGCTTGGAGATTTCTGACTTCTGTTTGAGGATGGAGATCCTGAGAAGAAAGATAACTTCGATTCCTCCGGTGCACTATCTGACCCAGTTTCAGGCCTAGATATTGTTGAGGACGGTAGAGTACGCTGTCGAGGATCTTGTGTGTGAGACCCTGTGGGAGAATCTTGAAGGTACTCTACTGGGGATTTTGTGTAAATCTTGCTGGAGAGTACTTGATAATTGTTGGGAGACCGGGTTAGAAGAATCTGGGGCCCGTTGTAATCTCTGACTGAGGGATAAGAGGTGTAGGTTTCCTCCGGTGCACTATCGTGAGTTTGGTCTGGATCTCATTCTTTGGGGAAAAGGGAAATTGTTGAGAGATATCCGCTGGGGATAAACATCTTAGCTGGGGATGAAATGTTACTGCTCGAAGACAGGCGTAATCCGTTTAAGTTGAGTGGAATCATTGCTTGGGGACCGACGCGTACTCCACTGGGGAAGGTTTGTAATGAATGACATTTCTGTGGGGATCCTGCTCTGCGGGGAAATGTTGGTGACTTTCGTCGTCATCTCAATTCCTAGAGCCTGTAGCAATTATCTTTGTATGTTCACTTTTCGCATGTTTGTGATTAGATTCTTATTGTTAGATGCATATAATCATTCAAAGCAAACATTGGACTTTATGCAAACAACAACAACAACAAAAGATTGTAAAGAGAAAGAAACTTGTATTTATTTGAAATGTGGCGTATGGCCAAATAGTTTGTACACGAGAAAGGTAAAAAGCTATGCGGAAATAATCTCGTTAAGTTCCAACTATGCTAGTACTCATATATTTATACTATCTCATCTCCTTGCTGTCAGTAGAAAGTGAGTAGACTAATCGTCGCCATTTGAATCTTGAATGCTGATAGTAGTCTGGAAGAAGGTGACCTGGACGAGACATAGTTGTACGCTTAAATCCCTTATTTTTGCCTAGACCGCCCTTTCGGGTTTTCAGTCTACCGGGATACCCTTTTTTGCCCAAGCCGCCTTTTCAGGTTTTCGACTTGCCGGGTGTACATGTTTTGTATATATCCTTAACTTTTCCCGAACCCTTTTGGTTCGCCAGGATCTCTTATTTTTGCCTAGGTCGATCGACCTAGCGGGTCTCGTTATCGTAGTATTTTTGACTATGTCTGCGTTCACGAGGTGTGGGAAGTCTTCACCATCCATGGTGCTAAGTATCATAGCTCCGCGGAAAATCTGTCTTGACTACAAATGGTCCCTCGTAGGTGGGAGTCCATTTTCCCCTGGGATCACCTTGTGGAAGAATGATGCGCTTGACTACTAGATCACCGATTTGGTAGACTCGGTGCTTGACCTTCTTGTTAAATGCTCTGATCATTCGCACGATAGATCATCCGTGGCGGATGGATGCCAGTCGTTCTCATCAATCAAATTAATCTGGTCAAGGTGGGTCTGGACCCAATCGTCTTCGCCTAACTCTGCGTCCTGGAGGACTCTGGTTGAGGGTATCTGAACTTCGATGGGTAAGTGTTGCACCCCAAATTTTACCCTGCTATTTTTCTACTTGCATTATATTTAAAATTTAAAAAAAACAGTCATTCACACATTGCACGTGCATCATTACGTCGTATTTAAATTGACCAAAAATCAGTTTAAATCGATATTTGCATCGTTTTATAATTGTAAAATACCCGTTATTTTAGTTCATTTATTTTTACCTCTCTGCCTGTTTATTGCATTATTTTAATTTATTTATATGTCGATGATATCGATACTTCGATTTTATAAACAGACTGTTAAAAGCAATTTGATACTGTGCGAAAATTAGCGGAGAAAATATTTCAAGTTTTCATCTTTTACTCACTGCTTTATGAATCTACGTGTTGTGTAGATCGTAAAAATGTGCTCTCCGTAATTTTTCGATACAGTTTGAAGACTCGTTTTTAACTGTAAGTATTTTAAAATCGGGTATTCTTTATCATCATTTTATTTCGATTTTAACAATTTCAATAATTTTTCTTTAATTTACAAGACTCGTAATTTATTTTAATTTACTCATTTTATTTTTTCGGATAATTTATTGTCCGAACTTTTACCATTTTTGACAATTTTAGGTGTCTATTTTTTATCTCAAAAAAATCAAAACAAATTATTATTGGGCTTTTTATTTTTTACCCAGCCCATTTGTGTGGCCCATTTCATGAAAAAGGGCAATTTTGGTATTTTTTAAAATTTATCTAAACCTAATTTTTTTACTATATATTTGAAGTTTGATTATGTTCATAGGGGGGACAAAAATTTAGAAAAACACGGAGGCGGAGAGAAAACACATAACAAACCCTCTCTTCATCCGAAAACCAACAGCCATCCCCAATCTCTTGATAACTTCCGCAACAATACCATTCTGCTTCCTCACCTTTCTCCTCACGCTATCTCCCTCTGTTACTCATCACATTCCCTCACTGCTACATACTCCCTCCTTGTCTCCGTTTCCCTCTCAAAACGCAACTCCGGCCAACCCTTCTGTTCATTCGCCTTCCTTCCCTCGCCGTAACCCCCATCATCCCTTCTCTCACTCTCATCGCGCTGTCTCCGTAACAGCCAATTCTCACCGCTGTCTCCATCCATTAACCACCTTCCGCTTTTCCATTCAGTTCCTAAAACACAACATTCCCTAAAACACTCAGTAACACCTTCATTCAACTCACATAAACCCTCACACTCCCTGTCATCTTCTTCAATTCAAACACCCACTTTCCTCTCTTCAATCCTACACGGCCATCCTTCATCTCCGTCTCATCACCTCCTAGCTCCATCCGTTTCCTCGTTTCCATCTGTTCCCTTCCAACAGCCCTGCTTCGTCACACCCACGCCTCGCCGTTTCGCCGTAACCACCCCTTTGCGGTTCCCCACTGTTCCCGTAACTCTCTCTGTTCACTCTCCTCCGAACTTTCTACCCGTTACCTCCTGTTCTCGTTACAACCACCCCCTGTTTCTTCCTTACAACATCGCGGTTCCTCTAGCCTCTGTCTCAAACCGTAACGGAACCATCTTTATTCACTACTCCCGACCACGTAAATCTACTCTGTTGCATTACCCACTTTACATCAAAACAACAACGTCCCTCATCTCATTCACAACCTCATCAAGCTGCTCTCACGTATGTCGGACAACAACATCGACTCAGTGGGTAAATGTTCAGCGAATCTTCTTTTTATGCCTATTGTGTACATGTTTATGTGTAAAGGTTTTGTGATTTTAATTCGGTTTGAAATGTTATTCTGTCGCATTAATTTATTTGAATATTTTTAGTTTCACTGCATAATGGACGAAGATTATTTGTATAAAATGGATGTGGAAGTTTGAAAAGTTATCGTTTCAGAAATCCGATTGACCTCTTTTGTTTCTGTTTTATTGATAACATGTATCTGTGAATTTTGTGTTGATGATAGATTCTGAAAGTAGACCTCACTGTGTATGAATGTTTAAGAGATATTGGAATGTGGTATGATATGTGTATCGATTGCACTTCTTTTGTTTATTTCAAAGTTGTTTGAATCCGTTTGAAGATTGGTATCATATTCGTACACTTTTATGTTCTTTGAAGTTGTAGCGAGTTTCGATGAAGGCTAAATGGTGATATTGTGTTTATTCGCGAGGAACCTAGCCGAGAAATTACGGGGCAGCTTTGTTGTTGTGTCCTTTGAGTCAACTTCGAACAAGAATATTCGTCGTAACATCACTTTTACCGCTATTCTCAATTAAAGTGCAAACTGTGTCAATTTCGTATATGTGTTTAGTTTCGATGAAGGTGATTTAGTTTCCGCGTTTATTCGCGTAGAAACTAACCGAGAAACCTTTAAAATATTATGTTATGCTCATTTCTTTTTTTTCATTTCGTTTGGATTTGACAAGAGGATTCCGTATCGGTTTCAATGAAGGTTTGATATCGATGTCGCGTTTACTCGCGTACGATTTAACCAAGAAACTATTATATTATCTTGTTTCTTTTCATTTTTATTTCGATTATAGTTTGTATTTGAATAATATTCAAGAATACTTTCAATGACGGTTTAATGATTATACCGCGTTGCTTGCGTGAAAATCAAACCGAGAACATGTTGGGATACCGCAAGTCGTGTTATTACCATTTTAATTTTAATTGAAGTATCTGTTGATATTCAGATTTAGTTCCAATGATGGTTTAATGATAATACCGCTCTCGCGTGTAAATCTAACCGAGGAACTTTGAGGGCAATGTAACTTTGAATTTTCCATGTTTCGACTTTGTAAATAATAACTTGTGCACCATTTCTTTGGTTTCGATTATAATCAGATGCTTCATTCCATTTCATTTCGATTTCTATACTTTGCCTACTAACCATGATTATTTTATTTGCAATTCTATTTCTTTATTTTTATTCCACACTATGCTACTAATGTATTTTGTTACTTGTGAAGATATTCGAGGGTGGTTCAAGCATACATTTTCTATTAGTGCATCTATATACATTTTTTTATATTTATATACTGTTATCTATAATTAAGTTACTGTTTTTTATCTAACATTTAATTTTAGTAATGTACATACAATATACTTGCATTTTTATTTTATTTTATATTTTATACTGTAAATATACTTATACATATTATATTTTTTATGCTTAGTATTGTAAATATATACTATATACATACTATTATTATTATACTTTATCTATTAATTCGTAAATAAGTTTGAATCTAATTATATTAGTCTTCTTTGTGTTGCAATTTTAATTTTTTAATTCAATTTAATTTTTGAATATGTATGAACACAAGTATATTATATTTATTTCTTAGAATTAATATTTATAGTTTAGTCTAATTAATAAAATAAAATACGATAATTAATTAATAACTAAGTTTCGCCGTATTTAATTTTTGTTCGTATACTTTTAAATTTATCGTTTTCTCCTTGATTTTAATTTATCCCCATTCGGAAAAAAATGTATCCCAATCCCCTTGTTGTGTTGTAATTAATTTACCGCTTTCTATTTTATTTTACCGTTTAATCCCCATTTATAATTCATGTATCCCTCTCCCAAAAACAATCCTTGTAATAATTATCTAGTGCACATTTATTTTATTTTTCACTTACACAAAACCAAAAAAATCATTTTTAAACTAATAATTGTAAATCATTTTTAAACCCGTAAGTCGACAAAGCTACGAAGCGTCGCGATGACCACACATGCACACATGTACGCTTGATCTGGGCCTTCTTACGGTGAGCCTATTTCGATCAATTGTCCCAATTGGTCGTCTTAGTAGACTAGCCCACTTTGCTAGTACACATGTAATTTAATTATTTTATACTTAGGTTGGCCATCTTGTATGGGCTTTGTTGATTTTACTTGTGATTTACAATTATCTCGATCCTATTCTTTCTCCATTCACCAAGTACTTAAAACACTTTCAATAAATTCGACCCAACGTCGAGTCTTCTTCTCAAACCTCGATCCAACGTCGAGTTATTTTTAAAAATCAATTTTCTACAAGAAAAAGGACACTTGGATAAGATTTGTTTTAATGGTTAGAGGTTAGTGTGATTAAAACAAATCGAAGTTTCTAATTGATTAGAGGGTAACCCAATAAATTGAGAAACTTCAAATCCATGTTCTAAAACAAAAAACATAGTGCTATGGTATTTAATTGAACCGTTAGAGGATATCCCGACGATTTAATTAAAATGTAAAGTATTTGGGCCATTAGAGGGTAACAATGACTTAAATACTTTATTCCATACACTTAATAAAAGTGAACTTTGTTTCACCTCACTCTTTTCATAATAAAGATTTTGGATGAGAGATGATCGGTTGACCTCAATCACCAATCTCGAGTATTGAACCGTTAGAGGATATCCCAACGTTTTGGTACTTGTCATCCACAACTTAAAATCAATTTCAACTCACTCAAACTTCTTTTGTGCGTCCAAGCACCTTTTACCCTTTAAACCCTTTTTAAGTTTAGACATGATTCATTTATAAATGAGATGCTTTTTCCTCTATTCCCAAGGTTTTCGACTTCTCCATTTGAGTACTAGAGGTGTTCTCAAACCCTCCCTCACGTTGGTGCGTAGTCCTTTATTATTTATCACACCTTGTGGACGTTAGACGAGTCTTCTCCTTTAAAAATGACGACTTGTCTTTTCATTTAAAATCAATCAACAAACAATCATTTTTTAGAGGAACTACGGAGTTTTGACTTTCCCATTGCACGAGGGAATACGTAGGCACACGGTTCTGAAATCGTGCCAAACTCAAAAATAATAAAAACATTTCTCCTCCCTTTCTTTCTCATTTTTAAACTTAGAAGATCGTAAAATTTTCACACTAACACACAACCACACTTTGAACTAAATGGGTACCATCGAGTACGATGGATGTGAGGGGTGCTAATACCTTCCCCTTGCATAACCAACTCCCGAACCTATATCTCTTAATTTCGTAGACCGTCTTATCCTTATCTTTTATGGGTTTTATCTATATTTTCCCGTTCTTTCTAGAACAAATAAAATTAGGTGGCGATTTCATTGTTTTTTTGAAAAATTCATTTAAATGATTTTTGAAAAAAAAACGAGTTGCTTCAGTAAGACGGCTTCCATACCGTATACGAGAGAGAAGGGGGTTGCCCCTGTTGATGTTCGCGCTGTAGTGCGGTAACCATGAAGAGCAAATGGTAACATCTCAAGCCAATCTTTGTAAGTCACCGTCATTTTCTGTATAATCTTCTTAATGTTCTTGTTGGCGGCTTCCACAGCGCCATTCATCTTAGGCCGATAAGGAGAAGAGTCGTGATGCTTGATCTTGAACTGCGCGCAGAGTTCGGTGATCATCTTATTATTGAGATTGGAACCGTTATCTGTGATAATCTTTTCGGGAGTGCCATACCGACAGATAAGATTATGCTTGATGAAACGAGCCACAACATTCTTGTAACGATGCGAGCGAGGCTTCTACCCATTTGGTAAAGTAGTCAATTGCCACAAGGATGAAACGATGTTCGTTAGAAGCGGTGGGCTTGATTTCTCCGATCATGTCAATGCCCCACATTGCAAAAGGCCAAGGAGCTGTTAGAACATTCGAGGTCTTGAAGTACGTGCACTTTGTCGGCATAATCGGCACTTGTGACAAGATCGGCGTAAGCGGTGACAATCGACTTCCATGGTGGACCAATAGTAACTTTGTTCCCAAAATCTTCTTAGCCATGGTGTGTCCCTTTGGAGTGGGTACCAAATGCGCCGTGTAACTCTTCCATGATCGTATTGCTATTTTCGATCTACGGTGATAAGCACAAGTCGTGGTTGCGCTTGTATAAGATGTCGTTGTTGAGGAAGAATTTGGATGTAAATCTTCTCATGAACTTCTTATCATTGTGGATGCCCTGCGGATATTCACGAGTCTCAAGATACCTCTTCACGTCGTAGTACCAAGGTTTCTCTTCGTATCAAGCTCATAACAATATCTTTGGTTAGTCAAACTTCTCAATGATGATCGGGGAGCCTCGTTGTCCCATCGACCTTGAACATAGATGACATAGTAGCCAATCGTGCATGGTGATTCTCTTCTCGTGGAATGTGATTGAAAGTGATCTCTTGAGTAGGGGATCAAACTCAAACATGCTCTCGATCACGAATGAGATTCGGATGCTTCGTATCCCTCGCCCTTAACGACGATCACTAAAGCTGAGTCTCCATACACCTGTAAGAACTTGATTCTTAAGTCAATAGCAGCTTTGATATCCATGATGCACGCTTCGTATTCGGCCATGTTATTGGTGCAACTGAAACATAATCTGGCGGTGAAAGGAGTATGTCCGCCTGTAGGGGATGTAATGATGGCGCCAATGCAAGCCAAGTGCATTGAGGCTCCATCAAAAACCATGGTCCATCGGGATCCTTGTTCGGGTCCTTCGTCGGGCACAGTTCTTCTGTCGGTAACTAGTAAAACATCTTCGTCTGGAAATTCGAACTGCATAGATTGATAGTCATCTACGGTTTGATGAGCCAAATGATCGGCTACTACACTTCCTTTGATCGCTTTCTGAGAAGTGTACTGGATATCGTATTCGGTCAGGATCATTTGCCATCTTGCTATTCTCCGGAGAGTGGTTTCTCAAATATGTATTTGATCGGATCCATCTTGAAATCAACAAGGTAGTGTGAGTCAACATATCTGTCTTAACGGTGAGCAGAAGCCAAAGCGTTGCAAGTTTTCTCGGTTGTGAGCATCTTGTTTCACGATCGGTAAACTTTTTGCTAAGGTAGTATATTGCATGCTCTTTTCGACCGGACTCGTCATGTTGCCCCAACACACACCCCATTGAGTTTTCTAATCATCAAGTACATGATAAGAGGTCTTCCTTGGCGGTGCATCGGGATAGGAGGATTCTGTAGGTACTCCTTGATTTTGTCAAAGCGATCGGAAATCGTCGTTCCATTCCACTACTTGATCTTTCTTTAGTAACTTGAAGATTGGCTCCAGTAGCGATTAGATGTGCAATGAATCTGGCAATGTAGTTCAATCGGCCCAAGAAACCTCTGACTTCCTTCTCGGTACAGGGCGCTGGCATCTCTTGAATAGCTTTGACCTTGGCGGGGTCAACTTCAATACCTTTACTACTGACAACAAACCCTAGGAGTTTTTCGGATCGGACTCCAAAAGTGCACTTGTTAGGATTAAGTCTTAGTCTGTACTTCTTCAATCATCAAGCAGTTTACGCAAATGATCAAGATGTTCTTCTTGATGCGTGATCGAGCTATCATGTCGTCGGCGTAGACCTCTATCTCGTGATGAATCATGTCATGAAATAATGTTACCATATGCGATAAGTGGCGCCAGCGTTCTTTAGTCCGAGCGGCATAACCTTGTAGCGAAAGTGCCCCATGTGTAGTAGTCTTCTCCATGTCTTCAGTGCCATTTTGATCGATTGTAATCGGAGAAACCATCCATGAAGGAGAAAACCTTATCTTTGGCGGTGTTGTCAACGAAACATCAATATGAGGAAGTGGGAAATCGTCTTTCGGACTCGCTTTGTTCAGATCTACGTAATCCACACACATTATACCTTGCCATCCTTCTTAGATACGGGTACCACATTGCAACCCTGTGGATAAATGTGACTAAGAAACCGGCGTTGAATTGCTTCATAACTTATACTTTTATTTTCTCGGACATCTCGGGGCCGGCGAACTTTACATTTTCTTTGGGAAAACCTTCTTATGTCGGCAATCGGTGTACCACAATATCAATGTCTAAACCGGCATGTCTTCATATGACCAAGCAAAAACCTCAATATAGTCTCGTAGCATCGAACCAACCTTTCTTTAACACATTCTCAAGACCCGCTCCTATCTTGATCTCTTTTGTCTTCATCGATACCCAAATTTACAACCTCGACTTGCTCTTCGTGTGGTTGTATAACTCGCTCTTCTTCTTGTGCGATCGGCAAGTTCTCCTGGCACTTCACAATCTTCCTCACTTTTGTCTTGGCTTGGTAGATCGGATTATCGAAGTCATATTTAGCAATAGCATAGTGTTATCAACGAGATTGGTGATTCGCGATGTATCATGTGGGTGTGTGTAAGAACACATAGCTTTTTGAAGGGGTGATAAAGTAAAAGAGAACAAACAAACAATTGAATGCAAAAGTCCAACGATTTATTGAATAAAAATATGCAAATGACAGATAATAACCCTCACAAACGAGCCATGATGCCCCGGGCAACGCACTAGGCTTTAGAGTTCATTGTTCAAAACATAGAAAATACGAAAAGCAAAACAAAACAAAACAAGAGCAATTACTCCTGTCTAAAGGAGATAGGTGTGACGTTTTCAGTCTTCCAATTGCTGAGCCCTTTGTCTGGAGTTGGAAAGATCCACTTGCTGATGTTGAAGTCGTTGTCGTCGTCTTCTATAGCATGGATTCCACTCTGGCTGATGTGAAAAGGAAGTTGGCCGGCACGTTCGCGGCGTATCATCTTCTGACCCTTGATGGTGAAGCCTAAACCGGTCTTGTCAAATTTGAAAGGGAGATCAGGGAGCTGACCCCAAATAGAACTACCACCCTCTTCAACCGCAGCTTGAGCATCTTTCAGCGAGGCCATCCTAGGTGGAGCTTGTGTAACTTCAGGAGTAACAAGAGAGTCAACAGGCATGACTCTGGGGATTGTCTCAAAAGCTTGACAGGGAGTCTCAAAGAATTCACCCTCCACCTCGAGATATCGGAATGATTGTAGATGACTGACCATATACTCTTCTTCACCACATCTTGTAACAACTTTCCCTTTGGGTACTTGACACGATGTAGGGTAGAGGTAACGGCCTTTGCCCCATGTATCAAGGCGTCCAGTAGGCAAGAGTAAGTGGACGGATGTCCATGACAAAGAAAGTGGAATCAAAAGTCTGGGAACCGACTTTAACAAGCAGAGTGAGCTCTCCAAGCACTGTTCGCTTAGAACCATCAAAAGCTCTCACAATTATGTCACTGGGTCTCAGAACCAACCCTTTGACATCGAGTCGACCAAAAGCATTCTTCGGAAGGATATTCAGAGCAGAACAAGTATCCACCAAAACATGAGACAATGTAGTGCCCTTGCATTCAACAGAGATGTGCAAGGCTTTGTTGTGTTTCTTTTCGGCAGGAGTCAAATCCGCATCAGAGAAGCCTAGGCCATTGTTGGCAGCCAGGCTAGCAATACAAACTTCAAACTGGTCGGTGGTAGTGTCTTGCGGCACATGAGCATTTTTCAGAAACTTCACCAAGGCGTTAGCATGAGCCTCGAGCACAAGCGAGCAAGCATGGAATTTTGGAAGTCTGTCCCAATTGTTCCACAACATTGTAGTCACTTTTCTTGATAATCTTGAATTTCCTCCATTTCTTGTTTGGAGGTGTCTTGACAACTTCCTTTGGTATACAGTTGAGGGGATGAGTCACTAGTTCTTGGGGGCCCGATGGAATAGCTGGAATGCGAGCTGAGTCGCGGTGTCTTTTGGAGGAGAGATTTCGGAGAGAACACTCTTCGGTTGGTCACCTTACTTGATCCTGATGTTGTCAATGTCGAGGAATGGTAGCTTCAATGTAAGACCTTCAATGGTCGGAGGGTCTTGCTTGGCGCCATGATAGTAAACATCAGCTCCATAATTCCAAGGGATAGCCTTGTCGGAGGAATATGGAACTGGTCTTGGAGAAGTAATGATGAGGTGCCACTCAGGGCCGAGAATCGAGAGAAATCCTTATGTGTTAACATCGGCATAGTCTTCTCGAAATCGTCACCCCATCCGTTCACGTTAACATCTTCAATAGGAATTTTGTAGCTCTCGAGCAGTGTACTTCACCATGTAATCATACTTTCCACTTGGCTGCCCCAGGTATCCCACAGATAGTGCGGTTTTGTTCGCATTGTCAATCTTCAACTTAGACATTTCTTCACACAGCTTACGCACGGTGGTTTCGAAAATAGTATCTCACGATTATCCATCATGCATTGAACACGTCTTCTCAACCAAGCACACCATCAGTGCGGATGGGCACCAACGACAATTCTCGGGCATCTGGATTGACAGACTTGCGGCAAATTCTTCTTAGATCATCGGAGGAATGGTCAAGTCATCTATGTTGAAAACATAAGTATCCTCACCAACACATTGGAACTCTTGTCATGGTTAGGCATAGGCGCGTTGATCACATTGGTCTCAGCGGAGGTCAAACTCAATCTGCTTAGCTTCAATCATATCTTGAATCTTGTTCTTGAGCCCAACAATCATCGATCTATGTCCTGGGCTATTGGAATGGTAAGCACACTTAGCATTAGGGTTGTATCTCGGAGAAAAGTGTTGACATTTTGGGAGGATCCCTCAAGGTAATCAGCTCTGCTTTCAACATGTGTTGCAAGGCTTGCGACAATGGCATGTTGATCTTTATAAAACTCTTCGTGGCGGCGTTACGCTGCAGCGTTGTCTCTTGAGGTTGTCTTGATGTAGGATTGAAGATCTGGCCCCCCAGTTGAACACGGTCGGTCTTGGCTCGGCTTTTGACCATACACGGCATTAGTTTCTTTCTTACCACCAAAGATCTCTTGCGACATTTGAAGATGACTCTGTCTGAATCTTCCGCTCTTGATACCAACTTCATCGTTCGCTGTCGATATCATTCGGTGAATCCGTGAAGAGTTTCAATTAGATGATTGAAGAATGGGCCCGTCGGTGTTCCCATAAACATATCAACCAACTCCCTATTGGACAAGGGTGGTGAACTACTGCTAGATCTCTCCTTAGCATACTCCTTGAACTTCTCATCACGACCCATAGACATGCTTTGTAGTTGCATGCAGTGGGTGTCAATTCAACATTACTCATACTACTTGTAGAAAGCATATGCTAAGTTACTCCAAATACGGATACGGTCATTCTCTGGTGATAATACCATTCCAATTGGGTTCGGACAAACTCTCTTGAAAATAGTGCATCCACAACTTTACATCATCGGTGTGGGGATTGATCTTACGGACATAGGACTTCAGATGCGATTTCGGACAAGACATGCCATCATACTTAGCAAAAGTTGAAACTTTGAACTTGGGAGGAATCACAACACGGGGAAAAGACTCGGATCATCAAAATTCAGCGGACATTTCGGGTTTTCCACAGACATTCAAGCGGTCTTCAAGTTGCTTGTACTTGTCATCTTCATCAGTATTGGCCATCATCATAGACTTTTCGGCTCATCTGACTACCTTCACCATCATCCTTGTTACTTTGCTCATCCTCCTTCTTGACACTTCCTTGAGAGCTCAATTCGACTAACCACTCTAGGACCACCTTTGTACGCCCATGTTGAGAAGACCAACAACCTTCTTCTTCCATTGATGAGCTTCTTGATCCTCTTGGCCTTGGACCAAGCTGGTAAACATCTGCTTGGCATTACGAGCACGGAGATCTTTGACGGTTTGTTCAAGAGCCATTTACGCTAAAATAAATAGCGAGCAAATGAGAAAACCAATCTTCAATGTACCTGTGATGCAATGTTATGCTATGATATGCAATGTTTATGCGGATGCAATGCAATGTTTTCAAGGACCTTAGAGATTTAAATTTGTTAAACAAGCAATGAACAAACATTTATTAGTACTCTTTTTATTCTTTATTTTTTTTTACAAAAGATAGTTCAAACAAAATAAAAGAAAACATATAAATCCCAAAGCTCTAAGTCTCCCATGGGCGTTTCCTCTTGGTGCCGAGGTAGGCGTTGATGCTTCGCTCTTCGTGAAGTAGCTTGGTCAACTCTAGCACTTTCTTCTCACTTGCATAGCACTGAGCTTCAAATGTATCCCTCTCTTCTTTTAGTTGAATCCAGGATCTCTTCAAGTCTTCAAAATCGGTAGGCATGTCAGGATGGAGAAATTATAGGTCGTCACCTATAGCAATAGGTTCCATAATTCTTGGTAAAGCAGCGTGAATGGCATCATGAGGTTTTGAGCTCGAGCTCTCACCCATTTGAGGTAAGGTTCCCAAGGAATGGAGTTCTGGTGCCCCAAAGTCTTGGTATCAGTCTTCTTTACCATGCCCCAAGCGTGTATAAACCTTCGTCGGTAATTCTGGAGATCGTGATTGTAGTCGAACACAATATCTTGGAGAAGCATATCATGCGGACCATCTCTTTGAGCAAAACCAAACTGACGTAGAGCTAGAGAAGGTTGTAAGTAATACCTCCCCTTATACCAAGTAGTGGTACGTTAGGGAATTCTCCACAATGCTCAATGAATGTGAAGTCCTTTCGTGAGAAAAGATTCCAACAGATATCTGAATGAGAGAGTGACATTAGTCTTTGAGACCATCTCAACCTTTGTTCGTTCTTCAAAACTGACGGAGGAAGGTGCGAAATAAACCACCTAGAAAGTAATGGTACACAACACATGAGAGTTCCTTGTCTTTTAGTAGTACGAGTGTGGAGAGAATGTAGGATATCTCCAAGTAAAGTAGGCACTAGATTGCGGGTAAGGAATAACTTGATGGCGTTGACATCTATGAATTGATCCGAGTTAGGGAATAGAACCAAACCATAGATTAGCAAGGCCACAATGTCTTCGAATGCATGGAAACTCATAACTTTGAGGAATTCTCGGGCTTTCTTAATTAAGAACTTGGAAAGTAAACCCTTAACTCCACTTCTAGTTTCCCAATTGGCTTCAATGTCTGAGCGCTTAAGATGTAACGCTGATGCAATGTCTTCGTACTTAGGAACCTTTTCTAAACCGGTGAATGGCATTTGGTCAGAATAGGTATCCCAGTAGCTTAGAGAACTCTTCCAAGGTAGGAACCAATGATAATCTGGAATGTAAAGCAATGGTGTTTGGATCAAAGCTGAATAGGAC
Organism: Vicia sativa; assembly: GCA_021764765.1. NCBI lineage: Eukaryota > Viridiplantae > Streptophyta > Magnoliopsida > Fabales > Fabaceae > Vicia > Vicia sativa. Next base: position 65,101,358 of record CM038794.1, read on the forward strand.
ATGCATCATATCTTCTTCAAAGCGGAGATAACCAAATCAAGTAGATAACCATGTCTTTTGATGAAAAGCATGGTGAAAATTTACGAAACCAATTCTTTGGTGAGAAGGTATACCCATGAAGTTGATTCGGATAGTCTTTCTAGAAGCCATAATCCCTACAAAGCAGCAAAGATAAATCCTAGGTCCTTGAAATAGTTAGAAATGATATGCAATGTGATGATGTCATGATGTCATGTTTAGCACACACAAACAAATCACACAATGAGCCTAGGTTTAAGGCTTGCATGAGGTATAGGTGATTACCCACCAAAAGTTTGAGTTGGTTCATCTCCTATAATAATAACGGGTTCTAGGAATCTCATATCATTGATCTTTCTAAGGCGTTTATTTCAATACGACTACCAAGTGGTCGACGAAAATATCCCAAAAGTCTGATCTTAATGAGCGTAGCATCAGTATCAACCAACCTTAGTCACACTAAAGCCGGCCATCTCACTACCTTCTAATGGCCAAGATGGGTCAATTAAGGTTCTAAAAGTTTAGTTAGTGCTTGATGACACCACGAAGCCAAATACTATCCTCAACTTGGAAATGAAGAGTATCGGGACATCTAAAGTGTCACACTAACGTAGCCATCATGTTGACCATTTTGATATCGTCTACAGTCGCGATGATTTATTGCCACTTACCTAAAAAACCGGATCCGGTGTAGGATCCCCACAATATAATACCCAAGCAACCCTAAAATTAAAGCATACAAGTCAAGCGAGCAATAAAGATGATCTAAAAATCCTAAGGTATTCTCTCTTTAGGGTGTCTCCCGGAGTCATGATTACGTAACACGGTGAACTAACTTTGTAGGTTTTGTATCGCAAATGTGCGGATAGCAAGAGTCGCCACCGACTTTTCTTTTATCCAAAGGAAGGTAAAAAGTACGAAAAAGACCTTCGTTAGATTACGAGTAAGGGAAGGTTATGAAAAGGGAAGGTATTAGCACTTTCCATCCGTAGTTATCTACGGGCTCTTAGTTGCTCTTAGATCACTTTAAAATTGTGCTTTCTGTGTGTTTGACAAAAATGTTTTGAAAAGGCATTTCGCTTTGACTTTGTAATAATTCATGTAGGAATGTATACAAAGTGTTCGGAAATGTTTCGTTTTGAACAGAGTTTGAACTTTGACAAAAGTGTGAGGTGCAAAAAGTATTTTGATAGAGCAAGCAACTAAAAGTCTTATTACCTACTCAGAATTGGTCGTTTTTTTTGTGTTATTTTACGTTCCTTTAGAATAGTGCTATCCATACCATTAGTTGGTAGGTAACTCTATTCGTTGGATGTAAAAGGGACATTCGAAGGGACATCGGATGGTCATAGAAAGCAACTTGTAGGAAGTATCCTAGCACATTCGAAGGGACTATCATCATTTTTCGTAGGCGACAATCGAGGTCAAGATCATGTATTCGGAGGCGACATCGTGGGTCTTATGATCTTTGTATCGAAGGGACTATGATGATTTGTTTTGAAGACAACGGTGCTAGAATACCTCTACATTCGAGGGACATGACCATTTGAATTCGTAAAGGCAACGAGAGAGAATTACCCTAAGGGGTGCATGTGTGAAAAGAGTGTGTGAAATTCGGATATATTATCTTGGAAATTAGTGGGCTATGTTCAATTTTATCTTGCCATGCACGCCTAATTACTAGCAGTTTATAGAGTGCGGAAATTAAAATGCGGAATGTAAAGATGCGGAAAGATAAATGTCCTCTTATTACATGGCTTTAGGCGATACATAATTTAAACTTACGGAAAATAAAAGCCTAATTAAAACTATTACATCCCATGAGCATTACATTATTGGAAAAAAAACGATAAAAAGAAATAAAGCGGAATAACACAGTAAAAGGTGAGAAATCGAAAAATACGAGAGGAATCGAATAAGAGGAAAATGTTAGTAAAAATGCAAGTTTTTGAATGAGAAAAATATTTCATGCTGGAAATAATGTAAATATGCTAAAATAATTTTTTGGGATTTTTTGGATGCATTTTAATAATTAAAAACTAATTAAAAGTGATTTAAATGCTAAATTATGAATAAAATAAAATATGCATGCAAAACAATATTTTTTAATTTTATAAATTAAATAAACATTTTATGAAAATAAATGCAAGAGGAAAAATATTTTTAATGATTTTTAATGCATGAGAAAAAATATTGAAAAGAATTAAAATTAATGCAAAGATATTAAATAAATATGAAAATATGAAAGTTTGTACAAAAGAGAGAAAAACCAAATGGTCCTGGGGAGAATCGAACCCAGGACCTTGCCTTCACAGATCCCATGCCTTGCCATCCGAACTAACGCGCGCGTGTGTTTGAAACCTGGAACGAATGGATTGTGAACGGGTGTCACGTCCCCATTTCCACTAACTCGCGCCAGACTTCATCTTCTCCAAAACGAAAATCAAGCACACATAATATAAATGAATTCTAAGACCATGGTTCGATTCTAGACATCATTCCGAATGCAATGGTTACAGTCTCGTGGTCCAATTTATCCTAATAAGCAAAACCCTAAATCGTGTCCAGGAACCCTAGCCATGGCAATTCGAGTTTCAGGCCATAGAAATACGATTAACTTGCCCAGATCGTTTGCAAACTCATCACTGATCACAAAAACAACAATAAAACAGGTTAAAAATGCATGATAATTGAAATACGATTTTGAGATTTTCTTGAACAAACCAAATTCGGATTCTCCAATTCTTGATGGTTTTGAGCAATGTGAGGGTCTGGATCGACTCAAGAGGTATCAAGGAATGCAATGGACACCTTAGAATCGATTGAAAACGGCTGGAACTAGGGCTGCAGTTTGCTTGTGTACCACGGTTTTTTGAGTTGCAATAAGGGTTTCTCCAGCCAAATTCTCTACCCTAATTCGTGTGGCATGAGTTGTGTACATATAGTAGAAGGATTCAGAGTTAATTTGAGGAAGAATCAATCACTAATCAATGCAAATCAAATTTGATTTTGTATAAAATCAAATTTTCATATTTTGATCAATTTTCAATCAAATCTTGCCATACCAATCAAATTTCGAAATTTGCTGGCCTTATTGAGTTACTTGGATCTCAAGGAAGAGAGAAAAATCAAGTTTGCATTTAATTTTGATTTTATACCTTATTTTTAAATTTAATTTGTATTTAAATGAATAAATTCCAAATTAAATAGAAAAGTAAAATAAAAATTCGTGGCATTGGGCTTGGATATTCCTAATTGTATAAGGAACAAGTTTGGATGAAGAAAAAGTAAGCCCATTTGCAAAATTTTGATTTTTTAGAAGCATCTCTCTTTGTGCACTTCTCCAAAATTGCCACACTTGTGAATGGTGTATCTTGCTCAATTTTCCATATTTTTGAGTGTTCTTGGACTTTTTGGAAATCTCTAAGAGTCCTCTAACCAACCTTTTTGGTCTCATCTCAATTGGAGTTTCCATGCTCAATATATCTTCAAAACAAAATGTTGACTTTTTGTTGACTTTGAAAAAGACCTGTAATGTTTTGAGCCATACCTCTCAAATGAAGCATTTTTTGGACATTCTTGTGAGACATGAAGTTGTAGAGAATTGAATTTCCTTCAAAACAAGAGGTGGTGGAAAAATTTCTGAGAAAGTATGAAGAAGTTATGCTTAGTCAAAGTTTGGTTGACTTTTCTCAAAGAAACCCTAATTTAGAAAGTTTGACTTTTGAGCAAATCTTGAGTTTTCTTGATGAATCATGATCGACCCTTGATCAAATGATGAATGTAACTTCAAAATGAGGATGTTGACCAAAAATCATGAAGTTTGTGCATGTTGACCACGATTGACTTTTGTCCATCTGTTGATTTTCAACCATCTGAGCAATTGTCTGAGCAATCTTGACTTGTAAGGTTTGAAACTTGACATGGAGAATCTTTGAAGCATATGAGGAGGCATGATTAACATTGGAGATGTTGGAAGTCCATCTGGAGCTGAGAATTGCCAAACCCTAGTTTGGGTTGATTGTTTAGGAGAGGGTTTGTCTAATCAACCTTTGAGGAATCCTTGAGTATGGATGTATGGAATGTCTTGAGAAGGTGCAGGGCAAATTTTGGGGTATGACACCAAGCACATTGATATTCGTCATCAATTTATAAGAGAACTTGTTGAGAACAAGATAGTTACATTAGAACATGTAGCTACTGAGATGCAGTTAGCTGACATTTTCACAAAGGTCTTACATGCTAAGAAATTCGAAATTCTAAAAGGCAAACTAGGGATATGAATATATGAAGGATTATAGCAATTAAAGAAAGGAGTTCGGATGGTGAAGAAGGAGGTGCTGAAACTGTTTGCTCTAATGATTCTGCAGACAATTGAATGTTGTGCCTATGAAGATGTTGTTTTCATCTATGGTTCCTATTCATTATTGCTATTTTTCATGAGTACCTAACTTGTTTACTCGATGTTTTTCATTTGGAATATTATGGCTAAAGGGAAGTTATATTAATTGTGTTTGTACTCTTGATGGACTACGAATTGAGTTTGTGCTACTAATGGTGGCGGATTAATGAGAATGACATTTTATACTAGCTGTTGAGGTTAATTGTGCATGTGTGATGCTTTATGATGTTTGTGCATGTGTCATGATTTAATAGATGTTTAAACCTTCATTTTCTATGCTTCTATATTTTTCTGTTGCTTCTCTGATAGTATGTTACATTTGTGCTGCTACCCTCTGATTTAGCTTTATTCTCAAATAATGTTTTAGCCAAAATTTGTCAAAGGGGGAGTTTGTTAGTTCTGTGTTGGCAGCAATTTTGGTAAAACATTCTTCCCAAAAAATATTGTGAAAGATGCTTTGACATATGAACAAAAATATGTCAGCAGAATTAAATGATGTCAAAATAGATGTCTTGACATGTGTTACAGAACTATAATGGTTTTTCTGTTTTGAGATTCTATGCGCTATTTGTTTCAGTTGATTGATCTTAGGATTTCTTGAAGTTGGCATGTTTGTTTTAGGCACTGTTACAATATTTTTGGAAATCTTTTGTCCTACTTTCATGGAGAAAGTTATGGGAATTTCAAAGACTTTATGTGATTGTGTTTTGGGCCAAGCCCTAACTGCGGTTTCTATAAGAAGAAAACTAACCCTACTTGCAGAGGCAGTTACACTGAAGGAAGTTTTACGTGCTGTTTTTGAAGATTAGGTTTTATTCTTTTGTTAATTGTTCCTTGTGAGCCACTCTTGTATTCCTTAATACTAGAGCTAGAAGTTTTTAGTTGAGTTATAACTTTTTAATCATTCATAAGCTTTGAAGTAAAGAATGATTATGTGTATTTGAAGTGTGTCTTCAATCATTGTTATTGTTTATCACTGTGTGTGATTGAGGGGGAGCGAGAGGGGTCTTGTATCTAAGAGTTTTTAGGTAGAAGGGCTACTGGGTAGTGATTATATGAGGAGTTGTAAATGGGGGAGTTTAACTTTGAATTTATACTGATGATAGTGGACTTCATCCCTGGCTTGGTAGTCTCCAGACGTAGGTGTGTTTGCACCGAACTGGGTTAACAATTACTTGTGTCAACTTTACTTTGTTTCTTTTATTATTTTGTTATACCTTGTTCAGTCCTTAGATATATGTGTCGAGACATCTCCTTCGACATCACATATCTGATACCATAATTTCAGATGAAGGCTAGTAAATCCTGGAATAAAATTCACCTCAGAAGGAAAGCTGAAGGCTCCTATATTGGTTGGGTTAGGAAGAGAGATGACGTTGTTCACCTACATTTTCATGTGGAATCATCTTTGTATCTAAAAACCATTATTTAACACACTTTTGTGCATATTTAAGAGTTTATCAAGCTCAAAAATGACAATCAAGAGCTCAAAACAAAAGTTGAAAAGTTGAAGAAAGAACTCTATAGAGCCATCTATGAAAAGAATGAGCTAGGGCATGCAAAATAGATTGTTCAGACAAAAAGTCGAAAGAGAGTAAGAACTAATAATGACTTGAGAGGAATGTGCCTCAATGTTTATGATGAGGAGAAAGATTTAGATAAAGCTCATAACCAGATATTCAAGGTAAACAAGCAGTGGGAAACCCTTATGAAATTCTATGAGGAAATGAAAGACTGATTCAAAACTTAGGTTGGAGCTTTGAAGAAGCAACTCCGGGTCAAGAAAGATAATTTAAGGAAGAATGTCATTGAAAATAGAAATATTATCACCAACTCATTAGGAACAAACTCTACATGCATAAAGCTCTAACATATATTGAAAAACTCAAAGAGAAAACACAAGCTACAGATTGTGAACTCGGAGTTGAATCTCACCAGGACGAGGTTAACTACAAGCAACTTCAATAAGAATACCATTTTAAGCACCATTTTCGTTACTTAGAAGTTATTATCAGTAGGAGGGATATGCTCATACAAGTGTAAATTCAAAGGCCAAAGCATACTACAACTCGGAAACTTTTCCCAGAGGCTAAGAAGTGGAGCAACAAACACGTTGGATGGGGAGGTCTTGCTAATGTGGAAATTGAAGATGCTCCTTTAAGAATATGAAGATGTTCCTTTGAGTGGTGATTGGTGCATTGGGCCTGACATAAAATCGTTCGCATACACCCCTCCTGAGCCCAACACACCTTTTGTTTTTTTTATCTGAGCCTTGTCTCCGAAAAATGCTACTGGACCTAATTGTTTTGACATTGCTTGTTTTTACTTATCCAATACACCTCAATTCTAGCTTGCACCCCCAGTTTTACATTTTTGTTTTTTAATCTCTATTTTCTTTAAATTGATTTTCCCCTTTTAATTTCATTTATGATTTTAATAGAAATAGGTCATGATAATTTTTTTTAGATATTATTTTAGCATTTAATTTCTTTTTATTTTCTTTTATAATTGTTGATGTAATGATCATGATGCCTCTAATTGTTGATGATTGTTGCCATGAAACTTATTGATGATTGAGGATTGCAATAATCGATGGTTATTAATGGTTTAGTTGTTTATCCATGTTCCCCTAGGAATTCCATGAAACGATTAATTTCCTTTTTGATCGGTTTATGTTGATTAGACCTTAGGATGTTAATACAAGCATGATAATTTTAGGTTAGTTCCCTTAAACTCAACCTTAGGTCCACTTGCATGACAACATTAGGGTAGATCTTTTTCCCTTTCTTTCTTATTTTTCATTGCATCATTTTCTTTTATTAAAACAAAAATATTTTCCTTGATCAAAAATTCAAAATACTTAATAAAATAAGATACGTATAATACACCATGAGCCTTAAGCACATATGGAGTACATTGGATACGAGGCATCTAACTTGACCATTCAAGTGTCTTTCATGTCATAGACTTTATTACTAATACGCATCTCAAACTCTTTTCAAAATTAAGGGAAGAAAGACTCAAATACCCACTGTCTTGGAGGATTATTTGAGATTATCTCCCAACAAAATACTACAACTCATTCAAATCATTTTGTGCCCTTTGTGCATTTTTCTCTTTAAAATATTTTCTTAGATATTAGACACTTATTAATTCTTGAAGTGATGTAACTCCTATACTTCTACAATAATGTTGAGAAGTTATGACATTTTCCACTTTGGTGTTGAGTGATTGTCATGTTGATTTTAATCCACATTAATTGTGGGTAGTAAGTGTAGTTTTCCACTTGAATATAATAAATTGTATTTCATTTAAAAACAATCAACAAATAAACTATTTTCAGAAAGAACTACAAGTGTTTTGATTTCTTTTGGGATACATAGGCACTGGGTTGAAAGAGCCAAACGAACACAATAATAAAAAACTTTTTCTTTTCCCTATTAATTCATTCATGCATTTTTTAAACAACTCTTTTTAGTCAAATATACATATTTTCAAATGGGTTCCTGCATAGTACCATAGATAGATATTTAGGGTGCTAATATATTTCTTTTGTATATCCAACCCCATTACCTTGATCTCTTTTTTATTTTGGGTTTTATTCGCTCTTTTCTCATTTCCTTTGGAAATAATAAAGTGCGGTGGAAACATTGACTTTGTGATTTAATTCAATCAATGGCTCAGTCTTAACTTTTTACCTCTACACAATGGCAAATTCTAACTACCGTATTCTCCACTCACATCATACGTTGGGACACATTGAGTTTATTGTAGGAAAGAGGTATGTCTAGATACCTAAAAGGAAGAGGGCCCTCCATAAAATTTGTAATCCTTTGAATGTCTTGCTTAGTATGACCATCCATATTACCAAAATAAATTCAACACTTGTTAGGATTGGCCATTAAACTAGTGGATTTAGAAGAAAAAAACCTGAAGGCCTACATCATGAGCTCTATATAATGGTTATCCCCTCTTGAGAAGAGAAGAAAATTGTCTGTAAAACTCGGGTTAATAATGCATAGCTTCTCCCATTTAGAATAACAATTGAAGTAAGGATTAATTCTTAATTTCTGAAGCATCCGTAAAGGTATTCCATGAAGGTATTCCATGACGATCACAAACAAAAAAAAAGGGATAATGGGTCCCCATATCTCGGCCATCCTTTAGCCTTCAAAATATTTGTAGGCTCTCCATTGACCTTGTATCTATAAGAAACTGTAGTAATTATGATCATAATCCACTACCTAAATGAATGGCGAAAAGTTAAGCTCATTCAAGATTGTTTCAAGAGCATTCCACTCCACTGTATCATAGGTTTTTTGCAAATTCATCTGAAGTATACATCTAGGAGCTCCTTCTTTTGTGTCGTAGCTCTTGGCCAATTCATAAACTAAAAGAATGTTTTATTCGATGTGTTGTTCAAATTCATAAGCTATGAGATTCAAGTTATATATATATATATATATATATATATATATATATATATATATATATATATATATATATATATATATATATATATATATATATATATATATATTTATATTTATTTATTTTATTCATACTATTAATGATGGCAATTTTATATTTAAAATGAATCATCTCTTTTTAATATGCTTGAAACTGGTAAAATGATATTTATTAATAAAATAAAGAGTACTTATTTTAAAACGGAAGAATCATCATACCCTACCTTTCTAAATGAGTTTTTGGTTATTTTACACTATTTTAAGATTTTAATTAATTTTATATAAAAAATATTATATAATTTTAAAAAATATATTTTATTAATAATATAAGAAAATAATAAAAAGAGTTAGAAGAGAAAAACATAATAAATAAAAGAGGACTGACTAGAAGAAGAACTATTAGGCTTTGAGGATTAAAAGTATGAAAAATATTCGGTTTGGTCTCTTAAGTTTACCTCGGAGTCCATTTTAGTCCCTTAAGTTTAAAAAGTTTCAAATTAATCCTTTAATTGTTTGAAAAGGTTCATGTTAGTCATTTCTGTCTAATTCTCACAAACAGCGTTTATTTATGCGTCCATGTGTTATACCCCAATATTTACCCTTTTCATTTTAACTCTATACGGCTTATATTTCATTATCATATGCATGCATACATATCATTGGTTTTGTGGTTATGGGATAAAGGTATTTCTTTCAAGCGTCATCAAGTTATGGCAGACGTTTATTTTGCGATTGATCCGCTCAGAGTATTATCTAGGTTGTTTATCAGTGGGTGGCCAAGTACTCACCCTTCCGAGTTCATATGTGTTCCAACATGCCTTGAGTTGCGGAGGAAACGAGTATTTCTGTCTGTTCAGAATAATTTGAACCAAAAATCACTATTTTGCGATTTGAGTTCAAAATTTACAACTTCTGGTTTAAAAGTTGGTTCGGAATGATTCTCCAGGCATTAGGACCAGCTCGATATTTTCTTCAAGTCAAATGTTAGGGTCGAAGTCCAATTCTCGATGGAAAGTCTATGATTGGAAAATTTCTTTAAGTTTGGATACAATGGAATTATTGGTTCGATGGTTCTTTCTGCATTCAAAAATCGTAACTTTCAACTTGTTTGATATTTTTGAGTGGCTCCTCTGGAATTAATACCGTCTTGAATTCTTTGATAATTCTCATGTTCGCACTATGAGCTAACTCTATGCGGAAGGTCTCTAAAAGGCGAGATCTCTGAGAATTATTCGATAAATATAAGTGTTGAACCGTTATTCTTCGGACGTTCAAAAATTCATAAATTTTGACTGGATTAACATTTTCTAATGTTTATTGAAGTCGAAAATTGATTCTTAGAGGAAGACCTCTGAAAGGTCGAATTACCAGAGAAATTTTACAACAAAATGGATTTCCGTTCCACTTGGTCGTGCATGTTCAAAAAATCATAACTTCCTCAAATTTTACCGTATCGGGCTGATTCTCGAGGTTGACCATCAAGAATTGTGTTAACTACAAGTTTGCTTCAAGACCCAAGTTCGAATTTTACTCTAAAGGGTTCGGTTTATAGCTTGCATCGCATGTTGTGCACGGAAAAATCTACACATTAGAATTTAAATTCTGATCTCTTGCCATTATAAAATTCATAAGTTTCTCGTCGTTTATCTGATTAAGACTTGTTGTTTCGGCCAGCCATCACAAATTTCTTTATCTTCGACTTTTCTTTAGAGCCTCAGCCAAAATTTCGCACAGATATCAATGTCCTTGTGGTTCGTCCTTATTCTGATACTCAGAAACTCAAAGAAGCTCCAATTTCAATCCAAGTCAAATTAAGGCCCAAATTGTCATTCTATATATTCTACGACCCATTTTCATAAACAACACACACTCATTATCTCACATTTTCTCAAAATAAAAGCTAATTCTCTCAAATTCTCTCAAGAACACAAAGGGGAAAAAGTCACAAATCTCTAAATTCATCAAAAACTTCCAATTCTCCTCTCTTTCTTCTTTTGCGATCGCACTACCACATCAATCAACCTGCCACAATTCTCATCTGCCATAGATCAGCCACCGCGCTCCGATTTCCGGCCTTCCCCCTTTGCGCCGTCGGCCACGTGTCGCGCTCCCTCTATTTTTGATCCACGCCATCACGCGCTTCCTCTTTGCGCCGTCGTTTCAATTTTATGGTCTCCCTCTGGTCCGAGATCTCCGATTCGGCCACTCCTAGCCCTCCTCTTTGATTCTCGATTCTGGTAATTTCTCAATTCTTGAATTAAGCATTTTTTTACATAATTGATTTTGTGATAATTTCTTAATTGAGTTTTCTTTAGTTGAATTGAATTATTCCTAATTTATTGATGATGACTAAATATGGAATATGATAGATATCCAGTGAATTAATGTTTGTTATGTGAATTTTTTAGATTCTACGTGTCGAATTACACTTTATTCATGATTTTTGGAAATTCGCGCGTTGAATATTGGTTTCGATCAAGTTTTGTTGTAGAATAATGTTAAATTCATGAGTTGACATAATTCTTGAGTCGAATTGAATTGTAATTCAATTTTTCGACATTAAATTTTTTATTCAAGTGATTATGTCAACACTTGAATTTTACCGATTTTCATCAGAAAAGTGCGGTACTAATGCAGATTTAATTCTTTACAATTATTTAAAGCTTTTAGACCACAATTCATGAGTCCATACTCATTTTAAAAACCGACTTTTGGGCATTCATCGACTCATGAAAACTGATGCCAGGAGTTCACATATATTCTCTAAATTGTGATTTTAATGTGGTTCGATGCACATGCACTTTGTTTAGTATTTGGTTGTTACTGTTGGCATTTTCGCTTGATTTTATTCTGGTGTTTTGAGCATTTCTTAAGGTGTAAAGTGTAGAGCGGAAATTACTTTCGGATGTGCATTTCATGAGATGATATCAATTTCGATTGATTTTAAACCAAGTTTTTGGCATTTCATGAGATGATATATGGTTGTCTAGAACACCATTTTTGCATGTGCATTTGAGTTTAACTCTTGAATAAAACTTTGTTGAGTATAATTAATAAATTGGTTGATACCGGTACCGATTTACGGCTCGTTTTAATTCAACTTTTATTGGGATTTTACATGTTATGTCATGGCTACCCCGTGGTGGTAAACACATATACTTTTTGATTTAATTCATACTTGTTGTATATTTGATCTTGTTTGCATGATTGTGTAGCATCGATACCACGTTTGGTTACTTTTATACCGAGTTTTTGTGTTATTTCTCACATTACGGAAATGATGCCCGAATTTTGATGTCAAGGTTTCAATGCATGTTTGAATTCCATTTATCATTCATCCTTAATTTAGCTAGTGATATAAATGCACAACTCTGGTTGTGCTTCCTTGTTATTTCTAATTTAGCTAGTGATATAAATGCACAACTCTTTCAATCGTTTAATTATCGCTTGATTATTAGATTGAAAAGCAATTTATGCCACTTGTTTGTGGTTTGAGCTTGTGTCTGATGCGCTTGGCTTTTGTTATCATTCCATGAGATTATATATTTTGTTATCACTTGTCTAGATCGTCATCTTGTGCAGGTGTACTATAACATCCTATTTTCCTATCGGTAATTCAAATAAAAATCAAAGTAAATTAAATTTTAAATAAAAACATCAAGAATAGGATGCTACATTCTTTCAACATAATAAAGCCTACTAAAGTAAAATTAAACCAATACATAACACACTCTCGGGTGAACCAACGACATTTTCAACATAGTCTCAAAACATCACCTTTATTATCGAAGCGAAAAGGAAATAATTATCGTCTTCAACATCTTTAACTCCAACATGAAACAATATTCAATCAAATAAATAGGAGTTTACAATACTCCAACATAATCATCAAAGTAAAACAATGAAGTAACAAAATAAACAAGTGTTTAACCCTTTGGGTGTTACGTATCAGAGTACTGACACCAACTCAAAAATAAGAAGAGCAACCTATTTTAAACTCCGCAACTCGGATTACACCTGGTTATCTGCATGTTACCCACGTAAATGCAACATTCAAATAGAAGGGATGAAATATCATAACAATATAATAAATCATATAATTACATATATGTGATAGATATATCATGCAAAACTCCGTGCTCAACATCATCAACCAAAATTTACGATAATCAACAAGTATATATATATATATATATATATATATATATATATATATATATATATATATATATATATATATAAAAATAAACCTCATCTTAGCAACAACAACCTGACAATATACAATGCATTTGAAACTAATGCAAAATGCATGTGGTACCATCAGGACAAAACCCTCAACTTGATAATTCCAATTTTGGACAACAACTCAAATACAAACCATCTTTCGCCAATACAGGCCATGTTTCATGAATGCATGTGCCAATGACATGCAACAACCTAATATTTACATTAATTATTCTCATTCATCAATGCCACGCCAGTACAGGCCATCATGCAATACATCCTGCAAAGCCAATAAATTATTCATACGTCATCTTAAATAAATCGCAACATTTTATATTACGACACGTTCGACACACACACACATCATAAATATTCTAATAAAACATTGGTCTGTTTTCATCAAAGTTAATGTCACATTATAGGAAATATTTTTATCTTTCCAACGGTCCAAACGGTGTGCCAAACAGACATCCGAGTCAAAAGTTATTAATTTTCAAAGGTTACAAAAATGTGTCAATTCAGTAAGGTAATGTGATACTTCAATGAAGTACCAGATACTTCACACTTGACGCGCCCGATTACGTCAGAATGGTAATCAGTTACATAATTGAAGCAGTAATTAGTATTACTAAAGTTTTAATCGATGTAACTGGTTACCTCATAATGGTAACCGGTTACTTCACCGAATCAATAGCCAATAATTTCCAAAATTTTATGATGTAACCGGTTACCATTCTGAAGTAGCCGGTTATTTCATTGTTATAGAGTTGAAAACCAGAATTTTCATCTCGTACGGGATTGATCTTTTTTCACACAAAATTCAATTTTTCAAACACATCAATATAGGCTAATTCATGAAATTATCAATCCACATTATACATATCAATTCAAACACAAACTTTATACCAATTCCATTATTCAAAATCAAATTTAACGATCAATTTAACAAATATGTGTCATACCCCAATTTTTGACCTAATATACCACTTTACATTTGCATCATTGCATCACTAACAGTCCAGAACAGAATTGATTGGGTGTGGCATTCACAGGTCAAAATTAGGGTTTCATCAAATTTTCATATGATTCAAGAGGCAACCAATTAGGTTTTGAGTTTTACTCACCTCATGTGATCTATCTTGATCAAATCATCAACCTCTGATCTTCAGATATCCAACTTTTCTCATTGATCTATCAAGGATCGACCAATTAGGGTTTTGATCGAGCATGAGTAATCTCTTATTTTCTGATCAATGAATGACTTTTTTGGTTGTAGATTGATCTTCATATCTTAGATACAACATCTTGACCTAATTTCTGGATTCAAAACATCACGAGTTCACGAGTTCATCGATCGATTTTTGAAACATCTGATGAATTTTCATCTGCACAGAAAAGTCAAACTTTGACTTTTGGTCAACTTTTTCAAGACAAAACCTTTTCCAACATCAAATACTTTAAATGATCCATCATGATCATAAAAAATCAAAGAATTTGGAAAAGTCAACAAAAAGTCAAAATTTCCAACACTTAGAAAAATTTTCAAGTGTTAAAATTTCTTACTTTTTCCAAACTTCATGGCATTTTTTCACATAGTTCCACTTTGAATTGGAAAAAACTCAAAACATGAAAGTTGTAGCTCTTGAAACAAGATTTCCAAAATGTCAAAGAACTCTTAAATCCATGGAGTCTAGCTATACTTTTGAAATTGAAACATAAGGCTCCATAATCATGAATTTCAAGTTCAAAACTTCAAGATTATAGGTCATTTTGCATTTTCTTCTTCTAGAACATTTGCCACCTTGCCAAGATAAGTTAGAACTGATAAAAATCAGTTGGATGTAATTATTATAAGATAGGATCAAGTTGAAATTAACCATGGTTAAAAGAAGGAAGCTTCCTTTGCATTTAATGCAAAAGACTTCCTGCCTCTAAAACAAGCCAAATTTACCAATGGCCAAACTTTCTCAATTATTTTCAGAACTTGAGGCCTATAAATAGATGTCTTACTTGCCATTCAAACCACACCAAAGCCATGCAAGTACATGCTTTCATTCTACTTTCTCAAAATTTCATGAAACATAGTGTAAATTGAGTACAACTTGCATTTTTGAAAATTAATGAAAAACTTTGAGTAATTTGGTGTCTAATATGTTTTAACATCCATATGGAACTTGTTTGAAACTTAAAAGCAACATAGACCAAGCTAGAAATCAGATTTACATGCCATTCTCATAAGCTTATACAAAACTTCCTTAAACTTCAAATTCATAGGTTGGCTCGAGCAATTGATGTTCTGATCATCCAAACACCATCCATATACATCATAGAGATGATGCAGATCATAAACAACAACCTGTAACACCTCTAACCCAGAATTTGAAGTTCCATTTTAAGCTTATGCAGGTCGACTTGAGTAGAGTGATCCAGGCAAGCTCATGAAGTGCAGACCACTCCCACACCTTCCATAGAAGCCGTTGGTGCTTAAGCAATCCTCAAACAACAACTGGAAGCACTCAAATCCCAGTTTTTGATTCCAGCTTCAACAGGTAAGAGCTCGAACTTCAACTCTATGATTCTTTGATCCAATTGAAAAAAACTCTTGGCCATTTATTTTCTGCACCTTCCACGATCATTAACCCTCAATCAATTGAATGAATCATCAACCATACACGATTTCAATTAGGTTTTTCAGTTTTAGGGTTCTTCGTGTTCATCAGAAATTCAGTTATGTTAGGCTTAAAAATAAATGAAATTAAGTGATGCCATCATGTTCCTGGGTTCAAAACGATCAACTTTCATGTTTACTTCATTCAATTTCATCAAGAAACACGAAATCCATGGCTGATTGAAGATTGGAGAAGATGATGAAGCTTGCGCGCGTGTTTTTCAAATTTAAAATAAGAGTTTAAAATATAAATTCACAGTTTGAACATAATACACGGATGTATTGCCGCCCCAGCGGTTGCCAGCTCACTCTTAAGTCATTGAGCCACGTACTTGCCTAACAGGTCCCGGGTTCAAGCCTCCATGGGACCATTTTTTTCAAACTTTTGTTATTTTTTACAAACTTTGACATTTTTTAAAACCAATCAAAACTCCTCATTTTGAGGTGATTTTTTGTACACTTGTCAATTAATGTATCTGTCATACCCCAATTTTTGACCTAATATACCACCTTACATTTGCATCATTGCATCACTAACAGTTCAGACAACATTAATCGGGTGAAGCATTCACAGGTCAAAATCAGGGTTTCATCAGATTTTCATCTGATTCAAGAGGCAACAAATTAGGTTTTGAGTTTTTCTCACTTCATTTGAGCTATCTTGATCAAATCATCAACCTCTGATCATCAGATGTCCGGTTTTTCTCATAGATCAATCAAGGATCGACCAATTAGGGTTTTGATCGAGCATGAGTATTCTCTGACTTTTTGAGCAAGAAATGACTTTTTTGGATAGAGATTGGTCATTATATCTTAGATACAACATATTGACCTAATTTCTGGATTCAAAACATCACAGAAGTTCACAGACTTCATCAGTCAATTTCAGAAACATCTGATGAAATTTCATCTGCACTAAAAAGTCAAACTTTGACTTTTGGTCAAATTTTTCAAGACAAAACTTTTTCCATCATCAAAATACTTCAAATGATCCATCATGATCATGAAAAATCAAAGAATTTGAAAAATTCAACAAAAAGTCAAAAGTTTTCATAGTTAGAAAATTTTCTAAGTGTTGAAATTTCTTATTTTTTCCAAATTTCATGCCATTTTTTCACCTAATTCCATTTTGAATTGGAAAAAACTCAAAACATGAAAGTTGTAGCTTGTGAAACAAGCTTTCCAAAATGTCCAAGAACTCACAAATCCATGGAGTCTAGCTATACTTTTGAAATTGACCGTGTGTATAACTACTAACCATGTTTGCCGTATTCATGCATTCATTCAAAAACTTCATTTCTCTTCCCATTTGCAAAGAATTTAGAGATTTTTATCTGTAAATATTTTAGGTTAGAGTGATGGACGTCAGAGGAAGATTCACCAAGAGATACAGTTTAGAATTCTGCGTAGGAAAGTTAAAGAGTTAGCATCCTTGGTAGAAGATCCCTCGCATTTGACGCTATGGAACTCTTTTATTCGAACACTAACGTTGATGAAGGGCTTCTCAAAATTTTCGATCGGTTTACGATCCGGTCTATCATTTTCACTTTCCACGACTATCGATTGATGCCTACTTTGGAAAATGCACCATACTAGGTATCTGAGAATCGGACAAAGTGCCTTTCAAAGGTTTGAAGCCATTCCTAAGTCACCATCATTGCGGCGATGACTCATTTAAAGAAATCGAGATAGACAAAAACCTAACTACCAGAGGAAAACTCTTAGGACTGACCTCAAAATTCCTAATGGAGAAGGCTCTTAAATTCTCTGAGGCCGGTAGTATGGTAGCCTTTGAAGCTATTTTAGCTTTACTCCTCTATGGATTGGTGTTGTTTCCCAACGTTCCAAATTTCGTTGATATCAACGCCATAAGGATCTTTCTGATTGGAAATCCCGTTCCCATTCTGCTTGGTGACGCTTACTTCTCCATTCATCATAGGAATCGTCAAGGGGATGGAACTATCGTATGTTGTGTACCTCTGTTTTTCTAATGGATTATGTCACACTTGCCTAAATCTCCTATCTTCCGCGAAAACAAAGACGATTGGCATTGGTCAAGAAGACTCATGTCTATCATACCCCAAAATTTTCCCTCCATCTTCTCAAG
The DNA here is from genome assembly GCA_021764765.1 of Vicia sativa. Taxonomy (NCBI): domain Eukaryota; kingdom Viridiplantae; phylum Streptophyta; class Magnoliopsida; order Fabales; family Fabaceae; genus Vicia; species Vicia sativa. Next base: position 65,119,246 of record CM038794.1, read on the forward strand.
ATATTTCATACATCCATACCCAAGGATTCCTCAAGAGTTGATCAGACAAACTCTCTCATAGACAATCAACCCAAACTAGGGTTTGGCAATTCTCAGGTCAAGATGGACTTCCAACATCTCCAATGGTCTTCATGCCTCCTCATATGCTTCAAGGATCCTCCATGTCAAGTTTCAAGCCTTACAAGTCAAGTTTCCTCAGACAATTGCTTAGATGGTTGAAAATCAGTTGTATTGGACAAAAAGTCAACTGTGGTCAACATACAGTCAAACTTCATAATTTTTGGTCATCATCCTCATTTTGAAGTTACATTCATCATTTGATCAAGGGTGGATCATGATTCATCAAGAAAATTCAAGATTTGCTCAAAAGTCAAACTTTCTAAATTAGGGTTTCTAGGTGAAAAGTCAACTGAACTTTGATTGATCATAACTTTCTCATACTTTCTCAAAATTTTTTCCACCACCTCTTGTTTTGAAGGAAATTCAATTCTCTACAACTTCATGTCTCACAAGAATGTCCAAAAAATGCTTCATTTGAGAGGTATGGCCCAAAACATTACAGGTCATTTTCAAAGTCAACAAAAAGTCAACATTTTGTTTTGAGGATATATTGAGCATGGAAACTCCAATTGAGATGAGACCAAAACGTTTGGTTATAGGACTCTTAGAGCTTTCCAAAAAGTCCAAGAACACTCAAAAATATGGAAAATTGAGCAAGATACACCATTCACAAGTTGGGCAATTTTGAAGAAGTGCACAAAGAGAAATACTTCTAAAAATCAAAAACTTTGCAAATGGGCCTACTTTTTCTTCATCCAAACTTATTCCTCACATCATTAGGAATATCCAAGCCCAATGCCACGAATTTTTATTTTATTTTTCTATTTAATTTGGAATTTATTCATTTAAATACAAATTAAATTTAAAAATAGAGTATAAAATCAAAATTAATTGCAAACTTGATTTTTATTTCTTCCTTGGGATCCAATCAACTCATTAAAAGCCAGCAATTTTCGAAATTTGATGGATATGGCAAGATTGGATTGAAATTTGATCAAAATTGGAAGATTTGATTTTGTACAAAAATCAAATTTGATTGGCATTGATCATTGATTAAATCTTTCCCAAAACAGCTCTGAATCCTTCTACTATATATACATGATACATACCACACGAATTAGGGTAGAAACATTGGCTCAAGAACCCTTGTTGCAACTCAAAAAAACTGTGGCAAACAAGCAAGGTGCAATCCTATTTCCAGCCGTTTTCAATCGATTTTGAGGTGTCCAACACATTCCTTGATACCTTCTGAGTCGATCCAGACCTTTAATTTGATCAAAACCATCCAGAAACAAGAAATTCGAATTTGGTTTGTTCTTGAAAATTTCAAAATCGTATTCTGTTATTCATGCATTATTAACATGTTTTGTGTTTGTTTTTGTGATTAGTGATGTGTTTGCAAGCTTTCTGGGCACTCTAATTGCATTTCCATGGCCTGAATCGTGATATACCATAACTAGGGTTTCTGAGCTCGATTTAGGGTTTCACTTAAATGGAAAAATTGGACCATGAGACCTATACCAATGCGTTCGGAATGATCTCAGGAATCGAACCATGTCTTTAGAATTCATTTATATTATGTATGCTGGGTTTTTGATTTTGCCAGGGCCTGTAGCGTCGAAGAAAGGCCGACGCAAGCTTTTGAAAATTCAAAACGAAAGAGAAAAAGTCTGGCGCGCAAGGGAGGCAGTCAGAAATCGACACTTGTTTCTCTTTCACTCGCTCCGGTTTTCAAACAGTAACACGCTCCAGCTCAGTTAGCAAGGCCACGCGTTCTTCACCCAGGGGTCCCCGGTTCGATCCTTGGCCATGGCATGTTATTTTTACTCTTTTTCCAAACTTGCATATTTTCATATTTTTCTAATTATTTAATATTTTCATGTTATTTTAATTTCTTTTCATATTTTTATTTCATGCATTAAAAATCACCAAAATTATTTTTCCTTTTGCATTTATTTTCAGAAAACCTTTATTTAATTTATAAAATTAAAAAATACAATTTTGCATGCATATTTATTTTTATTCATAATTTAGCATTTAAATCAATTTTAATTAGTTTTAAATTATTAAATTGCATTCAAAAAATCCCAAAAAATTATTGTAGCATATTTATGTTATTTCCAGCATGTCATATTTTTTCTCATTCAAAACTTGCATTTTTCTAACATTTTTTCTCTTATTCGATTCATCTCGTATTTTCCGATTTCTCATTCTTTTACAGGTCATTCCGTTTCAGACGATTTTTCTTTTATCGTTTTATTTTTTCCAATAATGTAACTGCTCATGGGATGTAATAGTTTAAATTAGGTTTTATTTTCCATGAGTTTAAATTATGTATCGCCCCAAAGCCATGTAATAGCGTAGGACATTTACTTTCCATCTTTACATTCCGCATTTAATTTCCGCACCTATAAAGCGCTAGTAACTTGGCGTGTATGGCAAGATAACAATGAACATAGCCCACTAACTTTCAAGATAAAATATACGAATCAACACACTCTTTTCACACTTGCACCTTAGGGTAATTCTCTCTCGTTGCCTTACCAATTCAAGGTCCGTCCCTCGAGCGTAGAGGTATTCTAGCACCGTTGCCTTCAAACAAATCATCATAGTCCCTTCGATACAAAGATCATAAGACCCACGATGTCGCCTCCGAATACATGATCTTGACCCTCGATTGTCGCCTCGAAAATGATGATAGTCCCCGAATGTGCTAGGATACTTCCTACAAGTTGCTTTCGATGACCATCCGATGTCCTTGAATGTCCCTCTTACATCCAAATGGAGTTACCTACCAACTAATGGTATGGATGACGCTATTCTAAAGGAACGTAACAATACAAAAACGACCAATTCTGAGTAGGTAATAAGACTTTTAGTTGCTTGCTCTATCAAAATGCTTTTCACACCTCACACTTTTTTCAAAGTTCAAATTCTTTTCAAAACAAAACATTTCCGAACACTTTGTATACATTCCTACATGAATCATTACAAAGTCAAAGCGAAATGCCTTTTTCAAAACATTTTTGTCAAACACACAGAAAGCAAATTTTAAAGTGATCTAGAGCAACTAAGAGCCCGTAGAATAAACTACGGATGAAAAGGGGTGCTAATACCTTCCCTTTTCATAACCTTCTCCCTTACTCAGAATCTAACGAAGGTCTTTTTCTGTACTTTTACCTTCCCTTAATTGGATAAAAATAAAATTCGGTGGCGACTCTTGCTATCCGCACATTTGCGATACAAAATCCTACAAAGTCAGTTCACCGTGTTACAGAACTGGCGACTCTGCCGGGGAGACACCCTAAAGAGAGAATACCTTAGGGATTTTTAGATCATTTTTATTGCTTTCTGTTTGACTTGTATGCTTTATCTTTAAGGGTTGCTTGGGTATTATATTTGTGGGGATCGTACACGGATCCGGTTTCCTTTTAGGTAAGTAGCAATAAATCGTCATTTGTTAGTATATCAAAGCGGTCAACATGATGGCTACGTTAGCGTGACACTTTGGATGTCGATACTCTTCATTCCCAAGTTGAGGATAGTATTTGGCTTCTGCGTGGTGTCATCAGCGCTAACTAAACTTTTAGAACCTTAATTGACCCATCTTGGCCATTAGAAGGTAGTGAGATGGCGGCTTTGGTGCGACTAAGGTTGGTTGATACTCGATGCTACGCTCATTGAGATCAGACTTTTGGGATATTTTCGATCGACCACTTGGTAGTCGTATTGAAATAAACGCCTACGAGAAAGATCAATGATATGAGATTCCTAGAAACCGGTTACTATTATAGGACAGGATGAACCAACTCAAACTTTTGGTGGGGTAATCACCTATACCTCATGCGAGCCTTAAACCTAGGCTCATTGTGTGAATTGTTTGTGTGTGCCAAACATGACATCATGACATCATTTGCATTGCATATCATTTCTAACTATTTCAAGGACCTAGGATTTATCTTTGCTCTGTTTGTAGGGATTATGGCTTCTAGAAAGACTATCCGAATCAACTTCTGGGTATACCTTCTCACTCAAAGAATTGGTTTGAAATTCCGACCATGCTCGTTCATCAAAGACATGGTTATCTACTTGATTTGGTTATCTCGGTTTTGAAGAAGATATGATGCATGTTCTATTTCGGTTCTTGATCCAAAACACCATTGCTTTACATTTCCGATTATCGGTTGGTTCCTACCTTGGAAAAGTTCTCTAAGCTTCTTGGGTACCTATTCTTGACCAAATGCCATTCACGGTTTGGAAAAGGTCCCTAAATGCGAAGACATTGCATCGACCTTACACCTTAAGCGCTCGGACATTGAAGCCAATTGGGAAACAGTGGAGTTAAGGGTTTACCAAGTTCCTAATTAAGAAAGCGAGAATTCCTCAAAGTTATGAGTTTCCATGCATTCGAAGATATTGTGACCTTGCTAATCTATGGTTTGGTTTTATTCCCTAACTCGGATCAATTCATAGATGTCAACGCCATCAAGTTGTTTCTTACCCGCAATCCATGCCTACTTTACTTGGAGACATCCTACATTCTCTCCACACTCGTACTACTAAGAGACAAGGAACTCTCATGTGTTGTATACCGTTACTTTCCGGTGGTTTATTTAGCACCTTCCTCCATCGAGTTTGAAGAACGAGCAAAGGTTGAGATGGTCTCAAAGATTAATGTCACTTTCTCATTCGGATATCCGTTGGAATCTTTTCTCTCAAAGGATTTCACTTTCATTGAGCGTTGTGGAGAATTCTAATGTACCACTACTTGGTATAAGGGAGGTATCACTATAACCCTTCTCTAGCTCTCGTCGGTTTGGTTTTGCAAGAGATGGTCCACATGATATGCTTCTCCAAGATATTGTGTTCGACTACAATCACGATCTCGAATTACAAGCGAAGGTTTATACACGCTTGGGGCATGGTAAAGACGATACCAAGACTTTGGGGCACCAAAACTCCATTCCTTGGGAACCTTACCTCAAATGGAGTGCGAGCTCGAGCTCGAAACCTCATGATGCCATTCACACCTGTTTTACCAGTAATTATGGAACCTATTGCTATAGGTGACGAATCCTATACCGTTCTCCATCCTGACATGCCTATTGATTTTGAAGACTTGAAGAGATCCTGGATTCAGCTTAAAGAAGAAAGGGATACCTTTGAAGCTCAGTGCTATGCAAGTGAGAAGAAAGTGCTAGAGATGACAAAGCTACTTCGCGAGGAGCGAAGCATCAACGCCTACCTCGGCACCAAGAGGAAGCGCCCATGGGAGACTTAGAGCTTTCGGATTTTTTATGCTTTTCTTTTGTTATTGTTTTGAACTATCTTTTGTACTTAAAAAGAAAAGAAAATAATAAAAGAATACTAATAAATGTTTGTTCATTGCTTGTTTAACAAATTTAAATCTCTAAGGTCCTTGAAAACATTGCATTGCATTCGCATACACATTGCATATCATAGCATAACATTGCATCACAGGTACATTGGAGATTGGTTTTCTCATTTGCTCGCTATTTATTTTAGCGAAATGGCTCTTGAGCGATCATCAAAGATCTCCAAGCTCGAATGCTCGGTTTGAGATGTTCACTAGTTTGGTCCAAGGCCAAGAGGATCTGAAGAAGCTCATCAATAGAAAGAAGAAGGTTGTTGGTCTCCTCAACATGGGCAGATGCTACAAAGGTGGTCCTAAGAGAGTCAGCCGAATAGAGCTCTCTGAAGGAAGTGTCAAGAATGAGGGGAGTGTCAAGGGTGATGACGAAGGTAGCCAGCATGAGCCTGAAAAAGACTATGATGATGGCCAATACTCTGATGAAGATGACAAGTACAAGCAACTTGAAGATCGTCTGAATGCTGTGGAAAACCTGAAGATGTCCGGGCTGAATTTTGATGATCTGAGTCTTGTTCCTGGTGTTGTGATTCCTCCCAAGTTCAAGGTTCCTACTTTTCCCAAGTATGATGGCATGTATTTCCCTAAGCTACATTTGAAGTCTTATGTTCAGAAAATCAACCCCCACACTGATGACAGAAAGTTGTGGATGCACTATTTTCAAGAGAGTTTGTCCGGAACTCAATTGGAATGGTATTATCAGCTAGAGAATGACCGTATCCGTACTTGGAATGACTTGGCTGATGCTTTCTACCGACAATATGAGTACAATGCTGAATTGACACCCACTCGCATGCAACTACAAAGCATGTCTATGGGTCGTGATGAGAAGTTCAAAAAGTATGCTCGAAATGGAGAGATCTAGCGGCAGAGTTCAACCACCCTTGTCAATAGGAGTTGGTTTATATGTTCATGGGAACAACGGCAGCCCATTCTTGATCATCGATTGGAAACTCTTGAGGATTCACCGTGATATATGACAATATTGAAATTTGGTATCGAGTGGAAAGATTCATGTAGAGATCTTCAAATCTGCGAAGAGATCTTTTGGTGGTAAGAAAGAAGTCATCTTGTGTATGGTTAGAAAATCGAGCCAAGACCGATCGTGCTCAATCTGTAGGGCATTGTGATCTCGATCCTACATCAACAACCTCGGTGAGACAACGTAGCGAGCGTGCCACGAAGCGGTTCGAAGATCAACATGCCATTGTCGCAAGCCTTGCAACACATGTTGAAAGCGGTGATTACCTTGAGGATCCTCCTCGAAATGTCAATACTTCCTCTCGAGATACAATCCTAATGCTAAGTGTGCTTACCATTCCAACAGCCCAGGGCATAACACTAATGATTGTTGGGCTCTGAAGAACAAGATTCAAGATATGATTGAAGCTAAGCAGATTGAATTTGACCCTCCTGTTGAGACTCCGAATGTGATCAATGTGCCTATGCCTAACCATGACAAGAGTTCCAATGTTGTTGGTGACGATACTTATGTTTTCAACATAGATGACTTGACCATTCCTCGATGGTATTAAGAAGAATTTGCTACAAGCGGTGTCCATCAGGATGCCCGGTTGTCGTTGGTGCCCATACACTGATGGTTGTGCTTGGTTGAGAAGGCGTGTTCGATTGCATGATGGACAGCATGAGATACTATTTACGAAACCACATGCGAGCGTGTGAAGATATGTCTAAGTTGAAGATCGACGATGTGATTGAAACTACACCACCTATATGGGATACCTTGGGGCAGCCAAGTGGAAAATATGATTACATGGTGAAGTACACTGATCCTGAGAGCTACAAGATTCCTATTGAAAATGTTAAAGCAACGGATGGGTGACGATTTCCCGAAGACTATCTTGATGTTAACACCATAAGGATTTCCTCTGCTGATCCTATGCCTAGAGTGACACCTCTCATCATCACTTCTCCAAGACCAATTCCATATTCCTCGACAAGGCTATCCACAGGATTATGGGCGATGTTTACTATCATGGCGTCAAGCAAGACCCTCGACCATTGAAGATCTTACTATTGAAGCTACCATTCCGGACATTGACAACATCAGGATCCGGTAAAGTGACGAACAGGAAGGTATTCTCAAATCTCTCCTCGAAAGACACTGCGACTCCGACTCGCATTCGACTATTCAATCCATTCCCAAGCTAGAGGAGAGAACCCGTGACTCATCTGCTCAATGAAGTACCAAAGGAAGTTCACGAACACCTCAAACAAGAAATGGAGAATTCGAAGATTATCAAGAAGAGTGACTACAATGTGGTGGAGCAGTTGGAATGAGACTCCGTCCAAGATCTCCATGCTTGCTTTCTCTTGTGCTCGAGGCCCATACTAATGCTTGGTGATGTTTACGAAGAATGCTCATGTACCGCAAGACACTACTACGGTTTGAAGTTTGTATTTCTAGCACAGCTTCAACGGCTAAACTTACGATCTTGATTTGACTCTGCGGAAAGAAACACAACAAAGCCTTGCACATCTACATTGAATGAAAGGCGTTACATTATCTCATGTTTTGGTAGATCTGGTTACGCTCTAAATATCCTTCAGAAATGCTTTTGATCGACTCGATGTCGAAGGTTGGTTCGACACCCGGTGACATTATTGAGAGCTTTTGATGGTTCTAAGCAACGATGCTTAGAAGCTCATTCTTCGAGTTAAAGTCGGTTCCCGACTTTTGATTCCACTTTCTTTGTCATGTACATCCGTCCGCTTACTCTTGCCTACTTGGGCGCCCTTGGATACATGGGGGCGTTGTTACTTCTACCTTACATCGAGCTGAAGTACCGGTGAAAGGGAAGGTTATTCGATGTGGTGAAGAGAGTATATGGTCGGTCATCTACAGTCATTCCGATACCTTGAGATGGAAGGAGAATTCTTGAGACTCCCTGTCAAGCTTTTGAAACCATCCCAGTCATACACAGTGACTCTCCTGTCCACTGAAGTTACCTGATTCCCTAGAATGACATCAACGAAAGATGCTCAAGCTGTTTGTTGAACAAAGGTAGTACTATTTGGTTGCTCCCGACCTTCCTTTCAAATCAAACAAAGTGGTTTAAGCTTCACCGTCGAGTCGAGAAGATGATCGCAGCGACGTGCCGGCCAACTTCCTTTCGCGTCGGCGGTGGAATCCATGCCATAGAGGGCGGCGACAACGACTTCGACATCAGAAGTGGATCTTCCAACTCGAGACAAAGGGCTCAACAATTGGAAGATGAAGGCGTCATACCAATCTCCTTTAGCGAGGGTAATTGCTCTTGTTTTGTTTTGCTTTTCGTATTTCTTTATGTTTTGAACAATAAACTTTGAAAGCCTAATTATGTCGGGGCATCATGGCTCGTTCACGAGGTTATTATCTATTGTTTGCGCGTTTTCATTCATAAATTCGTTGGACTTTTGCATTCAATTGTTTGTTTTCTTTCTTTACTTTATCACCCTTCAAAAAGCTATGTTTCTTAACACACCCGTGATCTGTTGTAGAATCACTCGAATCTTAATAACAGCTATGTTATTGCTAAATATGACTTTGATAATCCGATCTACCAAGCCGAAGACGAAAGTGAGGAAGATTGTGAAGTGCTAAGAGAACTTGCCAGGCACTTTCACGACAAGAAGCGAGTTATCTGACCACCACGAAAACAAGTTGAGGTTGTGAATTTGAGTCTTGATGAAGGCCAGAAAAAGATCAAGATAGGGCGGGTCTTGAGCGGTGTTAAAGAAAGGTTGGTTGGATGCTACGAGACTATATTGAAGTTTGCTTGGTCATACAAAGACATGCGGGTTTAGACATTGATATTGTGGTACACCGATTAAACAACAAAAGAGGTTTTCTCGGTGAAGAAAGGTTCGTCGCATCGTCCACGAAATGTCGGAAAATCAAAGCGAAGTTATAAGCAGTTCAACAGCGGTTTCTTAGCATTACTTCTTATCCACGATGGGTTACCAAATGGTGCTGTACCTGAAGGATGGCAAAATGCGAATGTGTGTGGACTACAGATCTGAACAAAGCGGTCCGAAGGCGATTTTCCTCCCTCATATTGATGTTGGTTGACAACACCGCTCAGGCATAAGGTTTTCTCCTTCATGGATGGTTTCTCCGGTTACAATCGAGATCAAAATGGCTCCCGAAGACATGGAAAGACTACTTTTGTTACACAGTGGGGCACTTTCTATTATAAGGTTCTGCCGTTCGGACTGAAGAACGCGGGCGCCACTTATCAGCGCGCTATGGTGACATTATTTCATGACATGATTCATCACGAGATAGAGGTCTACGTCGACAACATGATAGCTCGATCACAGACTGAGGAAGAACACCTCGATCATTTGCCGAAACTGTTTGATAGGTTGAAGAAGTACAGATTGAGACTTAATCCCAACAAGTGCACCTTTGGAGTTCGATCCGGAAAACTCCTAGGGTTTGTCGTCAGTGGTAAAGGAATTGAGGTTGACCCCGCCAAGGTTAAAGCTATTCAAGATGCTGACTCCCACCGAAGGAAGTCAAAGGTTTCTTGGGCCGATTGAATTACATTGCAGTTCATTGCACATAACTGCTACTTGTGAGCCAATCTTCAAGTTACTTAAGAAAGATCAAGTAGTGGAATGGAGCAGCGATTGGAGACCGCTTGACAAAATCAAGGGTACCCTAGAATCCTCCAATTACGATGCTTTGCCGAAGGAAGACCTCTTATCATGTACTTGCGATGTTAGAGACTCAATGGGGTGTGTGTTGGGGCAACATGGCCAGTCAAGTCGAAAAGAGCATGCAATATACTACCTTAGCAAAAGTTTACCATTGTGAAACAAGATACTCACTGACTCGAGAAAACTTGCAACGCTTTAGCTTGAATGCTCGCCGACTAAGGCAGTATATGTTGACTCACACTACCTTGTTGATTTCAAGATGGATCCAATAAAATACGTATTTGAGAAACCAGCTCTCTCGGGAAGAATAGCAAGATGGCAAATGATCTTGACCGAATCGACATCGGTACACTTCTCGAGCGATCAAAGGAAGTGTAGTAGCGATCATTTGGCTCATCAAGCCGTAGATGACTGATCTATACGATTCGAATTTCAGATGAAGATGTTTTACTAGTTATAGATTGCGAAGAACCGGGCCCAGACGAAGGACTGAACAAGGATCGATGGACCATGGTCTTTGATGGAGCCTCAAATGCACTTGGCAATGGCATTGGCGCCATCATTGCATCCCCGCAGATGGACATACTCCTTTCACCTTAGTTATGTTTCAGTTGTACTAACAACATGGCGAATCTGAGGCGTGCATCATGGGTATTAAAGCTGCTATTGACTTAAGAATCAAGTTCTTACAAGTGTATGGAGACTTCGACAGTGATCAGATTGATTAAGGGCGAGTGGGATCAAGCATCCGAATCTCATTCCGTTATCGAGAGCATGTTTTGAGTTTGATCCCTACTTCGAAGAGATTACTTTCAATCCATTCGAGAAGAGAATCGGTTGAGACGCATTGGCTACTATGTCATCTATGTTCAAGGTTAGATGGGACAACGAGGCTCCCAGTCATCATTGAAAGTTTGTGAACCAGCGTATTGCTATGAGCTTGATACAAAGAGAAACCTACGATGTGAAGAGGTATCTTGAGCCAGGGAATATCCAGCGAGGGCATACATCAATGATAAGAGTTCATGAGAAGATTCGCATCAAATTTTCCTCAACAACGGCATCTTATACAAAGCGCAACCACGACTTGTGCCTCGCTAATGTGACCAGAAAACGGCAATACGTATCATGGAAGAGTTACGAGGCGCATTCGGTACCCATTCTAGCGGACATACGATGGCTAAGAAGATTTTGAGAACAGGTTACTATTGGTCCACCATGGAAGCTGATTGTCACCGCTACGCTCGATCTTGTCACAAATGTCAGATTTATGCAGACAAAGTACACGTACCTCCAGTACCTCTGAATGTTTTAACTTCTCCTTGGCCTTTTGCAATGTGGGGCATTGACATGATCGGAGAAATCAAGCCCACAGCTTCCAATGGACATCGTTTCATCCTTGTGGCAATTGATTACTTTACCAAGTGGGTAGAGGCAGCCTCGTTCGCATCTGTTACCAGGAATGTTGTGGCTCGATTCATCAAGCATAATCTTATCTGTTGGTATGGCACTCCCGAAAGGATTATCATAGATAACGGTTCCAATCTCAATAACAAGATGATCACCGAACTTTGCACGCAGTTCAAGATCAAACATCATAACTCTTCTCCTTATCGGCCTAAGATGAATGGCGCAGTGGAAGCCGCCAACAAGAATATTAAGAAGATTATACAGAAAATGACAGTGACTTACAAGGATTGGCATGAAATGTTACCATTTGCTCTTCATGGTTATACGCACACAGCACGAAACATCAATAGGGCAACCCCTTCTCTCTCTGGTATGGAAGCCGTCTTACCCATCGATTCGGATACCCTCAAGAGTCCTCAAGGCGAGTTAAGGCGAAGATGATTGGTTCGTTCGGCTTGACCAGATTAATTTGATTGACGAGAAACGACTTGCATCCATCGCCATGGACAGATTTATCAGAAACGAATGATCAGAGCATTTAACAAGAAGGTCAAGCACCGAGTCTACCAAGTCGGTGATCTAGTAGTCAAGCATCATTCTTCCACAGGTGATCCAGGAAAATGGACTCCCACCTACGAGGGACCGTTTGTAGTCAAGACAGTATTTTCGGTGGAGCTATGATACTTAGCACCATGGATGGCGAAGACTTCCCACACCCTGTGAACGCAGACATAGTCAAAAAATACTACGCATAAAAGAGACCCGCTAGGTCGACTGACCTAGGCAAAAATAAGGGCATCCTGGCGAACCAAAGGGTTCGGGCAAAAATTAAGGATATATACAAAACATGTACACCCGACAAGTCGAAAACCTGAAAAGGCGGCTTGGGCAAAAAAGGGTATCCCGGTAGACTGAAAACCCGAAAGGGCAGTCTAGGCAAAAGTTAGGGATTTAAGCGTACGACTATGTCTCTTCAGATCCACCTTCCAGACTACTATCAGCATTCAAGATTCAAATGGCGAAGATCAGTCTACTCACTTTCTCTCAGCAGGAGATGAGATAGTTGAAATATATGAGTACTAGCATAGTTGGAACTTAACGAGATTGCTTCCGCATAGCTTTTTACTTTCTTGTGTATAAACTACTTGGCCATACGCCACCTTCCAAATAAATACAAATTCTTTCTTTACAATTTTCACTATTGTCGTTTGCAATAAGTCCAACGTTTGTTTTGAATGATTATACGTATTTGACAATAAGAATCTAATCGCAAACATACGAAAAGTGAACATACAGGTAATTGCTACAGGCTCCAGGACTTGAGATGACGACGAAAGTCACCAATCTGATTCCCAGGCGCAATTTCCACAAAAGGTGTCACTCACTATAAACCTCCCCCCAGCGGAGTATATGTTAATCCACGAGCAGCGATTCCACTCAACTGAGCAATGTTACATCAGTCTCCAAGCAGTAACACTTCATCCCCAGCCGAGGTATCTATCATCAGCGGATATCTCTCAACAATTCCCCTTTTCTCCAGCAGCGGTATCCAGACTTGAGACTTGGTCGAGATAGTCATAGGAGAAACCATCTCTTATTCCCGGTCAGAGATTCCAACGGGCCCCAACCCGGTCTCCCCAGCGACCATCAAACGCTCTCCAGTGAGATCTACACTCCACATCCCTAGTAGAGCGCCTCTTAATTTTTCCACAACAAGGTCTACATGCAAGATCCCCAACAGATTCCCTCCCAGACTCTCCCCAGCAGGGTCTATGCATGAGATCTCCAACAACGAGTTTCTCAATTTCTACCTTCCTCAACGATATCTAGGCCCAAGACTTGGTCGATAGTACGGGGAATCAAGCTATCTTTCTAAGGGATCTTCATCCTCAAGCGAAATCGAATCTCAAGCGAACATCCGCATCTTCTTCAAGATGGATATGTTTTGAAATACCACAACATCTATCATACATACATTACTCATAAAGTCATAATTCATGCATATGTCATTCATATACACTGTCATGCATCATACTTTGCATAAAACTAACAAATATTCTATCAAAGTTCTCTTGTTTTTTCCAAAACAGGTGAAAGTCACTTTTGATGCAAACAGGTCCAGGATTAAGCCCCGAATCTCGACGGAAAACTATCTGAAAGACCGCTCCTAGTTGTCCTCCGACAGCTGGTCCAGGATTAAGCCCCGAATCTCGACGGAAAAAATCAACGACCGCCCTCGTTGTCCTCCGACAATGGATCCAGGATTAATACCTGCCGACGGAGAAACCCTATCCGACGATCACAAGTTATCCTCACGATAACAGGCGGTGAACAATACCGATGCACAACAGTAAGCTATCCACATTTGCCAACTACTATTCCCTCAGAGTAATCACGCGAAGATCTATTACGCCTCTTATTATCGCAGCCTTTCGAGTCTAGCGTCGACTCGGGTTGCCTTGATGGCATCCTAAGCCATCTCAGACTACTTGTCAACCTTTCTCCGCCTTCAGAATCATATTTGGTTAAAAATCAATACAACCAATAACTTCATTCAAAGATGAGCACGAAGTCTAGCGTGCGACTTTCCTGCATTTGACATCTTCCAGGCCATCTCCATGCTCCTTCGAGCATCTACAAAGCCTGGCGTGCGGCTCACTACCCAGCATCGACCTTGGATGGCATCTTGGCTTATCTCCGTCGGTTCTCCTATCACAAGCCTCGAAATCAGCGTACGACTCGTTCCCCAGCTAAATCTCCGACTTCTCCAATGGCATTTTGTAAGCCCATTCCGCATCATCCAGCAGTGCAAATTTTGAGGTGTGCTGGTGTTCAATCATCTTCTATAGATGCAACCGCATGCCAATCTAACCCTTCCAGTACAAGAAGATTGAACAGGGGCAGCTGTCATACCCCAAAAATTTCCCTCCATCTTCTCAAGATATATCATACATCCATACCCAAGGATTCCTCAAGAGTTGATCAGACAAACCTCTCCTGAACAATCAACCCAAACTAGGGTTTGGCAATTCTCGGTCAAGATGGACTTCCAACATCTCCAATGGTCTTCATGCCTCCTCATATGCTTCAAAGATTCTCCATGTCAAGTTTCAAGCTACAAGTCAAGTTTCCTCAGACAATTGCTCACATGGTTGAAAATCAGTTGTATTGGACAAAAAGTCAACTGTGGTAAACATAAAGTCAAACTTCATAATTTTTGGTCAACATCCTCATTTTGAAGTTACATTCATCATTTGATCAAGGGTTGATCATGATTCATCAAGAAAACTCAAGATTTGCTAAAAGTCAAACTTTCTAAATTAGGGTTTTAGGTGAAAAGTCAACAACTTTGATGATCATAACTTTCTCATACTTTCATTTTTCCACCACCTCTTGTTTTAAGAAATTCAATTCTCTACAACTTCATGTCTCACAAGAATGTCAAAAATGCTTCATTTGAGAGGTATGGCCCAAAACATTACGAGTCATTTTCAAAGTCAACAAAAAGTCAACATTTTGTTTTGAGATATATTGAGCATGGAAACTCCAATTGAGATGAGACCAAAAGGTTGGTTAGAGGACTCTTAGAGCTTTCAAAAGTCCAAGAACACTCAAAAATGTGGAAAATTGAGCAAGATACACCATTCACAAGTTGGTAATTTTGAAGAAGTGCACAAGAGAAATACTTAAAAAATCAAAAAACTTTGCAAATGGGCCTACTTTTTCATCCAAACTTATTCCTTACACAATTAGGAATATCAAGCCCAATGCCACGAATTTTATTTTATTTTTCTATTTAATTTGGAATTTATTCATTTAAATACAAATTAAATTTAAAATAAAGTATAAATCAAAATTAATTGCAAACTTGATTTTTATTTCTTCCTTGAGATCCATAACTCATTAAAAAGCCAAAGAATTTTGAAATTTGATGGATATGGCAAGATTGGATTGAAATTTGATCAAAATGGAAGATTTGATTTTGTACAAAAATCAAATTTGATTGGCATTGATCATTGATTAAATCTTTCCCAAAACAACTCCAAATCCACTACTATATACATGATACATAGCACACGATTAGAAAAGAGAAAATTGGCTCAAGAACCCTTGTTGCAACTCAAAAATCGCTGGCAAACAAGCAAGGTGCAATCCTATTTCCAGCGTTTCAATCGATTTTGAGTGTCCAACATTCCTTGCATACAGTCGATCGAGACCTTTAATTTGATCAAAACCATCCAAACGAAATTGAATTTGGTTTGTTCTTGAAATTTCAAAATCGTATTCTGTATTCATGCATTATTAACATGTTTTGTGTTTGTTTTGTGATTAATGATGTGTTGCAAGCTTTCTAATTTTGCATTTCCATGGCCTGAATCGTGATATACCATAACTAGGGTTTCTGAGCTCGATTTAGGGTTTCACTTAAATGGAAAATTGGACCATAGGACCTATACCAATGCGATTTGGAATGATCTCGGAATCGAACCATGTCTTTAGAATCCATTTATATTATGTATTTGGGTTTTGATTTTGAGGCCTGTGGCGTCGAGAAAGTAGGCCTTAAGCTTTGAAAATTCAAAGCAGAAAGAGGCGAGTCGGCGGCGCAGGCGTTTGGTCGACACTTGTTCTCTTTCATACGCTCGGTTTCAAGCAGTAACACACTCCAGCTCTGATTAGCGAATACGTTCTTCACCAGGGGCCGGACGATCCTTGGCCATGGCATGTTTTTACTCTTTTTCCAAACTTGCATATTTTCATATTTTTCTAATTATTTAATATTTTCATATTATTTAATTTCTTTTCATATTTTTATTTCATGCATTAAAATCACCAAAATTATTTTTCCTTTTGCATTTATTTCAGAAAACCTTTATTTAATTTATAAAATTAAAAATACAATTTTGCATGCATATTTATTTTTATTCATAATTTAGCATTTAAATCAATTTTAATTAGTTTTAAATTATTAAATGCATCAAAAATCCCAAAAATTATTTTATATTTATGTTATTTCCAGCATGTCATATTTTTCTCATTCAAACTTGCATTTTCTAACATTTTCTCTTATTCGATTCATCTCGTATTTTCCGATTTCTCATTCTTTTCACAGGTCATTCCGTTTTGACGATTTTCTTTTTATCGTTTTATTTTTCCAATAATGTAACTGCTCATGGGATGTAATAGTTTAAATTAGGTTTTATTTTCCGTAAGTTTAAATTATGTATCTGCCCCAAAGCCATGTAATAGCGCGGACATTTTTCCACATCTTTACATTCCGCATTTTAATTTCCAAGCACCCTATAAACTGCTAGTAACTTAGGTGTATGGGATAACAATGAACATAGCCCACTAACTTTCAAGATAAAATATCTGAATCACACACTTTTCACACTTGCACTTAGGGTAATTCTCTCGTTGCTTACCAATTCAAGGTCATGTCCTCGAACGTAGAGGTATTCTACACCCGTTGCCTTCAAACAAATCATCATAGTCCCCGATACAGATCATAAGACCCGATGTCGCCTCCGAATACATGATCTTGACCCTCGATTGTCGCCTACGAAAATGATGATAGTCCTTCGTGTGCTAGGATACTTCCTACAAGTTGCTTCTATGACCATCCGATGTCCTTGAATGTCTTACATCCAGATGGGTTACCTACCAACTAATGGTATGGATAGCGCTATTCTAAAGGGCGTAACAATAACAAAAACGACCAATTAAAGTAGGTAATAAGACTTTTTGTTGCTTGCTCTATCAAAATGCTTTTCACACCACACTTTTTCAAAGTTCAAATTCTTTCAAAACAAAACATTTCAAGACACTTTGTATACATTCCTACATGAATCATTACAAAGTCAAAGCGAAATGCTTTTCAAAACATTTTGTCAAACACATGAAAGCAAATTTTAAAGTGATCTAGAGCAACTAAGAGCCCGTAGATAACTACGGATGAAAAGGGTGCTAATACCTTCCCTTTTCATAACCTTCTCCCTTACTCGAGAATCTAACGAAGGTCTTTTACGTACTTTTACCTTCCCTTAATTGGATAAAAATAAAAGTCGGTGGCGACTCTTGCTATCCGCACATTTGCGATAAAAAATCCTACAAAGTTAGTTCACCGTGTTACAATGTCTCTAACAAAGCAGTATCCATTGGTATACCTTAGCAGACAATGAGATGAAATCATTGAAACATGGAGAATTTATAACGTACCTCTTATTAGTACAAAGGAGGAATCAACTACAACCCATTCTTGGCGAGGCGATAATTCGGGGTATCAAACTCTAGTAAACCTCTTGGTTTTACAGTGAGAGTTACTTTTATCATGAAGGGAGGATTCCGAGGTTTGAAAACAGAATGATCAGGCTTGGCATCACATCCAGAAGGAAGAGGAAAAGGAAAAGCAAAATTGTGTAGCCATGGAATCTACACTTCTTGGGTAAAAGAAGCGAAGGAATTTCGAATGCCTTACGCATAGGAACCATGTTCTCAATCTTCCAAATCAACAATTTTCCGTCAAGACTATGGGAGAATACGAAGCTTTAGCCAAGATGAGGCTAGAGAAAGAAGCTTTGGAAAACAAGTTCCTTAGGCCAGATCTAGAGAATGAAAAGCACCGAAACGAAGTCAAAGATCATGAAAGAGCGCTTTACTTCAAGATGAATAGCTCATGGAGAAGATGAGAAGATTCGTCAGAAGATAACGATCAAAGATACGTCAAGAAAAGAAAAACAAAGCTTGAAAATGACAATTGTGATCTGCTCCCGACCATTGGAAGAAAGTCATTAGCGAGCTAAAAGCGAAAAGTTGAACTAAAAGCTCACTGGGAAGGAAATCAAGAATTTGAAGCTACATCAAGCCTTTGGATCTTCATCAGCGAGGGGCGATAATTAGTTTAGATTGTAATTTTTATCATTTATTTTATCATTTTGTGAGCAATGTTCAAAAACAATTGTTGTAATCTTAACAATAATTAATAAAATGTGTGTTTTCCATCCAAATATTTGCCCAAAATTTCTCTTTTAGCATAAATTCTTTGGAAATCTTTCTTTACTTTCATAATCATACATCATACTTTGCATAATGAGTCTATTGTCTAGAGTTTGATCTTTTGGAATTTTTTCCAACATATAGGAA
>CM038794.1:65138012-65215870 GCA_021764765.1 Vicia sativa
ATTTTTATTTCTTACATTCTTTTTTTATTATGTTTTAATATTGTTTACACTTTCTAACACAATTTATTTTCACATTATATTTAGGACACGAAAAATTTGATGCCGCTCATCATTATGTTGCTCGATCCATTAATCATTCCATACCTTGTGCGTGCGGTTTTGGGGATGTTAATAAAATCTCCAAATGTACAATCGATTCAAAGTTTATTCTTGCATTGTGCTAAAGATGGAGACCCAGACACATACCTTTCATACGCTTATAGGTGAATGTCTTGTCACACTTGAGGACGTTTACATGTTGATGGGTCTTCGATTAATGGTAGGGGCGGTTAATGGTCCGCTCCAACATACAAACACTCTATGAGGAGATGTTGGGTAGAGATATAGTGGAAGGTCCTAGTGCAAGAGGCCAAGGTATATTTTTATCCACACTTAGGCGCATTATTATTCCCTTGGTTTGGACGAAAATTCTACCGAGAAAGAAAAATAATAAAACAAGAAACTATAATGTTTATGTTTGGGAGTTTATTATTCCCAGAGTACAGAAATAGTGTAAATTTTATGTACTTGAGTTTACTTGTGGATGTTGATAAGATAGGAAAATATAGTTAGGGGTTCCATTGTTCTAACCCAGCTATCTGATTCCTTGTGTAAGAAGCGTGAAAGATACATCAACTTTTAATGGATGCTTTCTTACTTCAAACATGGGGTTGGTGGAGAATGCAATCACTTAATCTCGTCAACGACCTACCGCTCCGATTTTCCATACGCAACAAAGTAAGTACATTGCTTAATTATTAAAATATTTATATCTTTCATATATATATCCTAATATATTAAATGTTAATTCATTTAGGTATAGTGTAACGGGCATGGATTACGGAAAGAATCCGAGACACAATGTTGTCCTCTATCGTAATCTAATAGACCACCTTGGCGCAACTGATGTACGTAATTTCGATTAACACCAACTAATTTTAACTTTAACATATATTATTTTAAAATTTATCATTAATCTGCATTTTTTATCAACAGTTTACATGGAGACTATACTTGAGTTTGGACCATGTACCCAATGCAGATGATGTAGAGATTTGGACTGCGAAGACTACTATCATACAGTTTAACATTGTGGAAATGCACCACAGCGACCGTGTGAAGATGCAGTTCGGTATGTTCCAAGATATACCACGCGATCCGATATGTTTGGATCCTTGGCATCTTAGAAGGGTCGATGCCCATGGGGATATGATAATTGGAAATTTTTGCGAGTATTGTAGGATGTGGAAACCGAGCGGACCATATCTTACAATTTCTGTTTACGAATGATTATGCAACACTCTTGTCAATGCATTGCTTTGTACGGTCGATTGATAAATCCGAAATGCATGTTTCTCACCCCGCTATTTGGTCGACCCTGCACATTGGGGCGACCTTTAGAGCCACAACAACAATGCGACAACACTACGCCCACAACAACCTCAGCAACAATACCAGACAACCTCGACCCACACAACAACAAACACCACACCAACAATACCAAACAACCCACAACAATACCAACAACCGCGATAACCTACCAACCAAAACCTGACATCCATCACCTCCACCACCCGACGAGCGATACGGGACCACCAACACTCAATCAACCCCAACCACAACACGATTACCAACCCACCAAATGCAGGCCCACAATTTTCATACTCACATATGCCACACACAAGTACAATACTGCGAAAGAGCATATGTCCAACCCCTATATGAGCCCATCAACATCTCACCTCAGCCCGTACACTAGCTTCCCGAGGATTATTCCCAACCAACCCAACATACCACCAATCATCACCGTACGAACCCCCACCATTCATATGCATCGAGTCTCCAAACACCCAATTTCCTTTTTACCTCATTCACAATCCACATATACGGATGACGCGCTATCGTCCCCAATGGAACCTAACCCCATCACAACGACCAAGCTTTGAGAACATGAGAACACGTCTATACGAAAGTTGTACAACAAGCAATGCAGATCTTGAGGCATTCATGGATCCTGATCGCATTCACTACGGGCAGCCATCAACATATGCACAGGGGCCATCGACCCATCAACAGTGAATCAAGAACCTCGCATCACGAGTTAGGAGAGGACACGCCGCGTGCGTGGTGCGTCTACAAGTCCCGGGTCGCCGGGAATAAATTTATGTAATTGTTATTCGTTGTAATGATAATTTATAATGCAAGTTTTATTTCACAACATTTGTCTTGCACTTTAATTTAAATGAAAAAAAATTTTTTTTACCTAATACACTTAGGCACCATCTAAGATGGCTTTTCTCATGTGATTTACACATAGGTGTCATCTGAAATGGCTTTTAGAAAAATTTTTACATGGAGGCGCCATCTTGATTGGCTCCTGCTTGTTACAAATCAATGCAAGAGCCATCTCAGATGGCTCCTGCTTGTATGTTAAACCTGAAACATAATTATTTAGATAATTAATTTTAATACATAGTTATTTGTGTTTTTTTTTTTAAACATGGTGATTGAAAAAAAAAAAATTCATGGTTCCACTTATAATGTAATGGGCGAGTACAGAATAGGAAGCGAGAATTACATGTATCACATCATACTCATTTTGAAGAATTGAAATAAATTACTAAATAAAGGATTGAGTATTTCTCATTCTGTACATAGAGATGAGAAGATAATTAATATTTCACCAATCATTCCACACCCTCTAACTTATTCTGCACCCTCTAACTTTCTATGATCCTCTTTATGCGGACAAATAGAAATATTTTCAATTAGGTCTTCTCTCCTTCGTGCCTCTTTTTAGTCGTGCAAATGTAGGATGAGTTATAATGTATGCTTGATTATTTTTCACTGTTGAATATTTTCGCTCATGACAATAATTGATATAAAGCCTGTCATAACTACTACTATTCTCATCTCATATTAAAAGATTACAAAACTCGACTCTTATAAGCGAAAGAACTATAGGTCGCAATTTACACTTCTCACTTATGTGGGTTAGTACATATAATAATAATTATTATTATTTTAATAGAGTACACTATAACATATTAATCTTTTATTTTTCTTAAATACAGGGACTTACACTAATTTAATAGTAAGTACAAAGTATCATCTAAAATAATACAAAAAATAGACAAATGAATTTTCTATATTTGACACTTTGGTTGTATATGTTTACCCAACTTACAAGATAAATATTTACCATAATTTTAATATATTTGTAAATTAAAAAAGTGTTATTCATGCAAAACATGATATTTTTTCTCACATCATCCTTCCATGTCCATGTTTAGCACTTTCTATCTTGAGAAACCCCCGTTTTAAACTTTGACCTTTTGTCCAACGTCAAATTTGAAGAGACAGCCATGCAAAGATCTATGAACATTCATTGCATGCAAAAAAAAACAACCCTAATTGTATCTCTCTTTCTCTCTCTTGTTTCAGGTGTTGTCTATTTACAAAAACACATTATCAATTAAATATTTTGAATTGTCGTTTCCATGTAACTGCAATTCTGCGACAATAATATTACGGTGAAGCAGTCATCACACGTTTTGTGTTTGACAGCTACATCAATTATATTGTAACAGTCGCAACCATATTAGTTTTTTTTTTTATAATATAACCATTTTTATTATTTAAATAAATCAATGGTCTTTTTGGAAACATATGAACGGAAACAAATTAGAATGGTTTCTTCATCATGTTATGGTTTCCATTTTCTTTTTCTTTTATCTATATTTTTAGGATTTAGCACATTAGTATTGGGTGGAAATTTCAACACCGATTTTGATAATCTTTTTGGAGATGAAAGGGTTGAAATAAGGAATGATGGCAATAGCATGACCCTTACATTGGATGAATATTGTGGCTCAGGCATTGTGTCCAAAAATAAGTATTTATATGGAAGATTTGATATGGATATCAAGCTTGTTCCAGGAAATTCTGCAGGAACTGTCACAGCCTATTATGTATGTCAAAGTCATATATATTATTATGTTTATGTATTTATAGAGATTTTTCATAAACTATTATTGATAATTTTATATATTTGGATGTGCAGCTAAGCTCTGTAGGAGCACAACATGATGAGATTGATATAGAGTTCTTAGGAAATTTGACTGGTGAACCCTATCTTCTCTCAACAAATGTATCACGACGGTGTTGGAGGTCGTGAAGTTCAATTCTATCTTTGGTTTGATCCAACAGAAGACTACCACACTTATTCCATTGATTGGAACCCTGACGTATTATGTAAGTAATAATGTATATATCTATATTATGATTTTAAATTTCAGTTGCATTATGCCTATGTTAGGTGGTCACATAACTCTTTTCATATTTTTATTAGTATATGTTTATTGTTTTGTAGAATTCTTGTGGATAACAATCCTATAAGAGTGATGCTCAATAGGCAAACATTGGTGTTCCATTCCTACAAAACGACCAATGAGAATTTACTCAACTCTCTGGAATGGAGACTCTTGGGCAACAAGATGGGGTGAGGTGAAGATTGATCTATCAATGCTCCATTTATAGCTGGTTTCAAAAACTTCAATGCTAATGCATGCATTGCAAAGGAAGGTAAAAGTTGCAAGGGTTTCAATGCTGGAAAATATAGAGGTCTTGATATTGAAAGCAAGACAAAAATGAAAAAAATTCTTTCGAAATGGGTAGTTTATGATTATTGTAGTGATTTGAGACGTTATGCTCACGGTCTTCCATATGAATGTCGGAAGGAGAATATATTACAACTTAATTAGAGGGTAATGAAAATCGATAATATCATGAAGGAAAAATTGGATTGACTATGCCTTATGTAAGATGTAGTCATATATTTTAATATGTTTGAATTTCCATGGAAATTTTATCATGGTGATTTTAAAGTTAATGGCATTTTCTAGACTTAACACTTTTGATAGATGTAATTGAGTGACTTTATAAGTAATGGATGGTTTTGTTCTTACAATGTTTTCTAAAGTCAATAAGTGTCCCACATTTAAACATTTCTTTGGAGTTCAAGATTTTTTTTGGTATCGTTATAGGAAGAAAAATTCAATTTATAACTTGAATGGTCTTGGGAGCAAGTGGAGTATGACAAAGACATAGTAGTAGGAGAGAAATGATCTATAAATAACACACTGATTAATGAAAATCAATTCTGCATTTCAAAGAAAAGAGCACAAATAAAATATAAATATGTCGAGTTGTTTCATAGTCCTAATGTCATTTGATAATTTCGAAAAAACAAATAAATAAATAAACATTTGTTTGAACTTTTACTTGCATATTTATGAAAAACAGATAAAAAGGATTGAAAAACCACCAACCAATATACAATGATCATGCCAAGACTAGACTGAAATCTTGTTGTTGAATATTTAGTTAAGTGGTAGAAGGTTAAAGGGAAAACCATAGGGGCCCAAGAAATTTCCGATCATAGTCTAGTGTGTATCAAAACTAATGACCAAAATTGGGGGACTGAGTCCTTTAAATTCCATAATTGTTGGTTGAACCATCCTGGATTTTTGAACTTTGTAAAAATAGAATGGGATTCTTTTGAGGTGGCAGGAAGAGTTTTGTGGTTAAGGAGAAACTTAAATTTCTAAGGGGTGGAGTTAGGTGGTAGAATAGAGAGGTGTTTAAGTAGGTAGATTTGAGGTTGAAGATGTTGTTAAGGATATTAACCATATAAACATACAAATGTTAGAGGATGAGTATAACAACATTAAGAATGGAGGGATAGGATGAGGAAATCTTCAGATGAATTCTAGAATAGTATTCAATTGCAGGAGAGTTTGCTTAGGCGGAAGTCAAGACATAGGTGGATTACAAAACGGGATCTCAACTCAAAATATTTCAGTTAAATAATGCAAGATAGATCTAGGAGAAATGCAATTCTGTCATTATTTATTAGTGGTGGCAGGTGTTGGAAAAAATCAACAATAAGGTGGCTAAGTTCTTTGAAGAGAAGTTTGTGGAATCCTATTTGGCTAGACCAGGGCTAGATGGTGTATATTTTAAACAACTTACTGTTGCAGAAAGGCTAGGTCTTGAAGAATATTTTACCAAGGAGGAGATTAAAAGTGTTATTTGGAGAGTGAATGTGACAAGAGTCTTGGAACTGATGGCTTTAATTTTTCATTCCTAAAGAAATGTTGGCACATGGACATTTCAGGAGTGATGCCCAAGCTACAAAGAAAAAATCAAAGAAAAGATTTGAGAAAAAGAGAGAATGATGGCCACAGGATGATTCGAATCTTACGAAAATGAACATGTAAACCTAGCTTTTATGGCAACTAGGAAGATGACTCTACTTCTTAATCGAGACAAAGAGGTATTTTCGATCTAACTAGAACTGAATTAGAAGATAGTCTATCGAACTTACGGAAATTTATAGTCGTTCAAAATCAAATACAAGAAACTCGAGAAAGAATCTTGTATCGAAATTGAGCAATTTAAAGCGAGAAAATTTGACCTTAAAGAAAATAATATTAAACTTAAAAATGATTTTCAAAATGCTCAAAAGTTTCCATTTCGAGATAGTGCTTCAAGTTCCAAGATATTTTAAAGAATCGACTATAGCTTTGAAGTTTACGGCTAAAAACATAGATAGAAGCAAGATGGCTTCAATGATCTATGGAGTTAGTAGAAACAATAAAAAGGATTATGATATGAAACCCCGAGGAGGAAAGAAGCATATCAAACCAAATTTGTTGATGAAATGATTATCACATATAAATCCTTGCACAAACAATTTGAGTTTGGTCACACATGATATTAAATACACATCCTATAATGAAAGTTTTCATGTTAAACCAAAGTTCAAAGAACTTTAGAAACCCTAACGGAAAGGACCCAAAAGTTATGGGTACCTAAGAAGAAAATGATTTATGTTGAAGATGTCCTTAATAGTCAATTTGAAACACGGTCATGGTACGGACTCGACTGCTCCGTCACATGTGAGAAGAAGGTATATGTTCCAAAGCACGGAACATAAATGCGAGGTGGACGTGAAGTTTGGAGGCAACGAGAAGGAAAAATCATTGGTTGGAACCATTAGCAATGGTAACCTCCTTCCATATCCGAATATCTATTAGTAGAGCGGATTAGCGCATAACTTATTGTCCATAAGTCAATTAAGTGACACTGGTTATGATATTATCTTTAATCAAAATTCATGTAGAGCATTAGTCGGGAGGATGGGTCAATCCTATTTTACGGAAAGAAAGAACAACGTTTACAAAATTAATCTTTACGATTTAAAATCTCAAAATGTAAAATATCTTATCGGAAATGATGAACAATGGGTGCAGCACGGAAGATTGAGACATGTTAGCATGAGAAAAATTTTATCAAATTAACAAACTCAATCAGTGGAGGACTTCAAATTTGAAGTTCAACTCGGAAGTTTTGTGTGGCTTGTCGAGAAGGAAAAATTTTCAAAACCATCTTTTAAATCTAAAATTGTTGTTTCTTCCTCTAAACCATTAGAACTTCTACATTGATCTATTTGTACCATGGCGCATCCATTAGAGGAAAAAGTATGGATTGGTCATTGTAGATGACTACGATGAATGGACATGGTGAAGTTCTTGAAACACAAGGATGAGTCACACTATGTGTTCTCTAACATCTGCAATCAAATTCAAAATGAAAAGAGTTTAGAATCATAAAGATTAGAAGTGATCATGGTGGTGAATTTGAAAACCAATTTTTGAAAAATATTTTTAAAAAATGGCATTTCTCATGATTTCTCTTGTCCTAGAACTCCCCAATAAAATGGAGTTGTAGAGCGAAAAAGCAGGACTTTACAAGAAATGGCGAACCATGATTAATGAAACTAATATGGCTAAACATTTTTGGGCGGAAGTGCATAGCATGTTACATTAGAATAGATTTTCTATTAGACTATTCTTCAAAAGACTCCTTATGAATTGTGGAAGAGCGAAAGCCCAACATTTCATATTTTCATCCATTGGGATGCACTTGTTATATTCTTAACACTAAAGAAAATCGAACAAGTTTGATTCTAAAAGCACGAAGTGTATTACCTTGGATACTACGAGCGCTCAAAGGCTATAAAGTGTACAACACATAAACTACGATTGTGGAAGAATCAATCAAAGTAAGATTTGATGATAAGCTTGGCCAACAAATACCAAAGTAGGTTGAAAACATTGCGGTACATAAGTTCATGTCCCAACCTTTGAAGATATAGAACAAAAGGACAACTCGGAAGATCCTGCATTGAAGAAGTTATGAATAACCTAAGAATATCGGAAGAACCTTCTCACAAAAATATCCAAGAATCACACAGCACATCGAAGATGTTATCATAGGAAAGAAAGATGATCCTATCGAACTAGGTCCTCCTTAAGAAATAATGATCACTTTTGGTCTAGTTTCTATGATTGAGCCAACACGTAGATGAAGCCCTTGAAGACAATATTGGATAATTTCTATGCAAGAAGAACTGAAGCAATTTTACAAGAAATGATGTGTGGATCTTGTTCCAAGGCCTATAGGTTTAACATTATTGGAACAAAGTGGGTGTTGAAACAAGCTAAATGAACAAGGAGAAGTTATCGAGAAGGGGCCGATTGGTAGCACAAGGGTATAGTCAACAAGAAGGTATTGATTATAATGAATCCTTTTCTCCGGTTGCAGTTATAGTCAATTAGATTACTAAGTTCTTTTTTTGTTCAACATATAATTACCTTATATCAAATGGATGTCAAAGTGCATTTTAAATGGCTATATAGAAGAAGTTTATTTACATCAACCTCTTGGTTTTGAGGATTCAAAATTTCGAACATGTCTTTAAACTCAAAAATCTTTATATGGGTTAAGAAGCTCGGAGCTTGGTATGAGCGTTTAAGTAATTTTCTTTTAGAAAATAATTTCACAGAGGAAAAGTGGACACAACTCTTGTTAAAAATGATATTTTGATATTCAGTTATGTAGATGATATTATTTTGGTACTTCTAATGTCTCTCTTGGAAAGAATTTCCTAAGTCTATCGAGAGTTTGAGATAAGCATGTTGGGAGAATTGAAATTCTTTATAGAATTCAAATTAATCAATGTTCGGAAGGTACTTACATACATCAAACCGGTATGTCAAAGAACTTGAAGAAATTCAATTATCGAGTAAGGAAGCAAAGACCCCATGCATCCCATGTGTAATTTGGGAAAAGATGAGGTAAGTAAGGTAAATCGGAGCTCTGGAGAGGTATGATTGGATCTCTTCTTTATCTAATTGCGTCTAGGCGGATATTATGTTTAGTTTATGTTTATGTGAAGATTACAATCGGATCCTAGATCTCACTTAACTTCTATTAAGTGAATTCTAAGGTATCTGAAAGGTACTACTAATGTTGGATTGTGTTCTGAGAAAATCAATATAGTCGAAGTTCTATTTTATATGAATATTCTAGTTAACATCTATTAATAAGTTTGAAGAGAAGTTAGAAACCATATCTAGAAGTTACGAAACTCTTCAAAATGTTTCATTGCTAAGTATGGTCAAAAGTTCATTAGATCAAACAGTTGTAACATTGTAACCTAGAAGTTGAACATGTGTTCAAAACTTCTGCTAGGTTACCCACACGCGTACTAGCTATTGACATGAAATCCCTATGTTGTTCATATCTCTTCAAATCTCAAACAATAAGAATCTTACGCTTTCCTTAGTTGCTGCATGACCTAGAACCTCTTTCTTTTTAAAACATCCATGGATGCATCATTTTGTTTTTAAGTTTTAAGTGTTTTGTTATTTACGTATTTTTGACAATATTACGTCTCGTACTCCTTCATTAATATTATAAGTATTTGACACTATTCATTATTTTTAAACTTATGCATTTTTATTATGACAAAAGGCGAGAAAATCTTGAGATTTTGAATTGATAAATCATAGAAATTACCAGGACTAAATGTCAAACATTTCCACATTTCTAAAAATATACCAATCTACTTGCTTGAAGTATCACGAGAAAAGCTAAGGTCTCAAAGAAAATTACGAAAAGCTCAAAAGACCAAGTCTTTGAAATCAACACTCTGGAAGAAAAGAAAAATCTCAAGGAAGTTCTACCTTGCAATAATTTCTTTTTAGTATTTAGTTCGAGGAGATATTTTTTATCATATACAAATTTCTTAAACCAAAATCTAGACATTTTGTCATCATCAAAAGGAGATTGTTAGAACAAAGTTGTTTGTAATCATATCTTAAAGTTTTGATGATAACAAGTATAATAAATTTTGTATAAAAGTTATGATCTTCGATAAATATGATACTATGACATGCATATGTTTAGTTTGAGAAGATGTTACGACTCAAGCCCTTAAAATGGAGCGTTACACTATGTTGAGCGAAGATGAAATTAGAAGATCTAAGGAAGATCTTTTGGAACACGCATACTGTAAAGAAAAGTTCTAAGTGAAGATTAAAATACAAACTCGATAGAAGAACCATATGTAAACCTCGATGAAGATGTGTTCAAAAAGTTCAAATTTAAAGCAAATTATCCTACTAAGCTAAAATGGCTAAGTACTTGAGTGGCTCAATTTTCAAGAGTCATTGATTAAGGAAAATCACGTGAAGTTATGCATTCTTAATTACTCTCTTCATTCAAGACATGCTACCATGCAGCGAAACATTCGGAAGTACTATATAAAACATTCAAATTCAAAGGATAAAAATAACAATCATCTTGAGTAAACTTACGCTGCCAAAATAAAAGTCATTCTTATAATCGGTTCTTGAACCTTTGAGCTAAATAGTTTTTGTAAACTTCACGTTGTGAAGAAAAGCTTTTAAAGCAATATTGTACAGTCGGTTAGAAGTTATTCATTTGATAGTTGTTCCTTGAGATACGGTCGGTCGAAATTCTCGAGAGGCTAAGACTAGTGAGTCTTAGAGAAGTTAGTCACACCAATTTGGGTAGTGCATTATTGTTAGTCACAAGAGTTGGTTGTGCAGTGTAATCTTTTGATTATAGTGGATGAAGTCCTTGTTGAGAGAGGAAAAATCACCTTGAAGGGATAAAAACACCACTGCTACTTAGTTTGTTGTTTGGGTAAAAGAATTAAAAATAAGAAAAACTTATTCAACCCCCTTCTAAGTGTTTTTCCAAACCTTCAAGTTTGTGGTGAGTTTTCTGGTAAGGCATTTTTGGGAGGAGAAGATAGAGTAGATGTTGGTGCCAAAAATGGTTCAAAAACATAAACAAAAGATGAGTTACCTTTCTTTTTGACTTTATATTGTTTATGAGAGTTCCTTCATCAATTGTTATCCTCTTGGATTTTCGGCACAACATGTCGGGTGGTTGATGAATATCTAGAATATTGAGATCAAGATCAGTACCATCTTCTTTGAAAGTTTGCGAGATAGTGGCAAATAATATCTGGTCTCGTAGCATCAATATCTTAGAGCAGAGGAAGTTACGTAGAAGTTCTTGGTGAGACATTTTCGTTCACCATGGTTGTGGGTTTCTTTTGGGAGAGCTTTTGATTTTCATCTTCTTGATATTTTTGCATTGAGAGACTTCCAATGATTGGGTTCGGATCATCTACTATTTTGGCTTCACTCGGATGATCGATCGGTGATTCTCTCGGAATATCTTAAATAAGCCTTCCAGGGTATCTAGTCTCTTTTGGTTCTTTCTCCTTCTCTTGTTTCCTTGACACTTGTCTTTAGATGGTTGAAATCTTGTGAGGAAGATGAATTTTGTTTTGTTGTGATGAAGTAGGTAGGAGCGTCGATCAATGTTGATGATCCAGCGAACTTGAGGTTTCATGTGATTGATGAACCCGAATTATCTTAGCCCAAATTCAAGTGGTCCTTCACATCTTTGATTTTGTTCGATAATTGCCCGAGTAAAATTACTTGAGAAGCGTAGCTAGGTAAGAGCGGTTTTCTCACCATATCGACATTTGACTTCATTGCCATCATGACCAATAAGTTCTCCAATGAGATCTTGATAATAACTATTTTCTTCCCACATATATGAAGTAACTTGATTTTGAGAGGATGAGCGTGAATCTAGAATTCTTTCACCAACTTTGGAAAAACTAGACCAATCAAATGATACAAATAATGAGACCACCCTTGAAATTCTACTTCTTCAAGGAGATCATGCACGTTTTCCTTCATGCTTTCAAAATCCACAAGAAATTCATAGAGAACTTCAAGACTATTACAAGGAGTGAGAAGCGTTCTATGAGGATCGGTGAAAACTTCTTCGTTGGAGATGGGTTGAGGTTGTTGTTGTTGTTGTGGAAGGAATGATGAAGCCATAGTTCTTAGACTTAGCGTTTTGAGAGAAAAGAGAAAGATTGAAAATGAGGGTTTTCGAAAGATTTGAGTAAAACGATGAATTTGAAAAAGAGAAAAAGAAGGAGTATATATAGAGAAATAATTTCTTGAAAACATGCAATTAAGTGTCTTTAAGGTCCAAAAGTAATTATTAAGGAAAATAAAGATTTCTTGACAAGGAGATAGTGTGTAGATTTAGAAACGATTCTGATGTGACACACCTCGATGCATCAACTCAAATGTTTTCACTCTATCATATTTTGAACACGTGTTCATTTTTTGAGTTAGACTTAGTGATTAAGTTTGAAAAATTATGATTTGGTGAACTACATGCATCTATCTTGAGTTGAATCATCTTTCAGATCTTCTTGATAGACTCGATTCATTTACCCTTCTCACTTAAAATACAATTGATCAGATGTTCACAAAAATAATAATAATACTTTGAAAGACAAACATATGGATTTAAACTGTTCATTCTAGACATAATTCCATGCTGAGATGTCTCAAAATGAAATTGAACCTATCTTCAGCAGGGGTTTTGTAAAAACATCAGCCCATTGATGGTGTGTGTCAATAAATTTTAATAAGACAATTCCCTTCTGAATATAGCCCCAAATGAAATGATGTTTAATTTCTATATGTTTAGATCTAGAGTGAAACATAGGATATTTAGATAAGAAAATAGAAGAAGTATTATCATAGTATCCTACAAGTTTGTATTCTCTGGATTTTCTATAACATAAGCCAAGATTAGTTGTACCTTTCAGATACTTGAGAATTCTCTTAACATCTGTTAAGTGAGTTTCTCTAGGATCGATTGGAATCTAACAGAGACAAACACTATATAGAATATCAGTCTTTAAGCGATTAAATATAGGAGAGATCCATCATACCTCTATAGATCTTCTTATCTACTTTCTTGCTTACCTCTTCCTTTTCAACATACCGTGGGATGCATAGGAGTTTTAGTGGTTGCTATCGACATATCAAATTTCTTATGAAGTTATTTAACATACTTACTTTGATGTATGTAGGTTGCTTGAGTTTGATTGATTTGAATTCCCGGAAAAATTTGAGTTTTATGAGACTCATTTCAAATTACATCTGCATAGACTTAACAAACTCTCTCCCAAGAGAATTTAGTAGAACCAAAAATTATGTCATCAACATAAATTTGACATATCGAATGTCATTTTAAATGTCTTCTAGAATAAAGTTGTGTCCACTTTCGCTCGGAAATATATTCTTAATAGAAAATTACTTAGTGTTTCATACCAACTCTAGGAGCTTGTTTTAGGCGTATAAAGGTTTTTAAGGTTATAAACAAATTTTGGATGTTTTGTGTTTTCAAAACGGGGGTTGGTGCACATATACTTCTTCATCAATGTAACCATTTAAAATGCACTTTTACATCCATCGATAAAGTGTAATATTGTGATTAACAACACATGAAATTAAAATTACGATAGATTCTAACTTCAATTAGAGCAAAGGTTTTGTATATTATATCCCTTCTTGTTAACTATAACCTTGTGCTACCGGTCGAGCTTTGTTTGACTACTTCTCCTTGTTCGTTAAGCTTGTTTATGAAGAACCACTTAATTCCAATAATGTTGAAGCCTTTTGGTTTAGGTAAGAGATCCCATACATCATTTACGGTGAATTGATTTAGCTCTTCTTGAATTTCCATGATCCGGTCATTGTCTTGAAGAGCTTCATCTCACAATTTGGTTCAATAAAGGACACTATCATGAGAGATTCTTCAATTTACGAATGTTGATCTGTTACGATTGGGTCATCTTTCTTTCCCGAATCATTTATTCGGGATGAACTCTGCCTACGGATGGTTTCTTGAATGGGTTCTTCAAATGTTTCTTTGTTGATTTCTTGAACCCGTTTCTTTGTCAAGACTATCTTGATCAGAAATTGAACTTCTATATACGCAGAGAATATTTTTGCTTTGACTTTTGAGGCGAAGCTTATCATTAAATATGACATTAATAGATTCTTCCATAATTAGTGTTTCGATTAATTACTTTGTAGCCTTTGGTGTTTAGAATATCTAACATTAAACACTTTTGTGCCTTAAAATCAAATTTATTGGATAATCTTTTGTACTCGAGAATGAAACAAGTACATCAAAAGTATTAAAATAAGAAATGTTGGGATTTTTGTTCTTCACAATTCATAAGGAGTCTTCTCGAGAATAGGTCTTATAAGATTTTATTGGATATAACACGTTGTGTTCATACATACCTTACAATGTTTAGAAATGTTAGTATCATTGATCATGCTTTGAGCCATTTCTTGTAAAGTTACATTTTCGTTCTGACTCCATTTTGTTGTGGAGTTCTAGGACACAAAAATCATGAGAAATACCATTTTCATTAAAACATTTTCAAAATCTTTATTTTCAAGTTCTCCACCATGATCACTTTTGACTTTACAATTCTAAACTCTTTTCATTCGGAATACATTATAGAGTTAGCAAACGAGAATGAGACTCATCCTTGTGTCTTAAGAACTTTACCCATGTCCATACTTATCATCTATGATCACCATACTTCTTGCCCTTGATGGTTGCATTTTCAGCGATCAAATAGATCAATATGCAGGAGTATTGATGGCCTAGAGGTAGAAACAACATTTTATGATTTAAAAGGAGGTTTCGGAAATTTTCCTTTCTAACATGCGTCACACAAAGCATCTGAGCTGAACTTCAAATTTGGAAGTCCTCTGGCTAGATTGAGCTTGTTAATCTGAGATATTCTTATCATACTAACATGTCGTAATCATTTGTTCCAGGCCCATTGCTCATTGTTCACAGACATAAGGAATTTAACATTCTGACTCTTATGTTCAGAAAGTATGATTTTATAAATGATGTTTTTCCTTTTACCATTAAAGAGGATTGTTCCATTTTTTTGACTAACAGTTTTACAAGACTTTTGATTAAATATTATATCATAACCGTTATCACTTAATTGACTTATGGATAACATATTATGCATCAATCCATCTACTAACAGAACATTAGTAATAGAGGGTATAGAACTGTTACCGATAGTTCCAGAGCCAATGATTTACCCTTTTGGTTGCCTCCGAAACCTATGTAACCACCAACTTTATGTTCCAGACTTTGGAACATATGCTTTCTTCTCGTCATGTGTCAAGAGCATCCAGAGTCCAGGTACCAAGACCAGTGTTTCAACTTTGCTTTCAAAGACATATGCAACATATACTATTTTGTCCTTAGGTACCCATATCTTTTTGGGTCCTTTTTGGTTAAAGTTTCTAAATTTATGTTTGAACTTTTGTTTAACATAATATTTTGCATAATATGACTCACTGTAATACGGTGGAAGAACTGACTTGTTTGTTTTGCGTTTTATGGCAAATGTTGCGGATAGCAAGAGTCGCCACCGACTTTTCTTTTATCCAATTAAGGGAAGGCGAGAAGAACAGGAAAAGACCTTCGTTAGATTCTGAGTACGGGAGGCAGTTATGAAAAGGAAAGGTATTAGCACCCTTTCCATCTGTAGTTATCTATGGGCTCTGAATTGCTTAGCTCACTTCATAAATTGCTTTTTGGGTGTGTTTGAAAAGATGTTTTTGAAAAAGGAATTTCGCTTTGACTTTGTAATGATTTTCTCTAGAATGTATACGAAGTGTTTGGAAATGTTTTATTTTGGAAAAGACTTTGTAATGATTCACACTGGAATGTATACAAAGTGTTAGAAAAGTTTTTGAAAATAGTGTGAGGTGTAAAAAGTATTTTGATAGATTTGAGCAAGCAAAAGAGTCTTATTACTTACTCAGAATGGTTTTTTCCATGTTATTTCGTTTGCCTTTAGGGTAGCGCTATCCATACAATTAGTTGGTAGGTAACTCTATCCGTTGGATGTAAAGGGACATTCGAAGGGACATCGGATGGTCATAGAAGACAACATGTAGGGATACCTTAGCATATTCGTAGGGACGATCGTCACTTTTCATAGGCAACAATCGAGGGATGAGATCATGTATTCGTAGGCAACATCGAGGGTCATCGAGGGACTATGATGATATATTTGTAAGCGTCTTAGATAAGATATCCCTACGTTCCAGGGACATGACCATGTATTCGTCAGGCAACAAGAGAGGATACCCTAAAGTGGGAGCATGTGTGAAAAGTGTGTTGTATTCAGATATTTTATCTTGAGATTTAGAAGTGATCTATGTTGTTTATAAGCTTGCCATACATGCCTAGTTACTAGTAGTTAATATATGTACATAAATTAAAGTGCAGAAAGTAAAGTGCGGAAACATAAATCTTACTCTATTACATGGCTTTGGGGCAAATACATAATAGGAGGTGCGGAAAGTAAAGGCAGAAATGTAAATCTACGCTATTACATGGAAAAAAGACCTTGCAACCTATACATCTTTTCTAGAATTTAAGTGCAGAAAAATAATATATTTTTGGTTTTTTTGGAGGTTGATTTTAGTGAAAAGCCTAATTCTAATTAATTAGTTTTAATTAAAAAAACTAGAAATTTTATGTTTTTTGTCAGAACTTCTGACGGATTTGACCTAAAACTTTTGGCTCACTCTTTTCCAGAACTTCTAGAAATTGGGTCATCGTTCCTTGCCAGAAATTCTAGGGACCGCGCTAACATACCTTGCCAGAACTTTTGGAAATCGCTCCTTCCAACACATCTGTGTTATCGTTCCTTCTAGAGCTTAAAATTGTTCCCTCAGGAGCTTACGAACAATATTCTTGTTCCTTCCAGAGCTTCTGGAAATTGTTCCTTCGAGCTTAATTTTTCCTTCGAGCTTACGAAACACATATTATTGTTCCTTCAGGCTTACGAAATTGTTCCTTGAGCACTGTTATTGTTTCTTTCAGAGCTTTTCGAAATTGTTCCTTCTAGAGCTTCTGGAATTTGTTCATTCTAGAGCTTTTAGAAACCTGTGTTATTGTTCCTTCCAGAGCTTCTGAAAATTGTTCCTCCCAAAGCATCTGGAATCCTGTGTGACAATTCCTTTCAGAACTTCTGGAACCTGTGTTAATCAGAAAAAATGTTAGAAAATCTTGGCAAAAGGCAGGGTTCGAACCGTGCCTTTGAGAGAAAGTGACTTAAGCATGGTGAACCAGGTGATACATCCATGTATTCTGATGCACCCATAAATATATAAGTGAGTCCATGTTCTAGATCTTGATCTCTCTTAGCTGAGACATCACTAGAGCTAGGGCTCGGTCATCTTCTCCGGCCTGCAATCATGTTAAAATCTGCAAAAGCGCATCATTCAAAGCAAAATAGAAGCCCATATCATTATATTTGGGATCCTCGAACACTGCTTGGTGGTGTTATTTTGTCCTAAAAACCCCTATATCATGAGCTTCGAAGCTCTCAAACAGTTTTTCCCTAACAATGGCAAATCCTTGTTCCTGCGTGTAAACTCACAACCAATGCATCAAAACAATTTAAAGCAACCTAATGATCATGAATGAATGTATGATAATAGTTTATATCATGTAAATCGAAGGTTATCAATTTCAAACTTTACCAAAAAACCGGTGTAACCTCGTGAGGGTTGTTTTGGGTGCTTTGAACTCGTGTGAGTGCTTGGATCGACTCCTGGAAGCTTTAGAAGAATGAATGGATGGCTGGAATGGCTCAAAAATGGCTGCAAAAGTTAACTCGAATTTGCAAGTTTGTATGAATTTTTGGAGAGTTAGGGTTCTTTGTGGAGGCAAGGATCCGTCCTTGTGCATCAGGGATCAGTGTGTATATATACTGGATGGCATTAGGTCAAGAATTGATGAGAAAATAAATCCTCATCAATGTGAAAATATTTGATTGGAATCAAACTTTATTTTGCCTTTTTTGAGCCAATTTCAATCAAATCTCTTGCCAATCTCAATAATTTCGAAATAGACAGCTTGTAAGGCTTGCTTGGACCTCAAGAATGAGAGAAAATCAACCTTGCACTTAATGTTTTGATTTTATATCTTTTATTTTAATTAAATTGGTTTTAAATGAATAAAAATCCAAAATAAATAACAGATAAAAGATAAAAGGCGTGGCCTTGGGCTTGGAGGTTCTAATTCAGATAAGAAACAAGTTTGAACCAAGAAAAGTTAGGCCCATTTAGAAAAAAAATGATTTTCTCAAGTATTTCTCTTCATGCACCTCGTCAAAAATGCTCAACTTGTACAATTTGTATCTTTCTCAATTTTCCACATTTTTGGGTGTTCTTGGACTTTTTATAAAGCTCAAGATATCCCATAAACACTCCTTTTGGTTTCATATTCATTGAAGTTTCCATGTTCATGAACACTTCTTTGTAAAAAGATGACTTTTGTTGACTTTTAAAAGGACTTGTAATGTTTTGATCCATAACTTCCAAATGAAGTATTTCTGGCCAAAGATTGTGAGACATGAAGTTGTAGAGAATTTAATTCCCTTCAAAATGCAATTTGGTGGAAATTTTTTTGATAAAGTATGTGAAAGTTATGCCTGGTCAAAGTTCTGTTGACTTTTGTCTGAAAAACCCTAATTTAGAAACTTTGACTTTTGATCCAATCTTGACTTTTCTTGAGGAATCGTGATCAAACCTTGATCAAATGAAGAATATTACTTCAAAATATTAATTTTGACCAAAAATTATGAAGTTTGACTGTATGTTGACCACAATTGACTTTTGGTCGAATACGGTTGATTTTCAACCATTTGGGCAATTGGATGAGCAAATTTGACTTGTAAGGCTTGAAACTTGACATGGTGATCCCTTGAAGCATATGATGAGGTATGATGACCACTTGAAGCATTGGAAATCCATTTTTACCTAAGAGGAGCAAAACCTAGTTTGGATTGATTGCTTAGGAGAGGGTTTGTTTGGTCAACCCTTGTGAATCTTTAAGTATGGAGATGTGAATTGTCTTAAGAAAGAGGAGGGAAAATTTTGGGGTATGACAGTTTCCCCTGTTCAATCTTCTTGTATCGGAAGGGTTAGATTGGTATGCTTGCCTTTCGTGACTTGAAGGTAGAAGATGATTGAACACTCGAGTACACTTGAAAATTTGCACTCGCTGTTGTATGGAATGGGATCGTCAGTTGACAATGCGCTGGAATGGGCTTATAGATGCCATTTGGAGAAGTTAATGCTGGAGAGTGAGTCATACGCTAGACTATGCGTTCGTCTTTTGGATGAGAGAAATATCGGAGATGGGCTTTAAAGATGCCATCCGGGGTGATGAAGATGTGTAGTCGGAAATGGGCTTAAAGAAGCCATCCAGGGAGGTTGATAATAAGAGAGATTCAGAATAAACATTTGTCTTGGATATTTTTGAGATGAATAGTTGTCAACATGCGGAGAGTTTCCCCGTCTTGTTTCGGGTGTTAATCCATGATCTGTTTCTTGGAAATAATTTGTATGGTCATTCAAATACTTCTCCCGCCTTGCTTCGGGTATTAATCTTTGACCTTCCATTTGGATAATAGCTTTTACCTGCTGGGGGGGAAATAAATCTTGACAGGTTATGGTTAATACTATGCAGATTATGATGCATGCGAGTGTATGACAATGTTATGAACTTTTTTACGAATAATGCATGAATGTAGATATTGTGGTATTTCAAAACATATCCATTTAGAAGAAGATAGGAACGTTCTGCTGGAGATCTTTGATTTTTGCCTGGGGATGAAGTTGTTGAAAACCCTGCGGAATCAGAGATGTGAATTCCTCCGATGCACTATCTGACCTAGTTTCGAGTCTGGATATTGCTGCTGTTGGGGGAATGAAAATCATTGAAAGATACTTAGCTGGGGATGAAGATCTTGTGTATAGTTCTTGCTGGGGGACGATATGGTATGGAATAACCTGTTACTGCTAGAAGACTGATGTAATTGGTCGTGTTACTGCTCGGGGACCAATGTAACGTGATGACTTGAGAATGTAGATAAGTCTTATAGGATCACTGCTCGGTGACTAACGTGATAAAGTTGAAGCTGATGAAGCTGATAGGATCACTGCTCGGGGACTAACGTGATGATGTTGGAGCTGCTAAAGCTAATAGGACCACTGCTCGGGGACTGACGTGGTGAATATAAAGGATCATCAATCAGGGACTAACGTGATGAAGTTGACATGATCATCGCTCGGGGACTAACGTGATGACGTTGATAGGACCACTTGTCATCCCCCAAAATTTTCCCTCCTACTTCTCAAGACATTCCATACATCCATACTCAAGGATTCCTCAAGGATTGATCAGACAAACCCTCTCCTAAACAATCAACCCAAACTAGGGTTTGGCTATCCTCAGATCCAGATGAATTTCCAACATCTCCAATGGTCATCATGCCTCCTCATATGCTTCAAAAAATCTCCATGTCAAGTTTCAAGCCTTACAAGTCAAGTTTCCTCAGACAATTGCTCAGATGGTTGAAAATCAGTTGTATTGGACAAAATGTCAATTGTGGTCAACATATAGTCAAACTTTATGATTTTTGGTCAACATCCTCATTTTGAAGTCACATTCATCATTTGATCAAGGGTTGATCATGATTCATCAGGAAAACTCAAGATTTGCTCAAAAGTCAAACTTTCCAAATTAGGGTTTTCTAGAGAAAAGTCAACTGAACTTTGACTGAGCATAACTTTCTCATACTTTATCAGAAATTTTACCACCACCTCTCATTTTGAAGGAAATTCAATTCTCTACAACTTCATGTCTCACAAGCATGGTCAAAAAATGCTTCATTTTGAAGATATCGATCAAAACATTACAGGTCCTTTTCAAAGTCAACAAAAAGTCAATTTTTTGTAATGAAGTGATATTGAGCATGGAAACTCCAATTGAGATAAAACCAAAGTGGTTGTTTAGAGGACATCTAGAGCTTTCTAAAAAGTCCAAGAACACTAAAAAATGTTGAAAATTGAGCAAGTTACACCTTGTACAAGTTGGGCATTTTGAGGAATTGCACAAAGAGAAATACTTGTCAAAATCCAAAATTTTGCAAATGGGCCTAACTTTTCTTGGTTCAAACTTATTCCTCAGCTAATTTTGAACCTCCAAGCCCAATGCCATGAATTTTATCTTTATTTTTCTATTTAATTTGGATTTTAATCATTTAAAAACAAATTAAATTAAAAATAAAGGTAGAAAATAAAATTAAATGCGAATTGGATTTTTCTCTCATCCTTGAGGTCCAAGCAACTCATAAAAGCTGGAAATTTCCGAAATTGACTTTGATTTGGCAAGAAATTGATGAAAATTGGATCAAATAGGAAAAATTTGGTTTCATACAAAATCAAATATTTTCACATTCATTGATTCATTATTTGCTCTTGATTTCTGACCTAAATCCATCTATTATAAATACACGATGCCTACACATGAAAAACAACGGAAAAATTGCCTCAAGAACCCTAACCTAAGTCAAAAAAAAGTGTTCTTC
Source organism: Vicia sativa (assembly GCA_021764765.1). Classification (NCBI taxonomy): domain Eukaryota; kingdom Viridiplantae; phylum Streptophyta; class Magnoliopsida; order Fabales; family Fabaceae; genus Vicia; species Vicia sativa. The sequence continues at coordinate 65,159,818 of CM038794.1, forward strand.
AAGCAAGTGGCAACCCTAGTTCTAGCTTGTTTCAGTCGATTCTAAGCCTTCCATTGCATTCCTTGAAGCCTCCTGAATCGATCCAGCCTCTTACAAATCACCAAACCATCAAGAATTGTGAAAACACGATTTCGGTTTGTCTAACCTTTTTCAAATTCGATTTTTATCATTCATGCATCATTAACCTGTTTTGATTGTTTGTTCATGTTTAGAATCAAGTTTGCAAGCTATCTGGGTGGTTTAATTGCATTTTAGGTGCCCGGATCGAGTTATGCCATAACTAGGGTTTTCTGCTTCGAATTGGGGTTTCCTTAAATCCGTTAAATTGGACAAAACCAGCACCACTATCGTGTTCAGAATGTTGTTTGCAATTGATGATTCATGTATTCATAACTAATTTATATTGCTTGTATGAGATTTTGAAAATTGCAGGGGCCTTAGCGTCGAGCAAGATCGTATTGTTTGAAATTCAAGCGAAGAAGATGAAGTTCTTGTGGTTTTAATTCGAGGCGAATTCGTTTAAAAGCGTTTTGTTTCAGTATCCTAACACCAAACGCAATTTGGTCCAGTGGTGAAGGTGGCGCGTGTTTTCCTTGGATGTCATGGGTTCTGTCACACCCCAAAATTTACCCTCCTAAGCTCAGGGTTTTAACTTCCGGAAACAACTTGTGAGTTTGTGTTTATAAGGAGTGATCATGAGACATCCCTTCTTCAAGGAATACACTCTTTTGAAAGTGAACAAGATCAATACTTTATTCCCTTGTATTTCTCATAAGATCATTGCATCACTACTTGGTTTCAAAGCAGAGACGAGATCGATGCGTGTACTCCTAAAGTCAAAATTGGATTTTATCAAAAGAAATCATTTGTTCAAGAAATAATCAATTAGGGTTTGAGTCTCCACTTACCTAAAATGATCTATCTTAATCAATCATCGACATTTGATCTTAAAAATTCCCAACTTTTTCTCATGATCTACCTTGAATCGACCAATTAGGGTTTTGATCGAAGATAGTGAATCATTGACTTTCTGCTCAATGGATGACCTATTTGCTTAAAGATTGGTCTTAACATCTTCAATGCAACATCTTGACCTAATTTCTTGATTCAAAACATTGCAAAATCCATGTTTCTTCATCAGACAAATTCTGAATCATCTGATGAAGCTCAAAAAGTCAAACTTTGACTTTTGGTCAACTTTTTCAAATCCAAATTTTTTCAATCATAAAAACATGTAAAGTAATCCATCATGATCATAAAAATCAAGAAATATGAAAAAGTCAACAAAAGTCAAGATTTGAATTTTTCTAACATTAGAAATGTTTTCAAGTGTTAAGAAACATAGTTTTCCTCACTTTCATGGCCATTTTCACCTAGATCCATTTGATTCAAGAAAAACTCAAAACATGAAAGTTGTAGGTCTTGTTACAAGATTTCTAAAAATTCAAGAACTTGCAAAAACACTTTGTCTAGCTAGGGTTTTGATTTTGAAACATAGAGCTCCAAAACCATGGATTTCAAAATCATGCATCAAAATTACAAGTTGTTTTGCAACTTTCTCCTTCTAAACCTTGTCACTACATGAGATAGAATTTAAGAAAAAATCTTATGTAAATTGCTAGGAAAGAATAAAAAACTTGAGTTTTTAAGTAATGATTAAAAGATTCCATTTGCATTTAATGAAGGAATATTCTTTCTTAAGCCTTAAGCTTCCAAATTGCTCTTTTAATCTTATTTTACCTTGACATTTTCATAATCCTTTGCCTATAAATAGAGGTTCCTACTTCATTCAAAAAGACACCAAAAAACAATTCCAAACTTGTTTTCTCATTTCTTTCTTATTTTGCAAGTTTTCTAAGTTTTCTAAGTTTTCAAAGAGGTTAGAATCCCAAATTGCAATTCTTGCAAGTTCCAACAAATGGTGTCATTCTAACATGTTCTAAATATCATTTAGAAATTGTTTGGAACTTCAAACCCTCAAAAAACAAGCCAAAATTATTTTGCTCCATAAATCATTTCCAAAACTCATAAAATGCAAATTTGAGCCATAACTTTCAAACTCTTAATTCACTCGTGCTTGTTATAATTTTTCACTTCAACCACCTTCTATACATCATATTAGAAGTAATCCAAATCATCATTCCATCACTGTAAAATTGATCCTCACTTCAAGTAATTGAAATTGGACTTGGTCAGAATAATCCAGACCATTTCAAACCAAGGTAAGCATACTAATACCTATTTTATGATTATGTCAAAAAAATCCAAAAAAATATTTTCTTTTTGATTATATTTTTATTAAATAAAAATGAGACATTTTAAGTATTCTTAATACTTTTCAAAAGATGTTTTCTTTCCAATTTTCAAACTTAAATCTTTTTTTTCCAAACTTCTTGTGAATATCCTTCACTTTTCAAAACCATTTTCAAAACCTCCTAAAAAACACTTTCATAATTAAATTTCTAAACCTCGATCCAACGTCGACTATCTTTTCAAAACATTTTCATAAATAAATATTCTACTTCTCTCTCTCTCCTCCCAAACATATGGTAGTCAGTCCTGTATCGACCCTCGACTATATGTTGGGTTTCTTCTTAAATGAATCTAATCAACGTGAACCTTGTTTCACCTCACCTTTTCTCAACTAACTTTTTGGGTCGAAAAAGATGATTAGGATGTTTCTGTCCACTCATCCGAGTATTTGGGGCATTAGCCGTTGAACGCTTATGGTCCAATACTCATCTCCCACATAAAAATAACTCAACTCACTCAAACTCTTTTATCGCTCATATGCGATCATCAAACTCTTTTCTTACAAAGAGTGTGCAATAGCCATTTCAAACACGAACAAAGACTTAAGCTTTTCAAACAAACAAAACAAGTCCAAGTTCAAGCATTTGAAATATTTAATGCATAATTTTTCTTATAAAATCAATAAAACCAACTTAAAACCTTTTCAAGAGGAACTACAGAGTTTTGACTTTCCCATTGCACGAGGGAATATGTAGGAACACGGTTCCGAAACCATGCCAAACTCAAAATAATAACAAACAATTTCTGTTCCTTTTGGTACTCATGAACTTAGCAATTTAACACACAAACACTTAAAACTAAGCGGGTCCCATCAGTCGACGATGGATGTAAAGTGCTAATACCTTCCCTTACATAACCGACTCGATTCCACTTTTGGTCCGTAGACCGCCTTATCCAGCTTGTTTGAGGTTTTATCTATATTTCCCGTTCTTTTGGAACAAATAAAATTAGGTGGCGATTTCACTATTTTCGAGAATTTAAAAGATTTTTTGAAAATCGAGTTGCTTCAGGTTCGATCCCCAGCCATGACATATATTTTTGCTCCTTTACACACTAACACTTTTCTTATACTTTCTTATTTTATTAATATTTTCATATTAATTTAATTTATCTTCAAATATTTTCTCATGCATTTAAAATCACAAAAAAATATTTTCTTTTGCATTATTATCGGAAAAATGTTTATTTAATTTTTATATTAAAATTAATATTTTGCATGCATATTTTAATTAATTGCTAATTAACAGTTTAATTGACTTTTACTTGTTTTAATTATAAATCGATTCCGAAAATTACCAAAAATTATCTTATCATATTATTGTCATTACTAACTTGAAACTTTTTCCTCATTCAAAAATCTTTCTTTTACTAACATTTTCCTCGATGCAATTTTCTCGTGTTTTAGATTATGTATCATTTTACGGGTTATAGCGTTCGGACGATTTTTCTTGCTTTTCTTTTCATATTATGTAGCGCCTATGGGATGTAATAGTTTAATTAGGACTTTTATTTTCACACTCTATTATAGCCCAAAGTCATGTAATAGCGTAGGACTTTATTTTCCGCACTTTACCTTTCCCATGATTTATTTTTGCACCCTATAAGCTGCTAGTAATTAGGCGTGTGGCAAGATAAAATTGGACATAAATCACTCATAATGCAAAGATAAAATATATGAAATCAAAACACTCTTTTCACATGCACCCCTTAAGGTAATTCTCTCGTTGCCTTACGAATATAAATGGTCAAGTCCTCGAGCGTAGAGGTATCCTAACACCGTGCTATAAATATATCATCATAGTCCCTAGATACAAGATCATAGACCCACGGCGTCTCCTACGAATACATGATCTCGTCCCTCGATTGTTGCCTACGAAAGTGATGATCGTCCCTTGAATGTGCTAGGATACTCCTACAGTTGCCTCTATGACCATCAGGTGTCCTTGAATGTCCCTCTTACATCCAACAAATGGGGTTACCTACTAACTAATGGTATGGATAAGCTATTCTAAAGGAGCGTAAAACAACACGAAAATGACCATTCTGAGTAGGTAAATAAGACTTTTAGTTGCTTGCTCAAACAAAATACTTTTCACACCACACATTTTTGTCAAAGTTCAAACCCTTTTCAAAAACAAAAACATTTCCGAACACTTTGTATACATTCCTACATGAATCATTACAAAGTCAAAGCGAAATGCCTTTTCAAAACATTTTTGTCAAACACCGAAAGCAATTTTTAAAGTTAGCTAAAAAGAAACTAGAGCGTAGATAACTTCTGGATGGAAAGGAGTGCTAATACCTTCCGCTTTTCATAACCTTCTCCCTTACTCGAGAATCTAACGAAGGTCTTTTCTGTTCTTTTCACCTTCCCTTAATTGGATAAAAAGTCGTTGGCGACTCTTGCTATCCGCACATTTGCGATACAAAACTCAAAGCAGTTCACGTATTACTGAGGCGACTCTCTGAGGAGACACCTAAAGAGAATACCTTAGGGATTTCTAGATCACTTTACTACTTTCTATTTGACTTGTATGCTTTACTTTAAGGTTTGCTTGGGCATTATACTTGTGGGGGATCCTACACCCGGATCTAGTTTTCCTTTAGGTAAGTAGCATTAGATCGTCAAGACCGTTAGGCGTATACCGAAACGATCAACATGATGGCTACGTTAGTGTGACACTTTGGATGTTCTGATACTCTTCATTTCCAAGTTGACGATAGTATTTGGTTTCTGTATGGTTTCATCAGCACTAACTCAACTTTTAGAACCTTAATTGACCCATCTTGGCCATTAGAAGGTAGTGAGATGGCTGGCTTTGGTGCAGACTACGGTTGGTTGATACTTGATGCTCACGCTCATTAAGATCGAGTTTTGGGATATTTTGATCGACCACTTGGTAGTCTTATTGAAATAAACGCCTCTGAGAAAGATCAATGATATGAGATTCCTAGAACCGGTTACTATTATAGGGCCAGGATGAACCAACTCGAACTTTTGGTGGGGTAAACACCTATACCTCATGGAAGCCTTAAACCTAGGGCTATTGTGAATTGTTTGTGCTTGCTAAACATGACATCATGACATCATTGCATTGCATATCATTTATAACTATTTCAAGGACCTAGGGTTTATCTTTGCTCTGTTTTGTAGGGATTATGAAGCTAGAAAGACTATCCGAATCAACTTCATGGGTATACCTTCTCATTTCAATTGGTTTGAGTTCGATCACGCTCAATTCATCAAAGACATGGTTATCTACTTGATTTGGTTACCTCTAGTTTTGAAGATATGATGCACGTCCTATTCCGGTTCTTTGATCAAAACACCATTGCTTTACATTCCCAGTTATCGAGTTGGTTCTACCTTGGAAGAGTTCTCTAAGCTACTTGGGATACCTATTCTTGGCCAAATGCCATTCACCGGTTTAGAAAGGTTCCTAGATGCGAAGACATCGCATCAACACTACATCTAAAGCGCTCGAGACATTGAAGCCAATTGGAAACAAAGCGGGTTAAGGGTTTACTTTTCGTCCACGATAAAGCGAGAATTCCTCAAAGCTATGAGTTTCAAGCATTCGAAGACATCTTGGCCTTGCTAATCTATGGTTTGGTTCTATTTCCTAATTGGATCAATTCATAGATGTCAACGCCATCAAGATATTCCTCAACAATAATCGTAGCCTACTTTACTTGAGACATCCTACATTCTCTCACACTCGTACTACTAAAGACAAAACTCTCATATGTTTTATACGTTTACTTTCAATTGGTTTATTTGCACCTTCCTCCATCGACATTGAAGAGCGAGCAAAGATTGAAGTGGTCTCAAAGGCTAATTTCACTCTCTCGTTCGGATATTCGTTGGTGTCTTTTCTCTCGAAAGACATTCATCGAGCATTGTGGAGAATTACCTAATGTACCCTCCTTGGCATAAAGTCTTCTTTGGATCTTGTATGAGATGCTCCATGGAAGCAGTGTGGTCCACCATGCAGGCGTTGGATCGGACTTCACCGGATCGATGGCTTGATCGGGGAGGGTGCAAAATATATACCATGGACATACACGCTGGTTGAGAGCAGGCCACGGGTGGTGACAAGTGTCACCACACTAAACAACTCATCCTACTATATTAATCTATTTACTAGTTAAATAAACATTAACATATATATATAAAAAACTTTAAACTAATGTTTTTTTTACCAAAATCTTAAACATTAATCTTGGTTATATTAATCATTAATCTAAACTAAGTTATTTTATATATAAATAAAAAACTAACATAATAGTAACAAAAGAAAAATATATGATTTTATAAAATAAATCAAAACCGGTTTTTTAATAAAATATACATATATAAAAAATTCATGAACCCAATTCGTTTCACATAATAAAAGCAGAAAAAGGGGTTTCTTTTTTCAAATCAACGATTTTTTAACCAAAGTTTAAATATTCTAAAATTAAATTATGTGATTTAAACCTTAATTATATAATCCACTAAAAAAACTTAAACAAAAATGGAAAAGGAAAATCTCACTTTCTCACTCTCACGATTTACCTCAGCTTTCTTTCTTCTTCTCTCAAAAACCCTAACCGCTCTCGTTTCTCGAGCAAAACCAACCATGGCCGCTGCTCATCTCACCGTTTCCTCGCGATCTAGTTCGCTCCGGTCCTCACCGATTCTCTCGCTGTCACACTCGTCGGCGCTCTCGACCGAAGCCGCTCGTTCTCTCACGATCTAAGCCACTCTCTCATCGTCACCGTTAATCGCGGCCCTCTGTTTGCTCATCTCTCTCGTTCGATCCACCCTATGTTATTGCATGTTATAAATTCTGCTTGACTTTTGTGTTTACAGGCTGGAAAATGGAAAGGGGAAAGTGAAACCCTAAACGCGATTCGGGTGAAATCGGTGGTGCTACGAGGAAAATACATGACGAAGCATGACAAAGCGAAAGAAAATGAACTATGGTGATGATTAGAATTGGAATGGCGGTGGGCGGACTGTGCCATGACCAAATGAGATCTTTCGGTTTACCTTAAACTTTGCTTCTTCTCGTTATATCTCTTCGAAGGTTTCTTTACGGAAAATGATGATGGATCGTAGATAGGTATTGTTACGTGTTTGGTTTTGATGAATGTGTTACGGGTTTTGGCTTGTTAGTATCTTTGTTAGGGTTACGATTGGGAATTTATTAGGGTTTCTTGCTTGTGAGCAGTTGCCCTCTGTGTTCTACACTTTGAATGTTTTATATCCTCGAAATAGGGTTTTGAACCTTGTTGTTCGATTTTGAAAAACAAAACCTTCCCATGTTTGATGGGCTTGCATCGATTTATATTGGTGATATGTTTTGATTTTTTTGGGTACTGTGTTGCATTTACGATATGTTAGAGCTCTGGTGTATTGATGTCTTGGTTGTGTAATCTTTTGTGGTAAAACTTGCAGAAAAAGTGTCTACCCTATACAATGTAAAGTTCTTTGTCTTGTCATGCAAGCGCTTTCAAAGCGCTTTCCTCATCTTCTTTCCACACCTCCTATTGTGACCAAGGGTACCCTTGTGGATTTGCAATAGTGAGCTTCTGACGATGATACGCTATGGGGCCTCGGTTTGATCGAAACCACCTGACTGATTAGGAAGAAAATCCTAATGATGAGATAGAATGATGTAAAAGCGCCTTGTTATTATTCGTTTTAATTTGCTAACCGATTTTATTTTGTTGTTTCATGAAACTCGGGCATTGGATTGGTGAAAGTAAAGTGGCGAGGATGAACCATGGTGTGGCCTCGGTGTGACATTCAAACATGGAGAATTGTAGACTTGAAGGAATCGATTGGAAAGCTTGAAGGCGAAGCCAGGATACATCCATGAAGGAACTTGCGGACAGAGAAATGCAAATGATTTAGAACACATTAGTATCAATAGGAAACTTTGTAACTTATACTCAAAGATTTAATAAGTTGTGAATAAATGTATCTTGATTTGTCCTTATATTCTTACAACAAAACCTTAGAGTAATTGAAACTCTTGGATTTTCATGAATGCCAAATTTGAGAACTATGTATCAACATGAGTCTTTAGCCTTGAATCTTTGAATACTACCGATGTGATCTTCATTGTTATAGCATTTGTCCATGAAAGTTGGAAATTGTGCATGAAAGTTAAAATTAGTGATGACCAACATTCCAAAAAATGGTCATGAACCAAAATTGATTTGGTTAAAACCAACCAAGTCGAAATGTTGATTAAAATATCGCCTAAATCCAAATCAATCCCAATTCAATCCGTATTCATGAATCAAGCGGCGTAGTAGCGTGATTGTTGCACTTTATATTCTTGAGAAAAATTGCCATGTATGATCTTGATTCATGTTCTAAAAAGAATGAGGTCTTAAGAGAACTATGGTGGAATTTGAATATGTATTCAATTTTCTAAATCCTCCTTTGAACTCAATAATGCACATTATAAAAGCTTTGAACTTGTGATCCAAAACCTCGAAATCAAGTTATCTTGTAATCAAATTAATCCCGATTGAATTTCCCCACAGTTTCCATTTTATCCATTCACGTAGAAATTCCGGACCTTTTGCTTCTTGAGACAAAAATTGAAACTCTAAGTTTCAAATAAAACTCTTGATCAAAAACCTTGGTCAACTTAGCGATTTCATGATTCTTTTAAGAATTGGCGATAGATTCCACTTGAAATTAATGGAATTATCACGCGTTTCCAAATTGAACCATACTCGGTAGTAGAAAAGGTTTGAAACCAAGCGAATTTCATAAAACTTCTAATTTTCATTGAATGCCTTGAATCTCGTGGCGATGAGCATAACTAGAGAAGATCTAAACACGTGGCGACTTGGACACCCTCAAATCTTGCAAACAAACCCTGGGCGAATATTTACACATACATCAACTATTGCCAGAACAAACAAAGTTGGAGAGCAAGCCAAATGCACTAGAACTTGAATTGTTGACCAATAATCGGGCAAACATAAACCACACATCTTGAACAATGAACTCGAAACAACAAAAGCAAACTCGTGATGAATTGATCTCACAGATAGAGGTAATGACATTCAAAAACCGGACTTAGGAGCTCCATTAAAACAGACCATTCAATTCAACAACGAACACAAGCCCTTTATTCCCGAGAGAAACTTTGGGAATCAACTCCGGTCCGTAATCCTAGAACCGGTGGTATGAATGCATGTGAGTGTCATGATGGATCTGAAGCCTAAACAGATAAAATCGAGATAGGAGGGCAAATTTTGGGGTGCAACGATTGCCCCTATTTAATCGTCTTAAACACGAAAGTGAAATTGGCGCTAGCCTTTTGAACTTTCAAGGTGAAAATTAAATACTCGAACAAAATTTGCGCTCCGAAGAACAAGTATAAATGTTTATGTTTTTATAATAACTTTTTATTTCCTATTTTTTGTGATTTTTTTTGAGCAGTGTCGATACATCGAGAAGCGAATGCGCTTGAATAAGCGACTTCATGATTAGAAATGGCGATAGATCTTTGAAGCGAGCATACTTGATAAGTTGCATCGCGAGATCAAAAGCGAAACCGGACGGACCTTTGGAGCAGGCATACTTGATAAGTTGCTTGCGGTCGGAAAGGTAAGAACTCATAGATCTTTGGAGCAGCGCATACTTCAATAAGTTGCATCGCGAGATCAAAAATGAGCAGTGTAGATCTTTGGAGCAGCGCATACTTCAATAAGTTGCATGTGATCAAACGAAACCAAAGCGGACCTTTGGAGCGAGCATACTTCAATAAGTTGCTTCGCGAGATCGAAATGAGAACAGGTAGATCTTTGGAGCAGCATACTTTAATAAGTTGCATCGCATCAAGCGAACCAAGCGGACCTTTGGAGCAGGCATACTTCAATAAGTTGCTTGATCGGAAAGGTAAGAACTCATAGATCTTTGGAGCAGCATACTTGATAAGTTGCATCCGCGGATCAAAATGAAACGGGTAGATCTTTGGAGCATACTTCAATAAGTTGCATCGCGATCAAAAAGCGAAACCAAGCGGACCTTTGGAGCAGGCATACTTCAATAAGTTGCTTGCGGATCGAAGGTAAGAACTCATAGATCTTTGGAGCATACTTCAATAAGTTGCATCGCAGATCAAAATGAGACGGTAGATCTTTGGAGCAGCGCCTTCAATAAGTTGCATCCGGATCAAAAAGCGAAACCAAGCGGACCTTTGGAGCAGGCATACTTCAATAAGTTGCTTGAGGAAAGGTAAGAACTCATAGATCTTTGGAGCAGCGCATACTTCAATAAGTTGCATCGCGGTCAAAATGAGAGCGAGTAGATCTTTGGAGCGCATACTTTAATAAGTTGCATCGCGAGATCAAATGAACCAAGAGACCTTTGGAGCAGCATACTAATAAGTTGCTTGAATCGAAATGAAAGGACGGGGTATATATGGGTAAAGATATTAGACACACACAAGAAGGAAGCCGGGGCGAGACTTTGGGGAAAGATATATGGAATGGTAAAATCGTCGATCGAAGGCAATTCAAGGGAAAGAGGCCAACCAAAGAGACTCAGCAAGGATTCTTGAGCTACGTTGGATTTGAAAGTTTGCAAATATGCAAAATACAATATCCTCGGGGCCAAGGCGGTGTAATTCTTCAAGATGGCAATTATATGAATTACCACACACCAGTATGGATACTCAAACAATTGAGAAGCAAGAAAGGTTAGACACCGCTCTTACTCGCACTCAATAGGAGAGGCAAACACGGGTAAGATAACCAAAATAAAAATTTGCAAAAGCGAGGCGTTTTGTAAATGAATTGAATTTGAATGATGTAGGAGACCGACACGGGGTCAAAAATCCAGATAACAACAAGAAGAATTTCTTGAGGGAACCACATTGAGGAATACCACTTGGGGATTTTATGGATAAGCTTCTCTTGGAGGCAAAAGTACTCGAAACACATGTCGGCTTATGCTTAGATGCATGTTTGAGATTATTATTTTGCGTAATGCTCCATATCAATGGAAATGCTACGCATTTTTTTTTAGGATGTTATGCAATGCAGTGATGCATGTTTTGATATTTCGTCTAGGACTAAAGGCAATTGTGAGCTGCCGAGGAAATATCAACCATCCATGAATTGAATATAAATCATCTGGTCTTGGTCAAAGAGATGATAGTCTGGTCCCTGACAAGGGGATTTGAAGAAAAGAAGCATCAACTTTCAATGATCTACATCACTGGGGAAGTAACTCTTGGAGATCGACATTCATCTGGGATGACAATCGTATTGCATAGAGTTCCTGATTACGAGCTCTAGCATATGAGGGGTCGACAACATCTTCTGGCACAAGTTAGCTTTGGAAAGTGATCTTCTTTGGTGTGACCGTTCTTTGCAACCTTCCGCGTGGGGAAGGATCGATAACATCAAGAGGCATATGCCATGGATATCCTTGTGGGAGAAAGAGTTTTGTTGGAGATTTAAGCTCAGCGTATAACGCTTTTATTTAAAATCATAACAAAAGCGTAAAGCAGGAGACATAACAATCATTACTTTCGGTGATCAATTTGTTTCATTCGTTAATGCCATGTACCCATAATTAGAGTAACTTGAGTTATGCCACATGCCGTTGGGCAGCGATGTTTCATATCTGAGTTTATTGAAAATATCGGACGTCGTTTTTGCAAACAAAGCAGTTAAAAATACATGAAAATAAGGCAGAGATAAATGATAGAAAAACACGGTTTGGATGAAAGTAATTTTATTGATTGATTAGCAGTAAATGAGCATTTACATCAAAAGCAAATCCGAAAAGAGGCAATTGCTTATACATCAAAGTTAAAAGAAAAGGTGACAATAAAATCATGGATTTTGTCGAATCCACGAATCCATACTCTTCACAACTTCAACATCCCTTAACATTGAACTATCAAATGCTCCGATTAGCCTAACCCTCGATCCTACGGATTATCAAGTTTTGTAGATAGCGGCCAAAACATGTATGCGTGCAGTTGTAGTCGTTCAGCCTGAATCCTAATTTTTGCACTGGACCGCCCTTTCGGGTTTTCAATCCAGGGATACCCTTTTTGCCCAAGCCGCCCTTTGGGTTTCGACTTGCGGGTGTACAATCTTTTATTTTTATCCCTAACTTTTGCGAACCTCTTGGTTCGTCGGGATCTCCTATTGCTTAGGCGATCAACCTAACGGGTCTCTTTTCTGTAGTATTTTTGACTACATACGCATTGATCGGGTGAGGAAATCTTCTCCATCCATAGTTCACGACAACATAGCTCCTCAGGAAAACTTTCTTCACAACATACGGTCCTTCATAATTTGGACCCACTTGCGGCGTCGGTACTATTAGGAGGCAAAATTCTCTTGACACAAGGTCACCGACTTGGAAATTCGAGGACACACTTTCTTGTGAAAGCCCTTTTCATACGCTTACGGTATAGCGTCCATGACAAATAGTTGTCAATCTCTTCGTCGATGAGATTCAATTGATCAATCTATTTTGAACCCATTCGACTTCATCGAGTTGCATCTGTTAAAATCCTTAAGGAAGGAATTTCAACTTCCACGGTAGGGCTGCTTCCATACCGTATATACCAGGAGAAAGGAGTTGCCCTGTTGACGTGCGTATTGAAGTGCGATAGCCGTGTAAGGCATATGGCAACATCTCGTGCCAATCCTTGTAAGTGACAACCATCTTTTGTACAATCTTCTTGATATTCTTGTTTGCGCCTCCGACACCATTCATTTTGGACGATATGGGAAGAGTTATGATGTTTTATCTTGAAATCGTCACATGACTCTTTCATCATTTTATTGTTGAGATTCGAGCCGTTATCGGTGATCTTCTCGGGAACCCATAGCGACAAATGATATTATGCTTGATGAAGCGTGTGACCACTTGTCTAGTGACACGAGCATAAGGCGCCTCGACCCATTTGGTAAAGTAGTCAATGGCAACAAGGATGAATCGATGTCCATTAGGCGGTGGGCTTAATTTCTCCAATCATATCGATGCCCCACATCGCAAAGGCCATGGAGAAGTCAAAACATTTAATGAAGAAGGTGCACGTACATCTTATCGGTATAGATTTGACATTTGTAGCATGTTACGGCATGGTTGTAGCGGTCATTCTCCATGGTGGACCAATAATAGCACCTCTCAAGATCTTCTTGGCCATGGTGTGTCCACTAGAATCGTCCGAGAAGGAACCTTCATGAATCTCTTCTATAATCTTATTTGCTTCGTGTCTATCCCGCATCGAGCAAAGCAGTCATAGTTCCTTTTGTACAACACGCCATTGAGGAAGAATTTAGCGAGTACTTGCGAGACTTCTTATCAACGATGGAAGCATCATCGAGGTATTCTTTCGTCTCGAGATACCTTTTGATGTCATAGAACCAAGGTTTCTCATCTCACCTTCACTTCATAGCGGAATGCGGGTTCATCCAACCTCATTATAGTGATAGATGGGGCATCATTAAGCCCGTCGACTTTAAACATGGATGACGAGTAGCGGCATCGCCAAGTTGTTCTCCTCCCTTGGGATGTGATCAAAAGTGATCTCGTCGAAATAAGGGATCAACTTGAAGACATGATCTCGATATGGAATCAAATTCGGTGGCGGGTCTCCCATCTCCATTGATTTGACTAATTACCAAGCGGAATCTCCATATCTGCTAAGATCTTGATTCTCGGATCAATGGCGCTTCAATTCCAAAATACAAGCCGTGCTCGGCCCGTTATTGGTGCAATCGAAGCAGTTACGCGTTGAATGGAATATGAAAACCGGTCGAGAAGTGATAATGGCGCCAACACCATTTCCTAATGCATTTGAGGCTCCATCGAATGCCATCGTCCACCATGAGCAGGCTCGGGTCCCTCTTGAGGGCCGGGAATGTTACAATCTCGATATACATAATGTCCTCATCGGGGAACTCAAACTTCATCGGTGATAGTCTTCTTCTAATGGTTGTTGGCGAGATAGTCCGCCACCACTACCTTTGATAGCCTTGAGTAGTGTATTGGATATCATATTACTGTTAGGATCATTTGCCACGGGCTATCCTTCTGTGGTGGCTTCTCAAGATATACTTTATCGGGTCCATTTGGAGATCGAAAGTAGTGTGAGTCAACATGTCTTGTCTGAGTCGTTTCTGCCCGTGCGAGTGCACAACAAGTCTTTTCAATAATGAATACCTCGATTCGCGTTACATGAACTTCTTGCTCAAATAGTATATGGCGTGCTCTTTTACGCGTCTCATCATGTTGACCTAGCACACTGACCCATGGAATTCTCCAACACGGTCAAGTACATAATCAGCGGTCTACCTTCCACGGGGTGAGAGGGTGGAGGTTCTTGTAGGTACCTCTTTATACTATCAAATGCCGTCGACAATCATCGTTCCACCTGATGGTTGGATTCTTTCTTAACGACTTGAAAATAGGTTCACGGTGGGCGTGAGATGAGAAATAAACCTAGCGATGTAATTCGGTCTTCCCGAAACCTCGCACTTCCTTTTACATCCTTGGCTCTGGCATCTCTTGTATCGCTTTTATCTTAGCGAGGTCGACCTCGATCCCTTTCTCGCTCACAATAAAGCCTAAAGTTTCCACGATCTCACCCAAAGGTGCACTTACTTGGGTTCAACCTCGGCTGAACTTTCTCAACCTTTGAATAATTTCAACAAGTGAACGGTGTTCTTCTTACATGCGGGACTTGGCAATCATATCATCCACGTGACTTCAATCTCTTTATGCATCATATCATGAAGAGTGACCATAGCCAGCGATATGTTGCCCTGCGTTCTTCAAACGAAAGGCATCACTTTGTAGCGAAAAGTTCCCCGCGTGTAATGAAAGTAGTTTTCTCCATATCATTGGGCCATCTTAATGCGGTTGTAGCCGAGAGAAACCATCCATGAAGGAGAATACTTTAGCAGCGGTGTTATCGACCAAAATGTCGATGTGCGGGAGAGGAAGTCATCCTTAGGGCTAGCTCTGTTCGGATCCTATAATCGACACACATCCTTACCTTGCCGTCTTTCTTGATGCTTGGTACAATGTTTGCAACCCATGGGGATAAGAAACAACTTTTAGAAACACTGCTTCCATACATTTGAACTTCTTCTTTGATTTTTCTTGACATTTGGATGTTCTTGAAGCTTACCTTTCTTGGTGGGCAGCCTTCTTTGAGGGCAATTCATGCATAGCGATGTCGTTATCTAACGGGCATATCTTCATAAGACCAAGCAAAGATGTCTACGTACTCATGTAGCATTTCGACAAGCTTTTGCTTAACTCCATCTTCAATCTTGCCCGATCTTGACCTCCTTCGAGCATCCTCGGTTCCTAGATTGATCACTTCAGAGCCTCTTGGTGCGGTGGATGACCTTTTCTTCTTGCCTCGACATCACGGCTAATTCTTCGGGTAATTCACGGTCCTCTTGACTTCCTCTTGACTTGATAAATCGGTTCGTCGAAATCATAATGAGCCACGGCGGAATCATCGTCGACAAAATCGGGGTCCGTCGAAGGACCACATCTGCGTTGTTGGTAATTTTATTTTTATTATTATTTTACTTAAGTTTTTTTATAAAACAAAAGAAAGACAAAAGTTTGTATAAAAAGAAAATAAGATTTGATATTGTCACCTTTAAAAGAAATAAGTGAAGAAAAAAACAAAGAGAAAATTTGAATGCAAAGGGCGTCCTTCATTAATGATAAACTTGAAAGTTAAAAACATGGTGGCCCTACGGCATGATCACTACGTCTTGGGCATAGCGTAGGAATTATGGCATGACATAAAAGCAGAAAATTACTCTTCAAAGCGGGTAACCACAATGACATCTTCAACGAGCCAATTTGAAAGCTCACGTCACTGGAGCGGTTGGGTAGATCCACTTGTCCACATCATAGTCACCATCGCTTCACCATCAATGGCATCAACATCTTCAATCGGATTCCACCTTTGACAAACTTGCGGAGGAGACACCCTTTGCCTTTGGGGTGGGCGAGACCTTCATTCGGGAGCAAAACCCAAGCCCCTCTTGTCCGAAATGCAGGTAGGAAGTTCTAGCACTCTTCCCCACCCCGGATGTCGACTTGACAATAGCTGAGCACGCTTGTAGGATGCCATGGAGACTTCACCTTTTGCAAAGGGATCTTATCGGTGATCTGCCTCAAAAGCTTGGCATGGAGTTTAGTGGATCTCCTTCAACTTCACATACGAAAGTTGCTCAAATGGTGGCGACATAATCTTCTTCACCATAAATGGTGACCACCTCCATTAATTAAGAACTTCAACTTTTGGTGCAAGGTGGATGTCCGACCAGGCCCATGAATCCGGCGTCCAAGCAAACAACGATAGGAGGGATTAATATCCATGACGAAAAAGTTGCATCAAAAACACGGGCCTACCTTAATAGCGAGGTCCACCTCATGAAACGATCTCTTGACCCATCAAGCGCCTTAACTATCAAATCCTGGGTCTCGGCCTGACCCCTTCATAATCCAACTTCAGAGAGTAGACTTTGGAAGAACATTGAGGATGATCCCGTGTCAACGACTGCGGGACAAAGTAGTTCGCTATCTCCACGAAAGCGTGTAGCGCTTTGTTATGCTTCCTTCCCTCGGGAGGTAAATCGAAATCGATAAAACCGAGACCATTACTTGCGAAATGTTGTTCACAATGCCTCAAATTGGTTAGCAAGATCTCTTGGGGAGCGAAGGGCGTCCTAACATTGCATAAGAACATTGCGGTGAGGCTCGGAATCCCAACAAAGCTAAGATAGAAATCTTGGCGGGCGTCATGAGCTGAGTGGATTATCTTGTAATCGCTCTTCATATATACCTCATAGTTCTTCAACATCTTTGGTCATCTCGGGGCTCGAGCAGGTTGGAATCTTTAGTCGACTCACCCCAATCATGACTCCTTTCCCTTTTGCTTTAGCCTTGGCAAAGCTTGAGGATCTTTCTCAATAGATTGGGTGGAGAGAAGATTCGTCCACTTGGTAATCAGACTTTCTTCCAATGTCATGCCTTTTGCTCGTATCTTCAATCTTCTTTTCATCGGACTTTCCTCCTTGAGAGGTCTCACATTCAATTTCTTGCCGTCACGATAGCACTCGGACCCATAATTCCACGGAATGGCCTTTTCGCTAGTGTAGGGGTGGGCCGGCAAAGTAATGATCACGGGAGGTTCTTAGTCGGTCTTGGGATTGTAGCGGGATCTTTCTAGAAGTGGCGGGGATAGTGACCACGTCGACCTCATCTTCAACATTCGCATATCAAGTTCTTCTGGACAAGCGAAGAGTCCCTGATGTCGAGGCCAGCTGAATCTCGTCTCGACTTATCACAACCTTCAACTCGAATTAGGCATTGTTTACAACCATCATCTGGCAAGGAAATCTCCCTTCAACAACAATTGCTTTATCCACCACAGGGGTGGTGGATCCTAACATCCATTACTCGAGTTCGGACTTCCATCTTATGAATTGCATTATGACATTTCCACCATGAGGAGGTAAAGGGTCTTTGAATGACATTAGGAGTGGGAGGTCAAAGTTGATTGCCTCGGTGTCTAGTAAATTACGCACCTTGTACTTGAAAGCATAGCAATTCTCAATGGAATGCCGGAGCATTAGAGTGATAGAGGCAGCGGGCATTCGCATTGAAAGTACTTGATGGGTTATCGAGGTCAATCTTTAGATGGCGCAATTCAATCATATTCGAGACTTTGCAAATGAAGCGAATACCTCGCATAAGACATTGGCAAGGTCAAACTTCTTCATGGGTCTTGGTGGTATTGTCTCGGAGCAACATCTTGTTTTGGAACACTAGCGGGAATAGTTCTGACTGAACTTGGCGATTGAATTCTGGCGCTTCTCTTTTCCTCTTCGCTCATCTGATCACGCTCGACTCGCCTTCTTTCTTCTTAGTAACCACCAAACCTTCTTGGCGCCACCAACTTGATTCTTGTCGGTACCAACATCTTGGATCTTTCTAGCTTGATCCCCATCTCAACTCTTTCACAAACATCACCGTATCGGTGAAATCTTGGTCGGTTGCAAGGGCATAGTCGTCCCATCTAGTGTGCGGTAAACATCTCCACCATCTCTCGTTCCACCATGGGGGTGAACCTTAGCGACCACCTCGCGCCACCTTTGCGCGTACTCCTTGAAAGATTCGGTTTTCTTGAGCAGGTTGTGCAAGCCCCGGGTCCTCGTGGCGCCATGTCGATGTTTAAAGCCATAGTCTTGAACAAAGCCACAACCAACTCTCTCAGTTCGCTTTTGGGGCTATCGAGACCCATATACCAATCCATGGTCCGTCGGTCGGACTATCTTGGAAAAAGTGCATCAAGAGCTTCTCGTCCTTCGTATGGCGGACATCCTCTAAAGTAGTACCTCAAGTGGGTTTTAGGACAAGAGTTGCCCTTGTGCTTGAAAGCTGGGATTTTAATTTTGGAGGAATCTTCACTCCTTGAACCAAACCTAAGTTGGACATGTCGAACCCAAAACATCCACGATTCTCAAAGGCTTGCATGCGCTCCTCGAGCATCTTCACTTCCGATCGGCTTGTTGGCTCTTCCACATTGGAAAACCAATCCTCAAATTATCTTCATCATCTTTGAGGAATCGGAATCACGAATAGTCCTTACACTGGTGGAGGCACAACCACAGGTTACGGCCGTGGCGGCAGTGGGGGTAGGCGGAGGAGGAACCACCGCAGCATGATCCGTTTGAGCACTTTGGTTCTCGCGGCAAGATCGAAGAGCGGCGTTGACTTCAAGCTAATTTCGGACAAGACATTCCCTTGGCGACTTCTTGGTGGTGACTCGATGAGCCTCACAACAGGCTCTCAACTCCTCTTGTTGCGAGCCATGTTACGAATATCTCCATCAATTGCCCCATACAGTATCCATTCTTGTCCCTAGGCGGCATATCGACTTCCATCTTCTCCATCGGTTTCTTCAAGTTACTTCTTGTCGGGTAACGATGAGCGATGAAACCTGTAGTCTCTAAATGCATGGAGAAGAAAACCAGCGTGATAAGATGGTGATCTCGATACCTATTATGTATGATATGCTATGGGGTATGCATGCATGCCCATGATATGTTTTTATACATTTCATTTCGAGGACTCTTTGAAGACTCGTTAGTTAACAATAAACATTAGAGAAAAAAGCTGATTAAGCTGCAATTCAACGAAATCTCATAGAAACTCAAAGTGTTAGTTGTGACTAAAATTTATTCAAGCTCAAATAGAGCAATAAGATTCATCTTTGAATTTAAATCATTACATTAATAATTAGATTCAAATATTCAAATAAGATAAGTGGCTAAAAACTAGAAATCTTGTCCTGGCGAGGCTTGAATCTCTAGTTTCGCTTGAACACTTCACCACCTCTTGTGAGAGGAAGAGGAAGTCACTCACGGGGAGGTATCGGGTTGCCTTGAGGTCTTCTAGAGCCGACCTAAGCCTCAAGTGCGTCGATAATCAAGCAGTTACACATGTCGACCATTTCACTTGTACTTCAATAGAAATGCCCATTCATTCTTCTAGAAAGGACACTAGTTCATCCTTTTCATCTAACAGACGATTGACTTTTGGATCTCATCAATCCAACTTTGGCATTGCTCTCTAAGGCCTTCGTAAGCATCCCTATTGCTATCTCTTTCTTCCTCGTAATGTTCGACTCTTGAATTTTTCACTAATTCGATTGCTTCCGACTCTCGGGCGATCAGACTTCTTCTTTGCGTTATCTCATTCTAGCATTTATTGGTTCGTGCTGAGAAGCTTCTAATTTTAAATCTTTGCTTGAGCGTGCTTTCAATGCTTTCTTTTCTTAATGACCTTTCCTTCATCTAGATAAGCTGGCCCTTTGTTCTTTGGCAGGTCTTGATTGTCGTGGAGGTCCTTGCCCCACTTGCGGCACTTCTCAAGTTTTGAACATCTCATCGGGGAGCTCTTCATCCTTTTCATTTTGTATTCTTCTCCCCTCTAATTCTTCTTTTACCTCCTTGAGGTTGGCTTCTAAGTTTTCGCTCACGAGAAAAATCACGAAATTAGAGCTTTGTAGCTCAATCTTTCCTCCTCCATCTTTCGATAATTTCACGAAGCCTCATGTTCTCCTCTGTTGGCACATGAGTGATTCTGAGTTCGGGATGATCAAATGGTACCTCCACAAGTAAAGGCGACTTGATTTCTTGGACTCTCTCTATCCTGCCTTGGCGATAAGATCTTCCATCAATTCCGCCCTCTTGATTAACTCTCGGCTTTCCTATGGATTTGACCCACTCTTGGATCTTCAATACTTCGTTCGGTCCTTTTACCAAGCTCGTGTACAATGAAGCTTTCAAGTGCTCAGGCCTTGGTTCGTTCTCCATTGGATACCCATTGTCTTGAAGTCTTGGGTTATAATTGATGCAACCCATAGACCCAATCAAAGGAACATTAGAATATCCACCGGTGGTGATAACATCAGCGAATCCCCGACACGAGAATGCCACATCCACCATCTACATTGTTAGTGAAGCCAATTTTGAGACCAAGATAAGTTTCTCGGGATCTTCTCCCACGGCTCCACGAGGATATGAGATGTCGACCATAAGTACAACAATGGAGAACAACCGGAACCACCTCGCTTCTTGATTTCTCTCATGGAGATGGTAAAGAACATCGACCAACAATGCGGGAGCGGGGTTCTTTGACATGAATATACCAATAGCGACAGGCTCAGTAGCCAATTTCATTAGTTGGAAACAAAACCACCCAAAAATGAGCAAAGCAAGAATGGAGTGAAAGTCGTGATCGTCTTGAACACTCGAACTTAACTTATCCTCAAGTTTTGCCTATGAATACCTTTATCGTAATCAAGGTGCCACCTCCCTTACGGGAAGAAACAAAGCAGACTACCTTAGCCTTATCGAGTCTTCCCCATGTTGAGGAAAGGTGTGTCGTCCTGAGGCCAATTAAGGTTCTCTCGAACTCTTGATTGTAGGAGCAAGTGAAAGTCTTGGAATGTAAAGCATCGAAGAGGAGGATCATAGTACTTTGCAGGAGCAATCAAAGCTTCCATGTCCACATTGGTAGTCAAAGATCTAGGATGTTCCCAAACCTCTTCCGAAATAAGCTCTCTTGTGGTGGAATTCTTTCACTTTGAGTTATCGACTTCTGACTTGAGTTCTTTGAATTTGAGACATGGGACGATCTTCACATTGGATTCATTCTTCCTTTACCTTCTGCAAACAAAATCTATAAGGTTCCACGAAAATAAAAGTTATATGCTAAATGGTTTTGTGCAAATGTATGCAATGCATGTTGCAAATTAAATAGGCTGGTTCATAGGATCGGCGGTCATGGTTTACGTCTGACAATTCCCGGTAAGGCTAATCTTATGTTTTTTGGCTAAATGTTTCTTGGGGTCTCGGATCCCTTTTACAAACACTATCATCGTGAGAGGCCTACGTGGCGATAGTATTTGTAAAAGTATACCAAGACTCTTAGCAGGATGCTCTAAATCCAACATTTGGCGTTTTGGTCTTGTTAGGACAAACATGAACAAACTTAGAGTTATAGGTCATTTGTCCAAAGATTGATGTCTATTGCAGAACCAACAACCTCCTTAAAAACAACCAACTCTAAGCGGGCTTCGCCGGGCCAACAAGACAATGGTCAGTGGACCTGGCTACATGACCCTATTCCTAAAGGTGACCTAGAAGCACAGGTAGTGGGCTTATCTATGTATCAACACCCATGAATTCCCATCACAACAATATATCAACAAAATAATATACATAAAGTAAAGAGAATAAGCAAATAAACAATAGATAAGCATAAAGAAGAAGCGATAAACAACACCTGAACATCGAAGAACTAAACTAGGGTTGACTAAACTTAGTCAAAAAAGTTTTAAAATACTTCCCATTGAATAAGCCATGAAAACTCGATTTTCAAAAATCATTTAAATGAATTTTCAAAACAATGAAATCGCCACCTAATTTTATTTGTTCTAGAAACGGAAATATAGATAAAACCCAAAAATCGGATAAGGCGGTCTACAAGACCAAAAGGATGGATTCGAGGTCGGTTAAGAGAAGGTATTAGCATAATCGTGGGACCCATTTAGTTCAAATGTGTTTGTGTGTGTGTAATCGCTAATTTCTAAGTTATGAATTAGAAAAAGAAAAGGTTTGTTTATTATTATTTTGAGTTTGACACGGTTTGAAACCGCGTGCCTCGTATTCCCTCGTGCAATGGGAAAGTCAAAACTCCGTAGTTCTTGTTGAAAATGTCTTGGATTGTTTGTATTGATTTTAGAAGAAAATGTTTTGATTTTGATAATCGCATATGAGCGAAAAAGGATTTGAATGGGTTGAATTGATTTTAATGGTAGATGACAAGTACCAAAACGTTGGGATATCCTCTAACGATTCGATACTCGAGATTGGTGATTGAGGTCAACCGATCTTCTCTCATCCAAAATCTTTATTATGAAAGGAGTGAGGTGAAACAAAGTTCACTTTTATTAAGTGTTATGGAATAAAGTATTTAAGTCATTGGGTTACCCTCTAATGGCCCAATACTTCATTTTAATTAAATCGTCGGCGAACCTCTAACAATTTAATTAAATTCCATATCACTATGTTTTTTTGTTTTTTAGAAAAATTGATTTAGAAAACAAATTCAATTAATTAATTTAATTTGAAAGTGTTTTAAATGTTCAAGTGTATGGAATAAAGTATTCGAGTCATTGGGTTTCCCTCTAATGGCCCAAATACTTTACATTTTAATTAAATCGTTGGGCGAACCTCTAACAATTTAATTAAGTACCATAACACTATTTTGAAAATTGCGGCGTTGGACGTAGAGAAATGATATTTCGGGTTATGATTAACCAAGTATATGGACTTGATTAACCTCGTGAGGATAGGTGCTCCTATCTAACCATGAGACCACGATGCATGGTGATTGGTATATGGACCAATTATTTTTAGGGTTATGATTAATCAAGGCAACAATTAACCTCGTGAGGATGGCCATGCCATCCCCATGAGACCCTTAGAATTTGGTGTGGGTAACCAAAAATAAGAGAGAGAGGCGGAGTTGTTTTATATTAATGTGAGAGTGGAGTGTTCATCGCGTAATAAACATGCAAGCGGATAATGATATAGCGAAAAATAAAAGAAAATAAATTAACACACAATACAAATCGAATTTAAATAATTATTAGTATAGATATTCTTTTACTTGATGAAAAATCAATTAACAATTTAATTGGTAATTCAACAAATAAAAACTACCATATGCCAAATATTATTTAATACATCATTATATATAAAAACTTGCATAATAATTGAATTTAAAGAAAAAGTTTAGGAATGGGCACTTTGAAGCTTTAAAGCGGAGGGTGTGAGTAGCAATCTGACCCAGCCCAAAATCTTCTTTGGATCTTGTATGAGATGCTCCATGGAAGCAGTGTGGTCCACCATTACGGATCGTTGGATCGGACTTCGGATCGATGGCTTGATGCGGAGGTGCAAAATATATACCATAGCAACACATTGATTGACAGGGCACCGCGGTGGTGACAAGTGTCACCACACGAACTAAACTCACATCCTACTATATTAATCTATTTACTAGTTAAATAAACATTAACATATATATATAAAAAAAACTTTAAACTAATGTTTTTTTTATTTACCAAAATAACTTAAACATTAATCTTGGTTATATTAATCATTAATCTAAACTAAGTTATTTTATATATAAATAAAAAAACTAACATAATAGTAACAAAAAGAGAAAAAATATAACAGATTTTATAAAAATAAATCAAAACCAGTTTTTTTTTAATAAAATATACATATATAAAAAAAAATTCATGAACCCAAGTTACGTTTCACATAATAAAAACAGAAAAAAGGGGTTTTCTTTTTTCAAATCAACCAGTTTTTTTTTAACCAAAGTTTAAATATTCTAAAATTAAATTATGTGATTTAAACCTTAATTATATAATCCACTAAAAAAACTTAAACAAAAATGGAAAAGGAAAATCTCACTTTCTCACTCTCACGATTTACCTCAGCTTTCTTTCTTCTTCTCTCAAAAACCCTAACCGCCGCCGCTCTCGTTTCTCGAGCAAAACCAACCATAGCCATTTGCTCATCTCACAGTTTCCCATGATCTGGTTCGCTCGGGTCCTCACCGATTCTCTACATTTGTCACACACTCGCCGCTCTCGTGGCCGCCGCTCGTTCTCTCTCGATCTAAGCCACTCTCGCCGTCCACCGTTAATCAGCGGCCCTCTGTTGCTCATCTCTCTTCGATCCACCCTATGTTATTGCATGTTATAAATGCATGACTTTTTGTGTTTACAGTGGAAATGGAAAGGAAAGTGAAACCTAGCGATTAATTGAAATCGGTGGTGCTCACGAGGAAAATACATGACGAAGCGTGACAAAGCGAAAAGAAATGAACTAGTGATGATTAGGGAATTGGAATGGCGGTGGACGGCGTACATGGCGCACTTGAAATGAGATCTTTTCAGTTTACCTTAAACTTTGCTTCTTCCTCGTTATATCTCTTTACGAAGGATTTCTTTACGGAAAATGATGATGGATCATAGATAGGTATTGTTACGTGTTTGGTTTTGATGAATGTGTTACGGGTTTTGGCTTGTTAGTATCATTAGGGTTACGGTTAAGAAATTTATTAGGGTTTCTTGCTTGTGAGCGGTTGCCCTCATGTTCTTACACTTTGAATGTTTTATATCCTCGGAAATAGGGTTTTTCGAACCTTGTTGTTACGATTTTTGAAAAAACAAAACCTTCGATGTTTGATGGGCTTGCATCGATTTGTATTGGGTGATATGTTTGATTTTTGGGTACATTAATGTTGCATTTCGATATGTTGTTCTTGGTGTATTGATGTCTTTGTTGTGTAATCTGTTTATGGTAAAACTTGCCGAAAAGTGTCTACCCTTGCGCCTCATGTAAAGTTATTTGTCTTATCATGCCAAAGCTTTTCAAAGCGCTTTTCCTCATCTTCTTTCCACACCTCTATTGTGAACCAAGGGTACCCTTGTGGATTTGCAATAGTGAGCTTCTGGCCGATGATCGCTATGAGGCCTCGGTTTGTCGAAACCACCACCTGACTCGATTAGGAAAGAAAATCCTAATGATGAGATAGAATGATGTAAAATCTTGTATTGCTGCCCGTTTTAATTTGCTTAGATTTTCTTTTGTTGTTTCATTGGCTTTCGGGCATTGGATTGGTGAAAGTAAAGTGGCGAGGATGAACCATGGTGTGGCCTCGTAGCGACATTCAAACATGGAGGTGTAGACTTGAAGGAATCGGTGGGAAAGCTTGAAGACGAAGCCAAGGATACATCCATGAAGGAACTTCTGACAGAGATCGCAATGATTTAGAACACATTAGTATCAATAGGAAACTTTGTAACTTAACTCAAAGATTTAATAAGTTGTGAATAAATGTATCTTGATTTGTCCTATATTCTTGTACAACAAAAACCTTAGAGTAATTAAAACTCTTGGATTTTCATGAATGCCAAATTTGAGAACTATGTATCAACATGAGTCTTTAGCCTTGAATCTTTGAATACAATATGATCTTCATTGTTATAGCATTTGTCCATGAAAGTTGGAAATTGTGCATGAAAGTTAAAAATTCGTGATGAACCAAACATTCCAAAAATGGTCATGAACCAAAATTGATTTGGTTAAAAACCAACAGTCGAAATGTTGATTAAAATATGCGCCTAAATCCAATCAATCCACATTCCAATCCGTATTCATGAATCAAACGCGTAATAACGTGATTGTTGCACTTTATATTCTTGAGAAAAATTGCCATGTATGATCTTGATTCATGTTCTAAAAAGAATGAGGTCTTAAGAGAACTATGGTGGAATTTGAATATGTATTCAATTTCTAAATCCTCCTTTGAACTCATAATGCACATTATAAAAGCTTTGAACTTGTGATCCAAAACCTCGAAATCCAAGTTATCTTGTAATCAAATTAATCCCGTTGAATTTCCACCCAAAGTTTCCATTTTTATCCATTCACGTAGAAATTGAGACCTTTTGCTTCTTGAGACAAAATTGAAACTCTAAGTTTCAAATAAAACTCTTGATCAAAAACCTTGAGTCAACTTGACGATTTCATGATTCTTTTAAGAATTGAGCGATAGATTCCACTTGAAATTAATGAAATTATCACGCGTTTCCAAATTGACCATACTCGGTAGTAGAAAAGGTTTGAAACCAAGCGAATTTCATAAAGAAACTTCTAATTTTCATTGAATGCCTTGAATCTCGTGAGCGATGAACGCAACTAGAAAGATCTAAACACGTGGCGACTTGACACCTCAAATCTTGCAAACAAACCCTACGGACGAATATTTACACATACATCAACTATTGCCAAGAACAAACAAAGTTGGCGAGCAAGCCAAATGCACTAGAACTTGAATTGTTGACCAATAATCGGCAAACATAAACCTTTACATCTTGAACAATGAACTCGAAACAACGCAGAAACCCAAACTCGTGATGATTGATCTCACAGATCGAGAGGTAATGACATTCAAAACCCGGACTTAGGAGCTCCATTAAGAAACGGACCATTCAATTCAACAACCGAACACCAAGCCCTTTCATTCCACGAGAGAAACTTTGGGAATCAACTCCATTCAGTAATCCACAGAACGGTGGTATGAATGCATGTAGTGTCATGATGGATCGAAAGCCTAAACCGAGATAAAATCGAGATAGGAGGGCAAATTTTGGGGTGCAACAAGATGGAGGGCAAATTTTGGGTATCCAAGCCCTTATTCAATCTTCTTCTTGTCCGGAGGTTAGATTGACACGCTTGTCTTTCATGACACAGGTGGAAGATGATTGAACACCCGCTACACAAATTTGCACTGCGGTTGGTGATGATGTGGGAATGGGCTTCGATGCCATTTGGAGAAGCTGGGAATGAGTCGTCGTTAGACTTGATATCGGGAGGATTGCTGGAAAGTGAGCCGTCGCCAGGCTCGTGGGCGCTCACGGAAAGGAGAGGAGATGGGCTTAAGATGCCATCCGGAGGGAGAGTGTTAGACTTCGTGTTCATTTTGAATGAAGTTATTGGTTTGTATTGATTTTTAACCATATAAATACGAAGTGAAGAAATGTTGACAAGTAGTCGGAGATGGGCTTAAGATGCCATCCAGTGGCAACCGAGTGTCACGCTAGACTCTAGTTGTTGTTGTTGATAATAAGAGGATCGAGAATAAATCTTGCCGATTACTCCGGGGAGATAGTAGTTGGCAAAATGCGGATAGCTTCTGTTGTGCATCGGTGTTGATCCATTGCCTATTATCGGAGGATAACCGAGGCGGTCTTTCAGGATAGTTTTCCGTCGGTTGAGGGCTTAATCTGGACCATCGGAGGGACAACCATGGGCGGTCTTCGGATAGTTTTCCGTCGATTCGGGCTTAATCTCGAACTTTGTTTGTGTCAGTGGTACTGCGGAGAAATAAGAGGAACTTTGATAGAATATTGGTTAGTTTTATGCGAAGTATGATGCATGACAGTGTATATGAATGACATATGCATGAATTATGACTCTATGAGAAATGTATGAATGATAGATGTTGTGGTATTTCAAAACATATCCATCTTGAAGAAGATGTGGATGTTCTCCTTGAAGATTTCACACCGCTTGGGGAATTGAGTAGGTGAGAACCCCGTCTTTGAAGGAAAAGAAAGATATCCTGGATTCCTCCGATGCACTATCTGACCAAGTCTTGGGCCTAGATATTGTTGAGGAAGGTAGAGATTTGAGAAGCTCGTTGTTGGGGATCTCATATATAGACCTCCGAGGGGGTGCAGGGAGGCGATCCGTTGGGGACCTTGTGTGTAGATCCTACTGAGAAATTTAGGAGGCGCTCTCGGAGATTCGAGTGTAGATCTCACTTGGAGAGCAATTGATAGTTCTTAGGAGACCGAGAATCGGGATCCGTTGTGATCTTTGGGTGGGGGATGAGGATGTAGTTTCCTCCGGTGCACTTCCTCGACCAAGTCTCGAGTGCGATACTTGTTGGGGAAGAGAGGAAGGGATGAGGATGTCCCTTGGGGATAAATACCTTGATTGGAGATGAGGTGTTCTGCTTGAAGATCGATGTAACATTGCTTGGTCAAGTGGAATTGCTTGTGGATTCCCTTTGCTCTCTTTGGGGAGTTGTATTGTGTGATACCTTTGTAGGATCATGCTCTACGGGGAATGTTTTTGGTGACTTTAAATCGTCGTCCCAATTCCTAGAGCTGTAAGCACTTTTGTATGTTCACTTTCATATGTTTGCGATTAGATTTTTATTGTCAAATGCATATAATCATTCAAAGCAAGCGTTGGACTTATTTGCGACAACAACAAAATTGTAAAGAGAAAGAAGCTTGTTAATTTGAAAGGTGGCGTATGGCCAAGTAGTTTATACACGAAAGGTAAAAAGCTATGCGGAGCAATCTCGTTAAGTTCCAACTATGCTAGTACTCATATATTTCAACTATCTCATCTCCTTTGTCATGAGAGAAGTGAGTGAACGATCTTCGCCATTTGAATCTTGAATGGTAGTAGTGCAGGCGGTGATCGGAAGAGACATAGTTGTACGCTTAAATCCCTAACTTTTGCCTAGACCGCCCTTTCGGGTTTCGGTCTGGATACCTTTTTGCCCACCGCCTTTTCGGTTTTCGACTTGCCGGGTGTACATGTTTTGTATATATCCTTAACTTTTGCCCGAACCTTTTGGTTCGCCAGGATGCCCTTATTTTTGCCTAGGCCAGTCGACCTAGCGGGTCTCTTTTATGCGTAGTATTTTTTGACTAAGTCTGCGTTCACAGGGTGTGGGAAGTCTTCACCATCCATGGTGCTAAGTATCATAGCTCCGCCTGAAAATATTGTCTTGACTACAAACGGTCCCTCGTAGGTGGGTCCATTTTCCCAGGATCACCCCTGGAAGAATGATGCGCTTGACTACTAGGTCACCAACTTGATAGACTCGGTGCTTGACCTTCTTGTTAAATGCTCTGATCATTCGTTTTAAATCGTCATGCATGGCGGATGGGCGAGTCGTTTTCTCATCATCAAGTTGATGCAAAAGGCGGTCTGGACCCAATCGTCTTCTAACTCACGCCTCCGGAGGACTCGTTGAGGGATCTCAGACCTCGATGGGTAAGGCGGCTTCCATACAGTATCACGAGGAGGGTTGCCCTGTGGATGTTCGTGCCGTGATGCGATAGCCATGAAGAGCAAATGGTAACATCTCATGTCAATCCTTGTAAGTCCACAGTCATCTTCGTATAATCTTCTTAATGTTTTTGTTGGCGGCTTCCCTCGACGCCATTCATCTTAGGCCTAAGGAGAAGAATTGTGATGCTTGATCTTGAGCGCGTGCAGAGTTCGGTGATCATCTTGTTGTTGAGGTTAGAGCATTATACGTGATAATCCTTTCGGGAGTGCCATATCGATAGATAAGATTGTGCTTGATGAATCGAGCCACTACATTCTTAATATGCGAGATCGAGAAATGCTTCTACCCACTTGGTAAAATAATCAATTGCCACAAGGACGAAACGATGTCCATTGGAAGTTGTGGGCTTGATTTCTCCAATCATGTCAATGCCCCACATTGCAAAGGCGGAGAAGTTAAAACATTGGTCTGGAGTCGTGCACTTTGTCGGCATAAATCTAGCACTTGTGACAAGATCGAGCATAGCGGTGACAATCGATTTCCATGGTGGACCAATAGTAGCCTATTCTCAAAATCTTCTTAGCCATGGTGTGTCCACTTTGGAGTGAGTACCAAATGCCCCTTCGTAACTCTTCCATGATCGTATTGTTGTTTTACGGTCTACAGTAGATAAGCACGAGATCGTGGTTGCGCTTGTATAAGATGTTATTCTTGAGGAAGAATTTGATGCAAATCTTTTCATGAACTTCTTATCGTTAGATGCCCCCCGGGATATTCACGAGTCTCAAGATACCTCTTCACGTCATAGTACCAAGGTCTCTCTTCGCGTTAAGCTCATAACAATCTGTTGGTTCCCGTGAACTTCAATGATGATCCGGGGAGCCTCGTTGTCCCATCTAACCTTGAACATAGACGATAGTAGCCAATGCGTCGCCAGTGATTCTCTTCTCGTGGAATATGATCAAAATAATCTCTTGAGTAGGGATCAAACCGAAACATGCTCTCGATACGGAATGAGATTCGGATGCTTCGTCCCACTCGCCTTTATCGTACGATCACTAAAGCCGAGTCTCCATACACTTGTAAGAACTTGATTCTTAAGTCAATAGCGCTTTAAGACCCATGATGCAGCATTACTCGGCCATGTTGTTAGTGCACCGAAACATAATCTGGCGGTGGCGTATGTCCTTTGTAGGGGATGTAATGATGGCGCCAATGCCATTGCCAAGTGCGTTTGAGGCTCCATCAAGTCCATAGTCCATCGGGATCCTTGTTTGGGTCCTTCGTCAGACCTAGTTCTTCTAATCTGTAACTAGTAAATCATCTTCATCAGAGATTCGGTATGATAGTCATCTACACGGCAGTGAGCCAAATGATCGGCTACCACCTTCCTTTGATCGCTTCGAGAAGTGTCTTGGATGTCATATTCGGTCAAGATCATTTGCCATCTTGCTATTCTTCGGAGAGGTCGGTTTCTCAAATATGTATTTTATCGGATCCATCTTGAAATCAACAAGGTAGTGTGAGTCAACATATCGCCTTAGTCGGTGACGACCGAGCCAAAGCGTTGCAAGTTTTCTCGAGTTGTGAGTATCTTGTTTCACGGTCGGTAAACTTTTGCTAAGGTAGTATATTGCATGCTCTTTCGACCCGGACTCGTCATGTTGCCCCACACACACCCCATGAGTTCTCTAACACTATTAAGTACATGATAAGAGTCTTCCGGTAGGCGGCATCGGGATAGGAGGATTACTGTGGGTACTCCTTGATTTTTTCAAAAGCGATCGGCAATCGTCGTTCCATTCCTACTTGATCTTTCTTAAGTAACTTGAAGATTGGCTCACAAGTAGCGATTAGGTGTGCAATGAATCGGCAATGTAGTTTAGTCGGCCGAAACCTCGACTTCTTCATGCGAGTGGCATCTCTTGAATGGCTCTAACCTTGGCGGGGTCAACTTCAATACCTTTTCCGCGACGACAAACCTTAGGAGTTTTCGGATCGACTCAAAAGTGCACTTAGGATTGAGTCTCAACCCTGTACTTCTTCTTCAATCATCAAGCAGTTTACGCAAGTGATCAAGATGTTCTTCTTGATGCATGATCGAGCTATCATGTCGTCGGCGTAGACCTCTATCTCGTGATGAATCATGTCATGAAATAATGTCACCATAACGATAAGTGGCACCAGCGTTCTTGATCGAGCAGCGCATAACCTTAGCGAGGTGCCCCATTGTGTAACAAAAGTAGTCTTCTCCATATCTTGGGAGCCATTTTGATCGATTATGGCAAGAAACCATCCATGAAGGAGAAAACCTTATCTTGGCGCGGTGTTGTCAACGAGAACATCAATATGAGGAAGTGGGAAATCGTCTTTCGGTTCGCTTTATTCGGATCTACGTAATCCACACATTCGTACTTTGCCATCCTTCTTGGTATGGGTACCACATTTGCAACCAGGGATACGGTGTGACTAAGAAACCGGCGTTGAATTGTTTCATAACTTGCTTTGATTTTCTCGACATCTCGGACGCATCACGAGACCTTACATTTCCTTTGGGAGAAAACCTTCTTTTTTTGGCAAACGGTGTACCACGATATCAATGTCAACCACGGCATGTCTTCGTATGACCAAGCAAAACCTCAATATAGTCTCGTAGCATCCGAATAACCTTTCTTTAACACTTTGTTCTCAAGACCGCTCCTATCTTAATCTCTTTCTCTCCGTCGGTACCCAAATTCACAACCTCAACTGTCTCTTCGTGTTGGTGTATAACTCGCTCTTCTTCTTTGCATGTGATCTGGCAAGTTCTCCACGACACTTCACAATCTTCCTCACTTTCGTCTTGGCTTGGTAGATCGGATTATCGAAGTCATATTTAGCACTAGCATAATTTGTTATTATGAGATTCGGAGTGATTCTGCGATTATATCACGTGGGTGTGTGTAAGAAACACATAGCCTTTTGAAGGGGTGATAAAGTAAAGAAGAAAAACACAATTGAATGCAAAATTCCAACGATTTATTGAATGAAAATACGCAACGACGGATAATAACCCTACGCAAGCGAGCCATGATGCCCGGGCAAGGCACTAGGCTTTCAAAGTTTATTGTTCAAAACATAAAGAAATACGAAAAGCAAAACAAAACAAGAGCAATTACTCGACTAAAGGAGATTGGTATGCGTCTTGGTCTTCCAATTCTTTGAGCCCATTATCTGGAGTTGGGAAGATCCACTTGGCGATGTCGATCGTTATCATTGTCTTCTATAGCATGGATTCCACTACGGGCGTCACGGAAAGGAAGTTGGTAAACGCGTTCGCGTGTCATCTTGACCCTTGATGGTGAAGCCTAAACCGATCTTGTCAAATTTGAAAGGAAGATTAGGGAGCTGTCCCCAAATAGTACTCTTTCCTTCTTCAACGGCAGCTTGAGCATCTTCGGTGAGGCCATCCTAAGCGGAACTTGTAACCCGGGAGTAGCGAAGTCAACAAGCATGACTGGGTATTGTTTCAAAAGCTTGACAGGAGTCTCGAAGTCGCCTTCCATCTCAAGATAGCGGACATTGCAGATGACCATATATTCCTCTTCACCGCTGCTTGTAACAACCTTCCACTTGGGTACTTCAACTTGATGTAGGTAGAGTAGCTTACGCTGCCCATGTATCCAAGGCGTCCAAGAGAGTAGGAAAGAAGGCCGGACGAATGTCCATGACAAAGAAAATAGAATCAAAGTGCGGGAACCGACTTTGTGGTGAGTGAGCTCTCAAGCTGTCGCTTAGAACCATCAAAACCCTCACAATAATGTCACGGGTCTCGAGAACCAACCCTTCGACATCAAGCCGATCAGCGAGTCTTCGGAAGGATATTGAGCGAGCCGGTATCCACCAAAACATGGGATAGTGTAGTGCCCTTGCATTCCATGAGATGTGCAAGGCTTTGTTATGTTTCTTTCCAGGAAGTCAAATCATCATCAGAAACCTAGGCCGTTGTTCGCAGCCGAGGCAATACAAACTTGAATTGATCGGTAGTAGTGTCTTGAGGCACGTGAGCATTCTTCGAAACTTCACCAAGGCGTTAGCATGAGCCTCGGAGCATAAAAGCGAGCAAGCATGGAGGATCTTGGAATGAGTCTGTCAACCCCATTCCACAACATTGTAGTCGCTCTTCTTGATAATCTTGAATTTCCTCCATTTCTTGTTTGGAGGTATCTTGATAACTTCCTTTGGTACTACGGTTGAAGCGGATGAGTCATTTGGTTCTTTCCCTCTAGCTTGGGAATGGATTGAATAATTTGGAATCCGGTGGAGTCATGGTGTCTTTGGAGGAGAGATATCAGGAGAATACCCTTCGGTTCGGTCACCTTACTAGATCCGGTGATGTTGTCAATGTCGGGAATGGTAGCTTCAATAGTCGGATCTTCAATAGTCGAGGGCCTTGCTTGGCGCCATGATAGTAAACCTCGGATCCATAATTCCAAGGGATAGCCTTTTCGAGAGGAATATGGGCGGGTCTTGGAAGTGATAATAAGAGGTGCCACTCTAGGTCACAGGGATCAGAGGTAATCCTTAGTGTTAACATCGGCATAGTCTTCGGGAAATCGTCACCCCCGTTGTCGCCTTAACATCTTCAATAGGAATCTTGTAACTATCGGGGATGTACTTCACCATGTAATCATATTTTCCACTGGCTCCCCAGATGAAATGCAGGTTTCATTCGCATTGTCAATCTTCAACTTAGACATTTCTTCACACGACACGCACGGTGGTTTTAGAAATAGTATCTCACGGTTATTCATCATACATCGACCGTCTTCTTTCAACCAAACATATCCAGTGCGGATGGGCACCAACGACAATTCTCTGGGCATCCTGGATTGACACCGGCTTGCAACAAATTCTTCTTAACAGTCATCAGAGGAATGGTCAAGTCATCTATGTTGAAAACATAAGTATCGTCACCAACAGCATTGGAACCCTTGTCATGGTTAGGCATAGGCGCGTTGATCACATTCGGAGTCTCAACAGGAGGGTCAAACTCAATCAGCTTCCGATCATATCCTGAATCTTGTTCTTCAGAGCCCAACAATCATCAGTGTTATGTCCAGGGCTATTGGAGTGGTAAGCACACTTAGCATTTGGATTGTACTTCGGAGAGGAGGTGTTGACATTCTGAGGAGGATCCCTCAGAGTAATTAACTCTGCTTTCAACATGTGTTGCAAGGCTTGCGACAAAGGCATGTTGATCTTCGTAAACTGTCTTATGGGCGTTTTGGCTCTGTAGCGTTGTCTCACCGAGGTTGTCTTGATGTAGGATTGGAGATCACAACTGCCCCCACAGTTGGCGTGGTCGGTCTTGGCTCGATTTTCCGACCATACTGACATTAACTTTCTTACCACCAAAAGATCTCTTCGCAGATTTGAAGATGTCTCTATCGAATCTTTCACTCTTGATACCGACCGATCGCTCTTTGTCAATATCATTCCGGTGAATCCGTTTGAAGAGTTTCAATCGATGATTAAAGAATGGGCTGTTAGTGTCCCCATAAACATATCAACCAACTCCCTATGGACAAGGGTGGTTGAACTCTTCCTGCTAAATCTCTCCACCGAGCATACTCCTTGAACTTCTCCATGACCCATAGACATGCTTTGTAGTTGCACGGTGGGTGTCAATTGACATGTACTCATATTGTGAAAGCATCGCTAAGTCACTCCAAGTACGGATACGGTCATTCTCTAGCGATAATACCACTCCATTGAGTTCCGGACAAACTCTCTTGAAAATAGTGCATCCACACTTTTCATCATCGGTGTGGGGATTGATCTTCGAACATAGGATTTCAAATGACTTAGGGCAAGACATGCCATCATACTTGGAAAAAGTTGGAACTTTGAACTTGGGAGGAATCCAACACAGGGACAAGACTCGAGATCATCAAAATTCAGAGGACATCTTGAGGTTTTCCACGATTCAGACGGTCTTCAAGTTGCTTGTACTTGTCATCCTCATCGGTATAGCCATTATCATAGTCCTTCTCAAGCTCGGGATGACCCCTCACCATTACCCTTGTTACTTTGTTCATCCTCCTTGACACTTCCTTCCGAAGCTCTGCAGTGACTCTCTTAGGACCACCTTTGTAGCGTCACCCATGTTGAGAGACCAACAACCTTCTTCTTTACATTGACGAGCTTCTTCAGATCTTCTTGGCCTTGGACCAAGTGGTAAACATCTCTAGCCGAGCATTCGAGCTTGGAGATCTTTGTGTTGTTCAAGAGCCATTTACGCTAAAATAAATAGCGAGCAAATGAGAAACCAATCTCCATGTACTGATGCAATGTTATGCTATGATATGCAATGTTTATGCGAATGCAATGCAATGTTTTCAAGGACCTTAGAGATTTAAATTTGTTAAACAAGCAAAAACAAACATTTATTAGTACTCTTTTTATTATTCTTTTTTCTTTTAAGTACAAGAGATAGTTCGAAACAATAAAAGAAAACATAAACATCCTAAAGCTCTAAGTCTCCATGGGCTCTTGTGCCGATGTGGCGTTGATGCTTCGCTCCTCGTGAAGTAGCTTTGTCAACTCTAGCACTTTTTCTCGCTTGCATAGCCTGAGCTTCAATGTATCCTCTTCCTTTGAATCCAGGGATCTCTTCAAGTCTTCAAAATCAGTAGGCATGTCAGGATGGAGAATAGTATAGGGTACGTCACCTATAGCAACAGGTTCCATAATTACTGGTAGAACAGGAGTGAATGGCATCATGAGGTTTTGAGCTCGAGCTCGCACCCATTTGAGGTAAGGTTCCCAAGGAATGGGATTTTGGTGCCCCAAAGTCTTGGTATCAGTCTTCTTTACCATGCTCCAAGCGTGTATGAACCTTCGTCGGTAATTCTGGAGATCGTGGTTGTAGTCGAACACAACATCTTGGAGAAGCATATCATGTGGACCATCTTTTCGAGCAAAACCAAACTGACGTAGAGCTAAAGAAGGGTTGTAAGTAATACCTCCCCTTATACCAAGTAGCGGTACATTAGGGAATTCTCCACACCTCGATGAAGGTGAAGTCTTTTGAGAGAAAAGATTCCAACGGATATCTGAATGAGAGAGTGACATCAATCTTTGAGACCATCTCAACCTTTGTTCATTCTTCAAAATTGATGGAGGAAGGTGCGAAATAAACCACCTTGAAAGTAACGGTATACAACACATGAGAGTTCCTTGTTTCTTAGTAGTACAGTGTGGAGAATGTAGGATATCTCCAAGTAAGGTAGGCACAGGATTGCGGGTGAGAAATAATTTGATGGCATTGATGTCTATGAATTGGTCCGAGTTAGGAAATAGAACCAAACCATAAATTAGCAAGGCCACAATGTTCTCAAATGCATGAAAACTCATAACTTTGAGGAATTCTCGGGCTTTCTTGATTAAGAACTTGGAAAGTAAACCCTTAACTCCACTTCTAGTTTCCCAATTGGCTTCAATATCTGAACGCTTAAGATGTAAGGCTGATGCAATGTCTTCGTACTTAGGAACCTTTTCTAGACCGGTGAATGGCATTTGATCAAGAATAGGTATCCCAAGTAGCTTAGAGAACTCTTCCAAGGTAGGAACCAACTAATAATCTGGGAATGTAAAGCAATGGTGTTTCGGATCAAAGAACTGGAATAGGACATGCATCATATCTTCTTCAAAATCGGAGATAACCAAGTCGAGTAGATAACCATGTCTTTTGATGAACTGAGCATGGTCGGGAATTTCTGAAACCAATTCTTTGAGCTGAGAAGGTATACCCATAAAGTTGATTCGGATAGTCTTTCTAGAAGTCATAATTCCTACAAAACAGAGCAAAGATAAATCCCTAGGTCCTTGAAATAGTTAGAAATGATATGCAATGCGGATGATGTCATGATGTCATGTTTAGCACACACAAACAATTCACACAATGAGCCTAGGTATAAGGCTTGCATGAGGTATATGTGATTACCCTACCAAAAGTTTGAGTTGGTTCATCTGTCCATAATAATAGTAGGGTTCTAGGAATCTCACATCATAGATCTTTCTCGTAGGCGTTTATTTCATCGACGGCCAAGTGGTCGATCGAAAATATCCCAAAGTCGATCTCAATGAGCGTAGCATCGAGTATCAACCAACCTTAGTGCATACCAAAGCCGACCATCTCACTACCTTCAATGGCTAAGATGGGTCAATTAAGGTTCTAAAAGTTTAGTTAGCGCTTGATGACACCACGCGAAGCCAAATACTATCTTCAACTTGGGATGAAGAGTATCGGGACAACAAAGTGTCACTAACGTAACCATCATGTTGACCGTTTAGTTATCGTCTAGCGGTGCTTGATGATCTAATGCTACTTACCTAAAAGAAACCGGATCCGGTGTAGGATCCCCACAAATATAATACCCAAGCAACCCTTAAAGATAAAGCATACAATTCAAACAGAAAGCATTAAGGTTATCTAGAAATCCCTAAGGCAATTCTCTCTTTTAGGGCGTATCCCAGTGAGTCGCCAATTACATGTCGGTGAACCTGACTTTGTAGGATTTTGTATCCAAATGTGCGGATAGCAAGAGTCGCCACCGACTTTTATTTTATCAATTAAGGGAAGGTAAAAGTACGAGAAAAGACCTTCGTTTAGATTAAGTTTGGGAGAATGGTTATGAAAAGGAAGGTATTAGCACCCTTTCCATCCGTAGTTATCTCGGCTCTTAGTTACTCTAGATCACCTTTTAAAATTGCTTTCGTGTGTTTGACAAAATATTTTGAAAAAGGCATTTCGCTTTGACTTTGTAATGACTCATGTAGGAGTGTATACAAAGTGTTCGGAAATGTTTTTGTTTTTTGAAAAGAATTTGAACTTTGAAAAAGAGTGTGTGGTGTGAAAAGCATTTGGTTTAGAGCAAGAAACTAAAAGACTCATTACCCACTCAGAATTGGTCGTTTTTTTGTACTTCTACGTTCCTTTAGAATAACGTTAGCCATACCATTAGTTGGTAGGTAACTCCATTCATTGGATGTAAGCGGGACATTCGAAGGGACATCGGATGGTCATCGAAGGCAACTTGTAGGAAGTATCCTAGCACATTCGTAGGGACTATCATCATTTTTCGTAGGCGACAATCGAGGGTCGAGATCATGTATTCGGAGGCGACATCGTGGGTCTTATGATCTTTGTATCGAAGGGACTATGATGATTTGTTTGGAAGGCAACGGTGCTAGAATACCTCGTTGGAGGACATGACCATTTGAATTCGTAAGAGCAGAGAGAATTACCCTAAGGGGTGCATGTGTGAAAGAAGTGTGTTGATTTCAGAATATGTTATCTTGAAGTTAGTGGGCTATGTTCATTATTATCTTGCCATACACGCCTAGTTACTAGCAATTGATAGGGTGCGGAAAGTAAATTGCGGAAAGTAAAGATGCGGAAAGGTAAATGTCCTACGCTATTACAAGGCTTTGGGGCAGATACATAATTTAAAATGCGGAAAATAAAGACCTAATTTTAAACTATTACATCCCATATACAGTTACATTATTGGAAAATAAAATGAAAATAATGTAACGTCAATTGGAAGAACACAGAAACGAACGAGAAATCGGAAAATATGATGAAATCGAAATAAGAGAAAATGTTAGAAAAAATGCAAATTTTTAATTGGAAAAAATATGACATGCTGGAAATAATGTAAACATGCTAAAATAAATTTTTGGGATTTTTTAGATGCAATTTAACAATTTAAAATGAATTTACAATGATTCAAATGCAAAATTACAAATAAAAATAAATATGCATGCAAAAATATATTTTTTAATTTATTAAATTAAATAAAGATTTTATGAGAATGATGTAAAAAGAAAATTAATTTTTGATGAATTTTAATGCAAATAAAATATGAAAATAAATTAAAATAACATGCAAATATTAAAATATGAAAAAATATGAAAAATATGAAATTTGCAAACTTGTAAAGAATGGTCCCGGCATGGTTCGAGGGGACGACCCTCAAACCTTGAAAACCAACGCCTTGACCAATTGAGCTGGCATGTTCTACTCTTTGGAAACGGAGTGAGTGGAATATACACGCGTTGCCTTTCCATTGCTTCCTCCTTCGCGCCAGACTTCGTCTTCGACCTTTCAAATATTTGAATTTTCAGCGTCGGCTTTGCTTTCGCTATGTCCTGCTACAATCAAAAATCCAGCATACATAATATAAATAAGTTCTAAAGGCATGGTTCGATTCCGAGATCGTTCAGAACACGATGGTATAGGTCCTATTGTCCAATTTTTCCATTTAAGCAAAGCCTAAATCGAGCTCGAAACCTAGCTATGGTGTAACACGATTCGAGCCATGGAAATTCAATTGGCTTGCCCAGAAAGCTTGCAAATACATTACTAAACACAAAAACAACAACAAAACATGTTAATAATGCATGAATAATGAAACACGATTTTGGAATTTTCAAGAACAAACCAAACACGGATTTTCTGATTCTGGATGGATTTGAGCAATGTAAAGGTCTGGATTGATTCTGGAGATGTCAAGGAATGTGTTAGACACCTCAAAATTGATTGAAAACGGCTGGAAGTGTGATCTCCAATTGCTTGCTTGCCACGGTTTTTTGAGCTTTGGAATAGGGTTCTTGAGCCAAAATTTCTACCCTAATTCGTGTGGTATGCATCATGTATTTATATTGGAAGGATTTGGCATTGTTTTTGGTAAGAATCAATCAACATTCAATGAAAATCAATTTTGATTTTTGTACAAAATCAAATCTTCAAAATTTGATTAATTCTCAATCCAATCTTGCCAAATTGATCAATTTTCGAAAATTGCTGGCATTTGTAAGTTACTTGAGTCTCAAGGAAAGAATAAAATCAATCTTTGCAATTAATTTTAATTTTGTACTTTATTTTTAAATTTAATTTGCATTTAAATGAATAAATTACAAATTAAATAGAAAAATAAATCAAAATTCGTGGCATTGGGCTTGGACATTCCTAATTGTATGAGGAATAAGTTTGGATGGAGAAAAAAGCAAGCCCATTTGCAAAAATTTGATTTTAGAAGTATCTCTCTTTGTGCATTCTTTCAAAATTGCCCAACTTGTGAATAGTGTATCTTGCTCAAGTTTCCACATTTTTGAGTGTTCTTGGACTTTTTGGAAATCTCTAAGAGTCTTCTAACCAAAATTTTGGTCTCATCTCAATTGGGTTTCTATGCTCAATATATCTTCAAAACAAAAAGTTGACTTTTGTTGACTTTGAAAATGACTAATGTTTTGAGTCATACCTCAATTGAAGCATTTTTGACATTCTTGTGAGACATGAAGTTGTAGAGAATTGAATTTCCTTCTAAACAAGAGGTGGTGGAAAAATTTACAGAAAGTATGAGAAAGTTATGATCAGTCAAAGTTCGGTTGACTTTTCACCTAGAAACCCTAATTTAGAAAGTTTGACTTTTGAGCAAATCTTGAGTTTTCTTGATGAATCATGATCAACCCTTGATCAAATGATGAATGTAACTTCAAAATGAGGATGTTGACCAAAATTATGAAGTTTGATGTATGTTGACCACAGTTGACTTTTTGTCCAATCAATGATTTTCAACCATCGAGCAATTATAGAAACTTGATCGTGAAGCTTGAAACTTGACATGGAGAATCTTTGGAGCATGAGGAGGCATGAAGACCATTGGAGATGTTGAAGTCCATCTTGACTTGAGAGATACCAAACCCTAATTTGGGTTGATTGTCTAGGAGAGAGTTTGTCTGATCAACTCTTGAGGAATCCTTGAGTAGGGATGTATGAAATCTCTTGAATAGATGGAGGGCAAATTTTGGGGTATGACACCAGCCAATCTACTTGATGTCATCTATTGCCGGGATTCCCATATAATCTCTCCAAGACAAAATGGCCGATTTACATTAATGA
Source organism: Vicia sativa (assembly GCA_021764765.1). Lineage (NCBI taxonomy): Eukaryota > Viridiplantae > Streptophyta > Magnoliopsida > Fabales > Fabaceae > Vicia > Vicia sativa. The sequence goes on from CM038794.1 coordinate 65,201,352, forward strand.
TTAATCGTCATCAAATTCCTGGTGTTGTGTTACCTTGTCCGAATCGTATCGACATCCGTGTCCGCGCTAATTGGCGATTTGTTCTTGATGAACCTGCTGTGCAACAACAAGAAGATCCAGCTGCAAATTTCGCGACTATGCAGGCTCATATGAATCGTCAAGATCAGTTGTTTCATGCCATGCAACAAAGCCAAGCTGAGACTTTACGTCTCGTACAAGAATTACAACGTGATCAACGGGAAATGCAGCGCAGCCAAAAAGAGATGCAGCGCAACCAACTAGAGTTGCAATTCCACCAACAAGAAATGCGACGCGAACACCAAGAATATGCTTTTCGCAATGATCGTAACTTCGAAGCATTGCAAGCTCGCATAGCGGATGCGCTTAACCTTAATGATTCTGATTCTGACGAACGTCGACGACCTCGTACTAGAGGAAGAAGAACAAGAGGTCAAAATTCTCAAGAAAACGAGTGATCACCCCTCTCCTTTCTGATTTCTCCTGGTTCTATCGCATTGAGGACAATGCTTATTTTAAGTTTGGGGGAGTCAGAACATTTCTTTGTTCGTTATTATTTTCTTTGCTCTATTTAGTTTTTCCCTTTTAGTTTCCTTTTTTTCTATGTATTGCAAAGTTTCCATTCAAATAAAATACATGTTTATGAAATTTTAGTCTTTTATGTTTAAATTTCGTGCTTATTCGAATTCCTCCTTTTTCTTGAGCCATAACGACAAATTTTAACAAAAATTAAAACGCATATATTAACACACTCAAATAATACTAAGGTTGCCTATTTTTAAATAAGAATTCGAGCGCGACTTAGCAAAATTATTATCGTCCTAACACTTTAAAACCCCCTACGTGTTAGATTGATTTAAGTACTTATTATACCAACACCTTAAGACTTAGTTTTAAAGTAATCCCGAGTAGTTTATTAAGCAGTCGGCACCGCCTTAAACGACAAACTACGTGGAGAATCGATGAATATAAGTGATTGATCAAGATTTTTAAAGAGAAGTTTTATTAGAAGATGCACTTATTAAGTTAGATGGTCCTTACCAGATCATTTAATTCAACGGTGAAACTATAAAATATTTATGCAAACATCCATTATGAATTGGTTCATGGTCCCTGTGTTTCGAACTTGGTAGGGCGGATGCGATCCGATCCCCGCAATTGTAGTTGGATAAAGGAGTACCAAATATAATTACCGAGGACTACTAGCTGGATTATAAAGATCAAAGTCACTAACCGTTTTCCACTATGTGGCGTAGGGTAAAGGGCTTAATGTGATTGCGCAAGAATGAAAACGGGTGAAACAAAACAAAAGTATTAGGTCGAGCTATAATAACATGACTCAATTAATTACGCAAAAATGGGGTTGTCTAGTGTTATTACGGTGACTTTGGTGTAAATTCGAGGTTATCCAACAAAGAATTGAATTGCAACCTAGTACAATTGTTGTGATATATCTGCGTTTAACATATGCTCAAGTGATTTTCATTTTGATTTTTGCTTGAGGACAAGCAAAGGTTTAAGTATAGGGGAGTTTGATAACACGATTTTATATAACATACTTGACATAATTTTCATAGACAATGTTACTATTTTTATTCAATTATATTGCTTTATTTCTGTATTACGTTGGTATTTTCTATGTTTCAGGTATTTATATTAAATAAAGATAAATCGAGCAAAGAAGTAAAATCGAGGAAAAATCAGATTAAAAAGCAAAAGAAATGAAGCAAATGGGTGATATACCAAAAATAAGGGGTTAAGAAGAAGAAAAACAATTATGCCAAGCCAAGAGACTAAGCCCACAGCAAGCCGGCCCATGAGACAAGTCCAGCACGCGTTTCCCACTGCCACGTGGGTGAGACGGTCTTCTCACACCCCCTCTTTCCTAGGAGGCGCCCGCCTCACATGCAGCGTGGGGTCCACCACTTTCCCAACATTTTGAGGCGTCCGTCTCGCTCCTCTCTCTCCACGTGGGCGTCGCCTCGACTCTCCAGGCTGTATTTTCTCCACGTAGTTAGCTTGCATACGAAGTGGAAGGAAACGGCAGTTACAAAGGGAGCTATAAATACAAGTTCCAGTTTCAGAATTAGGGTCGGCATTTTTTTACCGAACAACTGTTATTTTTATTTCGCAATTTATTTTCCTTTCAGTTTTGTACTTTGATTTTACTTTTCGTTTTCAGTCTAACCTTCGTTAGATCTAGTACTTTATTGTTGTTTATTTTCTTCTTTCGAATTCAAGAAGTCTCCGAGCAGATCCAACCGACTTGTGGTGGATGCTCGTTTATTTCGAAGAACAAGATTATTTCCAGCATTCTTAATTTCAGGTTTAATTTATTTATTTTATTTTATTTTATTTATTGTTGCCTGATGTTATTTATTTGATTTCGGAAATGTTTAAATATATTAAACCATATTATTTATGCATGTCTGAATTAATTAATATGTCTGGCTAAATTGTTCTGATATTGGTATGTAAATTAATCGAACCAAAGGAATCCGAAAATAAACTGGTATAATGTTACGTTGTTAAAAATATTCTTTCTGACTTAGATATCTAATTTAATTTATTAAAAGGTTTAGAAACCAACAGAGCGAAAGTTTGAGGTTAATAAACTGGACTAAGGTTAGAAACCAACAGCGGGTTTGAGGTTTAGAACCGATAGTGGATACTAGGTATTAATTTTAAAGATGATGGCGTTTTTAAAGAGATTAAACTTTATTTATTTTCAAAAGTGTTTTTAAATTCGGTAGGGATAGCGAGCATACGTTAGGATTTAATTGCATAATCCGATTCAACAGGCCAGTTTGAGATAGGATTTTTAGATGAATATTGTTTTGAAATAGGATTTTATCAACTTGAGTAATAAGTCGTGGAAATTCGGATCCTTAGGTTAGGCAGATTACATACTAATATCTTTTATTTATTATATTTTCCTTAACCAAAAATCTTAAAGAATTATTCGCCTTAGCTGTATACCGTAACTTAGGATAACAATAGATCGATTTATAGTCTCTGTGGGTTCGATATCTTTTAAAACTACGCGATAGGACTGTGCACTTGCAGTCTGGTGATTAATAGAAGATAAAGTCGCGATCAATTTTCACATTGATTGATTCATTATTTGCTCTTGATTTCTGACCTAAATCCATCTATTATAAATACACAATGCCTACACATGAAAAAACAACAAAAAAATTGCCTCAAAGAACCCTAACCTAAGTCAAAAAAACGTGTTCTTCAAGCAAGTGGCAGCCCTAGTTCTAGCTTGTTTCAGTCGATTCTAAGCCTTCCATTGCATTCCTTGAAGCCTCCTGAATCGATCCAGCCTCTTACAAATCATCAAACCATCAAGAATTATGAAAACACGATTTCGGTTTGTCCAACGTTTTTCAAATTCGATTTTTATCATTCATGCATCATTAACCTGTTTTGATTGTTTGTTCATGTTTAGAATCAAGTTTGCAAGCTTTCTAGGTGGTTTAATTGCATTTTAGGTGCCCGGATCGAGTTATGCCATAACTAGGGTTTTCTGCTTCGAATTGGGGTTTCCTTAAATCTGTTAAATTGGACAAAACCAGCACCACTACCGTGTTTAGATTGTTGTTTGCAATCGATTCATGTATTCATAACTAATTTATATTGCTTGTATGAGATTTTGAAAATTGCAAGGGCCTTAGCGTCGAGCAAGACCGACGCTAACTGTTTGAAAATTCAAACGAGGAAGATGAAGTTCTTCGCGCGGTTTTCTGATTCCCAGGAAGCGAATTCGTTTAAAAGCGTTTTGTTTCAGTATCCTAACACCAAACGCAATTTGGTCTAATGGTGAAGGTGGCGCGTGTTTTCCTTGGATGTCATGTGTTCGATCCCCAGCCATGACATATATTTTGTGCTCCTTTACAAACTAACACTTTTCTTATATTTTCTTATTTTATTAATATTTTCATGTTAATTTAATTTATCTTCAAATATTCTTCTCATGCATTTAAAAATCACAAAAAAATATTTTCTTTTTGCATTATTATCAGAAAAATGTTTATTTAATTTTTTATATTAAAATTAATATTTTTAAATGCATATTTTAATTAATTGCTAATTAACCGTTGACTTTTAATTGTTTTTAATTATCGAAATCGATTCCGAAAATTACCAAAAAATTATCTTATCATATTATTGTCATTACTAACTTGAAACTTTTTTCCTCATTCAAAAATCTTGCTTTTACTAACATTTTTCCTCTTATGCAATTTTCTCGTGTTTTTTGATTATGTATCTGTTTACAGGTTGTAACGTTTCGGACGATTTTTCTTGCTTTTCTTTTCATATTATGTAACTGCCTATGGGATGTAATAGTTTAATTAGGACTTTTATTTTCCGCACTCCTATTGTGTAACTGCCCCAAAGCCATGTAATAGCGTAGGACTTTATTTTTCCGCACTTTACCTTTCCGCAATTTATTTTATGCACCTAAAAGCTCTAGTAATTAGGCGTGTATGGCAAGATAAAATTGGACATAGATCACTCATAATGCAAAGATAAAATATATGAAATCAACACACTCTTTTCACACATGCACCCCTTAAGGTAATTCTCTCTCGTTGCCTTACAAATATAAATGGTCAAGTCCCTCGAACGTAGAGGTATCCTAGCACCGTTGCCTACAAATATATCATCATAGTCCCCGATACAAAGATCATAGACCCACGATGTCGCCCTGTTGTCGGTGAAATGACTTTGTAGGTTTTGTATCGCAAATGTGCGGATAGCAAGAGTCGCCACCGACTTTTCTTTTATCAATTAAGGAAAGGTAAAAAGTACGAAAAAGACCGTTAGATTAAGGTAAGGGAGAAGGTTATGAAAAGGAAAGTATTAGCACCCTTTCCATCCGTAGTTATCTACGGGCTCTTAGTTGCTCTTAGATCACTTTTAAAAATGCTTTCTGTGTGTTTGACAAAAATGTTTTGAAAAGGCATTTCGCTTTGACTTTGTAATGATTCATGTAGGAATGTATACAAAGTGTTTGGAAATGTTTCGTTTTGAAAAGAGTTTGAACTTTGACAAAAGTGTGAGGTGTGAAAAGTATTTGATTTGAGCAAGCAACTAAAAGTCTTATTACCTACTCAGAATTGGTCGTTTTCGTACTATTTTACGTTCCTTTAGAATAGTGCTATCCATACCATTAGTTGGTAGGTAACCGTATTCGTTGGATGTAAGCGGGACATTCGAAGGGACATCGGATGGTCATAGAAAGCAACTTGTAGGAGTATCCTAGCACATTCGAAGGGACTATCATCATTTTTCGTAGGCAACAATCGAGGGTCAAGATCATGTATTCGGAGGCGACATCGTGGGTCTTATGATCTTTGTATCAAAGGGACTATGATGATTTGTTTTGAAGGCAACGGTGCTAGAATACCTCTACGCTCGAGGGACATGACCATTTGAATTGTAAAGCAGCAGAGAGAATTACCTAAGGGGTACATGTGAAAAAGTGTGTTGATTTCAGTATTTTATCTTGAAGTTAAGAGTGAGCTATGTCCAATTTTATCTTGCCATACACTAATTACTAACGGTTTATAGGTGCGAAATTAAATTACGGAAAGTAAAATGCGGAAAGATAAATCCTCACGCTATTACATGGCTTTGGGAAGATACATAATTTAAAGATGCGGAAAATAAAAGTCCTAATTAAACTATTACATCCATGAGCAATTACAAAATATGAAAAGAAAAAGAAAAATTGTCAGAAACAGGATAACTTGAAAAGATGAGAAATCGGAAAATACGAGAAAATTGAATAAGAGAAAATGTTAATAAAAATAATAATTTTTAATGAAAAAGTTTTCATGCTGGAAATAACATTAATATGCTAAAATAATTTTTGGGATTTTTGGAGTTAATTTAATAATTAAAAATCAATTAAAAGTGATTTAAATGATTAATAGAAATTAAATTAAATATGCATGCAAAAATAATATTTTAATTTTATAAATTAAATAAACATTTTCTGAAATAATAATGCAAAAAGAAAAATATTTTGGTGTTTTTAATGCATGATAAAAAATATTTAAAGTTAAATTAAAATGAATGAAAATATTAAAGAAATAGAAAATAGAAAATAAGAAAAATATGAAGTTTGTGAAAGAAAAGAAACGGTCCCGGTGGATTCGAGACTCATGACCTCTTGGGTATCTTCTCAAAACAAAGCCTTAACCACTGCGCCACTTGACACTTGGTGTTTGTAAAGTGAAAATCAATGAATAAGAACATACGCGCGTCATGGATATGTTTGAAACCACGATCGTCAGCGTGGACCCCATTGGAAAGAAGAGAAGCGAATGAAGGCGTGATTATGCCACGCATGCACCTCAAAGCTTCAACGGTCAACGAAATTGGAGCCTAGCTCGATCGTCTTCTCGTGACCTCGAACATCAATCCTGCGAAATAGCAAAAAAATAAATGGCAAAAGTACCTATCTAAATTGACCATTAAAGTTCAATGGTGATGTTGGTTTTGGCCGAATCGGCTGTCTAAGCAGGTTCAAGATGACAGACTTGAAAACCCTAACTATGGCAAACCATGATTCTACGCAAGCTTTAAAGCGATAGCGGTCAATCACATGAGACCTCATGAACACATTAAAATGGTTAGAATCAATGAAAACACGCGGATATTAAAAATGAAAAATCAAGAAATATTTGAATATGTATGGATGTATATGGCACGATTCGGTACTTTGATCATTGTTAATGATGTGTACTTACTCGATCTTACCCCGAACACAATGGAATGGTTTTGGGAAGCTTGAAAGTGGCTGGAAATCAAAATTCGAATTTTGACAACTTTTGAGAAATTTTGGCAATATAAGGGTTGTGTTTTTAGCTAGGGTTTCGTGTGCTTTGCTTGGCATCTTCCTGGCTATTTATAGAGTGTATTAGGAGAGGAAAAAGAAGGCAAAAGATTGGATCATGAATGTGCCATAAATATTTTCAAATAAAATCAAATTTTGGGAAAATTTGATTTTCTCTTCATATGAGAGCTAGCACAAATTTGGCATGTTCCATGGGCTATCTTGGACCTCAAGTTTGATATAAATTACTCCTTTTGAAAAAATATCTTATTTTCATATTTTATATAATTTAATTTTTGAATTAAATGGTTTTAAATTCAAAATAAATCAATAAAATAAAAAATTGCCATGGAAACATCAATGGGTCACAAATAATATTATGAACAAGTTTGGATCATAAAATTATAGGCCCATTGGAAAAAATTGCATTTTGACAAATATCTCCTTTTGTGCAATTGTCCAAAAATGTCCAACTTGTGAATGGTGTATTTGCTCAATTTTCCACATTTTTGAGTGTTCTTGGACTTTTGGGAAGCTCTAAGAGTCCTCTAACCAACCTCTTTGGTTTCATCTCAATTGGAGTTTCCATGCTCAATATATCTTCAAAACAAAAGTTGACTTTTGTTGACTTTGAAAAGGACTGTAATGTTTTGATCCATACCTTCCAAATGAAGCATTTTTGAACATTCTTGTGAGACATGAAGTTGTAGAGAATTGAATTTCCTTCAAAACAAGAGGTGGTGGAAAAATTTCGAGAAAGTATGAAGAAGTTATACTCGATCAAAGTTCAGTTGACTTTTCACGAAAAAACCTAATTTGAAAGTTTGACTTTTGAGCAAATCTTGAGTTTTCTTGATGAATCATGATCAACCCTTGATCAAATGATGAATGTAACTTCAAAATGAGGATGTTGACCAAAAATCATGAAGTTTGATTGTATGTTGACCCGCAGTTGACTTTTTGTCAATCTTTGATTTTGACCATCAGCAATTGTTTGAGGAAACTTGACTTGAAGCTTGAAACTTGACATGGAGAATCTTTGAAGCATATGAGGAGGCATGATGACCATTGGAGATGTTGGAAGTCCATCTGATTTGAGAATACCAACCCAGTTTGGGTTGATTGTCTAGGAGGGTTTGTCTGATTAACCCTTGAGGAATCCTTGAGCATGGATGTATGGAATGTCTTGAGAAGATGGAGGGAAAATTTTGGGGTATGACACCTCTGATACATGATCGATCCCTCGATTATTGCCTACGAAAAGTGATGATCGTCCCTTGAATGTGCTAGGATACTCCTCTAAAGTTACCTTATATTACATCGATGTCCTTAGGATGTCCCTCTTACATCAACGAATAGGGTTACCTACTAACTAATGGTATGGATAACGCTATTCTAAAGGAACGTAAAACAAAGCGAAAAGTGACCATTACGGGTAGGTAAATAAGACTTTTTAGTTAATCGCTCAAACAAAATATTTTCACACCACACCTTTTGTCAAAGTTCGAACTCTTTTCAAAAACAAAAACATTTCCGAACACTTTGTATACATTCCTACGAATCATTACAAGTCAAAGCGAAAATTCCTTTTCAAAACATTTATTATCAAACACACGGAAAGCAATTTTAAAAGCGAGCTAAAAGCGACTAAAACCCGTGATAACTACGGATGGAAAGGGAATGCTAATACTGTTCGCTTTTCAACCCTTCTCCACTTACTCGAGAATCTAACGAGTCTTTTCTGACTTCTTTTCACCTTCCCTTAATTGGATAAAGAAAATCGATTGCCGACTCTTGCTATCCGCTTACATTTTCGATGCAAAATTTCAAAGAAATCGAGTTCAACAGTATTACACCCTCAACGTGATGATGTTGATAGGATCACCGCTCGGGGACTAACGTGATGAAGCTGATGGGATCACTGCTCGGGGACTAATGTGATGAAGTTGATAGGATCACTGCGGGGATTGGCGTGATGAAGTTAATAGGAATTTGAAGCTGATGAAACTTATAGGGTCATTGCTCGGGGACTAATGTGAAGATGTTGATAGGATCACTGCTCGGGGACTAACGTGATGATGTTTATAGGACCACTCAACGTGATGATGTTGATAGGATCACTGCTCGGGGACTAACATGATGAAGCTGATAGGATCACTGGTCGGGGACTAACGTAATGAAGTTGATAGGATCACTGCTCGGTGACTGACGTGATGAAGTTGATAGGATCACTTCTTGGGAACTGACGTGTTAAGGTTGATAGGATCACTTCTCGGGGACTAACGTGATGATGTTGGAGTTGCTGAAGCTGATAGGATCATTGCTCGGGGACTGACGTGATGAATATAGAGGATCACTGCTCGGGGACTAACGTGATGATGTTGATAGGATCACTGCTCGGGGACTAACGTAATGATGTTAATAGGATCACTTCTCGGGGACTAACGTGATGATGTTGGAGCTTCAGAACTTGATATGATCACTGCTCGGGGACTGACGTGATGAATATAGAGGATCACTGCTCGGGGACTAACGTGATGATGTTGATAGGATCACTGCTCGGGGACTAACGTGATGATGTTAATAGGATCACTGCTCAGGGACTAACGTCATGATGTTGATAGGATCAATGCTCGGGGACTAACATGATGATGTTAATAGGATCACTGCTCGGTGTCATACCCCAATTTTTGACCTAATATACCACCTTACATTTGCATCATTGTATAACTAACAGTTCAGACAGCATTAATCTGGTGTAGCATTCAGAGGTCAAAATTAGGGTTTCATCAGATTTTCATCTGATTCAAGAGGCAACCAATTAGGGTTTGAGTTTTACTCACCTCATTTGATCTATCTTGATCAAATCATCAACCTCTGAACATCAGATATCCATCTTTTCTCACTGATCAATCGAGGATCAACCAATTAGGGTTTTGATCGAGCATGAGTATCCTCTGATTTTTTGAGCAAGAAATGACTTTTTTGGATAGAGATTGGTCATTATATCTTATAGACATCTTGACCTAATTTCGGATTCAAAACATCACGAGTTCACAGACTTCATCCGGTAATTTAGAAACATCGATGAAATTCATCTCCATAGAAAAGTCAAACTTTGACTTTTGGTCAAATTTTTCAAAACAAAACTTTTTCCATCATCAAAATACTTCAAATGATCCATAATGATCATAAAAAACAAAAGAATTTGGAAAAGTCAACAAAAAGTCAAAAGTTCCAACACTTGGAAAAATTTCTAAAAAAAAAATTTCTTATTTTTCTAAACTTCATGCCACTACTAGTTCCATTTTGAATTGGAAAAACTCAAAACATGAAAGTTGTAGCTCTTGAAACAAGCTTTCCAAAATGTCTAGAACTCTCAAATACATGGAGTCTAGCTATACTTTTGAAATTGAAACATAAGGCTCCATGAACATAGTTTTCAGGTCAAAACTTCACATTTATAGGTCATTTTGTGATTTCTTCATCTAGAAGCAATGCCACCTTGCCAACTTGATTTTGGAACTGATAAATATCAGCTTGGAAGTAATAATTGAGGATTGGATCAAGATTGGAAAAATAACAGATGGTAAAAAAGGGAAGCTTCCTTTTCCTTTGCAAAAAGTCTTTCTTGCCCCTTAAGTTAACTTTGATTTACCAAAAGCATTGTACTTGTGCCTAACATTTCAGAACCATTGGCCTATAAATAGAGCATCATTTCAAGTTCAAAACCACACCAAAGCAATGCAAAGTTATGCTTTCTCTCTTCTTTCTTCAAAATCAAGAAACATAGTTCAAATTGCCAAAACTTGCATTTTTGAAAATTGATGAGAAACTTTGGTCAAATTGGTGTCAAACACATTCCATAATCAATATCAAACTTGTTTAAAACATAAAAACAACATGATCAAAACTGAAAATCAGAAATCACATGCCATGGTCATTATGTTTGCAAAACTGCCATAACTTTCGAATTCCATCTTAGGCTTGATTAACTTGTGTTCCAAGCATCCAAACATCATCCCTGAACATCATAGGGATGATCCAAATCATTAGCAAGCAACTGTAACAACTCTTACATCAAAATCAAAGTTCCATTTTTAGTTGATGCAGGTGGACTTGGCTGGAATAATTTGAGATGATTCAAAGCAAGCAGACCATCCCTATAGCTTCTACATAGGCCGATGATGCTACAGCAATCATAAAACAAGTTCTGGAAACGCGCAATCACCTTCTTCGATTTCAACTTGAACAGGTTAGAACTCAAACTTGGATATCATGATTCTTTGAACTTAAATGCAAAAACTCTTGGCCAATCTCTTTCTGCACCTAACACGATCATAAGCCCTCAAACAAATTGAAAAATCATCAACTATGCATTATTTAATTTGGAATTTTAGTTTCTAGGGTTCTTCGTGATTCCAGAAAGTCAAACATGCTAGACCAAAAATAAATGCAATTAACAGTCATCATCGTATTCCTTGTTCAAAACCGAGCAATTTTCATGTTTACTTCATCTAATTTCATTGAGAAACGAAGATTATAGCATGGATTGAAGAAATTGAGAATCAATGGAAACGAAGAACACTGCGTGCGTGTTCTTGAGTTTTAAAAATTCAAATTTTCCAATCTTTTATCAACACGTGTTTTTAATTCATAAACACAAAAGCAAGCTTGTCCCATTAGTTTCCAGCCGCCTTTAGTTCTCTTTACGTAGCCACGATGGTCATGGGTTCAACTCTCCACAAGACCATTTTTTTAAACATTTTCATATTTTCTTCATTTTCTTACAAACTTCACAATTTTTAACCAATCAAAACTCCTCATTTTAAAGTGATTTTTGTACACTTGTCCAATAAATGTATCTATTTTATGATAATTAAAATTTTCAGAAAAACTTTCATTTATTATATTTTAATGGGCAGCAGCGTTAAACAACAAAACTTTAAAAAGGTGAATTTTCAAACTTTCGACTTCAATTCTTTCAAAACTTCCGTAAGTTAACCTCACATTTCAAAACACTTTCAAAATCATTTCTTCAAAACTTTTCATCAAACTTACATCTTTTACCATGATACGATCCGATTTAAGCGATAAAACCGAATTCGTTTTCTCTCGAATTTCTTAATTGATCATGGGCCTCCCTCACGTGTAAGTCCCTTAACATTCTTTTCATGCATAATATTTCTTTATACATATCAAATTCTTTCAAACACATATAAATTTTCATCTGTACATAACGAGATACCTTTTATACTCAATGCAGACAAACTTGATGGTTTGTTTTCTTCACTTGTGTATATGAAAACATTCTTTTATGTACATATTTCCTTGTACATATCAAATCTTTTATATTCATACAAATCTTTATCATACATAATACATATACTTTTTACTCAAACCGCATGAATAAACTTGGGTGTTCGTTTACATTTATTCGTATATACATGAAAACCATTAGTATTGAAAGGAGCATTATTCACTGTGAAACTACTTTCAAACCAATGGCCTCCTTATGGTGTAAGTCCCAACCCTCCCTTCCATCTTTATGCATGCATAAATAGCTGGAATTAAGTGTACATATTTACTTCCTTGTACACGATTCAAACTTGTAAATAATCAAGTTACGCTCATTTTAACGTTCGTTTCACGGACACTTGTTTATATATCATAAACTCTTGTAAATAAACATCATGCATCTGTTTATATTTCCTTCATAAACTCCATGTGACATATCACACACACACACACTTGTTTATACAAGCTCTAATTATAACATAACAATTAGTCTAACCAGGCTCCACAGTTGTAACCTCCGCTTGGGCTTTATACAAGACAATTAATCCCTAATGGTAGCCTCGCTTGGGCTTTATACGAATAACTCTCCCCTTTGATGTTACCTCCTCTTGGAAGCTTCATATAAGAAAACTCATTCATAAGTTTAGCCTGTAGGCTTCATATAAGACAACACTCCCCATTGAGTCGGCCTCCCTTGGAAAGCAAAAAAGAACTCCTCATTAGTTTAGCCTTCTCTTGGGCATCATCTAATGAAAAAGGCAGGAAATATCTTAACACCTCCTATTGGGCTTCCAATACAAAGAATCACCAGCATTAGGATAGAACCTTGAAAGTATAATTTCCGGTGAAATTTCTCTAAATTCCAAAAGGATGGTTTCCGGTGAAATCCTTTTAAAGACAAAGCCAGCCATACCCTATAGCTTCCTCTTGGCTTAAATACGGACCCTCGATGACCCTCGAATGTATGTCTGGTGAGAAGCCGACTTTGTAGGATTTTGTATCCAAATGTGCGGATAGCAAGAGCGCCACCGACTTTTATTTTATCCAATTAAGGAAGGTAAAAGTGAGAAAAAAGACCGTTAGATTAGGAATTCGGAGAATGGTTATGAAAAGGAAGGTATTAGCACCCTTTCCATCCGTAATTATCTACGGGCTCTTAATTACTCTAGATCACTTTTTAAAATTGCTTTCATACAAAATGTTTTGAAAAGGCATTTCGCTTAACTTTAATGACTCATGTAGATGTATACAAAGTGTTAGGAAATGTTTTGTTTTTGAAAAGAATTTGAACTTTGAAAAAAGTGTGTAGTGTGAAAAGCATTTGATAGAGCGAGCAACTAAAGACTTATTTACCACACTAATTGGTCGTTTTGTTGTACTTCTACATTCCTTTAGAATAGCGCTAGCCATACCATTAGTTAGTAGGTAGCTCCATTCGTTGGATGTAGCAGGACATTCGAAAGGACATTGGATGGTCATAGAAAGCAACTTGTAGGAAGTATCCTAACACGTTCGAAAGGTATCATCATTTTAAGTAGGCATTAATCGAAGTCGAATCATGTATTCGAGGCGACATACGTGGGTCTATGATCTTTGTATCGAAGGGACTATGATGATTTGTTTGAAAACGCGGTGCTAGAGAATACTCTACGTTAGAGGACATGACCATTTGAAATCGAAAGGCATCGAGAGAGAATTACCTAAAGAATGCGTGTGTGAAAAGTGTCAAATTCAGATATTTTATGAAGATTAGTGTGAGCTATGTCCAATTATTATCTTGCCATACACGCCTAATTACTAGCAATTGATAAAGTGCGGAAAGTAAAATGCGAATGTAAAGTGCGGAAGAAAATAAATCCTACGCTATTACATGGCTTTGACGGAATACATAATTTAAACTTGCGGAAAATAAAAGCCTAATTTAAACTATTACATCCATGAGCAGTTACATTATTGAAAATAAAAGCGATAAAAAAAAACGTACGAATCGGTGCAACACAGAAAGTATAAGAAAATCGGGAAATATGATGAAATTGAAATAAGAAGAAAATGTTAGAAAAAATGCAATTTTAATATGAGAAAATTTATGCATCTTTGGATAAGATAAATAAGTTAAAATAATTTTTGGGATTTTTAATGCGAATAAAATCATGAAAACAATTAAAATAATGGAAAAATATTAGAATATGGAAAATATGAAAAATAATGAACTTTGTGAAAAAGAAGCAAAACATGCCCTAGGATTGAACCTATGACCTTGAGGCATCCGGAAGCGATGGCGCGCCTTTACCACTACGCCATATGTGCAAGCTTTTGGGATCCGGGTGAGTGAGTTTTCACCTTGCCGCCTCCG
>CM038794.1:65215970-65379764 GCA_021764765.1 Vicia sativa
CTGTAAAGTTGTTGCATCACATGCAAACTGCTTTCAAAATCCGCCTCATCTTCTTTCCACACCTCCTATTGTGAACCAAGGGTACCCTTGTGGATTTGCAATAGTGAGCTTTTACGCCGATGATACGCTATGAGGCCTCGGGTTTTGATCGAAACCACCAACAACCTGATTCCGAAAGAAAATCCTAATGATGAGATAGAATGATGTAAACTGCCTTGTTATTATTGTTAGCCTGCTTTAATTTGCTAACCGATTTTATTTTGTTGTTTCATGAAACTCGGGCATTGATTGGTGAAAGTAAAGTGGCGAGGATGAACCATGGTGGCCTCGGCGCAAAGATTCAAACATGGAGAATTGTAGACTTGAAGGAATCGGTGGGAAAGCTTGAAGACGTCAAGGATACATCCATGAAGGAACTTATGGCTTAGAGGAATGCAGAAATGATTTAGAACACATTAGTATCCAATAGGAACTTTGTAACTTATACTCAAAGATTTAATGTTGTGAATAAATGTATCTTGATTTGTCCTTATATTCTTGTAACAACAAAAACCTTAGAGTAATTCAAATCTTGGATTTTCATGAATGCCAAATTTGAGAACTATATCAACATGAGTCTTTAGCCTTGAATCTTGAATACCACCGATGTGATCTTCATTGTTATAGCATTTGTCCATGTTGGAAATTGTGCATGAAAGTTAAAATTCGTGATGAACCAAACATTCCAAAAAAATGGTCATGAACTAAAATTGATTTGCTAAAAACCAACCAAGTCGAAATGTTGATTAAAATATGCGCCTAAATCCAAATCAATCCACAATTCCAATCCGTATTCATGAATCAAACGAGTAACGTGATTGTTGTAATTTATATTCTTGAGAAAAATTGCCATGTATGATCTTGATTCATGTTCTAAAAAAAGAATGAGGTCTTAAGAGAACTATGAGGAATTTGAAATGTATTCAATTTCTAAATCCTCCTTTGAACTCAATAATGCATTTATAAAAAGCTTTGAACTTGTGATCCAAAAACCCTCGAATCCAAGTTATCTTGTAATCAAATTAATCCCAAATTGAATTTCCGCCACAAAAGTTTTTTTATCCATTCACGAGAAATCGGAGCCTTTTGCTTCTTGAGAAAAAATTGAAACTCTAAGTTTCAAATAAACTTTGATCAAAACCTTGGTCAACTTGACGATTTCATGATTCTTTTAAGAATTGAGCGATAGATTCCACTTGAAATTAATGGAATTATCACCGTTTCCAAATTGAACCATACTCGTAGTAGAAAAAGGTTTGAAACCAAACGAATTTCATAAAGATAAACTTCTAATTTTCATTGAATGCCTTGAATCTTTGGAGCGATGAACGCAACTAGAGAAGATCTAAAACACGGGCGACTTGGACACCCTCAAATCTTGCAAACAAACCCTCAGGATGAATATTTACACATACATCAACTATTGCGAACAAACAAAGTTGACGAAAGCGCCAAATGCACTAGAACTTGAATTGTTGACCAATAATCGGGCAAACATAAACCACCCCTTTACATCTTGAACAATGAACTCGAAACAACAGCAAAACCCAAAACTCGTGATGAATTGATCTCCTCGAATCGAGGTATGACATTCAAAACCAATTCGAGCTCCATTAAGAATGTAATTCAATCAACAACCGAACACTAAGCCCTTCGCTCCATGAGAAACTTTGGGAATCAACTCAATCTAATCCTAAACCAAGTATGAATGCATGGAGGTCATGATGGATGCGGTTTAATTCAGATAAAATCGAGATAGGAGGGCAAATTTTTGGGTGCAATAGCTGTTCTATTTAATCGTCTTTTAAACCGAAAGTGAAATTGCGCTAGCTTTTGAACTTTCAGGTAGAAGAAGATTAAATACTCAAGAACCCAAAATTTGCGTCCAAGAACAAGTATAAATGTTTATGTTTTTTTAATAACTTTATTTCCTATTTTGTGATTTTTTTGAACAAGTGTCAAGATATCGAGAAACGAATGCGCTTGAATAAGCGACTTCACAGATTAGAAATGAAAACCGATAGATCTTTGAAACGAGCATACTTCAATAAGTTGCACGTTGATCAAAAAGACGAAACCGGATGCACCTTTGGAACGAGCATACTAATAAGTTGTTTCGCACGAAGGTAAGAACTCATAGATCTTTGGAACGCATGCATTCAATAAGTTGCATCGCAGATCAAAATGAGAACAGTGTAGATCTTTGGAACGCGATACTTCAATAAGTTGCATCGCAGATCAAAAAACGAAACCAGACAGACCTTTGGAACGAGCATACTTCAATAAGTTGCTTCGCAGATCAGAAATGAGAACAGGTAGATCTTTGGAACGCGCATACTTTAATAAGTTGCATCGCAGATCAAAACGAACAAAGCAAGACCTTGAACGAGTATACTTCAATAAGTTGCTTCGCAGATCGAAAGGTAAGAACTCATAGATCTTTGGAACGAGCACTCAATAAGTTGCATCACAGATCAAAATGAGAACAGTAGATCTTTGAACGCGCGA
Organism: Vicia sativa; assembly: GCA_021764765.1. Classification (NCBI taxonomy): domain Eukaryota; kingdom Viridiplantae; phylum Streptophyta; class Magnoliopsida; order Fabales; family Fabaceae; genus Vicia; species Vicia sativa. The sequence goes on from CM038794.1 coordinate 65,218,518, forward strand.
TACTTCAATAAGTTGCATCGCAGATCAAAAACGAAACCAAATGACTTTGGAACGAGCATACTAATAAGTTGCTTCAGAGATCGAAGGTAAGAACTCATAGATCTTTGGAACGCGCATACTTCAATAAGTTGCATCGCAGATCAAAATGAGAACAGTAGATCTTTGAACGCGATACTTCAATAAGTTGCATCGCAGATCAAAAACGAAACCAAATGACCTTTGGAACGAGCATACTCAATAAGTTGCTTCACAGATCGTAAAGGTAAGAACTCATAGATCTTTGGAACGCGCATACTTCAATAAGTTGCATCGCATCAAAATGAGAACAGGTAGATCTTTGGAAGCGATACTTTAATAAGTTGCATCGCGTATCAAAAATGAACCCAAAAGATATTTGAACGAGCATACGAATAAGTTGCTCGGAAGAATCTAAAACACAAAGGACTCTGCAAGGAATAAAACTATGTTGGATTTTGAGTTTGCAATATGCAAGAAATACAATATCCCCAGGCCAAAGGCGGGTGTAATTCTTCAAGAGTGGCAATTATATGAATTACCACACACCAAGTATGGATACTCAAACAATTGAGAAGCAAGAAAGGTTAGACACACTCTTTACCACACTCTAACGACAGAGGCAAACACGGGTAAGATAACCAAAATAAAAATTTGCAAAAAGCAAGACGCTTTGTAAATGAATTGAATTTGAATGATGTAGAGACCGACACGGGGTCAAAAATGCGTATAACAACAAGAAGAATTTCTTGAGGAACCTCGATCGAATACCACTGGGGATTTTTATGATAATCTCGGAGACGCAAAAGGTACTCGAGAAACACTTTAATCTGCTTATGCTTAGATGCATGTTTGAGATTATTATTTTTAGCGTAATGCTCCATATCAATGGAAATGCTACGATTTTTTTGAGGATGTTATAATGTTGATGCATGTTTTGATATTTCGCTAGGACTAAAGGCAATTCGCAACCGAGGAAATATCAACCATCCATGAATTGAATATAAATCATCTGGTCTTCATCAAAGAGATGATAGTCTGACCCGACAAGGATTTGAGAAAAGAAGCATCAACTTTCAATGATCTACATCACTGGGAAGTAACTCTTGAGATTAACATTCATCGGGATGACAATCGTGTTGCATGAGTTCTGATTACGAGCTCCAGCGAAGCTTGAGAGGAGTCGACAACATCTTCTGGCACAAGTGAGCTTTTGAAAATGATCTTGCTGGTAGACCGTTTTTGCAATCTTCCCGCCGGGAAGGATCGATAACATCCAAGGGCACATATGCCATAGATAACCTTGTTGAGAGAAAGAAGTTTTGTTGAGATGCCCATGCAAGATAACGCCTTTTATTTAAATTAAAAAATGTAAAACAGAGACATAATAATTCCGCTACAGTGATCAATCGTTTATCGTTAATGTGGTGTACCAAATTAGTAACTTCGAATTATGCCACATGCCGCTGGGCAATCGATGTTTTATGCAAAGTTTATTAAAATATCGGACGTCGTTTTTGCAAACAAATGCTTAAAAATACATGAAAATAAGATGTAGATAAATGATAGAAAACACAGTTTGATGAAAGTAATTTTATTGATTGATTAGCCCGTAATGAGCATTTACATCAAGAAGCAAATCTCGAAAAGAGGCAATTGCTTATACATCAAAGTTAAAAGAAAAGGTGACAATAAAATCATGGATTTTGTCGAACTCGAATCCGCCATGCTCTTCACAACTTCAACATCCCTTAACATCGAACTATCCGAAATGCTCCGATTAGCCTAACCTCAACTCGATTATCAAGTTTTGTAGATAGCCACCAAAACATGTCGCGATTGTAGTCGTCACTTGAATCCCTAATTTTGCTCGGACCGCCTTTTCGGTTTTCAATCCACCGATACCCTTTTGCCAAGCCGCCTTTCGTGTTTCGACTTGCCGGTGTACAATCTTTATATTTATCCCTAACTTTTGCCCGAACTTGTTGCTTCAGATGCTTATTTTGCTTAGGCCACCAACCTAACGGGTCTCTTTTATGCTAAGTATTTTTGACTACATCCGCATTGATCGGTGAGGAAATCTTCTCCATCCATAGTCGCGAGCAACATAGCTCCTCCAGAGAAAACTTTCTTCACAACATACGGTCCTTCATAATTTGGAGCCCACTCCCCGAGCGTTGTACTATTAGGAGGCAAAATTTCTTCAAAGACAAGGTCACCAGCTTGAAATTCCGGACACACTTTCTTGTCGAAAGCTTTTCATACGCTTGGTATAGCTGTCCATGACAATAGTCACAATCTCTTCGCCAATGAGATTCAATTGATCAAGTCTATTTTGAACCCATTCACTTCATCGAGTTGCACATCCGTAAAAATCTTAAGGAAGGAATTTCAACTTCCACGGTAGGACCGCTTCCATACCGTATACCAAGGAGAAAGGAGTTGCCCCTGCTGACGTGCGATGAAGTGCGATAGCCGCAGCAAGGCAAATGGCAACATCTCGTGCCAATCCTTGTAAGTGACAACCATCTTTGTACAATCTTCTTGATATTCTTGTTTGCCGCCCACAAGACCATTCATTTTTGGACGATATGGAGAAGAGTTATGATGTTTTATCTTGAAATCGCTACAACTCTTTCATCATTTTATTGTTGAGATTCGAGCCATTTGAATGATCTTCTTGAACCCATAACGACAAATGATATTATGCTTGATGAAACGTAGACCACTTGTCTAGTGACACGAGCATAAGATGCTGCCTCAACCCATTTGGTAAAGTAGTCAATGGCAACAAGGATGAATCGATGTCCATTAGAAGCGGGGCTTAATTTCTCCAATCATATCAATGCCCCACATCAAAAGGCCATGGAGAAGTCAAAACATTTAATGAAGAAGGTGGCACATGCATCTTATCAAGAGATTTGACATTTGTAGCATGTTCGCATGGTTGTAGCGCCATTCTCCATGGTGGACCAATAATAGCCCGCCTCAAGATCTTCTGGCCATGGTGTGTCCACTAGAATGCGTCCCAAGGAACCTTCATGAATTTCTTCTATAATCTTATTTGCTTCAGGTTCTATCCACGATCTCGAGCAAAACAGAGTCATAGTTCCTTTTGTACAACACACCGCCATTGAGGAAAAATTTAGCCGAGTACTTAAGCGCAGTCTTATCAACGATGGAAGCATCATCGTGGTATTCTTTCGCCTCGAGATACCTTTTGATGTCATAGAACCAAGGTTTCATCCGCCTTCACCTTCTACTTCATAGCGTAACGCAGCTCATCCAACCTCATTATAGTGATAGATGGGGCATCATTCGCCCATCCGACTTTAAACATGGATGAAGAGTAGCCAAAGCATCCGCCAAATTGTTCTCCTCCCTCGATGTGATCAAAAGTGATCTCGTCGAAATAAGGGATCAACTTCAAGACATGATCTCGATATGGAATCAAATTCGGTATGGGTCTCCCAATTCCATTGATTTGACTAATTACCAAAGCGTAATCCAGATACCGCTAAGATCTTGATTCTCGATCAATGGCCGCCTAATTCCAAAATACAAGCTTCGTACCGCCACATTATTGGTGCAATCGAATGATTCTCGCAGTTGAATGGAATATGAAACCGTCGAGAAGTGATAATGGCGCCAACACCATTTCCTAATGCATTTGAGGCTCCATCGAATGCCATCGCCCACCGCGAGCGTGCTCGGGTCCCTCTTCGGCCTGGAATGTTACAATCTCGATATACATAATGTCCTCACGTGGAACTCAAACTTCATCACCGATAGTCATCATCTAATGGTTGTCGAGCGAGATAGTCCGCCACCACACTACCTTTGATAGCCTTCCGAGTGTATTGATATCATATTCTGTCAGGATCATTTGCCACCGGGCTATCCTTCCCTGAGAGCCGGCTTCTCAAAGATATACTTTATCGGGTCCATTTTGAGATCAAGAAAGTAGGTGAGTTAAATATGTATCTCGAGCTGCTTTGCTGCCCATGCGAAAGCACAACAAGTCTTTTCCAATAATGAATACCTCGATTCGTGACTGTGAACTTTGCTCAAATAGTATATGGCGGCTCTTTTCACTGTCTCATCATGTTGACCGAGCACACAACCCATGGAATTTCCAACACGGTCAAGTACATAATCAACGGTCACCTTCCACCGGGTGAGAGAATTGGAGGCTCTTGTAGGTACCTCTTTATACTGTCGAATGCCGTCTGACAATCATCGTTCCACCTGGTCGTTGGATTCTTTCTAACAACTTGAAAATGGGCTCACAGTAGCTGTGGAGAGAAATAAACCTAGCGATGTAATTCAGCCTTCCCAAGAAACCTCGCACTTCCTTTTCTCGCCTTGGCTCGCATCTCTTGTATCGCTTTTATCTTAGCAGGTCAACTCAATCCCTTTCTCGCCACAATAAAGCCTAAAGTTTCCCGATCTCACCCCAAAGGTGCACTTACTGGGTTCAACCTCACCAACTTTCAACCTTTCAACAATTTCAACAAGTGAACCAGTGTTCTTCTTCCTGTCGACTTGGCAATCATATCATCCACGACTTCAATCTCTTTATGCATCATATCATGAAAGAGAGTAACCATAGCGTACCGACATGTTGCCCCGCTTCTTCAAACCAAAGGCATCACTTTGTAGCGTAAAGTTCCCCACGGTGTAATGAAAGTAGTTTTCCATATCATCGCCATCTTAATCTGGTTGTAGCCAGAGAAACCATCCATGAAGGAGAATACTTTAGCTTGAGCAGTGTTATCGACCAAAATGTCGATGTGCGGGAGAGGGAAGTCATCCTTAGGGCTAGCTCTATTCAGATCCCTATAATCAACACACATCCTTACCTTGCCGTCTTTCTTCGGTACTGGTACAATGTTTGCAACCCATGGGGATAAGAAACAACTTTAGGAAACCCGCTCCATCCGCTTCTCAACTTCTTCTTTGATTTTCTTGACATTTCGGATGTGTTCTCACAAGCTTCCGCTATCGTGGGCAGCCTTCTTTGAGGGGCAATTCATGCATGACGATGTCAGTATCTAACCCGGGCATATCTTCATAAGACCAAGCAAAGATGTCCACGTACTCATGTAGCATTTCGACAAGCTTTTGCTTAACTCCATCTTCCAATGCTGCCCCAATCTTGACCTCCTTTCGAGCATCCCTCGCCCTAGATTGATCACTTCAGAGCTCTTGGTGCGGCCGGATGACTTCTTGCCTCAACATCCTGGCTAATTCTGTGTAATTCACAATCTTCGGCTTCTTCAGCTTGATAAATCGGTTCGTCGAAATCATAATGAGCCACAAATGAATCATCGTCGACAAAATCCGGTCCGTCAAGGACCACATCTCAAGCTTGTTGGTAATTTTATTTTTATTATTTTTTAATTAAGTTTTTTTTATAAAAAAAGAAAAGACAAAAGGTTTGTATAAAAAGAAAGTAAATTTGATATTGTCACCTTTAAAAGAAATAAGTGAAGAAAAACAAAGAGAGAAAATTTGAATGCAAAAAGGACGCCCTTCATTAATGATAAACTTGAAAGTTAAAACATGGTGGCCCTACAAAGATGATCACTACGCCTTGGGCATAACGTAGGAATTATGGAATGACATAAAACAGAAAATTACTCTTCAAAACGGGTAACCACAGAACATCTTCAACGAGCCAATTTGAAAGCTCACGCCCCGAACGGTTGGGTAGATCCACTTGTCCACATCATAGTCACCATCCGCTTCACCATCAATGGCATCAACATCTTCAACTGGATTCCACCTTTGACAAACTTGACAGAGGAGACACCTTTGCCCACCGGGTGGAGATCGAGACTTCATTCCGGGAGCAAAACCCAAACCTCTTATCCGTCTGGTAGGAAGTTCTAGCACTCTTCCCCACCCTTCGTGATGTCCCGACTTGACAATAGCCTCGAGCCTCTTGTAGGATGCCATGGAGACTTCACCTTTTGCAAAGGGATCTTATCGATCGACACGCCAAAAGCTTGGCATGGAGTTTCGTGGATCTCTCCTTCAACTTCAACATACCGAAAGTTGCTTAAATGACTGACGACATAATCTTCTTCACCATAAATGGTGACCACCTTCCCATTAATTAAGAACTTCAACTTTTGGTGCAAGGTGGATGTCACAGCGCCAGCCCCATGAATCCAGGGGCGCCCAAGCAAACAACAGTAGGAGGGATTAATATCCATGACGAAAAAGTTGCATCAAAAACCTGAGGGCCTACCTTAATAGGCAGGTCCACCTCGCCAAACACTGATCTCTTCGACCCATCAAACGCCTTAACTATCAAATCACTGGGTCTCAGCACAACCCCTTCATAATCCAACTTCAAGAGAGTAGACTTTGGAAGAACATTGAGGGATGATCCCGTGTCAACCAGCACACGGGATAAAGTAGTTCTCGCTATTCCACAGAAACGTGTAGCGCTTTGTTATGCTTCCTTCCTCGGGAGGTAAATCAAGTCAAGAAACCGAGACCATTACTTGTCAAATGTTGTTCACAATGCCTCCAAATTGGTTAACCGAGATCTCTTGGGGAACGAAGGACGCCCCTAACAAATGTATAAGAGCATTGCGGTGAGGCTCGAATCCTCAACAAAGCTAAGATAGAAATTGGCGGGCGCCTCGCCGAGCTGGTCGATTATCTTGTAATCGCTCTTCCTTATATACCTCATTAGTTCTTCAACATCTTTGGTCATCTCAGGCTCGTAATGTGTTCGAATCTTTGGTGTTGACTCACCCCAATCATGACTCCTTCCCTTTTGCTTTAGCCTTGGCCAAAGCTTCGTGATCTTTCTCAACTAGATTGTGGAGAGAAGATTCGCCCACTTCGTAATCCGACTTTCTTCCGCAATGTCATGCACCGCAGCTCAAATCTTCCAATCTTCTTTTCATCGACTTTCCTCCTTGAGGTCTCCACATTCAATTTCGTCGTCACGATAGCACTCGCACCCATAATTCCACGATGGCCTTTTCGCTAGTGTAACCGCCCGCAAAGTAATGATCACGGAGGTTTTAGTCGGCATGGATTGTAACGGGATCCTTCTAGAAGTGACGGATAGTGACCACGCCAACCTCATCTTCAACATTCCATATCAAGTTCTTTCGACAAACCAAGAGTCCTTCAAGAATCGATGAATCTCGCCTCTCAACTTATCACAACCTTCAACTCGAATTAGGCATTGTTTACAACCATCATCACAACCGGGAAATCTCCTTCAACAACAATTGCTTCTTTATCCACCACAACGGGTGGTCGATCACTAACATCCATTATCGTGTCAAACTTCCATCTTCGCAAATTGCATTAATAAGATTTCCACCATGAGGAGGTAAAGGGTGTCAATGACATTAGGAGGGAGGAGGTCCAAAGTTGATTGCCTCAAGGTCTAGTAAATTCGACCTTGTACTTGAAAGATAGCAATTCTCAATGGAATGCCCCGAGCATTAGAGGATAGACAAGGCATTCGCATTGAAGTACTTCGGTGGTTATCGTGGTCAATCTTTAGATGGCGAATTCAATCATATTCGACTTTGCAATGGGCTAACACCGTGATAAGACATTGGCAAAGGGTCAAACTTCTTCATGGGTCTTGGTGGTATTGTCTTGAGCAACATCTTGTTTTGGAACACTAGCGGAATAGTTACAAAAAGAACTTGGCGATTGAATTCTCGGCGCTTCTTTCCTCTTCGCATACAAGGCGCGACTTTCCTTTCTTCTTCTCGTAACCACCAAAAGCCTCTTGGCGCCACCAACTTGATTCTTGTCAAGACCAACATCTTGGATCTTTCCTAGCTTGATCCCCATCTCAACTCTTTCACCAAACATCACCATGTCGCGAAAGCACGGGTCGATCGCAAGAGGCATAGTACGTCCCATCTAGTGTGCCGTAAACATCTCCACCATCTCTCGCTCCACCATAGGGGTTGAACTTAGCCACCACCGCCACCTTTGCGCTGCATCTTGAAAGATTCAGCTTCTTCTCGAGCCAAATTGTGCAACCGGGTCCTCAGAGGCTTATATCAGTTAAAGCCATAGTGTGAACAAAAGCTACAACCAACTCTCTCCAAGTTCGCACTGGAGCTATCAAGACCCATATACCAATCCAATGGTCCATCACCACTATCTTGGAAAAGTGCATCAAGAGCTTCGTCCTTCGATAGGCGGACATCCTCCCAAAGTAGTACCTCAAGGGTTTTAGGACAAGAGTTGCCCTTGTACTTGAAAGCTCGGGATTTTGAATTTCGGAGGAATCTTCACCCTTGAACCAAACCTAAGTTGGACATGTCGAACCCCAAAACATCCCGATTCTCAAAGGCTTGCATGCGCCTCGAGCATCTTCAACTTCCGATCGCCGGTCGGCTCTTCCACATTGGAAAACCAATCCTCAAAATTATCTTCATCTGCCGAGGAATCGAATCAATAGTCCTTCGCTCGTGGAGGCACCAACACAGTTCTGACACCGGCGACGTGGGGGTAGGCGGAGGAGGAACCACCGCAGCATGATCCGCTTGAGCAGCCGGTTCTTGCCGGCAAGATCAAGAAGACCGGCGTTGACTTCCAAGCTAATTTCGCACAAGCATTCCTTGAGCGACTTCTTCAAGAGTGACTACAAGAGTCTCACAACCGTAGCTCTCAACTCCTCTTGTTGCAGCCATGTTCAATTATCTCCATCAATTGCCCCATACGAGTATCCATTCTTGTCCCTAGGGCGGCCATGTCGCTTCCATCTTCTCCATCGCTTTTCAAGTTACTTTGTCGGTAACGATGAACGATGAAACCTGTAGTCTCTCGTCTGTGGAGAAGAAAACCAACGGCAGAAGTAAGATGACTGATCTCAATACCCTGTTATGTATGATATGCTATGGGAGTATGCATGCATGCCCATGATATGTTTTTGTACATTTCATTTTCAGGGACTCTTTGAAGACTCGTTAGTTAACAATAAACATTAGAGAAAAAACTGATTAAACTGCAATTCAACGAAATCTCATAGAAACTCAAAGTGTTAGTTGTGACTACAAGGCTGTTCAAGCTCAAATAGAGCAATAAGATTCGTACTGGAATTTAAATCATTACATTAATAATTAGATTCAAATATTCAAATAAGATAAGTGGCTAAAAACTAGAAATGCTGTCCACGACGAGGCTTCAAATCTCTAGTTTCCGCCTGAACTGTTTCACCACCTCTTGACAGAGGAAGAGGAAGTCACCACATAGAGGTATCGGGTTGCCTTCGAGGTCTTCTAGAGCCGACCTAAGCCTCCAAGGTACGCCGACAATCAAACGGTTACACATGTCAACCATTTCACATTTCCAATAGAAATGCCCATTCTGCTCTTCTAGAAAGGACACTAGTTCATCCTTTTCATCTAATGACGATTCACTTTTTGATCTCATCAATCCAACTTTGGCATTGCTCTAAGGCCTTCGTAAGCATCCCTATTGCTATCTTTCTTCCTCGAATGTTCAAATTTTGAATTTTTCAGCTAATTCAATTGCTTCCAACTCTCGGTGATGCGACTTCTTCTTTGTTATCTCATTCTCTAGCATTTTATTGGTTCGTGCAGAGAAGCTTCTAATTTTGAAATCTTTGCTTCGAGACGTGCAATGCTTTCTTTTCTTCAATTTCTTCATCTAGATAAGCTCTGCCCTTTGTTGAAAGCGCCTTCATTGTCGACGGAGGTCCCTTGCCCCACTTCAAGACTCCTCAAGTTTTCGTAACATCTCATCGAGCTCTTCATCCTTTTCATTTTGTATTCTTCCTCTAATTCTTCTTTACCTCCTTGAGGTTGGCTTCTAAGTTTTCTCGCCTGAGAAAATGCGAGAATTAGAGCTTTGTAGCTCCAATCTTCCTCCTCCATCTTTCTCGATAATTTCAAGCCTCATATTCTCCTCTATTGGCACATGAGTGATTACGTGTCGTGATGATCAAATGGTACCTCCACAAAGTAAGGCAGCTTGATTTCTTGACTCTCTATCACCCACCGCGATAAGATCTTCCATCAATTCCGCCTCTTGATTAACTCTCGGCTTCCTATGGATTTGACCCCAAGCTCTTCGGATCTTCAATACTGCTGGGTCCTTTTACCAAGCTCGTACAATGAAGTTTCCAAGTGCTCAGCCTTGGTTCATTCTCCATTGGATACCCCAATTGCCTTGTCGCAAGTCTTGGGTTATAATTGATGCAACCCATAGACCCAATCAAAGGAACATTAGAATATCCACCATAGTGAGTGATAACATCAACGAATCCCCAACTCGAGAATGCCACATCACACCATCCGTTAGTGAAGCCAATTTTGAGACCAAGATAAGTTTCTCAGGATCTTCTCCCACGGCCCACTCTGAGGGATATGAGATGTCAACCATAAGTACAACAATGGAGAACAACACAGAACCACCCCTCGCTTCTTCAGATTTCTCTCATGGAGATGGTAAAGAACATCAGCCAACAATGCGGGAACAGGGTTCTTTGACATGAATATACCAATAGCAGACGGGCTCAAGTAGCCAATTTCATTAGTTGGAAACAAAACCACCCCAAAAATGAGCAAAGCAAGAATGGAGCTGAAAGTCGGCCAATCGTCTTGAACACTCAAACTTAATAACTTATCCTCCAAGTTTTGCCTATGAATACCTTTTGTGTAATCCAAGGTGCCACCTCCTTACTGAAGAAACAAAGCAGCAGCTACCTTAGCCTTATCGAGGTCTTCCCCTATGTTGAGGAAAGGAGTGTCGTCCTTCAAAGGCCAATTAAGGATTCTCTCGAACTCTTCAATTGTAGGAACGAAGTGAAAGTCTTGGAATGTAAAGCATCAAGAGGAGGATCATAGTACTTTGCCGTAGCAATCAAAGCTTCCATGTCCACATTGGTAGTCAAAAGATCTAGGATGTTCCCAAACCTCTTCCCAAATAAGCTCTACCGACAGTGGAATTCTTTCACTTTGAGTTATCGCCTCCCCAACTTCAGCTCTTTGAATTTGAGACATGGAACGATCTTCACAGCTTGATTCATTCTTCCTTTCTCGCCATCGCACCAACAAAATCTATAAGGTTCTGAAAATAAAAGTTATATGCTAAATGGTTTTGTGCAAATGTATGCAATGCATGTTGCAAATTAAATAGAACGTTCATAGGATCGGCCGGTCATGGTTTCGACGCTACCCAACAATTCCCGTAAGGCTAATCTTATGTTTTTACTAAATGTTTCGGGTTCAGATCCCTTTACAAACACTATCATCGCGCGAGAGGCCTACGTGGCGATAGTATTTGTAAAAGTATACCCCAAGAAACGGCTCTTAGCAGGATGCTCTAAATCCAACATTTGAGCGTTTTGGTCTTGGTTAGGACAAACATGAACAAACTTAGAGTTATAGGTCATTTGTCCAAAGATTGATGTCCTGCGCTAACGCGGGCCAACAACCTCCTTAAAACAACCAACTCTAAGCCGGAGCCTTCGCTTCCGGCCAACAAGACAATGGAGTCAAGTGGACCTAGGCTACGCAACCCCTCTATTCCTAAAAGGTGACCTAGAAGCCTGGGTAGTGGGCTTATCTATGTATCAACACCCATGAATTCCCATCACAACAATATATCAACAAAATAATATACATAAAGTAAAGAGAATAACAAGCAAATAAACAATAGATAAGCATAAAGAAGAAAGCGATAAACAACACACAAACATGCGAAGAACTAAACTAGGGTTGACTCGCTTAGTCAAAAAAAGTTTTAAAATACTTCCCCAGTGAAGTCGCCAACTGAAGCAACTCGATTTTCAAAAAATCATTTAAAATGAATTTTCAAAAAACAATGAAATCGCCACCTAATTTTATTTGTTCTAGAAAGAACGGGGAAATATAGATAAAACCCACAAAAATCGGATAAGGCGGTCTACAAGACCCAAAAGGATGGATTCGGGAGTCGGTTACGCAAGAGGAAGGTATTAGCACCTTTTACGTCCATCGTACTCGATGGGACCCATTTAGTTCGAAATGTGTTTGTGTGTGTGTAATCGCTAATTTCTAAGTTATGAATTAGAAATAAGAAAAGGCGTTTGTTTATTATTATTTTGAGTTTGACACGGTTTCAAACCGCGTGCCTACGTATTCCCTCGCAATGGGAAAGTCAAACTCCGTAGTTCTTGTTGAAAATGTCTTGGATTGTTTGTATTGATTTTAGAAGAAAATGTTTTGATTTTGATAATCGCATATGAGCGAAAAGGATTTGAATGAGTTGAATTGATTTTAATGGTAGATGACAAGTACCAAAATGTTGATATCCTCTAACGATTCGATACTCGAGATTGGTGATTGAGGTCAACCGATCTTCTCTTATCCAAAATCTTTATTATGAAAGGAGTGAGGTGAAACCAAGTTCACTTTTTATTAAGTATTATGGAATAAAGTATCTATGTCATTGGGTTACCTCTAATGGCCCAAATATTTCACATTTTAATTAAATCGCGGGCTAACCTCTAACAATTTAATTAAATTCCATATCACTATGTTTTTTTTGTTTTTTTGGAAAAAATTGATTTAGAAAACAAATTCAATTAATTAATTTAATTTGAAAGTGTTTTAAATGTTCAAGTGTATGGAATAAAGTATTCGAGTCATTGGTTTCTCTAACGCCCAAATATTTTAAATTTTAATTAAATCGTTAGCTAACCTCTAACAATTTAATTAAATACCATAACACTATTTTGAAAATTGCGGCGTTGGACGTAGAGAAATGATATTTCGGGTTATGATTAACCAAGTATATGGACTTGATTAACCTCGTGAGGATAGGTGCTCCTATCCCCAACCATGAGACCCTGATGCATGGTGATTGGTATATGGACCAATTATTTTTTTCGGGTTATGATTAATCAAGGCAACGAGGGCCCTAATTAACCTCGTGAGGATGGCCATGCCCATCCCCAACCATGAGACCCTTAGAGAATTTGGTGTGGGTAACCAAAAATAAGAGAGAGAGAGCGGAGGCGTTGTTGTTTTTATATTAATGTGAGAGTGGAGTGTTCAATCGCGTAATAAACATGCAAGCGGATAATGATATAGCGAAAAATAAAAGAAAATAAATTAACACACAATACAAATCGGAATTTAAATAATTATTAGTATAGATATTCTTTTACTTGATGAAAAATCAATTAACAATTTAATTGGTAATTCAACAAATAAAAAACTACCATATGCCAAAATATTATTTAATACATCATTATATATAAAAACTTGCATAATAATTGAATTTAAAGAGAAAAGTTTAGGAATGGGCCTGTTTGAAGCTTTAAACTGGAGGGTGTGAGTAGCAATCTGAACCCAAGCCCAAAAGTGCTGCTGGATCTTGTATGAGATGCTCCATGGAAACAGAGTGTGGTCCACCATTCTGGGGCGTTGGGTCTGGACTTCACCAGATCTGATGGCTTGATGCAGGAGGGTGCAAAATATATACCATAGACATACACACACCAGATTCGAACAGGCCACACAGGTGGTGACAAGTGTCACCACCTGAACTAAACAACTCACATCCTACTATATTAATCTATTTACTAGTTAAATAAACATTAACATATATATATAAAAAAAACTTTAAACTAATGTTTTTTTTATTTACCAAAATAACTTAAACATTAATCTTGGTTATATTAATCATTAATCTAAACTAAGTTATTTTATATATAAATAAAAAAACTAACATAATAGTAACAAAAAGAGAAAAAATATAACAGATTTTATAAAAATAAATCAAAACCAGTTTTTTTTTAATAAAATATACATATATAAAAAAAAATTCATGAACCCAAGTTACGTTTCACATAATAAAAACAGAAAAAAGGGGTTTTCTTTTTTCAAATCAACCAGTTTTTTTTTAACCAAAGTTTAAATATTCTAAAATTAAATTATGTGATTTAAACCTTAATTATATAATCCACTAAAAAAACTTAAACAAAAATGGAAAAGGAAAATCTCACTTTCTCACTCTCACGATTTACCTCAGCTTTCTTTCTTCTTCTCTCAAAAACCCTAACCGCCGCCGCTCTCGTTTCTCGAGCAAAACCAACCATGGCCGCTGCTCATCTCACCGTTTCCTCGCGATCTAGTTCGCTCCGGTCCTCACCGATTCTCTCGCTGTCACACTCGTCGCCGCTCTCGACCGACGCCGCTCGTTCTCTCACGATCTAAGCCACTCTCTCATCGTCACCGTTAATCGCGGCCCTCTGTTTGCTCATCTCTCTCGTTCGATCCACCCTATGTTATTGCATGTTATAAATTCTGCTTGACTTTTGTGTTTACAGGCTGGAAAATGGAAAGGGGAAAGTGAAACCCTAAACGCGATTCGGGTGAAATCGGTGGTGCTCTGAGGGAAAATACATGACAGAAACGTGACAAAACGAAAAGAAAATGAACTATGGTGATGATTCAGGAATTGGAATGGCGGTGGACGGCGGCCTGTGGCCGCAACCCCGGTGAGATCTTTTCGGTTTTACCTTAAACTTTGCTTCTTCCTCGTTATATCTCTTTCTGAAGGATTTCTTTCTGGAAAATGATGATGGATCTGTAGATAGGTATTGTTCTGTGTTTGGTTTTGATGAATGTGTTCTGGGTTTTGGCTTGTTAGTATGCTGTTAGGGTTCTGATTGGGGAATTTCGGCTAGGGTTTCTTGCTTGTGAACAGTTGCCCTCTGTGTTCTTCTGCTTTGAATGTTTTTATATCCTCAGAAATAGGGTTTTTCTGAACCTTGTTGTTCTGATTTTTTGAAAAAACAAAACCTTCCCAATGTTTGATGGGCTTGCATCGATTTGTATTGGGCTGATATGTTTTGATTTTTTTTGGCTGTTCTGTGTTGCATTTCTGATATGTTAGGCTGCTGGTGTATTGATGTCTTTGTTGTGTAATACTGTTTATGGTAAAACTTGCCCGAAAAAGTGTCTACCCTTGCTGCCCTGTAAAGTTGTCAGACCACATGCCAAACCGCTTAAACCGCTTCCTCATCTTCTTTCCACACCTCCTATTGTGAACCAAGGGTACCCTTGTGGATTTGCAATAGTGAGCTTTACGGCCGATGATACGCTATGAGGCCTCGGTTTTGATCGAAACCACCACACAACCTGATTCCGGAAAGAAAATCCTAATGATGAGATAGAATGATGTAAAACTGCCTTGTGTTATTATTGCTGCCCTTTAATTTGCTAACCGATTTTCTTTGTTGTTTCATGAAACTCGGCATTGATTGGTGAAAGTAAAGTGGCGAGGATGAACCATGGTGTGGCCTCGCAAGATTCAAACATGGAGAATTGTAGACTTGAAGGAATCGTGGGAAAGCTTGAAGACGAAGCCAAGGATACATCCATGAAGGAACTTGCTTAGAGGAATCGCAATGATTTAGAACACATTAGTATCCAATAGGAAACTTTGTAACTTATACTCAAAGATTTAATAAGTTGTGAATAAATGTATCTTGATTTGTCCTTATATTCTTGTACAACAAAACCTTAGAGTAATTCAAACTCTTGGATTTTCATGAATGCCAAATTTGAGAACTATGTATCAACATGAGTCTTTAGCCTTGAATCTTGAATACTACCGATGTGATCTTCATTGTTATAGCATTTGTCCATGAAAGTTGGAAATTGTGCATGAAAGTTAAAAATTCGTGATGAACCAAACATTCCAAAAAATGGTCATGAACTAAAATTGATTTGGTTAAACCAACCAAGTCGAAATGTTGATTAAAATATGCGCCTAAATCCAAATCAATCCACAATTCCAATCCGTATTCATGAATCAAACGCGTAGTAACGTGATTGTTGCACTTTATATTCTTGAGAAAATTGCCATGTATGATCTTGATTCATGTTCTAAAAAGAATGAGGTCTTAAGAGAACTATGAGTGGAATTTGAATATGTATTCAATTTTCTAAATCCTCCTTTGAACTCAATAATGCACATTATAAAAGCTTTGAACTTGTGATCCAAAACCTCAAATCCAAGTTATCTTGTAATCAAATTAATCCCGCTTGAATTTCCGCCACAAAGTTTCCATTTTTATCCATTCACGAGAAATTGAGCCTTTTGCTTCTTGAGACAAAATTGAAACCTAAGTTTCAAATAAAACTCTTGATCAAAAACCTTGGTCAACTTGACGATTTCATGATTCTTTAAGAATTGAGCGATAGATTCCACTTGAAATTAATGAAATTATCACCGCTTCCAAATTGAACCATACTCGTAGTAGAAAAGGTTTGAAACCAAACGAATTTCATAAAGAAACTTCTAATTTTCATTGAATGCCTTGAATCTCGTGAGCGATGAACGCAACTAGAGAAGATCTAAACACGTGGCGACTTGACACCCTCAAATCTTGCAAACAAACCCTCCGGATTTAATATTTACACATACATCAACTATTGCCAAGAACAAACAAAGTTGACGAGCAAGCCAAATGCACTAGAACTTGAATTGTTGACCAATAATCGGGCAAACATAAACCACCCCTTTACATCTTGAACAATGAACTCGAAACAACAGCAAAACCCAAACTCGTGATGAATTGATCTCCTGAATCGAGAGGTAATGACATTCAAAAACCAGACTTCCGGAGCTCCATTAAGAACAGACCATCAATTCAACAACCGAACACCAAGCCCTTTCTGTTCCACAGAGAAACTTTGGGAATCAACTCCAGTCCGTAATCCTAGAACCAGTGGTATGAATGCATGTGAGTGTCATGATGGATGCGAAGCCTAAACCAGATAAAATCGAGATAGGAGGGCAAATTTTGGGGTGCAACAAGATGGAGGGCAAATTTTGGGGTATCACAACTGCCCCTGTTCAATCTTCTTGTACTGGAGGGTTAGATTGACACGCTTGTCTTTCATGACCTGGAGGTGGAAGATGATTGAACACCCGAGTACACCTGAAAATTTGCACTCGCGGTTGGCTGATGATGTGGGAATGGGCTTACAGATGCCATTTGGAGAAGCTGGGGAATGAGTCGTACGTTAGACTTGATATCAGGAGGATTGCTGGAAAGTGAGCCGTACGCTAGGCTCTGTGGGCGCTCCTGGAAAGGAGAGGAGATGGGCTTAAGATGCCATCCGGAGGGAGTCGTATGTTAGACTTCGTGTTCATTTTGAATGAAGTTATTGGTTTGTATTGATTTTTAACCATATATGCAGCATTCTGAAAGTGAAGAAATGTTGACAAGTAGCTCGGAGATGGGCTTAAGATGCCATCCAGGCAACCGAGTCGACGCTAGACTCTATAGTTGTTGTTGATAATAAGAAGGATCGAATAAATCTTCGTGCGATTACTCGAGGGAGATAGTAGTTGGCAAAATGCGGATAGCTTCCTCAGTGCATCGGTGTTGATCCATTGCCTATTATCGGAGGATAACTGGCGGTCTTTCGTGATAGTTTTCCGCCGGTTCGGGCTTAATCTCGACCACCGGAGGAGGACAACCATGGGCGGTCTTTCGATAGTTTTCCGCCGATTCGGGCTTAATCTCGAACTCGCTTGTGTCAAGTGATCATACTGCTTTGGAGAAAACAAGAGGAACTTTGATAGAATATTGGTTAGTTTTATGCGAAGTATGATGCATGACAGTGTATATGAATGACATATGCATGAATTATGACTCTATGAGAAATGTATGAATGATAGATGTTGTGGTATTTCAAAACATATCCATCTTGAAGAAGATGTGGATGTTCTGCTTGAAGATTTCTGACTTCTGCTTGGGGAATTGAGTAGGTGAGAACCCCGCCTTTGAAGGAAAAGAAAGATATCCTGGATTCCTCCGATGCACTATCTGACCAAGTCTTGGGCCTAGATATTGTTGAGGAAGGTAGAGATTTGAGAAGCTCGTTGTTGGGGATCTCATATAGACCCCGCCGAGGACACCGGGAGGCGATCCGCTGGGGACCTTGTGTGTAGATCCATCGAGGAAATTTAGGAGGCGCCCACCGAGATTCAGAGTGTAGATCTCACTGAGAGCAATTGATAGTTGCCGAGAGACCGAGCTGGAGAGTCGATCCTGCTGTGATCTTTGGCCGGGATGAGGATGAAGTTTCCTCCGATGCACTATCCGACCAAGTCTCGAGTCCGATACCGCCGGGAAGAGAGGAAGGACTGAGGGATGTCCTTGGGGATAAATACCTTGACCGGAGATGAGGTGTTTATCGCTTGAAGATCGATGTAACATTGCTTGGTCAAGTGGAATTGCCGCCAGGATTCCCTTTGCTCATTGGGAAGTTGTATTGTGAGTGATACTTTGTAGGATCATGCTCTACGGGGAATGTTTTGGTGACTTTCGTCCGTCCCAATTCCTAGAGCCTGTAGTAAGCACTTTTGTATGTTCACTTTTCATGTTTATGATTAGATTTTTATTGTCAAATGCATATAATCATTCAAAGCAAACGTTGGACTTATTGCAAACGACAACAACAAAATTGTAAAGAGAAAGAAGCTTAATTTGAAAGGTGGCGATGGCCAAGTAGTTTATACACAAGAAAGGTAAAAAGCTATGCGGAAACAATCTCGTTAAGTTCCAACTATGCTAGTACTCATATATTTCACTATCTCATCTCCTTGTCACAAGAGAAAGTGAGTGAACCGATCTTCGCCATTTGAATCTTGAATGCCGATAGTAGTCCGGAAGGTGTGATCCGAAGAGACATAGTTGTACGCTTAAATCCCTAACTTTTGCCTAGACCGCCTTTTCGGTTTTCACCACCGGATACCTTTTTGCCCAAGCCGCTTTTCGTGTTTTCGACTTGCCGTGTACATGTTTTGTATATATCCTTAACTTTTGCCCGAACCTTTGGTTCGCCAGATGCCCTTATTTTTGCCTAGGCCACCGACCTAGCGGTCTCTTTTATGCGTAGTATTTTTGACTATGTCTGCTCATGTGGTGTGGGAAGTCTTCACCATCCATGGTGCTAAGTATCATAGTCCGCCGAAAATACTGCCTTGACTACAAACGGTCCCTCGAGGTGGGAGTCCATTTTCCCGATCACCCCGTGGAAGAATGATGCGCTTGACTACTAGGTCACCAACTTGATAGACTCGGTGCTTGACCTTCTTGTTAAATGCTCGATCATTCGCTTCGATAAACGTCCATGGCGTATGGACGCGAGTCGCTTCTCATCAATCAAGTTGATCCGGTCAAGGCGAGTCCGACCCAATCGCCTTCGCCTAACTCGCCTCCGGAGGACTCGTCGAGGGTATCTCAACCTCGATGGGTAAGACGGCCCATACCGTGATACGAGAGGGGGGTTGCCTCGTGGATGTTCGTGTCAGAAAGCGATAGCCATGAAGAGCAAATGGTAACATCTCATGTCAATCCTTGTAAGTCACAGTCATCTTCTGTATAATCTTCTTAATGTTTTTGTTGGCGGCTTCCACTACGCCATTCATCTTAGGCCGATAAGGAGAAGAATTGTGATGCTTGATCTTGAACTGCGTGCAGAGTTCGGTGATCATCTTGTTGTTGAGGTTAGAGCCGTTATCTGTGATAATCCTTTCGGGAGTGCCATATCGATAGATAAGATTGTGCTTGATGAATCGAGCCACTACATTCTTGGTAACAGATGCGAACGAGGCTGCTTCTACCCACTTGGTAAAGTAATCAATTGCCACAAGGACGAAACGATGTCCATTGGAAGTTGTGGGCTTGATTTCTCCAATCATGTCAATGCCCCACATTGCAAAAGGCCAAGGAGAAGTTAAAACATTCAGAGGTACTGGAGGTACGTGCACTTTGTCGGCATAAATCTGGCACTTGTGACAAGATCGAGCATAGCGGTGACAATCAGTTTCCATGGTGGACCAATAGTAGCCTATTCTCAAAATCTTCTTAGCCATGGTGTGTCCACTGGAGTGAGTACCAAATGCCCCTTCGTGTAACTCTTCCATGATACGTATTGTTGTTTTCTGGTCTACACAGCGGAGTAAGCACAGATCGTGGTTGCGCTTGTATAAGATGTTGTTGCTGAGGAAGAATTTAGATGCAAATCTTTCATGAACTTTATCATTAATGATGCCCTCATGGATATTCCCGAGTCTCAAGATACCTCTTCACGCCATAGTACCAAGGTCTCTTCTCGCTAAGCTCATAACAATACGCGTTCGTCGAACTTCTCAATGATGATCCGGGAGCCTCGTTGTCCCATCTAACCTTGAACATAGACGACATAGTAGCCAATGCGTCGCCAACCGATTCTCTCGTGGAATATGATCAAAAGTAATCTCTTCAAGTAGGGATCAAACTCGTAACATGCCTCGATACGGAATGAGATTCGATGCTTCAGATCCCACTCGCCTTTATCCGATCGATCACCAAAGCCGAGTCTCCATACACTTGTAAGAACTTGATTCTTAAGTCAATAGCATTTTAAGACCCATGATGCACGCAGACGGCCATGTTGTTAGTGCACCAAACATAATCATGTGAAAGGCGATGTCCGTAGGGATGTAATGATGGCGCCAATGCCATTGCCAAGCGCTTGAGGCTCCATCAAAGTCCATAGTCCATCGATCCTTGTTTGGGTCCTTCGTCCGACCTAGTTCTTCAATCAGAATTAGTAAATCATCTTCATCCGAAATTGAACCGCATAGATCGATAGTCATCTACGGCTTGGTGAGCCAAATGATCGGCTACCACACTTCCTTTGATCGCTCGAGAAGTGTACTGATGTCATATTCGGTCAAGATCATTTGCCATCTTGCTATTCTTCCGGAGAGAGCGGTTTCTCAAATATGTATTTTATCGGATCCATCTTGAAATCAACAAGGTAGTGTGAGTCAACATATACCGCCTTAGTCGGCGAGCAGCCCAAGCCAAAGCGCTGCAAGTTTTCTCGAGTTGTGAGTATCTTGTTTCACATGGTAAACTTTTGCTAAGGTAGTATATTGCATGCTCTTTTCGACTGCACTCGCCATGTTGCCCCAACACACACCCCATTGAGTTCTCTAACACTATTAAGTACATGATAAGAGGTCTTCCTTCGCGGGCATCAGTGATAGGAGGATTCTGAGGTACTCCTTGATTTTTTCAAAAGCGATCCGCAATCGCTGCTCCATTCTACTACTTGATCTTTCTTAAGTAACTTGAAGATTGGCTCACAAGTAGCGCTTAGTGTGCAATGAATCGCAATGTAGTTTAGTCGGCCCAAGAAACCTCCGACTTCCTTCTCGTAAGGGGCGGCATCTCTTGAATGGCTCTAACCTTGGCGGGTCAACTTCAATACCTTTTCACCGACGACAAACCTAGGAGTTTTCCGATCCGACTCCAAAAGTGCACTTGTTAGATCGAGTCTCAACCGTACTTCTTCAATCACAAACAGCCGCAAGTGATCAAGATGTTCTTCTTCACCTGGATCGAGCTATCATGTCGCCGACGAGACCTCTATCTCGTGATGAATCATGTCATGAAATAATGTCACCATAGCACCGATAAGTGGCACCCGCTTCTTCATCCGAACGGCATAACCTTGTAGCGTAAAGTGCCCCATTGGTAACAAAAGTAGTCTTCCATATCTTCGGAGCCATTTTGATCCGATTGTAACCGAGAAACCATCCATGAAGGAGAAAACCTTATGCCGAGCGGTGTTGTCAACCGTAACATCAATATGAGGAAGTGGAAATCGCTTTCGGACTCGCTTTGTTCGATCTCAGAATCCACACACATTCGTATTTTGCCATCCTTCTTGGGTATGGGTACCACATTTGCAACCCATCGGGATACGAGGTGACAGCTAAGAAACCGCGTTGAATTGTTTCATAACTTCGCTTTGATTTTCTCCGACATCTCGTGACGATACGACGAACCTTCTGCTTTCACCGAGAAAACCTTCTTTGTCGGCAAACGTGTACCACAATATCAATGTCCAACCTCGCATGTCTTCGTATGACCAAGCAAAACCTCAATATAGTCTCGTAGCATCCGAACCAACCTTTCTTTAACACTGCTCTCAAGACCCGCCTCCTATCTTAATCTCTTTCTGCCTTCACAAGCACTCAAATTCACAACCTCAACTCTCTTCGTGGTGATAACTCGCTTCTTCTCAGTAGCCCCAAGTTCTCCCGCACTTCACAATCTTCCTCACTTTCGCCTTCGCTTGGTAGATCGGATTATCAAGTCATATTTAGCACTAGCATAGTCATATTAACGAGATTCGAGTGATTCCGTTGTATCACGTGTGTGTAAGAAACACATAGCCTTTGAAGGGGTGATAAAGTAAAAGAAAGAAAACACAATTGAATGCAAAAGTCCAACGATTTATTGAATGAAAATACGCAAACGACAGATAATAACCTCGCAACGAGCCATGATGCCCCGCAAGGCACTAGGCTTTCAAAGTTTATTGTTCAAAACATAAAGAAATACGAAAAGCAAAACAAAACAAGAGCAATTACTCCGACTAAAGGAGATTGGTATGACGCCTTCGGTCTTCCAATTGTCGAGCCCATTATCCGAGTCGAAGATCCACTTGCCGATGTCAAGTCGTTGTCGCTGCCTTCTATAGCATGGATTCCACTGCCGATGCGAAAGGAAGTTGGCCGCACGCTCAAGGCGATCATCTTCCGACTTGATGGTGAAGCCTAAACCAGCCTTGTCAAATTTGAAAGGAAGATTAGGAGCTGTCCCCAAATAGTACTCTTCCTTCTTCAACAAAGCTTGAGCATCTTTCAGTGAGGCCATCCTAGGCGGAACTTGTGTAACTTCAGGAGTGACGGGGGAGTCAACAAGCATGACTCTGGGTATTGTTTCAAAAGCTTGACAGGGAGTCTCGAAGAATTCGCCTTCCATCTCAAGATAACGGAACGACTGCAGATGACTGACCATATATTCCTCTTCACCGCACACTGTAACAACCTTCCCTTTCACCGGGTACTTCAACTTCTGATGTAAGGTAGAGGTAACAGCGCCTGCCCCATGTATCCAAGGGCGTCCAAGTAGGAAAGAGTAAGCCGGACGAATGTCCATGACAAAGAAAATAGAATCAAAAGTCTGGGAACCGACTTTGACAGGCAGAGTGAGCTCTCCAAGAACTGTCCGCTTAGAACCATCAAAAGCCCTCACAATAATGTCACTGGGTCTCAGAACCAACCCTTCGACATCAAGCCGATCAAAAGCAGTCTTCGGAAGGATATTCAGAGCAGAACCGGTATCCACCAAAACATGGGATAGTGTAGTGCCCTTGCATTCAACAGAGATGTGCAAGGCTTTGTTATGTTTCTTTCCCGCAGGAGTCAAATCAGCATCCGAGAAACCTAGGCCGTTGTTCGCAGCCAGGCTAGCAATACAAACTTCGAATTGATCAGTAGTAGTGTCTTGAGGCACGTGAGCATTCTTCAGAAACTTCACCAAGGCGTTAGCATGAGCCTCGGAGCATAAAAGCAGAGCAAGCATGGAGATCTTGGACGGAGTCTGTCCCAACTGTTCCACAACATTGTAGTCGCTCTTCTTGATAATCTTCGAATTTCTCCATTTCTTGTTTGAGGTATCTTCAAGAACTTCCTTTGGTACTTCGGTTGAGCAGATGAGTCACCGGTTCTTTCCTCTAGCTTGGGGAATGGATTGAATAGCCGGAATGCGAGCCGGAGTCGCGTGTCTTTTGGAGGAGAGATATCCGGAGAGAATACCTTCCGGCTCGTCACCTTACTAGATCCGTGATGTTGTCAATGTCGAATGGTAGCTTCAATAGTCGATCTTCAATAGTCGAGGGTCTTGCTTGACGCCATGATAGTAAACATCGATCCATAATTCCAAGGGATAGCCTTTCGAGGAATATGGAACCGGTCTTGGAGAAGTGATAATGAGAGGTGCCACTCTAGGTACAGTGATCAGCAGAGGTAATCCTTATAGTGTTAACATCAAAGATAGTCTTCGGGAAATCGTCACCCCATTCGGCCGCTTAACATCTTCAATAGGAATCTTGTAACTATCGTGATGTGTACTTCACCATGTAATCATATTTTCCACTTGGCTGCCCCAAGGTATCCCACATGATGGTACAGCCATTCGCATTGTCAATCTTCAACTTAGACATTTCTTCACATTCCGCACATGTGGTTTTAGAAATAGTATCTCACGGTTATTCATCATGCATCGAACACGCCTTCTCAACCAAGCACAACCATCAAAGTGTATGGGCACCAACGACAATTCTCCGCATCCCGGATTGACACCGCTTGTAACAAATTCTTCTTAAAAGTCATTAGAGGAATGGTCAAGTCATCTATGTTGAAAACATAAGTATCGCCACCAACAGATTGGAACCCTTGTCATGGTTAGGCATAGGCGCTGATCACATTCGGAGTCTTAACAGAGGGTCAAACTCAATGCTTAGCTTCGATCATATCTTGAATCTTGTTCTTCGAGCCCAACAATCATCGTTATGTCCAGGCTATTGGAGTGGTAAACACACTTAGCATTTGGATTGTACTTTGAGAGGAGGTGTTGACATTCGAGGAGGATCCTCGAGTAATTAACTCGCTTTCAACATGTGTTGCAAGGCTTGGACAAAGGCATGTTGATCTTCGTGAACCGCCTCGTATGCTTTACGCGCTGTCTCACCGAGGTTGTGCCGATGTAGGATCGAGATCACAACCGCCCACGATTGAGCGCGGTCGGTCTTGGCTCGGATTTTCCGACCATACACAAGATTAACTTCTTCTTACCACCAAAAGATCTCTTCGCAGATTTGAAGATGTCTCTATCTCAATCTTTCCACTCTTGATACCACCGATACGTCATTCAATATCACCTGAATCCGTCAAGAGTTTCCAATCGATGATTAAAGAATGGGCCCGTAGTGTCCCCATAAACATATCAACCAACTCCCTATTGGACAAGGGTGGTTGAACTCTTCCCGCTAAATCTCCACTTCGAGCATACCCTTGAACTTCTCATCGCGACCCATAGACATGCTTTGTAGTTGCATGCGAGTGGGTGTCAATTCAGATTGTACTCATATTGTCTCAGAGAAAGCATCCGCTAAGTCACCCAAGTACGGATACGGTCATTCTCTAGTCGATAATACCACCCAATTGAGTTCCTGACAAACTCTCTTGAAAATAGGCATCCACAACTTTCTCTCATCAAGTGGGGACATGCCATCATACTTGGAAAATTGGATTTGAACTTGGGAGGAATCACAACACTGTGGACAAGACATGCCATCATACTCTTGTGTTGTTGAACTTTGATATCTTTCAAGATGATGATCACCATTACCCTTGTTACTTTGTTCATCCTCCTTCTTGACTCTCCGAACTTCAGCCCGGACCACCTTGTTCTTCCAAGATTCTTCTCTTCTTGGCCTTGGACATAAACCGAGCATTCTTGAGATCTTTGATGACTGCTCAAGAGCCATTTCGCTAAAATAAATAGCGAGCAAATGAGAAAACCAATCTCCAATGTACCGTGATGCAATGTTATGCTATGATATGCAATGTTTATGCGAATGCAATGCAATGTTTTCAAGGACCTTAGAGATTTAAATTTGTTAAACAAGCAAAACAAACATTTATTAGTACTTTTTATTATTCTTTTTCTTTTTAAGTACAAGAGATAGTTCAAACAATAAAAGAAAACATAAACATCCTAAAGCTCTAAGTCTCCCATGGGCGCTTCCTCTTGGTGCCGATGTAGGCGCTGATGCTTCGCCCTCGTGAAGTAGCTTTGTCAACTCTAGCACTTTTTCTCGCTTGCATAGCATCGAGCTTCAAATGTATCCCTCTTCCTTAAGTCGAATCCAGATCTCTTCAAGTCTTCAAAATCGTAGGCATGTCGATGGAGAATAGTATAGGTACGCCACTTATAGCAACAGTTCCATAATTACTGGTAGAACAGAGTGAATGGCATCATGAGGTTTTGAGCTCGAGCTCGCACCCATTTGAGGTAAGGTTCCCAAGGAATGGATTTTGGTGCCCCAAAGTCTTGGTATCAATCTTCTTTACCATGCTCCAAGCGTAAGAACCTTCGCGGTAATTCGAGATCGTGGTTGTAGTCGAACACAACATCTTGGAGAAGCATATCATGTGGACCATCTTTTCGAGCAAAACCAAACCGACGAGAGCTAAAGAAGGGTTGTAAGTAATACCTCCTTATACCAAGTAGCGGTACATTGGGAATTCTCCACAACGCCGATGAAGGTGAAGTCTTTTGAGAGAAAAGATTCCAACGGATATCCGAATGAGAGAGTGACATCAATCTTGAGACCATCTCAACCTTTGTTCATTCTTCAAAATTGATGGAGGAAGGTGCGAAATAAACCACCTTGAAAGTAACGGTATACAACACATGAGAGTTCCTTGTTTCTTAGTAGTACGAGTGTGGAGAGAATGTAGGATATCTCCAAGTAAGGTAGGCACAGATTGCGGGTAAGAAATAATTTGATGGCATTGATGTCTATGAATTGATCCGAGTTAGGAAATAGAACCAAACCATAAATTAGCAAGGCCACAATGTTCTCAAATGCATGAAAACTCATAACTTTGAGGAATTCTCGGGCTTTCTTGATTAAGAACTTGGAAAGTAAACCCTTAACTCCACTTCTAGTTTCCCAATTGGCTTCAATATCCGAACGCTTAAGATGTAAGGTCGATGTAATGTCTTCGCATTTAGGAACCTTTTCTAGACCGTGAATGGCATTTGATCAAGAATAGGTATCCCAAGTAGCTTAGAGAACTCTTCCAAGGTAGGAACCAACTAATAACTGGAATGTAAAGCAATGGTGTTTCGGATCAAAGAACTGAATAGGACATGCATCATATCTTCTTCAAAATCGGAGATAACCAAGTCGAGTAGATAACCATGTCTTTTGATGAACTGAGCATGGTCGGGAATTTCTGAAACCAATTCTTTGAGCTGAGAAGGTATACCCATAAAGTTGATTCGGATAGTCTTTCTAGAAGTCATAATTCCTACAAAACAGAGCAAAGATAAATCCCTAGGTCCTTGAAATAGTTAGAAATGATATGCAATGCGGATGATGTCATGATGTCATGTTTAGCACACACAAACAATTCACACAATGAGCCTAGGTATAAGGCTTGCATGAGGTATATGTGATTACCCTACCAAAAGTTTGAGTTGGTTCATCCTGTCCTATAATAGTAACCGGGTTCTAGGAATCTCACATCATAGATCTTTCTCGAGGCGCTTATTTCAATACGACGCCAAGTGGTCGATCGAAAATATCCCAAAAGTCCGATCTCAATGAGCGTAGCATCGAGTATCAACCAACCTTAGTCTCAGACTCAAAGCCGACCATCTCACTACCTTCTAATGGCTAAGATGGGTCAATTAAGGTTCTAAAAGTTTAGTTAGCGCTTGATGACACCACGCAGAAGCCAAATACTATCTTCAACTTGGGATGAAGAGTATCGGGACAACCAAAGTGTCACGCTAACGTAGCCATCATGTTGACCGTTTAGTTATACGTCTAACGGTCGCAATGATCTAATGCTACTTACCTAAAAGGAAACCCGGATCCGGGTGTAGGATCCCCCACAAATATAATACCCAAGCAACCCTTAAAGATAAAGCATACAATTCAAACAGAAAGCATTAAAGGTTATCTAGAAATCCCTAAGGCAATTCTCTCTTTTAGGGCGTATCCCCAGCAGAGTCGCCAATTCTGTAATACGGTGAACTGACTTTGTAGGATTTTTGTATCCAAATGTGCGGATAGCAAGAGTCGCCACCGACTTTTATTTTTATCCAATTAAGGGAAGGTAAAAGTACAGAAAAAGACCTTCGTTTAGATTCTGAGTTTGGGAGAATGGTTATGAAAAGGGAAGGTATTAGCACCCTTTCCATCCGTAGTTATCTACGGCTCTTAGTTGCTCTAGATCACCTTTAAAATTGCTTTCGTGTGTTTGACAAAATATTTTGAAAAGGCATTTCGCTTTGACTTTGTAATGACTCATGTAGGAGTGTATACAAAGTGTTCGGAAATGTTTTGTTTTTGAAAAGAATTTGAACTTTGAAAAAGAGTGTGTGTGAAAAGCATTTGGTTTAGAGCAAGAAACTAAAAGACTTATTACCCACTCGTAATTGGTCGCTTTTTTGTACTTCCCTTTAGAATAACGTTAGCCATACCATTAGTTGGTAGGTAACTCCATTCATTGGATGTAAGCGGACATTCGGGGACATCGGATGGTCATCAAGGCAACTTGTAGGAAGTATCCTAGCACATTCGTAGGACTATCATCATTTTCGTAGGCGACAATCGAGGGTCAAGATCATGTATTCGGAGGCGACATCGTGGGTCTTATGATCTTTGTATCGAAGGGACTATGATGATTTGTTTGGAAGGCAACGTGCTAGAATACCTCTACGAGGGACATGACCATTTGAATTGTAAGGCAACGAGAGAATTACCCTAAGGGTGCATGTGTGAAAGAAGTGTGTTGATTTTAATATGTTATCTTGAAGTTAGTGGGCTATGTTCATTATTATCTTGCCATACACGCCTAGTTACTAGCAATTGATAGGTGCGAAAGTAAATTGGAAAATAAAGATGCGAAAGGTAAATGTCCTACGCTATTACAAGGCTTTGGGGTATACATAATTTAAAATGCGGAAAATAAAGACCTAATTTTAAACTATTACATCCCATATACGCTACATTATTGGAAAATAAATGAAAATAGTAAAAACGTCCGAATTGGAAGAACTCGTGAAACGAATCTAGAAATCTAAAATATGATGAAATCGAAATAAGAGAAAATGTTAGAAAAATGCAAATTTTTAATTGGAAAAAATATGACATGCTGGAAATAATGTAAACATGCTAAAATAAATTTTTGGGATTTTTTAGATGCAATTTAATAATTTAAAATGAATTTACAATGATTTAAATGCAAAATTACAAATAAAAATAAATATGCATGCAAAAATATATTTTTTAATTTATTAAATTAAATAAAGATTTTATGAGAATGATGTAAAAAGAAAATT
This sequence comes from Vicia sativa, assembly GCA_021764765.1. NCBI lineage: Eukaryota > Viridiplantae > Streptophyta > Magnoliopsida > Fabales > Fabaceae > Vicia > Vicia sativa. Next base: position 65,247,550 of record CM038794.1, read on the forward strand.
AATTTTTGATGAATTTTTAATGCAGAAATAAAATATGAAAATAAATTAAAATAACATGCAAATATTAAAAATATGAAAAAATATGAAAAATATGAAGAAATTGCAAACTTGTAAAAGAATGGTCCCAGCATGGTTCGAACAGGGGACCTGACCCTCAAACCTTGAAAACCAACGCCTTGACCAACTGAGCTGGCATGTTCTACTGTTTGGAAACGGAGTGAGTGGAATATACACGCGTTGCCTTTCCATTGCTTCCTCCTTCGCGCCAGACTTCGTCTTCAACCTTTCAAATATTTGAATTTTCAGCGTCGGCTTTTGCTCGACGCTATGTCCCTGGCTACAATCAAAAATCCAGCATACATAATATAAATAAGTTCTAAAGGCATGGTTCGATTCCTGAGATCGTTCCGAACACGATGGTATAGGTCCTATTGTCCAATTTTTCCATTTAAGCAAAGCCCAAATCGAGCTCAAACCCTAGCTATGGTGTAACACGATTCGTGCCATGGAAATTCAATTGGCTTGCCCAAAGCTTGCAAATACATTACTAAACACAAAAACAACAACAAAACATGTTAATAATGCATGAATAATGAAACACGATTTTGAATTTTCAAGAACAAACCAAACACGGATTTTCCGATTCGATGGATTTGAGCAATGTAAAGGTCCGATTGATTCCGAGATGTCAAGGAATGTGTTAGACACCTCAAAATTGATTGAAAACGGCTGGAAGTGTGATTCCAATTGCTTGCTTGCCACGGTTTTTGAGCTTTGGAATAGGGTTCTTGAGCCAAAATTTCTACCCTAATTCGTGTGGTATGCATCATGTATTTATACCGAAGGATTTGGCATTGTTTTTGGTAAGAATCAATCAACATTCAATGAAAATCAATTTTGATTTTTGTACAAAATCAAATCTTCAAAATTTGATTAATTTCAATCCAATCTTGCCAAATTGATCAATTTTCAAAATTGCCGGCATTTGTAAGTTACTTGAGTCTCAAGGAAAGAATAAAATCAATCTTTGCAATTAATTTTAATTTTGTACTTTATTTTTAAATTTAATTTGCATTTAAATGAATAAATTACAAATTAAATAGAAAAATAAATCAAAAATTCGTGGCATTGGGCTTGGACATTCCTAATTGTATGAGGAATAAGTTTGGATGGAGAAAAACAAGCCCATTTGCAAAAATTTGATTTTTAGAAGTATCTCTTTTGCATTCTTTCAAAATTGCCCAACTTGTGAATAGTGTATCTTGCTCAAGTTTCCACATTTTTGAGTGTTCTTGGACTTTTTGGAAATCTCTAAGAGTCTTCTAACCAAAATTTTTGGTCTCATCTCAATTGGAGTTTCTATGCTCAATATATCTTCAAAACAAAAGTTGACTTTTGTTGACTTTGAAAATGACTGAATGTTTTGAGTATACCTCTCAAATGAAGCATTTTTGGACATTCTTGTGAGACATGAAGTTGTAGAGAATTGAATTTCCTTCAAAACAAGAGGTGGTGGAAAATTTCTCGAGAAAGTATGAGAAAGTTATGATCACCAAAGTTCATTGACTTTTCACCTAGAAACCCTAATTTAGAAAGTTTGACTTTTGAGCAAATCTTGAGTTTTCTTGATGAATCATGATCAACCCTTGATCAAATGATGAATGTAACTTCAAAATGAGGATGTTGACCAAAATTATGAAGTTTGACTGTATGTTGACCACAGCTTGACTTTTTGTCCAATACAACCGATTTTCAACCATCCGAGCAATTGTCTGAGGAAACTTGATCTGTGAAGCTTGAAACTTGACATGGAGAATCTTTGAGCATATGAGGAGGCATGAAGACCATTGGAGATGTTGGAAGTCCATCTTGACTTGAGAGATACCAAACCCTAATTTGGGTTGATTGTCTAGAGAGAGTTTGTCTGATCAACTCTTGAGGAATCCTTGAGTAGGGATGTATGAAATCTCTTGAATAGATGGAGGGCAAATTTTGGGGTATGACACCAGCCAATCTACTTGATGTCATCTATTGCCGGATTCCTATATAATCTCTCCAAGAAAATGGCCGATTTACATTAATGATTAATCGTCATCAAATTCCTCGTGTCAGGTTACCTTGTCCGAATCAGACGACATCCGTGTCCGCGCTTAATTGGCGATTTGTTCTGATGAACCGCGCAACAACAAGAAGATCCAGCTGCAAATTTCGCGACTATGCAGCTCATATGAATCGTCAAGATCGCTTGTTTCATGCCATGCAACAAAGCCAAGCCGAGACTTTACGCCTCGCATAAGAATTACAACGTGATCAACGGGAATGCAAATACAGCCAAAAGAGATGCAACAAGAACCAACTAGAGTTGCAATTCCACCAACAAGAAATGCGACGCGAACACCAAGAATATGCTTTTCGCAATGATCGAATCAAGCATTGTAAGCTCGCATAATGGATGCGCTTAACCTTAATGATTCGATTCGACGAACGCCGACGACCTCATTAGAGGAAGAAGAACAAGAGGTCAAAATTCTCAAGAAAACGAGTGATCACCCTCTCCTTTCTGATTTCTCCTGGTTCTATCGCATTGAGGACAATGCTTATTTTAAGTTTGGGGGAGTCAGAACATTTCTTTGTTCGTTATTATTTTCTTTGCTCTATTTAGTTTTTCCCTTTTAGTTTCTTTTTTCTATGTATTGCAAAGTTTCCATTCAAATAAAATACATGTTTATGAAATTTTAGTCTTTTATGTTTAAATTTCGCTTATTCGAATTCCTCCTTTTCTTGAGCTATAACGATAAATTTTAATAAAATTAAAACGATATATTAACACACTCAAATAATACTAAGGTTGCCTATTTTTAAATAAGAATTCGAGCGCGACTTAGCAAAATTATTATCGTCCTAACACTTTAAAACCCCCTACGTGTTAGATTGATTTAAGTACTTATTATACCAACACCTTAAGACTTAGTTTTAAAGTAATCCCGAGTAGTTTATTAAGCAATGGCACCGCCTTAAACGACAAACTACGTGAGAATCGATGAATATAAGTGATTGATCAAGATTTTTAAAGAGAAGTTTTATTAGAAGATGCACTTATTAAGTTAGATGGTCCTTACCAGATCATTTAATTCAACGGTCGCAGAAACTATAAAATATTTATGCAAACATCCATTATGAATTGGTTCATGGTCCCTGTGCCGAACTTGGTAGGGCGGATGACCATCCGATCCCGCAATTTGTAGTTGGATAAAGGAGTACCAAATATAATTACCGTGACTACTAGTGGATTATAAAGATCAAAGTCACTAACCGTTACTCCACTATGTGCCAGAGGGTAAAGGGCTTAATGTGATTGCAAGAATGAAAACGGGTGAAACAAAACAAAGTATTAGGTCGAGCTATAATAACATGACTTAATTGGTCTGCAAAATGGGGTTGTCTAGTGTTATTACTTGACTTTGGTGTCAAGTCTAAATTGAGTTATCCAACAAAGAATTGAATTGCAACCTAGTACTAATTGAATTGTGATATATGTCTCGCTTAATATATGCTCAAGTGATTTTTCATTTTTGATTTTTGCTTGAGGACAAGCAAAGGTTTAAGTATAGGGGAGTTTGATAACACGATTTTATATAACATACTTGACATAATTTTCATAGACAATGTTACTATTTTTATTCAATTATATTGCTTTATTTCAGACACGTTGGTATTTTCTATGTTTCGTATTTATATTAAATAAAGATAAATCGAGCAAAGAAGTAAAATCGAGGAAAAATCAGATTAAAAAGCAAAAGAAATGAAGCAAATGGGTGATATACCAAAAATAAGGGGTTAAGAAGAAGAAAAACAATTATGCCAAGCCAAGAGACTAAGCCCACAAAGAAGTCGCCCATGAGACAAGTCCAAGACGCTTTCCCATCGCCACGTGGTGAGACGGTCTTCTCACACCCCTTTTCCTAGGAGGCGCTCACCACATGCAGCGTGGGGTCCACCACTTTCCCAACATTTTGAGGCGTCCGCCTCGCCTCCTCTCTCTCCACGTAAGGCCCGCCTCGACTCTCCAGCTGTATTTTCTCCACGTAGTTAGCTTGCATACGGCGGAAGGAAACGGCAGCTATAAAGGGAGCTATAAATACAAGTTCCAGCTGTAATTAGGGTCGGCATTTTTTTACCGAACAACTGTTATTTTTATTTCGCAATTTATTTTCCTTTCAGTTTTGTACTTTGATTTTACTTTTCGTTTTCACTGATCTAACCTTACGTTAGATCTAGTACTTTTTATTTGTTGTTTATTTTCTTCTTTCGAATTCAAGAAGTCTCCGAGCAGATCCAACCGACTTGTGGTGGATGCTCGTTTATTTCGAAGAACAAGATTATTTCCAGCATTCTTAATTTCAGGTTTAATTTATTTATTTTATTTTATTTTATTTATTGTTGCCTGATGTTATTTATTTGATTTCGGAAATGTTTAAATATATTAAACCATATTATTTATGCATGTCTGAATTAATTAATATGTCTGGCTAAATTGTTCTGATATTGGTATGTAAATTAATCGAACCAAAGGAATCCGAAAATAAACTGGTATAATGTTACGTTGTTAAAAATATTCTTTCTGACTTAGATATCTAATTTAATTTATTAAAAGGTTTAGAAACCAACAGAGCGAAAGTTTGAGGTTAATAAACTGGACTAAGGTTAGAAACCAACAGAGCGATTTGAGGTTTAGAACCGATAGTGGATACTAGGTATTAATTTTAAAGATCATGACAGCTGCTTTAAAAGAGATTAAACTTTATTTATTTTCAAAAGTGTTTTTAAATTCGGGATAGCTAGAGCATACGTTAGATTTAATTGCATAATCCGATTCAACAGAGCGACATTTGAGATAGGATTTTTAGATGAATATTGTTTGTCAAATAGGATTTTTATCAACTTGAGTAATAAGTCGCTGGAAATTCGATCCCTTAGGTTAGACGAATTACATACTAATATCTGCTTATTTATTATATTTTCCTTAACCAAAAATCTTAAAGAATTATTCGCTTTAGTCAGATACCGTAACTTAGGATAACAATAGATCGATTTATAGTCTCGTGGGTTCGATATCTTTAAAACTACGCGATAGATGCACTTGCACCGGTGATTAATAGAAGATAAAGTCGCGATCAATTTTCACATTGATTGATTCATTATTTGCTCTTGATTTCTGACCTAAATCCATCTATTATAAATACACAATGCCTACACATGAAAAAACAACAAAAAAATTGCCTCAAAGAACCCTAACCTAAGTCAAAAAAACGTGTTCTTCAAGCAAGTGGCAGCCCTAGTTCTAGCTTGTTTCAGTCGATTCTAAGCCTTCCATTGCATTCCTTGAAGCCTCCTGAATCGATCCAGCCTCTTACAAATCATCAAACCATCAAGAATTATGAAAACACGATTTCGGTTTGTCCAACGTTTTTCAAATTCGATTTTTATCATTCATGCATCATTAACCTGTTTTGATTGTTTGTTCATGTTTAGAATCAAGTTTGCAAGCTTTCTAGGTGGTTTAATTGCATTTTAGGTGCCCGGATCGAGTTATGCCATAACTAGGGTTTTCTGCTTCGAATTGGGGTTTCCTTAAATCTGTTAAATTGGACAAAACCAGCACCACTACCGTGTTTAGATTGTTGTTTGCAATCGATTCATGTATTCATAACTAATTTATATTGCTTGTATGAGATTTTGAAAATTGCAGGGGCCTTAGCGTCGAGCAAGACCGACGCTAACTGTTTGAAAATTCAAACGAGGAAGATGAAGTTCTTCGCGCGGTTTTCTGATTCCCAGGAAGCGAATTCGTTTAAAAGCGCTTTGTTTCAAAGATCCTAACACCAAACGCAATTTGGTCTAATGGTGAAGGTGGCGCTGTTTTTCCTTGGATGTCATGTGTTCGATCCCCAGCCATGACATATATTTTGTGCTCCTTTACAAACTAACACTTTTCTTATATTTTCTTATTTTATTAATATTTTCATGTTAATTTAATTTATCTTCAATATTCTTCTCATGCATTTAAAAATCACAAAAATATTTTTTTTGCATTATTATCGAAAAATGTTTATTTAATTTTTATATTAAAATTAATATTTTTAAATGCATATTTTAATTAATTGCTAATTAACCGCTGACTTTTAATTGTTTTTAATTATCGAAATCGATTCCGAATTACTAAAATTATCTTATCATATTATTGTCATTACTAACTTGAAACTTTTTCCTCATTCAAAATCTTGCTTTTACTTTTCCTCTTATGCAATTTTCTCGTGTTTTTGATTATGTATCCGCTATGTGTAACGCTTCGGACGATTTTTCTTGCTTTTCTTTCATATTATGTAACGCTTATGGATGTAATAGTTTAATTAGACTTTTATTTTCCGACTCTATTGTAATCAAAGCCATGTAATAGCGAGACTTTATTTTTCCGACTTTACCTTCCGCACTTTATTTTATGCACCCTATAAACGCTAGTAATTAGCGTGTATGGCAAGATAAAATTGGACATAGATCACTCATAATGCAAAGATAAAATATATGAAATCAACACACTCTTTCACACATGCACCCTTAAGGTAATTCTCTCTCGCCTTACAAATATAAATGGTCAAGTCCCTCGAACGTAGAGGTATCCTAGCACCGTTGCCTACAAATATATCATCATAGTCCCTTCGATACAAAGATCATAGACCCACGATGTCGCCTACTGTAATACGGTGAAATGACTTTGTAGGTTTTTGTATCGCAAATGTGCGGATAGCAAGAGTCGCCACCGACTTTTCTTTTATCCAATTAAGGAAAGGTAAAAGTATGTAAAAAGACCTTCGTTAGATTCTCGAGTAAGGGAGAAGGTTATGAAAAGGGAAGGTATTAGCACCCCTTTCCATCCGTAGTTATCTACGGGCTCTTAGTTGCTCTTAGATCACTTTTAAAAATGCTTTCTGTGTGTTTGACAAAAATGTTTTGAAAAGGCATTTCGCTTTGACTTTGTAATGATTCATGTAGGAATGTATACAAAGTGTTTGGAAATGTTTCGTTTTGAAAAGAGTTTGAACTTTGACAAAAGTGTGAGGTGTGAAAAGTATTTGATTTGAGCAAGCAACTAAAAGTCTTATTACCTACTCGAATTGGTCGTTGCTATTTTACGCCCTTTAGAATAGTGCTATCCATACCATTAGTTGGTAGGTAACCGATTCGCTGGATGTAAGCGGACATTCGAAGGACATCGGATGGTCATAGAAAGCAACTTGTAGGAGTATCCTAGCACATTCAAGGGACTATCATCATTTTCGTAGGCAACAATCGAGGGTCAAGATCATGTATTCGGAGGCGACATCGTGGGTCTTATGATCTTTGTATCAAAGGGACTATGATGATTTGTTTTGAAGGCAACGGTGCTAGAATACCTCTACGCTCGAGGGACATGACCATTTGAATTCGTAAGGCAACAGAGAGAATTACCCTAAGGGGTGCATGTGTGAAAAGAGTGTGTTGATTTCAGGTATTTTTATCTTGAAGTTAAGAGTGAGCTATGTCCAATTTTATCTTGCTATACACGCCTAATTACTAACAGTTTATAGGGTGCGGAAACTAAATTACGGAAAGTAAAATGCGGAAAGATAAATCCTACGCTATTACATGGCTTTGGGGAAGATACATAATTTAAAGATGCGGAAAATAAAAGTCCTAATTAAACTATTACATCCCATAGGCAATTACAAAATATGAAAAGAAAGCGATAAAAATTGTCCGAAACGGGATAACCTGTGAAAAGATGAGAAATCGGGAAAATACGAGAAAATTGAATAAGAGGAAAATGTTAGTAAAAATAATAATTTTTTAATGAGAAAAAGTTTTCATGCTGGGAATAACATTAATATGCTAAAATAATTTTTTGGGATTTTTTGGAGTTAATTTATTAATTAAAAATCAATTAAAAGTGATTTAGATGATATAATAGAAATTAAATTAAATATGCATGCAAAAATAATATTTTTAATTTTATAAATTAAATAAACATTTTCTTGAAATAATGCAAAAATGAAAAATGTTTTTGGTGTTTTTTAATGCATGATAAAAAATATTTAAAGTTAAATTAAAATGAATGAAAATATTAAAAGAAATAGAAAATAGAAAATAAGAAAAATATGAAGTTTGTGAAAAGAAAAAGGAAAACCGGTCCTGGTGTGGCTCGAACTCATGACCTCTTGGAGTATCTTCTCAAAACAAAGCCTTAACCGCTGCGCCACTTGACACTTGGTGTTTGTAAAGTGAAAATCAACTGAATAAGAACATACACGCGTCATGGATATGTTTGAAACACAGTCAGCCACGCGTGGACCCCAGTTGGAAAGAGAGAGCGAATCAGAGAGCGTGATTATGCCACGCATACCTCGTCGGCTTCAACGCTGGTCAACGAAGCTGGAGCCCTAGCTCCGGTCGTCTTCTCCGGCGGCCTCGAACATCAATCCTGCAAATAGCAAAAATAAATGGCAAAAGTACCCTATCCCCTAAATTGACCATTCCGAGTTCAATGGCGATGTTGGTTTTGACCGAATCGGCCTGCATGCCGGTTCAAGATGACATTGAAAACCCTAACTATGGCAAACCATGATTCTTACGCGCAAGCTTTAAAGCGATGGCCCAGATCAATCACATGAGACCTCATGAACACATTAAAATGGTTAGAATCAATGAAAACACACAGATATTAAAAATGAAAAATCAAGAAATATTTGAATATGTATGGATGTATATGGCACGATTCAGGCTGCTTTGATCATTGTTAATGATGTGTACTTACTCAATCTTACCCCCTGAACACAATGGAATGGTTTTGAGAGCTTGAAAGTGGCTGGAAATCAAAATTCGAATTTTGACAACTTTTGAGAAATTTTGGCAATATAAGGGTTGTGTTTTTAGCTAGGGTTTCGTGTGCTTTGCTTGGCATCTTCCGGCTATTTATAGAGTGTATTAGAGAGGAAAAAGGCAAAAGATTGGATCATGAATGTGCTATAAATATTTTTCAAATAAAATCAAATTTTGGAGAAAATTTGATTTTCTCTTTAATGTGAGAGCTAGCACGAATTTGGCATGTTCCATGGGCTATCTTGGACCTCAAGTTTGATATAAATTCACTCCTTTTGAAAAAATATCTTATTTTCATATTTTATATAATTTAATTTTGAATTAAATGGTTTTAAATTCAAAAATAAATCAATAAAATTAAAAATTGCCATGGCCAAACATCAATGGGTCACAAATAATATTATGAACAAGTTTGGATCATAATATTATAGGCCCATTTGGAAAAAATTGCATTTTGACAAATATCTCCTTTTGTGCAATTGTTCAAAAATGTCCAACTTGTGAATGGTGTATTTTGCTTAATTTTCCACATTTTTGAGTGTTCTTGGACTTTTTGGAAAGCTCTAAGAGGCCTCTAACCAACCTCTTTGGTTTCATCTCAATTGGAGTTTCCATGCTCAATATATCTTCAAAACAAAAAGTTGACTTTTTGTTGACTTTGAAAAGGACCTGTAATGTTTTGATCCATACCTTCCAAATGAAGCATTTTTTGAACATTCTTGTGATTCATGAAGTTGTAGAGAATTGAATTTCCTTCAAAACAAGAGGTGGTGGAAAAATTTCTGAGAAAGTATGAAGAAGTTATGCTCAGTCAAAGTTCAGTTGACTTTTCACTGAAAAACCCTAATTTGAAAAGTTTGACTTTTGTGCAAATCTTGAGTTTTCTTGATGAATCATGATCAACCCTTGATCAAATGATGAATGTAACTTCAAAATGAGGATGTGGACCAAAAATCATGAAGTTTGATTGTATGTTGACCACAGTTGACTTTTTGTCCAATACAACTGATTTTCAACCATCTAAGCAATTGTTTGAGGAAACTTGACTTGTGAAGCTTGAAACTTGACATGGAGAATATTTGAAGCATATGAGGAGGCATGATGACCATTGGAGGTGTTGGAAGTCCATCTGAATTTGAGAATCACCAAACCCTAGTTTGGGTTGATTGTCTAGGAGAGGGTTTGTCTGATTAACCCTTGAGGAATCCTTGAGCATGGGTGTATGGAATGTCTTGAGAAGATGGAGGGAAAATTTTGGGGTATGACACCTACGAATACATGATCTCGTCCCTCGATTATTGCCTACGAAAAGTGATGATCGTCCCTTCGAATGTGCTAGGATACTCCTACAAGTTACCTTATATTACCATCCGATGTCCCTTCGAATGTCCCTCTTACATCCAACGAATAGGGTTACCTACTAACTAATGGTATGGATAACGCTATTCTAAAGGAACGTAAAACAAAACGAAAATGACCATTCTGAGTAGGTAAATAAGACTTTTAGTTGCTTGCTCAAACAAAATACTTTTCACACCACACACTTTTGTCAAAGTTCAAACTCTTTTCAAAAACAAAAACATTTCCGAACACTTTGTATACATTCCTACATGAATCATTACAAAGTCAAAGCGAAATTCCTTTTCAAAACATTTATTGTCAAACACACAGAAAGCAATTTTTAAAGCGAGCTAAAAGCAACTAAGAGCCCGTAGATAACTACGGATGGAAAGGGGTGCTAATACCTTCGCTTTCATAACCTTCTCCTTACTCGTAATCTAACGAAGGTCTTTTCCTCGCTCTTTTCACCTTCCCTTAATTGATAAAAGAAAAGTCGGTGCCGACTTTGCTATCCGCACATTTGCGATGCAAAAATTTCAAAGTCAGCCATCAGACACACCACTCAACGTGATGATGTTGATAGGATCACCGCCGACCAACGTGATGAAGTCATGGGATCACCGCCGGGGACCAATGTGATGAAGTTGATAGGATCACCGCCGGATTGACGGATGAAGTTAATAGGAATTTGAAGTCGATGAAACTTATAGGGTCATTGCTCGGGACTAATGAAGATGTTGATAGGATCATCTCGGACCAACGTGATGATGTTTATAGGACCACCAACGTGATGATGTTGATAGGATCACCGCCGACCAACATGATGAAGCCGATAGGATCACCGGTCGGGACTAACGAATGAAGTTGATAGGATCATCGCCGGTGATCGACGTGATGAAGTTGATAGGATCACTTGGGAACCGACGTGTTAAGGTTGATAGGATCACTTCGGGACCAACGGATGATGTTGGAGTTGCGTCGATAGGATCATTGCTCGGGACCGACGTGATGAATATAGAGGATCACCGCCGGGACCAACGTGATGATGTTGATAGATCACCGCCGGGACCAACGAATGATGTTAATAGGATCACTTCGGGACCAACGGATGATGTTGGAGCTTCGAACTTGATATGATCACCGCCGGGACCGACGGATGAATATAGAGGATCACCGCCGACTAACGTGATGATGTTGATAGGATCACCGCCGGGACTAACGTGATGATGTTAATAGGATCATCGTCAGTGACTAACGTCATGATGTTGATAGGATCAATGCTCGGGACCAACATGATGATGTTAATAGGATCATCGCCGGTGTCATACCCCAATTTTGACCTAATATACCACCTTACATTTGCATCATTGTATAACCACGCTCATAAAGATTAATCGGTGTAGTATCTGAGGTCAAAATTAGGGTTTCATCAGATTTTCATCTGATTCAAGAGGCAACCAATTAGGGTTTGAGTTTTACTCACCTCATTTGATCTATCTTGATCAAATCATCAACCTCTGAACATCAGATATCCATCTTTTCTCACTGATCAATCGAGGATCAACCAATTAGGGTTTTGATCGAGCATGAGTATCCTCTGATTTTTTGAGCAAGAAATGACTTTTTTGGATAGAGATTGGTCATTATATCTTAGATACAACATCTTGACCTAATTTCTGGATTCAAAACATCACAGAAGTTCACAGACTTCATCAGTCAATTTCTGAAACATCTGATGAAAATTCATCTCCATAGAAAAGTCAAACTTTGACTTTTGGTCAAATTTTTCAAAACAAAACTTTTTCCATCATCAAAATACTTCAAATGATCCATAATGATCATAAAAAATCAAAGAATTTGGAAAAGTCAACAAAAAGTCAAAAGTTCCAACACTTGGAAAAATTTCTAAGTGTTAAAATTTCTTATTTTTTCTAAACTTCATGCCACTTTTTCACCTAGTTCCATTTTGAATTGGAAAAAACTCAAAACATGAAAGTTGTAGCTCTTGAAACAAGCTTTCCAAAATGTCTAAGAACTCTCAAATACATGGAGTCTAGCTATACTTTTGAAATTGAAACATAAGGCTCCATGAACATAGTTTTTCAAGGTCAAAACTTCACATTTATAGGTCATTTTGTGATTTCTTCATCTAGAAGCAATGCCACCTTGCCAACTTGATTTTGGAACTGATAAATATCAGCTTGGAAGTAATAATTGAGGATTGGATCAAGATTGGAAAATAATGATGGTAAAAAGGAAGCTTCTTTTCCTTTGCAAAAAGTCTTTCTTGCCCTTAAGTTAACTTTGATTTACCAAAAGCATTGTACTTGTGCCTAACATTTCAGAACCATTGGCCTATAAATAGAGCATCATTTCAAGTTCAAAACCACACCAAAGCAATGCAAAGTTATGCTTTCTCTCTTCTTTCTTCAAAATCAAGAAACATAGTTCAAATTGCCAAAACTTGCATTTTTGAAAATTGATGAGAAACTTTGGTCAAATTGGTGTCAAACACATTCCATAATCAATATCAAACTTGTTTAAAACATAAAAACAACATGATCAAAACTGAAAATCAGAAATCACATGCCATGGTCATTATGTTTGCAAAACTGCCATAACTTTCGAATTCCATCTTAGGCTTGATTAACTTGTGTTCCAAGCATCCAAACATCATCCCTGAACATCATAGGGATGATCCAAATCATTAGCAAGCAACTGTAACAACTCTTACATCAAAATCAAAGTTCCATTTTTAGTTGATGCAGGTGGACTTGGCTGGAATAATTTGAGATGATTCAAAGCAAGCAGACCATCCCTATAGCTTCTACATAGGCCGATGATGCTACAGCAATCATAAAACAAGTTCTGGAAACGCGCAATCACCTTCTTCGATTTCAACTTGAACAAAGTTAGAACTCAAACTTGATATCATGATTCTTTGAACTTAAATGCAAAAACTCTTGGCCAATCTCTTTCTGCACCTAACACGATCATAAGCCCTCAAACAAATTGAAAAATCATCAACTATGCATTATTTAATTTGGAATTTTAGTTTCTAGGGTTCTTCGTGATTCCAGAAAGTCAAACATGCTAGACCAAAAATAAATGCAATTAACAGTCATCATCGTATTCCTTGTTCAAAACCGAGCAATTTTCATGTTTACTTCATCTAATTTCATTGAGAAACGAAGATTATAGCATGGATTGAAGAAATTGAGAATCAATGGAAACGAAGAACACTGCGTGCGTGTTCTTGAGTTTTAAAAATTCAAATTTTCCAATCTTTTATCAACACGTGTTTTTAATTCATAAACACAAAAGCAAGCTTGTCCCAGTAGTTTCCAGCACGCCTTTAGTTCTCTTTGCCACGTAGCCACCCCAATGGTCATGGGTTCAACTCTCCACAAGACCATTTTTTTTAAACATTTTCATATTTTCTTCATTTTTCTTACAAACTTCACAATTTTTTTTAACCAATCAAAACTCCTCATTTTAAAGTGATTTTTTGTACACTTGTCAATAAATGTATCTATTTTATGATAGTACAAAAATTTTCAGAAAAAACTTTCATCTGATTATATTTTAATCGAGCCGAAAACGACGTTCTGAGCACTTTTTCAAAACACTTTAAAAGGTGAATTTTTCAAACTTTCGACTTCCAATTCTTTTCAAAACTTCTCGTAAGTTAACCTCACATTTCAAAACACTTTCAAAATCATTTCTTCAAAACTTTTTCATCAAACTTACATCTTTTACCATGATCGATCCGATTTAAACGATAAAACCGAATTCGTTTTCTCTCGAATTTCTTAATTGATCATGGGCCTCCCTCACGGTGTAAGTCCCATAACATTCTTTTACGTACATAATATTTCTTTATACATATCAAATTCTTTCCAAACACATATAAATTTTCATCTGTACATAACACAGATACCTTTTATACTCAAGTACAGACAAACTTCGATCGTTTGTTTTCACTTCACTTGTGTATATACAAACCAAACATTCTTTTATGTACATAATATTTCCTTGTACATATCAAATTCTTTTTATATTCATACAAATCTTTATCTGTACATAATACATATACTTTTTACTCAAACACAGATAAACTTCGGTCGTTCGTTTCTGTTTCGTCTGTATATACACTGAAAACCATTAGTATTGAAAGGAGCATTATTCCCTGTGAAACTACTTTCAAACCAATGGGCCTCCCTTATGGTGTAAGTCCCAACCCTCCTATGTACATCCATCTTTGTCTGTACATAAATAGCTCGTTCGTGTACATATTTACTTCCTTGTACACGCTCAAACTTGTAAATAATCAAGTTACGCTATTTTAAACGTTCGTTTCACAGACACTTGTTTATATATCATAAACTCTTGTAAATAAACATCATGCATCTGTTTATATTTCCTTCATAAACTCCTGTGAATACATATCACACACACACACACTTGTTTATACAACTGCCTAATTATAACATAACAATTAGTCTAACCAATAGGCTCCACACGCTTGTAACCTCCGCTGGCTTTATATAAGACAATTCATCCTCACGAGTAGCCTCCGCTTGGCTTTATACAAGATAACTCTCCCACAAGGTTAGCCTCCTCTTAGGCTTCATATAAGAAAACTCATTCATCTCGAGTTTAGCCTCCGCTTAGGCTTCATATAAGACAACACTGCTGAGTCAGCCTCCACTGGGCTTCGCTCAAAAGAACTCCTCATTGAGTTTAGCCTTCTCTTGGGCATCATACAATGAAAGAGACAGGAAATATCTTAACAGCCTCCTATTGGGCTTCCAATACAAAGAATCACCCGCATTAGGATAGAACCCCGAGAGTATAATTTCCTATGAAATTTCTAAATTCCAAAAGGATGGTTTCCGTGAAATCCCTTTAAAGACAAAGCCAGCCATACCCTATAGCTTCCTCTTGAGCTTCATACAAGGACCCTCGATGACCCTCGGAATGTGTAATACGGTGAACTGACTTTGTAGGATTTTTGTATCCAAATGTGGATAGCAAGAGTCGCCACCGACTTTTATTTTTATCCAATTAAGGGAAGGTAAAAGTAATGAAAAGACCTTCGTTAGATTCTCGAGTTCGGAGAATGGTTATGAAAAGGGAAGGTATTAGCACCCTTCCATCCGTAGTTATCTACGGGCTCTTAGTTGCTCTAGATCACTTTTAAAATTGCTTTCGTGGTGTTTGACAAAATGTTTTGAAAAGGTATTTCGCTTTGACTTTGTAATGACTCATGTAGGAGTGTATACAAAGTGTTCTAAATGTTTTGTTTTTGAAAAGAATTTGAACTTTGAAAAGAGTGTGTGGTGTGAAAAGCATTTGATAGAGCGAGCAACTAAGAGACTTATTTACCCACCTAATTGGTCGCTTTGTTGTACTTACATTCCTTTAGAATAGCGCTAGCCATACCATTAGTTAGTAGGTAGCTCCATTCGTGGATGTAAGGACATTCAAGGACATTGGATGGTCATAGAAAGCAACTGTAGGAAGTATCCTAGCACATTCAAGGGACTATCATCATTTTTCGAGGCGACAATCGAGGGTCAAGATCATGTATTCGGAGGCGACATCGTGGGTCTATGATCTTTGTATCAAGGGACTATGATGATTTGTTTGAAAGGCAACGGTGCTAGAATACCTCTACGCTCGAGGACATGACCATTTGAAATCGAAGGCATCGAGAGAGAATTACCCTAAGGGTGGTGAAAGAAGTGTGTCAAATTCAGATATTTTATCTTGAAGATTAGTGTGAGCTATGTCCAATTATTATCTTGCCATACACGCCTAATTACTAGCAATTGATAAGGGTGCGGAAAGTAAAATGCGGAATGTAAAGTGCGGAAAGGTAAATCCTACGCTATTACATGGCTTTGGGGCAGATACATAATTTAAACTTGCGGAAAATAAAAGCCTAATTTAAACTATTACATCCCATGAGCAGTTACATTATTGGAAAATAAAAACGATAAAAGAAAAACGTCCGAATCGGTGCAACCTGTGAAAGTATAAGAAAATCGGGAAATATGATGAAATTGAAATAAGAGAAAATGTTAGAAAAAATGCAATTTTTAATATGAGAAAATTTATGCATGCTGGAAATAAGATAAATAAGTTAAAATAATTTTTTGGGATTTTTTAATGCAGAATAAAAATCATGAAAACAATTAAAATAATGGAAAAAATATTAGAATATGGAAAATATGAAAAATAATGAACTTTGTGAAAAAAGAAGCAAAACATGCCCCGGCCGGATTCGAACCTATGACCGAGGGCATCCGAAACAAAGGAGCGCCTTTACCACTACGCCATATGTGCAAGCCCGCTTGGGATCCGGAGGAGTGAGTTTCACGCGCCGCCTCCAGATTGTTCGCTTTCGCCAAGAACTTCATCGTTTTGTTTGAATTGGGCATTCTCGGCCGGCCGTGAGCGACGCTTATGACCGCAAACACAAAAAATGCAACACACATAATATAAATTATATCTAAGGCCATGGTTCGATTCCTCCGATCATCCCGAACTCAATAGTATAGGTCTTATTGTCCAATTTGTCCGCTTTAAGGAAACCCCAATTCAATCAGAAACCCTAAACATGGCGTATTTCGATTCTGCCATAAAATGCACCGATTGCCCGCATAAATTGCAAACTTCAAACTAAACACAAATCAAACGTCAAAACATGTTAAAAATGCATGATAAACAGAATTCGATTTTGGAAAATATAAGAACAAACCAAAACCGGATTGCTTGATTCTTGATGTTTTTGAATGATATAAAGGTCTGGATCGATTCAGTGGATGGCAAGGGATGTGTTTGGATGCTCAAAACCACTTGAAACAAGCTGAATCAATGACTGCCAGTTGCTTGAAGGTCACGAATGTTTTGAGTTTGAAACTAGGGTTCTGGAGCAATTCTTCTGTCCTTAATCATGTGCTATGCATTGTGTATTTATATTGGATGGAATTGGAGCTGATTTGAGGAAGAAATCATCATCAATCAATGCAAATCAAATTTGATTTTGTACAAAATCGAATTTTCAAATTTTGATTAATTTTCAATCCAATCTTGCCATATCAATCCAATTTTCAAATTTGCTGGCTTTGTTGAGTTACTTGGATGCTAAGGAAAGAGAAAATCAATTTGCAATTAATTTTGATTTTATACTTTATTTTTGAATTTAATTTGTATTTAAATGAATAAATTCCAAATTAAATAGAAAAATAAAATAAAATTCGTGGCTTTGGCTTGATGTCCAAATTGTATGAGGAACAAGTTTGATGAAGAAAAGTAGGCCCATTTGCAAAGTTTTTGATTTTTGAAGTATCTCTTTGTGCATTCTTCCAAAATTGCCCAACTTGTAGATGGTGTAACTTGCTCAATTTTCCACATTTTTGAGTGTTCTTGGACTTTTGAAAGCTCTAAGAGTCCTCTAAACAATGTCTTTGGTCTCATCTCAATTGGAGTTACCATGCTCAATATATCTTCAAAACAAAAGTTGACTTTTGTTGACTTTGAAAATGACCAGAATGTTTTGAGCTATACCTCTCAAATGAAGCATTTTTGGACATTCTTGTGAGACATAAAGTTGTAGAGAATTGAATTTCCTTCAAAACAAGAGGTGGTGGAAAAATTTCGAGAAAGTATGAGAAAGTTATGATCACCAAAGTTCAGCTTGACTTTTCATCTAGAAACCCTAATTTAGAAAGTTTGACTTTGGGCAAATCTTGAGTTTTCTTGATGAATCATGATCAACCCTTGATCAAATGATGAATGTAACTTCAAAATGAGGATGTTGACCAAAATCGAAGTTTTGACTCATGTTGACCACGCTGACTTTTTGTCCAATACACTTTTCAACCATCCGAGCAATTGTCGAGGAAACTTGACTCGGAGGCTCAAACTTGACATGGAGAATCTTTGAAGCATATGAGGAGGCATGAAGGCCATTGGAGATGTTGGAATCCATCTTGACTTGAGAGATACCAAACCCTAGTTTGGGTTGATTGTCAGGAGAGAGTTTGTCCGATCAACTCTCGAGGAATCCTGAGTATGGATGTATGAAATCTCGAGTAGATGGAGGGCAAATTTTGGGTATGACAGCTGCCCTGCTCAATCTTCTTGTACCGAAGGGTTAGATTGACACGCTGCCTTCGTGACCAAGGTAGAAGATGATTGAACACCGAGTACACCGAAAATTTGCACTCGCTGGTGGATGATGCGGAACGGGCTTACGATGCCATTTGAGAAGTTGGAGACTTCACTGGGGAACGAGTCGCACGCTAGACTCGAGGTTGTTAAATAGGAGAGCTGACGAGATGGGCTTAAGATGCCATCCGAAAGGTCGATGCTGGAGTGAGCCGCACGCTAGGCTCAGAGATGTTCCCGAAGTGGAAGGAACGCGAGACGGGCTTAAGATGCCATCCGAGGGAGTCGACGTTAGATCGCGGCTTATCTTTGAATGAAGTTATTGGTTTGTATTGATTTTTAACCATATATGCAGCGTTCTCGAAGTGAAGAGACGTTGACAAGTAGTCGGAGATGGGCTTAAGATGCCATCCAAGGCAACTGAGTCGTACGCTAGACTCTGTAGTTGCTGTTGAAAATCAGAATGAATCTTCGTGATTACTCCGAGGGAGATTGTAGTTGGCAAGAGTATGGATAGCTTCCCCGTGCATCGGTGTTGATCCATTGCCGTTATCGGAGGATAACCAGAGGTGGTCTTTCTGATAGTTTTCCGCTTGCCGGGCTTAACTCGACCAGCTTGTCGGAGGCGGTCTTTCGATAGTTTTCCGCCGCCGGGCTTAACTCGACCTGCTTGTGTCGGTGACTATTACCTGTTTTGGAGAAAACAAGAAAAACTTTGATAGAATATTTGTTAGTCTTATGCAAAGTATGATGCATGACAGTGTATATGAAATGACATATGCATGAACTATGACTTTTATGAGAAATGTATGAATGATGAATGTTGTGGTATTTCAAAACATATCCATCTTGAAGAAGATGCGGATATTCTGTTTGAAGATTTCTAACTTCTGCCTGGGGAATTGAGTAGGTGAGAACCCCGCTTTTGAAGGAGAAGAAAGATACCCTGGATTCCTCCGATGCACTATCTGACCAAGTCTTGGGCCTAGATATTGTTGAGGAAGGTAGAGATTTGAGAAGCTCGTTGTTGAGATCTCATATAGACCCCGCCGAGGAGAGTCCGGAGGCGATCCGCCGAGGACCTTGTATGTAGATCCCGCCGAGGAAATTTAAGAGGTGCTCATCGGGATTCCGAGTGTAGATCTCGCTGGAGAGCATTTGATGGTTGCTGAGAGACCGGGCTTGAAGAGTCTAGAGTCCGTTGTAATCTCTGGCTGGGGAATAAAAGGTGTATGTTTCCTCCGATGCACTATCTGACCAAGTTTCGAGTCTCGATACCGCTGCTGGGGAGAGGGGGAGGATTGAGAAATATCCGCTGGGGATGAAGTGTTACCGCTAGAGATCGATGTAACGCTGTTCGATTGAGTGGAATTGCCGTGGATTCCCTATACTCACTGGGAAGGTGTGTGTGAGTGACACCTTTGTGCTCGTGGGAACTATTCGTTGACTTTCGTCGTCATCCCAATTCCTAACCCGTAGTAAGTACTTTGCATATTCACTTTCGTATGTTTGTGATTAGATTTTATTGTCAAATGCGATAGTCATTCAAAGCAAACGTTGGACTTATTGCAAATAACAACAATGTAAATTGTAAAGAGAAAGAAGTCGATTTTTTTGAAAGGTGGCGATGGCCAAGTAGTTTGTACACAAGAAAGGTAAAAGCTATGCGAAACAATCTCGTTAAGTCCCAACTATGCTAGTACTATATATTTCAACTATCTCATCTCCTTGCCGCTAGAAAGTGAGTAGACCGATCTTCGCCATTTGAATCTTGAATGCCGATAGTAGTCCGAAGCGTATGATCCGAAGAGACATAATCGACGCTTAAATCCCTAACTTTTGCCTAGACCGCCTTTCGGTTTTCGCCACCGATACCTTTTTGCCCGAGCCGCTTTTCGTGTTTTCGACTTGTCGGTGTACATGTTTTGTATATATCCTTAACTTTGCCCGAACCTTTTGGTTCGTCAGATGCCCTTATTTTTGCCTAGGTTCGCCGACCTAGCGGGTCTATTTCATGCGTAGTATTTTTGACTATGTCCGCGCTCATGTGGTGTGGGAAATCTTCACCATCCATGGTGCTAAGTATCATAGTTCGCCGGAAAATATCGTTTTGACTACAAATGGTCCCTCATAGGTGGAGTCCATTTGCCCCTCGATCACCTTGTGGAAGAATGATGCGCTGACTACTAGATCACCGACTTGGTAGACTCGGTGCTTGACCTTCTTGTTAAATGCTCGATCATTCGCTTCGATAACTGTCCATGGCGATGGACGCGAGTCGCTTCTCATCAATCAAATTAATCTGGTCAAGGCGAGTCCGAACCCAATCATCTTCACCTAACTCGCCTCGAGGACTCGTCGAGGGTATCCGAACCTCGACGGTAAGACGGCCCATCAGATACAAGAGAGAAGGGGTTGCCCGCTGATGTTCGTACAGTGCGATAACCATGAAGAGCAAATGGTAACATCTCATGCCAATCTTTGTAAGTCACCGCATCTTCAGATAATCTTCTTAATGTTCTTGTTGGCGGCTTCCATCGCGCCATTCATCTTAGGCCGGTAAGGAGATGAATTGTGATGCTTGATCTTGAACTGTGCAGTTCAAGATCATCTTGTTGTTGAGATTGGAACCGTTATCCGTGATAATCCTTTCGTGAGTGCCATACCGACAGATAAGATTATGCTTGATGAATCGAGCCACTACATTCTTGGTAATGTATGCATACGAGGTCGCTTCTACCCATTTGGTGAAATAGTCAATTGCCACAAGGATGAAACGATGTCCATTGGAAGTCGGGCTTAATCTTCCAATCATGTCAATGCCCCACATTGCGAAAGGCCAAGGAGAAGTTAAAATATTCTGAGGTACCGAGGTAATGCACTTTGTCGATAACCGCATTTGTGACAAGATCGAGCATACGGTGACAATCGCCCATGGTGGACCAATAGTAACTGTTCTCAAAATCTTCTTAGCTATAGTGTGTCCACCGGAGTGGTACCAAATTCGCCTTGTAACTCTTCCATGATACGCATTGCGTTTTCTCGTCTACACAATGAGTAAGCACAAGTCGTGGTGCGCTTGTATAAGATATCGTCGAAAGAATTTGGAAGCAAATCTTCTCATGAACTTTATCATTAATGATGCCCTCATGGATATTCTTGAGTCTCAAGATACCTCTTCACGCCATAGTACCAAGGTTTCTCTTCGATCAAGCTCACAACAATATGCCGGTTCGCCAAACTTCTCAATGATGATCCGGGGAGCCTCATTGTCCCATCTCGACCTTGAACATAGACGACATAGTAGCCAATGCGCTCGCCAACCGATTCTTCTCGTGGAATGTGATTGAAAGTGATCTCTTCAAAGTAAGGAATCAAACTCGTAACATGCTCGACATGGAATGAGATTCGATGCTTCATCCCACTCGCCTTAACTGATCGATCACCAAAGTCGAGTCTCCATACACTCGTAAGAACTTGATTCTTAAGTCAATAGCAGCTTTAAGACCCATGATGCACGCTCAGACCGCCATGTTGTTCGTGCAATCAAACATAATCGGTGAAAGGCGTAGTCCGTCAGGGATGGATGATGGCGCCAATGCCATTGCTGCGCGCTTGAGGCTCCATCAAAGACCATAGTCCATCGATCCTTGCTCGTGTCCTTCGTCCGGCCGGTTCTCACAATCAGAATTAGTAGAACATCTTCATCTCGAAACTCGAATCGCATAGATCGATAGTCATCTACGGCTTGATGAGCCAAATGATCGGCTACCACACTTCCTTTGATCGCTCGAGAAGTGTACCGGATGTCATATTCGGTCAAGATCATTTGCCATCTTGCTATTCTTCCCGAGAGAGCTGGTTTCTCAAATATGTATTTTATCGGATCCATCTTGAAATCAACAAGGTAGTGTGAGTCAACATATACGCCTTAGTCGGCGAGCAGCCCAAGCTAAAGCGTTGCAAGTTTTCTCAAGTCATGAGTATCTTGTTTCACAATGGTAAACTTTTGCTAAGGTAGTATATTGCATGCTCTTTTCGACTGCATCGCCATGTTGCCCCAACACACACCCCATTGAGTTCTCTAGCACCGCAAGTACATGATAAGAGGTCTTCCTTCGGCAAGCGCATCGTGATGGAGGATTTTGTAGGTATTCCTTGATTTTGTCAAAAGCGATCCGCAATCGTTGTTCCATTCCACTACTTGATCTTTCTTAAGTAACTTGAAGATTGGCTCACAAGTAGCAGCTTAGTGTGCAATGAATCGCAATGTAGTTCAATCGCCCAAGAAACCTCCGACTTCCTTCTCAAGGGAGCCGCATCTCTTGAATAGCTTTAACCTTCGCAGGTCAACCTCAATACCTCTTCCACCGACTACAAACCCTAGGAGTTTTCCTGATCCGACTCCAAAGGTGCACTTGTTGGGATTAAGTCTCATCGCACTTCTTCAATCTATCAAACAGCCGCAAATGATCGATGTTCTTCTTCACCCGTGATCGAGCTATCATGTCGCCGACGAGACCTCTATCTCGTGATGAATCATGTCATGAAATAATGTTACCATAGCACGATAAGTGGCACCGCTCTTCATCCGAACGGCATAACCTTGTAGCGTAGTGCCCCACCGTGTAACAAAAGTAGTCTTTTCCATGTCTTCATGAGCCATTTTGATTTGATTGTAACCGAGAAACCATCCATGAAGGAGAAAACCTTATGCCGAGCGGTATTGTCGACTGTAACATCAATACGAGGAAGTGGGAAATCGCCTTCGGACTCGCTTTGTTCAGATCTCGTAATCCACACACATTCGCACTTTGCCATCCTTCTTAGGTACGGGTACCACATTTGCAACCCATCGGGTAAGAGGTGACAATTAAGAAACCGCGTTGAACGCTTCATAACTTCGGCTTTGATTTTCTCTCGACATCTCGTGACGATACGACGAACCTTCTATTTCACCGAGGAAACCTTCTTTGTCGCAATCGTGCACTACAATATCAACGTCCAAACCAGCATGTCTTCGTATGACCAAGCAAAACCTCAACATAATCTCGTAGTATCCGAACCAATCTTTCTTTAACTTTGTTCTCAAGACCCGCTCCTATCTTGATCTCTTTTCTGCCTTTGTCAAGACTCCAAATTCACAACCTCAACTTGTTTCTTCGGGTGGTCAGATAACTCGCTCTTCAGTAGCCCGCAAGTTCTCCGGCACTTCACAATCTTCCTCACTTTCGCCTTCGCTTGGTAGATCGGATTATCAAGTCATATTTAGCACTAGCATAGTATTAACTAGATTCGAGTGGTTCTCGCAGTTGTATCACGGGTGGGTGTAAGAACACATAGCTTTTGAAGGTGATCAAGTAAAAGAAAGAAAACAAACAATTGAATGCAAAAGTCCAACGAATTTATTGAATGAAAATACGCAAACGATGATAATAACCTCGAACGAGCCATGGTGCCCCTGCAAGGCACTAGGCTTTCAAAGTTTATTGTTCAAACATAAAGAAATACGAAAAGCAAAACAAAACAAAAGCAATTACTCCCGGCTAAAGGAGATTGGTATGACGCCTTCGCCTTCCAATTGTCGAGCCCATGATCCGAGTTGGAAGATCCACTTGATGTCGAAGCCGCTGTCATCGCCTTCTATAGCATGGATTCCGCTCGACGAATGCGAAAAGGAAGTTGGCCGCACGCCGCGCGTATCATCTTCGACCTTGATGGTGAAGCCTAAACCGCCTTGTCGGATTTGAAAGGAAGATCGTGAGTCGACCCCAAATGTAACTACCTTCTTCAACAGCTGAGCATCTTTCAAAGAGGCCATCCTAGGCGGAACTTGTGTAACTTCAGAGGACGGAGAGTCAACAGCACGACTGGGTATTGTTTCAAAAGCTTGACAGGAGTCTCAAGAATTCGCCTCCATCTCGAGATAGCGGAATGACCGTAGATGACCGACCATATACTCTTCTTCACCACACACCGTGACAACCTTCCTTTCACCGGTACTTCAATTCTCGATGCAAGGTGAGGTAATACCGCCCATGTATCCAAGGGCGCCCAAGTAGGTAAGAATAAGTCGGACGGATGTCCATGACAAAGAAAGTGGAATCAAAAGTCTGGGAACCGACTTTAACAGCAGTAGTGAGCTCTCCAAGCATCGGCGCTAGAACCATCAAAAGCTCTCACGATAATGTCACCGGGTCTCGTAACCAACCCTTCGACATCGAGTCGATCAAAAGCGCTTCGTAGGATATTCGAGCGTAACCGTCAACCAAAACATGAGATAGGTAACGCCTTGCATTCAACGTAGATGTGCAAGGCCTTGTTGTGTTTCTTTCCTAAGGAGTCAAATCAAGATCGAGAATCCTAGGCCGTTGTTGGCAGCCGCTAGCAATACAAACTTCGAATTGATCAAGAGTAGTGTTTCATGCACATGAGCATTCTTCGTAAACTTCACCAAGGCATTAGCACGAGCCTCGAGCACAAGAGCAGCAAGCATGGAGATCTTGGACGGAGTCTCGTCCTAACTGCTCCACAACATTGTAGTCACTTCTTGATAATTTTCGAATTTCTCCATTTCTTGTTTGAGGTGTCTTCGCAACTTCCTTTGGTACTTCTAATGAAAGGTGATGAGTTATCGGTTCTTTCCTCTAGGGGATATTGATTGAGAATGGAATGCGAATGGAGTCGCAGTGTCTTTTGGAGGAGAGATCTCGAGAGAATACCTTCCGGCTCGTCACCCATCGATCCTGATGTTGTCAATGTCGAATAGAAACTTCAAGATTAAGATCTTCAATAGTCATAGGGTCTTGCTTGACACCATGATAGTAAACATCACCCATAATTCCAAGGGATAGCCTTGTCGAGGCATATGGCACGGTCTTGGAGAAGTGATAATGAGAGGTGCCACCTAGGCACGGAATCAAGAGGAAATCCTTATAGTGTTAACATCAAGATAGTCTTCGTGGAAATCGCCACCCCATCCGGTCGCCTTAACATCTTCAATAGGAATCTTGTAACTATCGTGATGTGTACTTCACCATGTAATCATATTTTCCACTTGGCTGCCCCAAGGTATCCCACACGATGATACAGCCATTCGCATTGTCAATCCTTAACTTAGACATTTCTTCACACAACTTCGCACAGTGGTTTCGTAAATAGTATCTCACTGCTATCCATCATGCATCGAACACGCCTTCTCAACCAAGCACATCCATCGTGCACGAGCACCAACGACAACTCTCGGGCATCCCGGATTGACACCGCTTGCAACAAATTCTTCTTAATACCATCGAGGAATGGTCAAGTCATCTATGTCGAAACATAAGTATCGCCACCAACAAAGATTGGAACTCTTGTCATGGTTAGGCATAGGCGCTGATCACATTCGAGTCTCAACAGAGGATCAAACTCAATGCTTAGCTTCGATCATATCCTGAATCTTGTTTTCAAAGCCCAACAATTGTCGTTGTCGTGCCTGGCTATTGGAATGGTAAGCACACTTAGCATTAGGATTGTATCCTGAGAAGAGGTATTGATATTCCGAGGAGGATCCTCAAGGTAATCACCGCTTCAACATGTGTTGCAAGGCTCATGACAATGGCATGTTGATCTTCAGAACCGCCTCGTGCGCTCACGCCGCTGTCTCACCGAGGTCAGGCCGATGTAGGATCGAGATCACAACCGCCTCTACGATCGAGCGCGGTCGGTCTTGGCTCGGCTTTTCTCGACCATACACGATTAGTTTCTTTCTTAGCACCAAAAGATCTCTTCGCAAAGATTTGAAGATGTCTCACTGATCTTCCCACTCTTCATACCACCTTCAATGCGCCGTCAATATCACTTGAATCCGGATGAAGAATTTCCAATCGATGATCAAGAATGGGCCCGCTGTTGTTCCCATAAACATATCAACCAACTCCCTATCGACAAGGGTGGTTGAACTCACCGCTAGATCTCTCCACTTCGAGCATACCCTTGAACTTCTCGTCACGACCCATAGACATGCTTTGTAGTTGCATGCGAGGGTGTCAATTCAAAGATTGTACTCATATCGTCTCAGAAAGCATCACCAAATCACCCAAGTACGGATACGGTCATTCTCTAGTCGATAGTACCATTCCAACCGAGTTCCGACAAACTCTCTGAAAATAGTGCATCCACAACTTTCTCATCGCAAGGGTTGATCTTCGGACATAGGACTTCAAATGCAATTTTAGGGCAAGACACGCCATCATATTTGGAAAAGTAGGAACTTTGAACTTGGGAGGAATCACCACACTGTGAACAAGACTCGTGTCATCAAAATTCAACCCGACATTTTCGTGTTTTCCACAAGATTCAAAGATCTTCAAGTTGCTTGTACTTGTCATCTTCCTCAGAGTACTGGCCATAGTCAGAATGATCCTCTCCTCCTTTCTTTGGTTCCTGTTGCTCACCTTCATCGCCCTTGGTACTCCCCTCGGCATGGACACTTCCTTCAGAGAGCTCAATACGGCTGACCACTTTAGGACCCCCTTTGAAACGCTCACCCATGTCGAGGAGACCAACAACCTTCTTCTTCTTGTTGATGAGCTTCATCTTCTTGGCCTTGGACCAAGTTGGTGAACATCAAACCGAGCATTCTGAGCCTGGAGATCTTTGACAGTCTGTTCAAGAGCCATTTCTGCTAAAATAAATAGCGAGCAAATGAGAAAACCAATCTCCAATGTACCTGTGATGCAATGTTATGCTATGATATGCAATGTTTATGCGAATGCAATGCAATGTTTTCAAGGACCTAAGAGATTTAAATTTGTTAAACAAGCAATGAACAAACATTTATTAGTACTTCATTATTCTTTTTCTTTTTAAGTACAAGAGATAGTTCAAAACAATAAAAGAAAACATAAACATCCTAAAGCTCTAATTCTCCCATGGGCGCCTTTGGTGCCGATATAGCATTGATGCTTCCTCGTGAAGTAGCTTTGTCAACTCTAGAACTTTCTTCTCACTTGCATAACATCGAGCTTCAAAGGTATCCCTCTTCTTTAATCAATCCGTGATCTCTTCAAGTCTTCAAAATCGTGAGGCATGTCGATGGAGAATGGTATAGGTACGCCACCTATAGCAACAGTTCCATAATTACCGGTAAACAAAGTGAATGGCATCATGAGGTTTTGAGCTCGAGCTCGCACCCATTTGAGGTAAGGTTCCCAAGGAATGGAGTTCGGTGCCCCAAAGTCCGGTATCGCCTTCTTACCATGCCCCAAGCATGTATGAACCTTCGCTTGCACTCGAGATCGTGATTGTAGTCGAACACAACATCTTGGAGAAGCATATCATGTGGACCATCTCTTCGAGCAAAACCAAACCGACGAGAGCTAAAGAAGGGTCAAGTAATACCTCCCTTATACCAAGTAGTGGTACATTAGGGAACTCCACAACGCTCAATGAATGTGAAGTCCTTTGAGAGAAAAGATTCCAACGGATGTCTGAATGAGAGAGTGACATCAATCTTTGAGACCATCTCAACCTTTGTTCGTTCTTCAAAATCGATGGAGGAAGGTGCTAAATAAACCACCTTGAAAGTAACGGACACAACACATGAGAGTTCCTTGTCTCTTAGTAGTACGAAAAGTGAGAGAATGTAGGATGTCTCCAAGTAAGGTAGGCATCGATCGGGTAAGAAATAACTTGATGGCATTGATATCTATGAATTGATCCGAGTTAGGAATAGAACCAAACCATAAATTAGCAAGGCAACAATGTTTTCAAATGCATGGAAACTCATAACTTTGAGGAATTCTCGCTTTCGATTAAGAACTTGGAAAGTAAACCCTTAACTCCACTTCTAGTTTCCCAATTGGCTTCAATATCCGAGCGCTTAAGTGTAAGGCGGATGCGATGTCTTCGAACTTAGGAACCTTTTCCAAACCGTGAATGGCATTTGGTCAAGAATAGGTATCCCAAGTAGCTTAGAGAATTCTTCCATGGTAGGAACCAACCGATAACTGAAATGTAAAGCAATGGTGTTTCTGGTCAAGAACCGAATAGACATGCATCATATCTTCTACAAAGCCGAGATAACCAAATCAAGTAGATAACCATGTCTTTGATGAACCGAGCATGGTCGGAATTTCAAACCAATTTTTGAGTTGAGAAGGGATACCCATGAAGTTGATTCGGATAGTCTTTCTAGAAGCCATAATCCCTACAAAACAGAGCAAAGATAAACCTAGGTCCTTGAAATAGTTAGAAATGATATGCAATGCGATGATGTCATGATGTCATGTTTAGCACACACAAACAATTCACACAATGAGCCTAGGGTTAAGGCTTGTATGAGGTATAGGTGATTACCCCACCAAAAGTTTGAGTTGGTTCATCCTGCCCTATAATAGTAACCGGTTCTAGGAATCTCATATCACGATCTTTCGTAGGCGCTATTTCAATACGACGCCAAGTGGTCGATCGAAATGTCCCAAAAGTCCGATCTCAATGAGCGTAGCATCGAGTATCAACCAACCTCGGTCTACACCAAAGCCGCCATCTCACTACCTTCTAATGGCCAAGATGGGTCAATTAAGGTTCTAAAAGTTTAGTTAGCGCCGATGACACCACGCAGAAGCCAAATACTTTCTTCAACTTGGGAATGAAGAGTATCGGGCAACCAAAGTGTCACGCTAACGTAGCCATCATGTTGACCGTAGTTATACGCCTAACGGTCGCGATGATCTAATGCCACTTACCTAAAAGGAAACCCGATCCGTGTAGGATCCCCAACAATATAATACCCAAGCAACCCTTAAAGATAAAGCATACAATTCAAACAAAAGCATTAAAAGTTATCTAGAAATCCCTAAGGCAATTCTCTTTGGGTACGTCCCTCACAGTAGCCAGCCTGTAATACTTGAACCGACTTTGTAGGATTTTGTATCCAAATGTGCGGATAGCAAGAGTCGCCACCGACTTTTATTTTTATCCAATTAAGGGAAGGTAAAAGTAATGTAAAAGACCTTCGTTAGATTCTCGAGTTCGGAGAATGGTTATGAAAGGGAAGGTATTAGCACCCTTTCCATCCGTAGTTATCTACGGCTCTTAGTTGCTCTAGATCACTTTTAAAATTGCTTTCGTGTGTTTGACAAAATGTTTTGAAAAGGCATTTCGCTTTGACTTTGTAATGACTCATGTAGGAGTGTATACAAAGTGTTCGAAATGTTTTGTTTTGAAAAGAATTTGAACTTTGAAAAAGAGTGTGGTGTGAAAAGCATTTGATAGAGCAAGCAACTAAGAGACTTATTTACCCACCTTAATTGGTCGCTTTGTTGTACTTCTACATTCCTTTAGAATAGCGCTAGCCATACCATTAGTTAGTAGGTAGCTCCATTCGCTGGATGTAAGCGGACATTCGGGGACATCGGATGGTCATAGAAAGCAACTTGTAGGAAGTATCCTAGCACATTCAAGGACTATCATCATTTTCGAGGCGACAATCGAGGGTCAAGATCATGTATTCGGAGGCGACATCGTGGGTCTATGATCTTTGTATCGAAGGGACTATGATGATTTGTTTGAAAGGCAACGGTGCTAGAATACCTCTACGCTCGAGGGACATGACCATTTGAAATCGAAAGGCATCGAGAGAATTACCCTAAGGTGCGGTGTGAAAGAAGTGTGTCAAATTCAGATATTTTATCTTGAAGATTAGTGTGAGCTATGTCCAATTATTATCTTGCCATACACGCCTAATTACTAGCAATTGATAAGGTGCGGAAAGTAAATGCGGAATGTAAAGTGCGGAAAGGTAAATCCTACGCTATTACATGGCTTTGGGGCGATACATAATTTAAACTTATGGAAAATAAAAGCCTAATTTAAACTATTACATCCCATGAGCAATTACATTATTGGAAAATAAAACGATAAAAGAAAACGTCCGAATCCAGCAACCCGTGAAAGTATAAGAAAATCGGAAATATGATGAAATTGAAATAAGAGAAAATGTTAGAAAAATGCAATTTTTAATATGAGAAAATTTATGCATGCCGAAATAAGATAAATAAGTTAAAATAATTTTTGGGATTTTTAATGCGTAATAAAATCATGAAAACAATTAAAATAATGGAAAAATATTAGAATATGGAAAATATGAAAATAATGAACTTTGTGAAAAAAGAAGCAAAACATGCCCCGGATTCGAACCTATGACCCGAGGGCATCCGAAACAAAATACCACTACGCCATATGTGCAAGCCTGCTTGGGATCCGAGGAGTGAGCCACACGCTGCCGCCTCCGATTGTTCGCCTTTTGCGCCAAGAACTTCATCGTTTGTTTGAATTGGCATTCTCGCTACCAGAGCGACGCCATGACCGCAACACAAAAAATGCAACACACATAATATAAATTATATCTAAGGCCATGGTTCGATTCCTCTGATCATCCCGAACTCAATAGTATAGGTCTTATTGTCCAATTTGTCCGTTTTAAGGAAACCCCAATTCGAATCAGGAAACCCTAAACATGGCGATTTCGATTCAAGCCATAAAATGCAATCGATTGCCCGCATACTGCAAACTTCAAACTAAACACAAATCAAACGCAAAACATGTTAAAATGCATGATAAATGTAATTCGATTTTGGAAAATATAAGAACAAACCAAAACCGGATTGCTTGATTCTTGATGTTTTTGAATGATATAAAGGTCTGGATCGATTCAGTGGATGGCAAGGGATGTGTTTGGATGCTCAAAACCACTTGAAACAAGCTGAATCAATGACTGCCAGTTGCTTGAAGGTCACGAATGTTTTGAGTTTGAAACTAGGGTTCGAGCAATTTTCCGTCTTAATCATGTGCTATGCATTGTGTATTTATATTGGATGGAATTGAGCCGATTTGAGGAAGAAATCATCATCAATCAATGCAAATCAAATTTGATTTTGTACAAAATCAAATTTTCAAATTTTGATTAATTTCAATCCAATCTTGCCATATCAATCCAATTTTCGAAATTTGCTGGCTTTGTTGAGTTACTTGATGCTAAGGAAAGAGAAAAATCAATTTGCAATTAATTTTGATTTTATACTTTATTTTTGAATTTAATTTGTATTTAAATGAATAAATTCCAAATTAAATAGAAAAATAAAATAAAAATTCGTGGCTTTGGCTTTGATGCTCCAAATTGTATGAGGAACAAGTTTGGATGAAGAAAAAGTAGGCCCATTTGCAAAGTTTTTGATTTTTGAAGTATCTCTTTGTGCATTCTTCCAAAATTGCCCAACTTGTAGATGGTGTAACTTGCTCAATTTTCCACATTTTTGAGTGTTCTTGGACTTTTGAAAGCTCTAAGAGTCCTCTAAACAATGTCTTTGGTCTCATCTCAATTGGAGTTACCATGCTCAATATATCTTCAAAACAAAAGTTGACTTTTGTTGACTTTGAAAATGACTGTAATGTTTTGAGCTATACCTCTCAAATGAAGCATTTTTGGACATTCTTGTGAGACATGAAGTTGTAGAGAATTGAATTTCCTTCAAAACAAGAGGTGGTGGAAAATTTCTGAGAAAGTATGAGAAAGTTATGATCACCAAAGTTCATTGACTTTTCATCTAGAAACCCTAATTTAGAAAGTTTGACTTTGGGCAAATCTTGAGTTTTCTTGATGAATCATGATCAACCCTTGATCAAATGATGAATGTAACTTCAAAATGAGGATGTTGACCAAAATCGAAGTTTTGACCGTATGTTGACCACGTTGACTTTTTGTCCAATACACTCGATTTTCAACCATCCGAGCAATTGTCCGAGGAAACTTGACTCATGAGGCTTGAAACTTGACATGGAGAATCTTTGAAGCATATGAGGAGGCATGAAGGCCATTGGAGATGTTGGAAATCCATCTTGACTTGAGAGATACCAAACCCTAGTTTGGGTTGATTGTCTAGGAGAGAGTTTGTCTGATCAACTCTTGAGGAATCCTTGAGTATGGATGTATGAAATCTCTTGAGTAGATGGAGGGCAAATTTTGGGGTATGACAGAATGCCTCCTCTTGGGCTAACAATACAAGGACCCATGGGATTCTTAAAAGCATCCCCTCAATCCAATCAATTTCTCCTCGAGATTTAGACATCTATCATCTCTATGGAAGAAGTATCTCATCTATCACATCACATACAGTCAAAAACTTTTCAAAACCTTTTCAAAACAAAAGCATCTCTTAATTGTAAGTGGTAACGCTTGTATACTCAAGCAAAACACCCAATAATTACAGTTAAAAGATTCAATCATATTTTTCAAACATCTTTCTTAAACATGTAAGTGGTAACGCTTGTACACTCAAGCAAAACACCTATAACTTACGATGAAAGATTTTAAATCAGTCAAACTTTTCAAAATGTATGTGATGAAATAGATTAGATACATTTTTTCATTAAGATGACATTTGTCTGTCTCTTACTAACATCCCGTTGATTTCCACTAGCATAAGTGGGAACTACGATTGCTCACTTTCTCAACATCCTTTCGAATACGAGGCACAAGGTCTCATCCTCACGAGCAAATTTCTTTCTCCCTCGCACAAACAAACCATAGATCCTCAGATCCGAGCTACAAATGCTCGATTCCCACTAGGGGATATGTATGTAGAAGATCCACAGATCTTTGCGAGCACAATAATAACAAACACTAGGATCCCACATAATCTACCTTTCTTAAAAATCCAAAGGAGAAACTTTCCCAATCATAGAAATAGCAATTAAAACACACAAACATATCAAACATATTCATATATAAAGTTATGGATAACCATATATATTTAGGGTGCTCCATCTATTCCCTTTATATAACAATCCCCTTACTCGACTCCCCAATGCGTTAGGCCTAGCTTATTAGTCAACGCATATCAATATCAATTGAGGGTATTAACAACTTTCCCCTTTTTCATAATCATTAAATCATCTTTCTTGTGTTGAAAATAATAAAGCTTGATGCTCGCGGCATCTTTATAAACAAATCAAAAGAGTAAATCTTTTCGAGCCAGAGAATCTGAATTCACGTTCAAATCCTCTAGCTCGTCACCTTTTAATGCGAACACTCGGGGACTAACGTGATGATGTTGATAGGATCACTGCTCGGGGACTAACGTGATGATGTTGAAATGTTTGAACACTGTTGGGAGGAGATGATAATGTAATACTTCATTCGAGAAGATTTGTCTTTGTAGGGAGAGAGATGGCTCTGTCGGGATTGTAGAGATGATCCTATGGAGGTATTTCTTGTGAAAGTGGCTTTGTGGGGATGTATTTCTGACTTTAGCTGTCATTTCAATTCCTAGAGCCTGTAGTAATTACTGTCTTTGTTCGCTTTTTATATGTTTGTGAATAGACGTGTATTGTCATATGCATATAATCATTGGACTTTATGCAACAGTAACAATAAAATTAGAACCGAAAAGAGGAATTTGCATTAAATTTGGAAAGTGGCCTATGGTCGAAGTTTGTATACAAGAGACAAATATCCTAGTAAGAGGAAATTGTCGTAATAGTAAATACCATGTAAACAATCTCGCGAGTTTCAACTATGCTATTGCTCATATTTTCGATTATCTCATCTCTCATCGCCGAAGAAAGTGATTGAACCGATTTGGCGCCATTCGAATCTTGAATGCCGATAGTAGTTTAGTCCAAGTAGGGTGATATGGATGAGACATAGTCGACGCTTAAATCGTAACTTTGCCTAGACCGCCTTTCGGTTTTCACCACCGATACCTTTTTGCCCAAGCCGCCTTTGCATGTTTTCGACTTGTCGGGTGTACATTTTTGTATATATATCGCCAGGATGCCCTTATTTTCCTAGGCCAGTCAACCTAGCGGGTCTTGTTTATGCTTAGTATTTTTTGACTATGTCTGCGTTCACAGGGTGCGGGAAGTCTTCTCCATCCATAGTGCTTAGTATCATAGATCCTCCAGAAAATACTGTTTTGACTACAAATGGTCCCTCATAGGTGGGAGTCCATTTTCCCCTGGGGTCACCTTGTGGAAGAATGATGCGCTTAACTACTAGATCATCGACTCGGTAGACTCGGTGTTTGACTTTTTTATTGAATGCTCTGATCATTCTCTTCTGGTATATTTGTCCATTGCAGATGGCTGCGAGCCGCATTTCGTCGATCAAGTTGATCTCGTCAAGGAGAGTCCGACCCATTCGCCTTCGCTCAACTCAAGGCCCGAGTACTGATTGAGGGTATTTGAACTTCGATAGCTAGGACCGCTTCCATACCATATACGAGAGAAGGGCTGCTTTGTAGATGTTCGACAGAAGAGATAACCGTGGAGAGAAAATGGAAACATCTCATGCCAATCCTTATAGGTCAATGTCATCTTCTGTATGATCTTCTTGAGATTCTTGTTGGCGGTTTCCACTACGCCGTTCATCTTTGGTCGATATGGAGAAGAATTGTGATGCTCAATCTTAAATTGTGTGCAGAGTCCGGTGATCATTTTGTTATTGAGATTGGTACCATTGTCCATGATAATCCTTTCGGGGATGTCATACCGACAGATAAGATTATGCTTGATGAACTGAGCCACAACATTCTTGGTAACAGATGTGAATGAGGCTGCTTATACCCATCTGGTAACGTAATCAATAGCAACAAGGATGAAACGATGTCCGTTGGAAGCGGTGGGTTTGATCTCTCCAACTATGTCAATGCCCCACATTGCAAAAGGCCACAGAGCGGTGAGAACATTCAATGGGACTGGAGGTATGTGCACTTTATCTGCGTATATCTGGCATTTATGACAAGATCGAGCGTAGCGGTAACAATCAGCTTCTATGGTGGACCAATAGTAGCCTGCTCTTAGAATCTTCTTAGCCATTATATTTCCACTGGAGTGGATACCGAATGCGCCTTAATGTAAGTTTTCCATGATTCGTTCCACTATTTTCTGATCTACACAGCAGAGAAAGCACAAGTCGTGATTGCGCTTGCATAAGATGTCGTTGCTGAGAAAGAATTTGGAGGGAAATCTTCTTAAGAACTTCTTGTCATTGACAGATGCCCCTACGGGATATTCCTGAGCCTCGAGATACCTGTTCACTTCGTAGAACCAAGGTTTCTCTTCTGTTCCTTTGGTATCAAGTTCACAATAGTATGCTGGCTCGTCTAGGCTTTCGATAGTGATTTGGGGAGCTTCGTTGTCCCATCTGACCTTGAACATAGATGACATGGTAGCTAATGTGTCTGCCAACTGATTCTCTTCTCATGGGATGTGATGAAAAGTGATTTCTTCGAAGTAAGGGATCAGACTCAACACATGCTCTCAATATGGAATGAGATTCGGATGCTTCGTATCCCAATTGCCTTTAATCTGACTGATCACAAAAGCTGAGTCTCCATACACTTGCATGAATTTGATTCTTAAGTCAATAGCAGCTTTGATACCCATGATGCACGCTTCGCATTCGGCCATGTTGTTGGTGCAGTCAAAACATAGTTTGGAGGTGGAATACGTGTCTCCGCCTGTAGGAGATGTAATGATGGGGCCAGTACCATTGCCAAGTGCGTTTGAGGCTCCATCAAAGACCATGGTCCATCGGGATCCTGGTTCAGGTCCTTTGTCTGGTCTAGGTTCTTCGTAATCAGTGACTAACATAACATCTTTGTCTGGGAATTCGAAATGTATAGACTGATAGTCATCTATGACTTCATGAGCCAAATGATCGGCTATTATACTTCCTTGGATGTCGTATTCGGTCAAGATCATTTGCCATCTTGCTATTCTTCTGGAGAGAGCAGGTTTCTTGAATATGTATTTTATTTGATTCATCTTAGAGATTAACAAGGTAGTGTGAATCAACATATACTATCGTAGTCGGCGAGTAGCCCAACCCAAAGCGCTGCAAGTTTTCTCAAGCTGTGAGTATCTTGTTTCACAGTCGGTAAACGTTTTGCTAAGGTAGTATATTGCATACTCTTTTTGACCAGACTCGTCATGTTGCCCCAACACACACCCCATTGAGTTCTCTAATAATGTTAAGTACATGATAATAGGTCTTACTTTGGCTGGTGGTATCAGGATAAGAGGATTTTGTAGGTACTCCTTGATTTTGTCAAAAGTTGTCTGGCAATCTTCGTTCCACTTCACTACTTGATCTTTCTTCAGTAACTTGAATATTGGCTCACAAGTAGCAGTTACACGTGCAATGTATCTGGCAATGTAGTTTAGTCGTCCCAAGAAACCTCTGACTTCTTTCTGGGTACGGGGAGCTGGCATTTCTTGAATAGCGTTAACCTTGGTAGGGTCAACTTCAATACCTTTACCACTGACAACGTATCCCAGGAGTTTATCGGATCTGACTCCAAAAGTGCACTTGTTAGGATAAAGTCTTAATCTATATTTCTTCAGTCTATCAAACAGCTTTCGCAAATGATCGAGATGTTCTTCTTCAATTTGTGATCGAGCTATCATGTCGTCGATGTAGACCTCTATCTCGTGATGAATCATGTCATGGACTAAAGCTAGCATGGAACGTTGATATGTGGCGCCAGCGTTCTTCAGTCTGAACAACATGACTTTGTAACAGCATGTGCCCCACTGTGTAACGAAAATAGTTTTTTCCATGTCTTTGGGAGCCACTTTGATCTGATTGTAACTGGAGAAAATATCCATGAAGGAGAAAAATTTGTGCTGGGCGGTATTGTCAACCAGGATATCAATATATGGAAGCGGGAAATCATCTTTCAAACTTGCTTTGTTCAGATCTCAGTAGTCCATACACATACGTACTTTGCCATCCTTCTTAGGTACGGGCACCACGTTCGCGACCCACTGTGGATAAGAAGTAACGGCTAGGAAACCGACATTGAACTGTTTCATAACTTCAGCTTTGATTTTCTTGGACATCTCAGGATGCATACGACGAACCTTCTACTTCACAGAGAGAAAGCCTACTTTTGTCGGTAGTCGGTGTACCACAATGTCAATGTCTAAACCTGGCATGTCTTCGTAGGACCAAGCAAAAATGTCGATATAGTCTCGCAGCATCTAAACCAATCTCTCTTTGACATTGCTCTCAAGACCTGCTCCTATCTAGATTTCCATTATGTCTTCGTCAATACCTAGATTCACAACCTCAATTGGCTCCTCGTGTGGCTGTATAACCTATTCTTCTTATTGTAGTAGTCTGACAAGTTCTCCTGGAACTTCACAATCTTCCTCACCTTCGTCTTCGGCTTGGTAGATCAGATTATCGAATTCATATTTAGCAATAGCAGAGTCATTATCGACGAGATTCGGAGTGAATCTGTAGTGTATCATGTGGGTGTGTGTAAGAACACATAGCTCTTTGAGAGGGTGATAAAGCAAAAAGAAAGAAAAGAGGATAATATTTGAATGCAAAAGTCCAATGATTTATCGAATGAAAATATGCGAATGGCAAATAATAACCCTCACAAACGAGTTGTGGTGCCCCGGACAAGGAACTAGGCTTAAAGTTTATTGTTCGAAAGCATGAAAGAAGAAAAAGCAATTACTCTTGTCTAAAGGAGATTGGTATGACATATTCCGTCTTCCAATTGTTGAATCCTTCGTCTGGAGTTGGGAAGATCCAATTGTTGATGTCGAAGTCGCCATCATCGTCTTCTATAGCATGGACTCTGCTTTTGTTGATGTCAGGATTTGTAGCTTCAACTACAATGTCTTCAATGGTCAAAGGTTCTTGCTTGACGCCATGATAGTAAACTTCGGCTCCATAATTCTAAGGTATAGCTTTGTTAGAGGAATATGGAATTGGTCTGGGGGAGGTAATAATTAGGGTGCCACTCTAGGCGCAGGATCGACAGAGGTGATTCTTATTGTATTCACATCAGCATACTCTTCTGGGTAATCGTCTTCCTATCCAGTTGCCTTGATGTCTTCGATTGGAATTTTGTAATTTTCGGGAGCGGTATATTTAACCATGAAATCAAACTTTCCACTTGGCTGCCCCAAGGTATCCCAGACTTCTGGTATGGCTTTGCTTACGTCTTCGATCTTCAGATTTTTAGAAATGTCTTCACACAGATTATCCACAGATGAAGGTTTCAGAAATATCACTTCTCGGTTGTCCATCATGCGTTGAATACGCCTCTTCAATCAAGCACATCCGTCAGATTCAGATGCACACCAACGACAGTTAGCAGGGCATCCTGGAAATACACCGGCTTGCAGAAAATCTTTCTTGACAGTCATTAGAGGAATAGTCAGCTCGTTCACATTGTAAAAATAGGAGTCATTGTCAATAACATTGGAACTTTTACCATAGTCGGGCATTGGTGCGTTGATCACATTCAGAGTTTCGACAAAAGGGTCGAATTCAATTTCCCTTGCTTCA
Source organism: Vicia sativa (assembly GCA_021764765.1). Classification (NCBI taxonomy): domain Eukaryota; kingdom Viridiplantae; phylum Streptophyta; class Magnoliopsida; order Fabales; family Fabaceae; genus Vicia; species Vicia sativa. The sequence goes on from CM038794.1 coordinate 65,286,338, forward strand.
ATCATGTCTTGAACTTTGTTCTTCAGGGCCCAACAGTTGTTGGTGTCGTGCCCTGGGCTGTCAGAGTGGTATGCACATCTTGCATTAGGATTGTACTTTGTAGAGGAAGTGTTGACGTGTTGAGGAGGATCCCTCAAAGTAATCAGCTCTACTTTCAACATGCGTTGCAATGCTTGAGACATTGGCATGTTGATCTTCATAAACTGTCTTCGCAGCGGGTTCTACATACGCGCATTGTCTCGTTGAGGTTGCACTGGTGTGGGATTGGAGATCACAACTGCCCCCACAGATTGAGTATGTTTGCCTGTCAATATCAGCTCGGTGAATCCGACTGAAGAGTTTCCAATCAGATGATTGAAGAATGGGCCTATTAGTGTTCCCATAAACATGTCAACCAACTCCCTATTGTACAAGGGTGGTTGAACTCTACCTGCTAAATCTCTCCATATCTAAGCATATTCTTTGAACTTCTCGTCACGACCCATGGACATGCTCTGTAGTTGCATGCGGGTAGGTGCCAATTCAGCATAGTACTGGTACTGCCTGTAGAAAGCATCTGCTAAGTCATTCCAGGTACGAATGTGGGTACTCTCTAGTTGATAATAACACTCCAACTGAGTTCCAGATAAACTCTCTTGAAAGAAATGGATCCATAATTTCCTGTCTTTAGTGTGAGGATGGATCTTCTGACATAGGACTTCAGATGAAGCTTCGGGCAAGAGATGCCATCATATTTGGCAAAGGTAGGAACTTTGAACTTGCGGGGAATTACCACACCAGGAACAAGACTCAAGTCATCAAAGTTAAGCCCTGTCATTTTTAGATTTTCCACAGCATTCAGACAGTCTTTAAGTTGCTTGTATTTTTCGTTGTCACGAGGATACTGCTCGCTCATACAGTCTTCTAATTTGTTTTCAGACTCATGATGGCTTCCTTTATTGTTTTTGATGCTTCCTTCAGTTTCACCGCTCTAATCTAAGAATTCGAGCTGTCTGACCACCTTGACTAGACCTTTGTGATTTCTACCCATGTTGAGAATACCAATGGTCTTCTTCTTTCTGGTGATGAGCTTCTTTAGATCTTTCTGGCCTTGGGCCAAATTGGTGAACATCTCCTACAATTGGGCTTTCTTAGCCTGAAAATCTTTAATAGTCTGTTCAAGAGCCATTTCTACTGAAATAAACAGCGAGAGAATAAGAAAACCGGTCTTCAAAGTACCTGTTATGAAATGTTATGCCATGATATGCGATGTTATGCAATGCAATGTTTTCAAGGACCTTAGGAATTTAAATTTTCTAACCAAGCATGAACAAACTTTTTATTAGTTTACTTTTAGCAAGTACAAAAGAAAGTTTAAACAAATAAAAGAAAATTCCTAGAGCTTAGGTCTCCCATGGACGCTTCCTCTTTGTGTTGAAGTAGGTATTGATGCATTGCTCCTCGTGAAGTAGCTTTGTCAACTCTAATACCTTTTCCTCGCTTGCATGGCACTGAGCTTTGAATGTATCCCTTTCTTCTTTAAGTTGAATTCAGGATCTCTTCAAGTCTTCGAAATTAGTAGGCATGTCTGGATGGAGAATGGTATAGGGTTCGTCACTTTCAGCAACAGGTTCCATAATCACTGGTAGAATAGATGTAAACAGCATCATGAGGTTTTGAGCTCGAGCTCGGACCCATTTGAAGTAAGGTTCCCAAGGAATGGAATTTTTGTGCCCCAAGTTCTTGGTATCAGTTTTCTTTACCATGCCCCAAGAGTGCACAAATCTTCGACGGTAGTTCTGGAGATTGTTTTCATAGTCGAACACAATGTCTTGGAGAAGCATATCATGAGGTCCATCTCTTCGAGCATAACCAAACTGACGTAGAGCTAGATAAGGGTTGTAAGTGATACATCCCCTTATTCCAAGGAGTGGTACATTAGGGAATTCCCCACAATGTTCAATGAAAGTGAAGTCCTTTAAAGAAAAAAGACACCAATGGATATTTGAATGAGAGAGTGACATCAGCCTTTGAGACCACTTCAATATTTGCTCGTTCTTCATTACTGATTGAGGAAGGTGCGAAATAAACCACCTGGAAAGTAACGGTATGCAACACATGAGAGTTCCTTGTGTTTTGATAGTACAAGTGTGGAGAGAATGCAGAATGTCTCCAAGTAAGGTAGGCACATGATTACGAGTAAGGAATATCTTGATGGTGTTCACGTCTATGAACTTATATGGATTAGGAAATAGCACCAAGCCATATATTAGCAAGGCCAAAATGTATTAGAATGCATGGAAACTCATAGCCTTTAGGAATTCTCGAGCTTTCTTTATCAGAAACTTAGCAAGCAAACCCTTAACTCCGCTTCTTGTTTCCCAATTAGCTTCAATGTCTGATCGCTTTAGATGTAACGTTGATGCGGTGTCTTAGTATTTCAGAGCTTTTTATAAACTGGTGAATGTTATATGATCAAGGATAGGTATCCCAAGTAGCTTAGAGAACTCTTCCAATGTAGGCACCAACTAATAATCTAGGAATATAAAGCAGTGATGTTTCGGATCGAAGAACTGGAATACGACGTGCATCATATCTTCTTCAAAACCGGAGATAACTAAGTCAAGTAGATAACCATGCCTTTTGATAAAATGAGCATGATTGGGAACTTCTGAAACTAATTCTTTGAGTTGAGAAGGTATACCCATGAAATTGATTCAGATAGTCTTCCTAGAAGCTATAACCCCTACAAAACAGAGCAAAGATAAATCCCTAGGTCCTTGAAATAGTTATAAATGATATGATGTTATTATGTTATGATGCCATGATGTCATGCTTAAAAAAAGTAGCAAGCACAAGAAATTCATACAATAACCCTAGGTTTAAGACTTGCACGAGGTATAGGTGTTTACCCTACCAGAGTTTAAGTGGGTTCAACCCGTCCAATAATAGTAATCGGGTTCTAGGAATATCATATCATTGATCTTGCTCAAAGGCTTTATTTTAATACAACTACCAAGTCGTCGACCAAAACATCCCGAAAGTCGAATCTTAATGAGCGTAGCATCGAGTATCAATCAACCTCAGTCTGCACCGAAGCTGGCTATCTCACTACCTTCTAATGGCCAAGATGGGTCAATTAGGGTTCTAAAAGTTGAGTTAGTGCTTATGACACCACGCAGACGCCAAATACTTTCCTCAACTGAACATGAGGAGCATCGTTCATCCAAAGTGTCGCACTAACGTAGCCATCATTTTGACAGTTTTGGTATACGCCTAACGGTCGCGACGATTTATTGCTACTTACCTACGGAAACCTGGATCCGGGTGTAGGATCCCCCACAAGTATAATACCCAAGCAAACCTTAAAAGTAAAGCAGACAAGTCAAATAAAAAGAAGTAAAATGATCTAAAAACCCTAAGGTAGCCTCTCTTTAGGGTGTCTCCCCGGCAGAGTCTCCAGTTCTATAATACGGTGGGAGAACTGGCTTGTTTGTTTTGTGTTTTATCGCAAATATTGCGGATAGCAAGAGTCGCCATCGATTTTTCTTTTATCCAGTTAAGGGAAGGCAAAAAGAACAGAAAAAGAGCATCGCTATATTTTGAGTATAGGAGGTAGTTATGAAAAGGGAAGGTATTAGCACCCTTTCCATCCATAGTTATCTACGGGCTCTTAATTTCTTAGCTCAATTTATAAATTGATTTTTGTGTGTGTTTGAAAAGATGTTTTTGAAAAAGGCATTTAGCTTTGACTTCGTAATGATTTTCGTTGGAATGTATACGAAGTGTTTGGAAATGTTTTGTTTTGGAAAAAACTTTGTAATCATTCACGCTGGAATGTATACAAAGTGTTAGAAAAGTTTTTGAAAATAGTGTGAGGTGTAAAAAGTATTTTGATAGATTTGAGCAAGTAAAAGAGTCTTATTACCTACTCAGAATGGTCGTTTCCATGTTATTTCGCATTCCTTTAGGGTAGCGCTATCCATACCATTAGTTGGTAGGTAACTCTATCCGTTGGAGGTAAAGGGACATTCGAAGGGACATCGGATGGTCATAGAAGGCAATATGTAGGGATACCTTAGCATATTCATAGGGACGATCATCACTTTTTGTAGGCAACAATCGAGGGACGAGATCATGTATTCGTAGGCAACATCGAGGGTCATTGAGGGACTATGATCATTATATCGAAGGGACTATGATGATATGTTTGTAAGCATCTTACCTAAGATATCCCTACGTTCGAGGAACATGACCATGTATTCGTAAGGCTAGAAGAGAGGATACCCTAAGGTGGGTGCATGTGTAAAGAATGTGTTGTATTCAGATATTTTATCTTGAGATTTAGCAGTGATCTATGTTGTTTTTAATCTTGCCATACATGCCTAGTTACTAGAAGTTAATATATGTACAGAAATTAAAGTGCATAAAGTAAAGTGCGGAAACGTAAATCCTACACTATTACATGGCTTTGGGGCAGATACATAATAGGAGGTGCGGAAAGTAAATGCAGAAATGTAAAACTACGCTATTACATGGAAAAAAGACCTTGGAATCTATACATCTTTTCTAGAATTTAAATGCAGAAAAATATTATATTTTTTATTTTTTTGGAGGTTGATTTTAGTGAAAAGCCTAGTTCTAAATAATTAGTTTTAATTATAAAAAACTAGAAATTTTTTGTTTTTTGTCAGAATTCTGATAGATTTGACCTAGAACTTCTGGCTCACTCTTTTCCAGAACTTCTGGAAATTGGGTCATCGTTCGTTTCCAGAACTTCTAGGGACCGCGCTAACATACCTTTCAAGAACTTCTAGAAATCGCTCCTTCCAGAACAATTGTGTTACCGTTCCTTCCAGAGCTTTTGGAAATTGTTCCCTCCAGAGCTTTGGAAACCTGTGTTATTGTTCCTTCCAGAGCTTCTAGAAAGTGTTCCTTCCTGAGCTTCTAGAAATTTTTCCTTCCATAGCTTCTAGAAACCTGTGTTATTGTTCCTTCCAGAGCTTCTGGAAATTGTTCCCTCCAGAGCCTGTGTTACGGTTCCTTCCAGAGCTTCTGGAAATTATTCCTTCCAGAGCTTCTGGAAATCGTTCCTTCCAAAGCTTATGGAAACTTGTGTTATTGTTCCTTCCAGAGCTTCTGGAAATTGTTCCTTCTAGAGCTTCTGGAAGCCTGTGTGACAATTCCTTTTAGAACTTCTGGAACCTATGTTAATTAGAAAAAATGTTAGAAAATCTTGGAAAAAGGCAAGGTTCGAACCCGTGCCTTTGAGAGAGAGTGACTTAGCGCATGCATGGTGAACCGCTGGGGCGGTGATACATCCATGTATTATAGTACACTCATAAATATATAAGTCATTCCATGTTCCAGATCTTCTGATCTTTCTTCGCCTGAGACATCACCAGAGCTAGGGCTCTGATCATCTTCTCCGACCTGCAATCATGTTAAAATCTGCAAAAACGCATCATTCAGAGAAAAATAAAAGCCCAGATCGTATATTTGGGATCCAACGAACACGTTGGTGGTGTTCTTTTGTCCTGAAAACCCCTACATCATGAGCTTCGAAACTCTCAAACAGTTTTTCCCTAACAATGGAAAATCCTTGTTCCTGCGTGTAAACTCACAACCAATGCATCAAAACGTTTTAAAGCAACCTAATGATCATGAGTGAATGTATGACAATAGTTTATATCATGTAAATTGAAGGTTAGGAATTTCAAACTTTACCAAAAAACCGGTGTAACCTCGTGAGGGTGGTTCTTGGTGCTTTGAACTCGTGTGAGTGCTTGGATCGACTCTTGGAAGCTTCAGGAGAATGAATAAATGGATGGAATGGCTCGAAAATGGCTGCAAAAGTGAACTTGAATTTTCAAGTTTGTATAAGTTTTTGGAGAGTTAGGGTTCTTTATGGAGGCAAGGATCCGTCCTTGTGCATCTAGGATCAGTGTGTATATATACTGGATGGCATTAGGTCAAGAATTGATGAGAAAATATATCCTCATCAATGTGAAAATATTTGATTGGAATCAAACTTTATTTTGCCTTTTTTGAGCCAATTTCAATCAAATCTCTTGCCAATCTCAATAATTTAGAAATTGACAGCTTGTATGGCTTGCTTGGACCTCAAGAATGAGAGAAAATCAACCTTGCACTTAATATTTTGATTTTATATCTTTTATTTTAATTAAATTGGTTTTAAATGAATAAAAATCTAAAATAAATAAAAACAAAAGATAAAAGGTGTGGCCTTGGGCTTGGAGGTTCTAATTCAGATAAGGGACAAGTTTGAACTAAGAAAAGTTAGGCCCATTTAGAAAAAATATGATTTTTTCAAGTATTTCCCTTCATGCACCTCCTCAAAAATGCTCAACTTGTACAATTTGTATCTTGCTCAATTTTCCATATTTTTGGGTGTTATTAGACTTTTTAGAAATATAAAGATATCCTATAAACACTCCTTTTGGTTTCATCTTCATTGAAGTTTCCATGTTCATGATCACTTCTTTGCAAAAAGATGACTTTTTGTTGACTTTTAAAAGGACTTGTAATGTTTTGATGCATAACTTCCAAATAAAGCATTTTTGGCCAAATCTTGTGAGACATGAAGTTGTAGAGAATTTAATTCCCTTAAAAATAATCTTTGATGGAAATTTTTTTGATAAAGTATGTGAAAGTTATGCCTAGTCAAAGTTCTGTTGACTTTTGTCTAAAAAACCCTAATTAAAAAACTTTGACTTTTGATCCAATCTTGACTTTTCTTGAGGAATCATGATCAACCCTTGATCAAATGATGAATATTACTTCAAAATATTGATGTTGACAAAAAATTATGAAGTTTGACTGTATGTTGACCATAATTGACTTTTGGCCAATACAACTGATTTTCAACCATCTGAGCAATTGGATGAGCAAATTTGACTTGTAAGGCTTGAAACTTGATATGGTGATCCCTTGAAGCATATGATGAGGTATGATGAACACTTGAAGCATTGTAAATCCATTTTGACCTGAGAGGAGCAAAACCTAGTTTGGATTGATTGTTTAGGAGAGGGTTTGTCTGGTCAACCCTTGTGAATCTTTAAGTATGAAGATGTGAATTGTCTTGAGAAGTATGAAATTTTGGGGTATGACACTCACTAGTATATTTTATGTCATGAGGATGGCCATAATTAAAAAGTGATTTTAGAGGAGTGTATTTAATGACCATGTCATCTACTTCAGAATAAGGTTTTTCATTTTTAAAAGCATATCCCAAACCTTTTCTACTATTTATGATAACTTTATAGATCATCGAATCCATCTTGCTCCTGTCTATGCTATTTGCAAGACACTATTGAAAACCAATGTCATATTCCTTTATAATATTATTAGAATTACTTAGAACTTCTTAAACAAATTTTTCTTGAGCTTTTGTAGGTTTTCTTTAAAAATAGAGTTTTCAATTATTAGTTTAGAAATGGTTCCTTTAAACTCAGAGTTTTCTGTTTCAAATTTCTTAGTACCCTCAGAATCAGATACAAGATTTCATTTCAGATTCTTGTATTTGATTTGAAGTTTCTGATAGTTTTCAAGTATTTTAGATAAGCTTTCTGCTAATTCAGCTTTAGAGAAATTAACAGCAAAATTTGTAAGTTCCTCTTCAGTATCAGAATCAGATTCAGAGGAATTTGAGTTTTCAGCTATATTGGCTCTTTCATCTTCTAATTCTGACGATGCTTCTGAGGAATCTGAATCGTCCCATGTTTCCATAATACTTTTCTTTGCCAAACCTCTTCTTTGTCCTCTCTTTTTGAAGCTTAGGACCGTCGCTTTTGTAGTGACGAGGTTCCTTATATTCGTAACAGACAACTTCTTTGCTTCTTGACTTTTTGTGTCTAGAGGATGAATCAGAGAAGTTGCTAGATATTCTTGGATTTCTAAACTTCCTCTGTCGATTCTTCCAGAGTTTTTGAACTCTTGTAGAGATAAGGGATAGCTCATCTTCTTCTGATGATGATCCTCCAGAGTTTTCTTCTTCAGCCTGAAAAGCTTTAGAATCATATTTTTTGTTAGATTTAAGAGCAATAGACTTATCTTTCTTCTACGGCTCATCTTGATTACAATTCACAAAGATAACTACATTTGTATTCTTGAGATCGACCCTGACTTGGTTTCTCAAGGTAATTACAACATGTAAAGCGTAAGTGTTCTGATTACTTTTATAAGCTATATCACAACTGTGATGTGTACACAATTTTTGACTCAATGAATTATGAAAAACAACTTTGAAAATATGACAGCTTGTGAGTTGTCTTTTGTGTAAGAAGGTTCGGCAACCGAAGCTTAAACATGATGCTCCTTTATATATGCGTTTGTTTTGATCCGTTGGGAGTCACCAGATTTTACAAAAGGAATTATAGTGTATGCATTGAGTGCTTCTTTCCTTAAATATGGATCTTGTCTAGAAACTTCTGTTACTTTGAATATTTCCATTTGAGTCTTTGTAACACATCATAATTAAGCATCTAGAATATGTGAATTAGAGTTTGACAATGCATCATGGTGCTTTCGAAAGTTGAGCTTTCAACAGAACTAAACTTCTTCTTCTTAAAGAGCGTGATAGTTTAAGACTGCTATAACATGTGTATCTTTTAAGTTCTTCTTAGAATAACTTCATATTTTAGAATTTCTTCTACTTACAGAATCAGAATTCTTCCAGAAATAGAACTGTATCATTTAAACAATTAGGAAGCAATGATGTTCCATATAAAATATTTAATCATCAGAATCTGAACATAAGAGTCATCAATAGTATTTGTTATCAACAAAACTTCTTAATTAGATGTAGAACTAAACTATGTTCTAACATTTTCCTTACTAGCTTCTCTTCCAATATCTTTTCTCCTAAGGCACTGCAAGCATTGGATATCTCAAGAATATTCACATGAAAGTCTTGAATGCTTTCATCATCCTTCATCCTCAACTTTTCAAATTTGGTAGTTAGCAGCTGATGTCTTGAAATTTTCACTTTGGAAGTGCCTTCATGAGTGGTTTTGAGAATTTCCCAAGCATCTTTAGCTACTTCACAGGTGTTTACCAATCTAAAAATGTTTTTATCAATCCCATTGAATATGGAATTAAAAGCTTTAGAATTTCTAAGAGCAAGTTCATCCTCCTCCTTAGTCCAAAAGAAAATTTCAACACTGGAGGTGTCATTACTGTGGACGCTTTGGCCACATAAAGTCTTTCTGCTTCAAGCTATATGGTTATCATTAGCCTGCACCTCATCCTAAGTCTAATCAAGCCATTCCTAATATCAGTAAGAAGAAACAATGGGCTCCCAAGGCTGTTGTTGTTAGACTTATAGCACATACATCTCTCAAAGCCTCAACCAAAGAGGACTGGTATTTTGACGATGAATGTTCAAGATATATGACAGGGGTAAAAAATTTGCTAGTGGATATCAGATATCATTCCACTAGTTATGTGACTTTTGGAGATGGATCCAAAGGTGAAATCAAAGGGGTTAGAAAGCTGGATTGCCCAAGAATTCCAAACCTTGAAGATGTGCTACTTGTTAAAGGGCGGACAATAAATCTAATCAGTATCAGTTAACTGTGTGATCAAGGCTTCAAAGTAAACTTCACCAAATCTGAATGCATTGTTACCAATGAGAAATGTGAAGTTGTAATGAAATGAGTCATATCTAAGGACAATTGTTATTTTTGGATACCTCAATATTTAAGTTTCTCTTCCACATGTTCTCTAGCTAAAGAAGATGAAGTTAAACTATGGCATCAAAAACTAGGACACTTGCATCTAAAGAAGATTAAAAGAATCATCTCTACGGAAGCTGTGAGTGGAATTCCAAAGATTAAAATTGAAGAAGGTAAAGTATATGGTGAATGCCAAATTAGAAAGCAAACTAAGATGTCACATCATAAGGTTCAACATCTCACCACATCAAAAGTCTTGGAACTTCTTCACGTGGACTTGATGGGACCTATACAGGTGGAAAGTTTAGGTGGAAATAAATATGCCTATGTAGTTGTGGATGACTATTCCAGGCATACTTGGGTAAGATTTATCAGAGATAAAACTGAAGCATTTGATGTTTTCAAAGATCTGTGTCAAAGACTTCAAAAGGAAAAGGAAAATTATGTCATTAGAATCAGAAGTGACCATGGGAAGGAGTTTGAGGATAACAGATTTGCTGAATTTAGCTCATCTGAAGGGATTAGTCATGAGTTTTCCTCTCCCATTACGCCTCAACAGAATGGAATTGTAGAATGAAAAAACAAAACTCTTCAGGAATCTGCGAGAGCTATGATTCATGCAAATAAGTTACGTTACCACTTTTGGGCTGAAGCCACGAATACTGCATTCTATATTCATAATAGAGTAACATTAAGAAAATTCACCCCAGCTACTATATATGAAACATGGAAGGCAAGAAAGCCTACTGTCAAATACTTTCATGGTTTTGGAAGTAAATGTTATATTTTAGCTGATCGTGAACAAAGAAGAAAGATGGATCCTAAGAGTGGTGAGGAAATATTTCTAGGCTACTCTATAAACATTAGAGCCTATAGAGTCTTCAACTCCATAACTAAAGTAATGATGGAGTCCATTAATGTTGTTGTAGCTGATAGAGGGTAGAATGAGGAAGCTGATGCCTTAGAGGATATTGGAACATTTCTGAATGACATTACAGAAACTATGGATAAAAGCGGTGACTCTATTCCTACAAATGAAGAATATGAAATTGGTCAAGTCAACAAAGGACCCTCTATCCGAGTTCAGAAAGATCATCCAAAAGAACTTATCATAGGAGATATAAATAAAGGAGGTTACCACAAGATCAAGAAAAGTCATATCAAATTCCTGCTATGTATCAAAAATCAAGCCTAAGAATGTTAAAGAAGCATTAACTGATGAATTCTAGACCAATGCTATGCAAGAAGAGCTAGAACAATTCAAGATAAATGAAGTTTGGGATCTGTTTCCAAGACCTGAAAGAACAAATGTGATTGGAACTAAATGGGTGTACAATAAAAAATCTGATGAAAAAAGGAAGATCACCAGAAATAAAGCAAGACTAGTCGCTCAAGGATATACTCAAATTGAAGGGATTGATTTTGATGAAACATTTGCTCCTATAGCTCGCCTTGAATCAGTCAGACTGCTCTTGGGATTTGCCTGCATTATTAGGTTTAAGCTATTTCAGATGGATGTAAAAATTGCCTTCCTAAATGGTTACTTAAATGAGGAAGTCTATGTGGAACAACCCAAAGGATTTGTTGATCCAACACTTCCTAATCATGTGTACCAGTTGAGAAAAGCCCTTTATGGGCTGAAGCAAGCTCCAAGAGCTTGGTATGAAAGACTGACTAAATTTTTTTTTGAAAATGGATACAAGAAAGACGACACAGGCAAAACTCTATTTGTAAAAGACGAAGGAGAGAAGCTCGTGATTGCCCAAATTTATGTTGATGATATTGTATTTGGTGAAATGTCTAATGTGATGGTTCAACATTTTGTCAAGCAAATGCAATCCGAATTTGAAATGAGTCTTGTTGGTGAATTAACTTATTTTCTTGGTCTGCAAGTCAAATAAATGGAAGATTCGATATACCTATATCAAAGTAAGTATGCTATGAATATAATAAATAAATTTGGGATGAAAAATACAAGCCACAAGAGGACACCAGCTCCTACACATCTAATGTTATCAAAAGAAGAAAAGGGTGTGAGTGTGGATCAAAGTCTCTATAGAAGTATGATAGGTAGCCTATTATATCTCATAGCTAGAAGACCAGACATTGCCTTTGCTATGGGAGTATGTGCTAAATATCAAGTTGAACCTAAGGTGAGCCAAATCAATCAAGTGAAGAGAATACTAAAGTATGTGAATGGAACATCTGACTATGGCATGTTATACTCTCATGGATCTAGCTACATATTGAGTGGATATTGTGATGCTGATTAGGCAGGAAGTGTTGATGATAGAAAAAGAACATCATCAGGATGCTTCATTTTGGGGAATAATCATATATCATGGTTTAGCAAGAAGAAAAATTATGTTTCTCTATCCACTATCGAGGCTGAATACATAGTTGGAGGAAGCATTTTTTCTCAGCTTGTTTGGATGAAACACATGTTTGTTGAATACAATGTCAAACAAGATGTCATAACATTATACTGTGACAACCTAAGTCCTATAAATATATCCAAAAATCATATTCAACACTGCCGGACCAAGCACATTGATATTCGTCATCAATTTATAAGAGAACTTGTTGAGAACAAGATAGTTACATTAGAACATGTAGCTACTGAGATGCAGTTAGCTGACATTTTCACAAAGGTCTTACATGCTAAGAAATTCGAAATTCTAAAAGGCAAACTAGGGATATGAATATATGAAGGATTATAGCAATTAAAGAAAGGAGTTCGGATGGTGAAGAATGAGGTGCTGAAACTGTTTTCTCTAATGATTCTGCAGACAATTGAATGTTGTGCCTATGAAGATGTTGTTTTCATCTATGGTTCCTATTCATTATTGCTATTTTTCATGAGTACCTAACTTGTTTACTCTGATGTTTTTTTTCATTTGGAATATTATGGCTAAAAGGGGGAAGTTATATTAATTGTGTTTGTGCTACTGATGGACTCTGAATTGAGTTTGTGCTACTAATGGACTGGCGGATTAATGAGGAGTAACTGGCATTTTTATACTAACTGTGAGTTGAGGTTAATTGTGCATGTGTGATGCTTTAACAGATGTTTGTGCATGTGTCATGATTTAATAGATGTTTAAACCTTCATTTTCTATGCTTCTATATTTTTCTGTTGCTTCTCTGATAGTATGTTACATTTGTGCTGCTACCCTCTGATTTAGCTTTATTCTCAAATAATGTTTTAGCCAAAATTTGTCAAAGGGGGAGTTTGTTAGTTCTGTGTTGGCAGCAATTTTGGTAAAACATTCTTCCCAAAAAATATTGTGAAAGATGCTTTGACATGTGAACAAAAATATGTCAGCAGAATTAAATGATGTCAAAATAGATGTCTTGACATGTGTTACAGAACTATAATGGTTTTTCTGTTTTGAGATTCTATGTACTATTTGTTTCAGTTGATTGATCTTAGGATTTCTTGAAGTTGGCATGTTTGTTTTAGGTACTATTACAATATTTCTGGAGATCTTTTGTCCTACTTTCATGGAGAAAGTTATGGGAATTTCAAAGACTTTATGTGATTGTGTTTTGGGCCAAGCCCTAGCTGCGGTTTCTATAAGAAGAAAACTAACCCTACTTGCAGAGGCAGTTACACTGAAGGAAGTTGTACGTGCTGTTTTTGAAGATTAGGTTTTATTCTTTTGTTAATTGTTCCTTGTGAGCCACTCTTGTATTTCTTAATACTAGAGCTAGAAGTTTTTAGTTGAGTTATAACTTTTTAATCATTCATAAGCTTTGAAGTAAAGAATGATTATGTGTATTTGAAGTGTGTCTTCAATCATTGTTATTGTTTATCACTGTGTGTGATTGAGGGGGAGCGAGAGGGGTCTTGTAACTAAGAGTTTTTAGGTAGAAGGGCTACTGGGTAGTGATTATATGAGGAGTTGTAAATGGGGGAGTTTAACTTTGAATTAATACTGATGATAGTGGACTTCATCCCTGGCTTGGTAGTCTCCAGACGTAGGTGTGTTTGCACCAAACTGGGTTAACAATTACTTGTGTCAACTTTACTTTGTTGCTTTTATTATTCTGTTATACCTTGTTCAGTCCTTAGATATATGTGTCGAGACATCTCCTTCGACATCACTTATCTGATACCATAATTTCAGATGAAGGCTAGTAAATCCTGGAATAAAATTCACCTCAGAAGGAAAGCTGAAGGCTCCTATATTGATTGGGTTAGGAAGAGAGATGAGGTTGTTCACCTACATTTTCATGTGGAATCATCTTTGTATATAAAAACCATTATTTAACACACTTTTGTTCATATTTAAGAGTTTATCAAGCTCAAAAGTGACAATCAAGAGCTCAAAACAAAAGTTGAAAAGTTGAAGAAAAAACTCTATAGAGCCATCTATGAAAAGAATGAGCTAGGGCATGCAAAATAGATTGTTCAGACAAAAATTCGAAAGAGAGTAAGAACTAATAATGACTTGAGAGGAATGTGCCTCAATGTTTATGATGAGGAGAAAGATTTAGATAAAGCTCATAACCAGATATTCAAGTTAAACAAGCAGTGGGAAACCCTTATGAAATTCTATGAGGAAATGAAAGACTGATTCAAAACTTAGGTTGGAGCTTTGAAGAAGCAACTCCGGGTCAAGAAAGATAATTTAAGGAAGAATGTCATCGAAAATAGAAATATTATCACCAACTCATTAGGAACAAACTCTACATGCACAAAGCTCTGACATATATTGAAAAACTCAAAGAGAAAACACAAGCTACAGATTGTGAACTCGGAGTTGAATCTCACCAGGACGAGGTTAACTACAAGAAACTTCAAGAAGAATATGACCATTTTAAGCACCATTTTCGTTACTTAGAAGTTATTATCAGTAGGAGGGATATGCTCATACAAGTGTAAATTCAAAGGCCAAAGCATACTACAACTCGGAAACTTTTCCCAGAGGCTAAGAAGTGGAGCAACAAACACATTGGATGAGGAGGTCTTGCTAATGTGGAAATTGAAGATGCTCCTTTAAGAATATGAAGATGTTCCTTTGAGTGGTGATTGGTGCATTGGGCACGACATAAAATCGTTCGCATACACCCTCCGAGCCCAACACACCTTTTGTTTTTTTTATCTGAGCCTTGTCTCCGAAAAATGCTACTGGACCTAATTGTTTTGACATTGCTTGTTTTTACTTATCCAATACACCTCAATTCTAGCTTGCACCCCCAGTTTTACATTTTTTTTTAATCTCTATTTTCTTTAAATTGATTTTCCCTTTTAATTTCATTTATGATTTTAATAGAAATAGGTCATGATAATTTTTTTTAGATATTATTTTAGCATTTAATTTCTTTTTATTTTCTTTTATATTGGTTGATGTAATGATCATGATGCCTCTAATTGTTGATGATTGTTGCCATGAAACTTATTGATGATTGAGGATTGCAATAATCGATGCTTATTAATGGTTTAGTTGTTTATCCATGTTCCCCTAGGAATTCCATGAAACGATTAATTTCCTTTTTGATCGGTTTATGTTGATTAGACCTTAGGATGTTAATACAAGCATGATAATTTTAGGTTAGTTCCCTTAAACTCATCCTTAGGTCCACTTGCATGACAACATTAGGTAGATCTTTTTCCCTTTCTTTCTTATTTTTCATTGCATCATTTTCTTTTATTAAAACAAAAATATTTTCCTTGATCAAAAATTCAAAATACTTAATAAAATAAGATACGTATAATACACCATGAGCCTTAAGCACATATGGAGTACATTGGATACGAGGCATCTGACTCGACCATTCAAGTGTCTTTCATGTCATAGACTTTATTACTAATACGTATCTCAAACTCTTTTCAAAATTAAGGGAAGAAAGACTCAAATACCCACTGTCTTGGAGGATTATTTGAGATTATCTCCCAACAAAATACTACAACTCATTCAAATCATTTTGTGCCCTTTGTGCATTTTTCTCTTTAAAATATTTTCTTAGATATTAGACACTTATTAATTCTTGAAGTGATGTAACTCCTATACTTCTACAATAATGTTGAGAAGTTATGACATTTTCCACTTTGGTGTTGAGTGATTGTCATGTTGATTTTAATCCACATTAATTGTGGGTAGTAAGTTTAGTTTTCCACTTGAATATAATAAATTGTACTTCATTTAAAAACAATCAACAAATAAACTATTTTCAGAAAGAACTACAAGTGTTTTGATTTCTTTTGGGATACATAGGCACTGGGTTGAAAGATCCAAACGAACACAATAATATAAAACTTTTTCTTTTCCCTATTAATTCATTCATGCATTTTTTAAACAACTCTTTTTAGTCAAATATACATATTTTCAAATGGGTTCCTGCATAGTACCATAGATAGATATTTAGGGTGCTAATATATTTCTTTTGTATATCAAACCCCATTACCTTGATCTCTTTTTTATTTTGGGTTTTATTCGCTCTTTTCTCATTTCCTTTGGAAATAATAAAGTGCGGTGGAAACATTGACTTTGTGATTTAATTCAATCAATGGCTTAGTCTTAACTTTTTACCGCTACACAATGGCAAATTCTAACTACCGTATTCTCCACTCACATCATACGTTGGGACACATTGAGTTTATTGTAGGAAAGAGGTATGTCTAGATACCTAAAAGGAAGAGGGCCCTCCATAAAATTTGTAATCCTTTGAATGTCTTGCTTAGTATGACCATCCATATTACCAAAATAAATTCTACACTTGTTAGGATTGGCCATTAAACTAGTGGATTCAGAAGAAAAAAACCTGAAGGCCTACATCATGAGCTCTATATAATGGTTATCCCCTCTTGAGAAGAGAAGAAAATTGTCTGTAAAACTCGGGTTAATAATGCATAGCTTCTCCCATTTAGAATAACAATTGAAATAAGGATTAATTCTTAATTTCTGAAGCATCCGTAAAGGTATTCCATGACGATTATAAACAAAAAAAAGGGATAATGGGTCCCCATATCTCGGCCCTCCTTTAGCCTTCAAAATATTTGTAGGCTCGCCGTTGACCTTGTATCTATAAGAAACTGTAGTAATTATGATCATAATCCACTACCTAAATGAATGGCGAAAAGTTAAGCTCATTCAAGATTGTTTCAAGAGCATTCCACTCCACTGTATCATAGGTTTTTTTCAAATTCATCTGAAGTATACATCTAGTAGCTCCTTCTTTTGTGTCGTAGCTCTTGGCCAATTCATAAACTAAAAGAATATTTTATTCGATGTGTTGTTCAAATTCATAAGCTATGAGATTCAAGTTTTATATATATATATATATATATATATATATATATATATATATATATATATATATATATATTTTATTTATTTTGTTCATACTATTAATGATGGTAGTTTTATATTTAAAATGAATCATCTCTTTTTAATATGCTTGAAACTGATAAAATGATATTTATTAATAAAATAAAGAGTACTTATTTTAAAACGGAAGAATCATCATACCCTACCTTTCTAAATGAGTTTTTGGTTATTTTACACTATTTTAAGATTTTAATTAATTTTATATAAAAAATATTATATAATTTTAAAAAATATATTTTATTAATAATATAAGAAAATAATAAAAAGAGATAGAAGAGAAAAACGTAATAAATAAAAGAGGACTGACTAGAAGAAGAACTATTAGGCTTTGAGGATTAAAAGTATGAAAAATATTCGGTTTGGTCCCTTAAGTTTACCTCGGAGTCCATTTTAGTCCTTTAAGTTTAAAAAGTTTCAAATTAATCCTTTAATTGTTTGAAAAGGTTCATGTTAGTCATTTCCGTCTAATTCTCACAAACGGCGTTTATTAATGCGTCCATGTGTTATAGCCCAATATTTACCCTTTTCATTTTAACTCTATACGGCTTATATTTCATTATCATATGCATGCATACATATCATTGGTTTTTTGGTTATGGGATAAAGGTATTTCTTTCAAGCGTCATCAAGTTATGGCAGACGTTTATTTTGCGATTGATGCGCTCAGAGTATTATCTAGGTTGTTTATCAGTGGGTGGCCAAGTACTCACCCTTCCGAGTTCATATGTGTTCCAACATGCCTTGAGTTGCGGAGGAAACGAGTATTTCAGTAAGTTCAGAATAATTTGAACCAAAAATCACTATTTTGCGATTTGAGTTCAAAATTTACAACTTCTGGTTTAAAAGTTGGTTCGGAATGATTCTCCAGGCATTAGGACCAGCTCGATATTTTCTTCAAGTCAAATGTTAGGGTCGAAGTCCAATTCTCGATGGAAAGTCTATGATTGGAAAATTTCTTTAAGTTTGGATACAATGGAATTATTGGTTCGATGGTTCTTTCTGCATTCAAAAATCGTAACTTTCAACTTGTTTGATATTTTTGAGTGGCTCCTCTGGAATTAATACCGTCTTGAATTCTTTGATAATTCTCATATTATGAGCTAACTCTGCGGAAGGTCTCTAAAAGGCGAGATCTCTGAGAATTATTCGGTAAATATAAGTGTTGAACCGTTATTCTTCGGACGTTCAAAAATTCATAAATTTTTACTAGATTAACATTTTCTAATGTTTATTGAAGTCGAAAATTGATTCTTAGAGGAAGACCTCTGAAAGGTCGAATTACCAGAGAAATTTTACAACAAAATGGATTTCCGTTCCACTTGGTCGTGCATGTTCAAAAAATCATAACTTCCTCAAATTTTACCGTATCGGGCTGATTCTCGAGGTTGAGCATCAAGAATTGTGTTACCTACAAGTTTGCTTCAAGACCCAAGTTCGAATTTTACTCTAAAGGGTTCGGTTTATAGCTTGCATTGCATGTTGCGCACGGAAAAATCTACACTTTAGAATTTAAATTCTGATCTCTTGCCATTCTAAAATTCATAAATTTCTCGTCGCTTATTTGATTAAGACTTGTTGTTTCGGCCAGCCATCACAAATTTCTTTATCTTCGACTTTTCTTTAGAGCCCCAGCCAAAATTTCCCACAAATATCAATGTCCTTGTGGTTCATCCTGATTCTGATACTCAGAAACTCAAATAAGCTCCAATTTCAATCCAAGTCAAATTAAGGCCCAAATTGTCATTCTATATATTCTACGACCCATTTTCATAAACAACACACACTCATTATCTCACATTTTCTCAAAATAAAAGCTAATTCTCTCAAATTCTCTCAAGAACACAAAGGGGAAAAAGTCACAAATCTCTAAATTCATCAAAAACTTCCAATTCTCCTCTCTTTCTTCTTTTGCGATCGCACTGCCACATCAATCAACCGCCACGTCTATCTCGCCATAGATCGCCACCGCTCGATTTCGGCCTTCCCTTTGCACCGTCGACGTCGCGCTTCTTTGATCCACGCCATCACGCGCTTCCTCTTTGCGTCGTCGTTTCAATTTTATGGTCTCCCTCCGGTCCGAGATCTCCGATTCGGCCACTACTCCTCTTTGATTCTCGATTACGGTAATTTCTCAATTCTTGAATTAAGCATTTTTTACATAATTGATTTTGTGATAATTTCTTAATTGAGTTTTCTTTAGTTGAATTGAATTATTCCTAATTTATTGATGATGACTAAATATGGAATATGATAGATATCCAGTGAATTAATGTTTGTTATGTGAATTTTTTAGATTCTACTTGTCGAATTACACTTTATTCATGATTTTTGGAAATTCGCGCGTTGAATATTGGTTTCGATCAAGTTTTGTTGTAGAATAATGTTAAATTCATGAGTTGACATAATTCTTGAGTCGAATTGAATTGTAATTCAATTTTTCGACATTAAATTTTCTATTCAAGTGATTATGTCAACACTTGAATTTTACCGATTTTCATCAGAAAAGTGGGGTACTAATGCAGATTTAATTCTTTACAATTATTTAAAGCTTTTAGACCATAATTCATGAGTCCATACTCATTTTAAAAACCGACTTTTGGGCATTCATCGACTCATGAAAACTGATGCCCGAAGTTCACATATATTCTCTAAATTGTGATTTTAATGTGGTCGATGCACATGCACTTTGTTTAGTATTTGGTTGTTACTGTTGGCATTTTCGCTTGATTTTATTCTGGTGTTTTGAGCATTTCTTAAGGTGTAAAGTGTAGAGCGGAAATTACTTTCTGATGTGCATTTCATGAGATGATATCAATTTCGATTGATTTTAAACCAAGTTTTTGGCATTTCATGAGATGATATATGGTTGTTTAGAACACCATTTTTACATGTGCATTTGAGTTTAACTCTTGAATAAAACTTTGTTGAGTATAATTAATAAATTGGTTGATACCGATACCGATTTCGGCTCGTTTTAATTCAACTTTTATTGGGATTTTACATGTTATGTCCTGGATTCCCCGTGGTGGTAAACACATATACTTTTTGATTTAATTCATACTTGTTGTATATTTGATCTTGTTTGCATGATTGTGTAGCATCGATACCACGTTTGGTTACTTTTATACCGAGTTTTTGTGTTATTTCTCACATTACGGAAATGATGCCCGAATTTTGATGTCAAGGTTTCAATGCATGTTTGAATTCCATTTATCATTCATCCTTTAGGTAGTGAAATAAATGTACAACTCCGGTTGTGTTTCCTTGTTATTTCTAATTTGATTGTTCACTTGTGCAAGGTACTTTGAGATGACTTTCAATCGTTTAATTATCGCTTGATTATTAGATTGAAAAGAAATTTATGCCACTTGTTTGTGGTTTGAGCTTGTGTCTGATGCGCTTGGCTTTTGTTATCATTCCATGAGATTATATATTTTGTTATCACTTGTCTAGATCGTCATCTTGTGCAGGTGTACTATAACATCCTATTTTCCTATCGGTAATTCAAATAAAAATCAAAGTAAATTAAATTTTAAATAAAAACATCAAGAATAGGATGCTACATTCTTTCAACATAATAAAGCCTACTAAAGTAAAATTAAACCAATACATAACACACTCTCGGGTGAACCAACGACATTTTCAACATAGTCTCAAAACTTCAACTTTATTATCGAAGCGAAAAGGAAATAATTATCGTCTTCAACATCTTTAACTCCAACATGAAACAATATTCAATCAAATAAATAGGAGTTTACAATACTCCAACATAATCATCAAAGTAAAACAATGAAATAACAAAATAAACAAGTGTTTAACCCTTTGGGTGTTACGTATCAGAGTACTGACACCAACTCAAAAATAAGAAGAGCAACCTATTCTAAACTCCGCAACTCGGATTACACCTGGTTATCTGCATGTTACCCACGTAAATGCAACATTCAAATAGAAGGGATGAAATATCAAAACAATATAATAAATCATATAATTACATATATGTGATAGATATATCATGCAAAACTCTGTGCTCAACATCATCAACCAAAATTTACGATAAACCTCATCTTAGCAACAACAACCTGACAATATACAATGCATTTGAGACTAATGCAAAATGCATGTGGTACCATCAGGACAAAACCCTCAACTTGATAATTCCAATTTTGGACAACAACTCAAATACAAACCATCTTTCGCCAATACAGGCCATGTTTCATGAATGCATGTGCCAATGACATGCAACAACCTAATATTTACATTAATTATTCTCATTCATCAATGCCACGCCAGTACAGGCCATCATGCAATACATCCTGCAAAGCCAATAAATTATTCATACGTCATCTTAAATCAATCGCAATATTTTATATTACGACACGTTCGACACACACACACACATCATAAATATTCTAATAAAACATGGTCTGTTTTCATCAAAGTTAATGTCACATTATAGAAAATATTTTTATCTTTCCAACGGTCCAAACGGTGTGCCAAACAGACATCCGAGTCAAAAGTTATTAATTTTCAAAGGTTACAAAAATGTGTCAATTCAGTAAGGTAATGTGATACTTCAATGAAGTACCAGATACTTCACACTTGACGCGCCCGATTACGTCAGAATGGTAATCAGTTACATAACTGAAGCAGTAATTAGTATTACTAAAGTTTTAATCGATGTAACTGGTTACCTCATAATGGTAACCGGTTACTTCACCGAATCAATAGCCAATAATTTCCAAAATTTTATGATGTAACCGGTTACCATTCTGAAGTAACCGGTTACTTCATTGTTATAGAGTCGAAAACCAGAATTTTCTTCTCGTACGGGATTGATCTTTTTTCACACAAAATTCAATTTTTCAAACACATCAATACAGGCTAATTCATGAAATTATCAATCCACATTATACATATGAATTCAAACACAAACTTCATACCAATTCCATTATTCAAAATCAAATTTAACGATCAATTTAACAAATATGTACACAACAAAACCTAACCTTCAATATCATTATCTATTCACAATTATACCACTCAGGGCCGGCCCTGGATCAGGGCAAGAAGACCCACATCTCAGGGTCTCAAAAAAATAGGGGCCTCATATTTATGGTTGTGGGCTTTATGAATTATAATGGTCCAATAATTATATATTATTTATTTTGAAATTATATTTCCAAGCAGAGTTTCTGTGTTCGAGTCTTCCAGACTTGTTTTTATGTTTTTAATTAGTTAATTTAATAAAATTTCAAACTACTACAAACACGAATTGAGCTTGTAAATTGTGGTTTGTAAAACAGAAACATTGCCAACTAAACTACATATATTCTTTGTTAAAAACTACCTTTTATATATATATATATATATATATATATATATATATATATATATATATATATATTTTTTTATATATATATATATATATATATATATATATAACTTTCATTAACCCTTCTAATTTTATTTCTTTAAATTAAATTTTAGATGACATTTATTTTTGATAATTAAATATTTAAATGTTAATTATATGATTTAATATCCTGTGCATGTGTATTGTTTAGTATTTGAATGTGTAAGACACGCATTCCATATTATATATATCGTTGTATATTGCTATTGCTTGTCTGGAATGATATATTATGCAGATGTATGGATTGATGTTCAGATGTGTTCAATACATATTCTATTTTGTGATTTATTTTCACATTATTGTTGTTGATTCCAACTCACGAAGTTCTGGGGTTTCTTTTGCTACTTTTTGGCATATACAGATTGATATCCATTGGATATTCCCTCGTGCATATTTTATCTTGCATTCTTTATCGTTTTCCTTTCCATAAGAAGTAGGAATATATGTGCCTGATTATTTACATCTTCCCTTGCCATGAGAAGAATGACTAGAGATGCATGTTCTGGGAGTCCTTGCATTAGGCGGGCAATGTTGTTTTAAAAGATCTATAGTAGGAAACTCCTATGTTTGTTTGCTTTTACTGTTGTGTGTTTATATTTGTGCCAAAGACCTCAGAGAATGAACTTCATTCCCATTCCTTATTGATAATTCCCCAGAGAAGGCAAGTGGAGAGGGTCCGTAATCAATCCCCACAATTTCTAGTCCATAGGTCGTTCTTAGCTCATGTTGTACGTCAATGCTAATGAATCGTGTTGCTCTTGTATCGAGTCAGTCTAATGGAGAAGGGTTCACAACCAACCCCCACACTTTTTTCGTTAGCTCGCATTGGTCAATGTTGATGCTACATGGTCTCATTATTGTCTTCAATCGTCTACCATGATGACACGATATCATGGTCATGTGTTTAGTCGCTTATGACAATTCACTTTCGTTCTTCTTTTGCCAAGATTACAAGATATATTGGTTAAGGGTCAACAACTCTTTCTAGCTTGCCTTGATGATACAATATCATAGTTAAGTATATGATATTCCCCTAGTTTAGCTTGCCTCGATGACTCGATATCATGTTTCGGTGTCTCATTGCCCTTATCCTACCCGATGACACGAAATCATGGTTAGGTGTATGCTACATGAGTGAGTGGATACTCTTCAAGCGTTTGTTTTATTTCTATTATATGATTTACTTGCTATTGTGTGATCACATGCTCCCGTAGGATCATTAGTTTATTCTTTGTTAATATTGAGCTAAGTAGACCGTATGATTGTTATCCATGCATGTGAACATTAGGTATATTTTTTCCCTCTTTATCATGACCTTAGGGTTATCTTTGCATGATAACATTATGGATAGAATTAGGTTAGTCTCCCTTAGACCTTTTTTTCTTCCCCTTTTGCATAATCAAGACTAAAACTCTTTTTCCTTGGCAAATTCATAAAGCACCTTAACAATACTGAAACCCTTTTCAAGGTAAAAACAACCAAATAATGCAAACCATTTAGCCTTCAGACCTTTTTCTTTGAAAACCTTTTTGATAAGGACATGTCGTTTCAAATCTGAGCAAGTTGGATATGTTAAGTGTGCGAGTGGCCAAGCATGAGTCTTTGATAAGCTACAATGCCAAGCACAAATTTCAATCTTAATTGCAAGGATGCGAACATGGCATTATCCATAAAACATAGGGTTAATAGTTATTTACCCCGTGCAATATAGGCGAGTTTTGATTTACCCCCCTTTAAAAATATTTTTTTTAATTACCCCCCTATAATTTTTTGGGACCCCCTTAAGCGTGTAAAAATCAGGGTCGTAAATCAAAAAAATATATTTTTCAGGGGGGTAATTTTTACACCTAAGGGGCAAAAGACTTAGAATTTTAACATTTTAAGGGGGTGATCAAACATTTTTTTTAAAAGGGGGGTAAATCAAAACTCGCCTATATTGCAGGGGGGTAAATAGATATTAACCCTAAAAGATATTACAATTCATTGTTTATTTTGAATTCATTGATGTTTCCATTGATATTTTAGTAGGATATGTTATCCTTTCTCCAATAGAATGTCAGCTTTAAGCAGAAAGTGTTTATCCTATCATCATTTCCACTGAGTGATCCCTCGTGGAAGAGTAATGTTTTAACCCTCTTACTCATCATTTTACTTGGATGGAGTTGATACCTATTCAAATCCCTCTCCTTAGTGTGGTCAAGGATTGAATTCTGGCAATGATGTGTTATTGATCTCTCCAGACTGTGCGTTGCGGATGGAGAGTGCCTTTATTGTGCACAAGAAGACTTTATCTCTTCAGCAGGCATGTGTTTGAGTTTCCTTAGGAATTCAATTCATCTCCCAGTAGCACTATTATAATCTTTTTTCTAATAGAAGGTGGCGATCTCTTTATTCCAAACAACCAGTTTCCTCCAGTAATTCTGTTAGTTTCCGAAGTGGAATAATTATTTTCGGTACTCCGACGGGGAATATCTCATTGTTGATTGGCCAGATGGTTCCATTAGTTGTTTATGACATGTTGTTGAATGCTCCAATGAGTGGTAATCTCTATGTTATCAAAGGTAGGTCGTTATGGAATTATTTCATTTCGGTACTCCGATGGGGAATATCTTGTTGTTGACTGGCTGAATGTTTCCAGCAGGTGTTTATGACTTGTTATTGAATGTTACGATAAATGGTAGCCTTGTCATTATGGGAGGTACTTTATAGATGATTTGATATTCCGATAAATGGTAGTCTCGTCATTATGGGAGGAAGTTTGTCGTTGATTAGATATTCCGATAAATGGTAGCCTTGACATTATGGGAGGTAGTTTGTCGATGATTTGAACTTCCGATGAATGGTAGCCTCGTCATTATGGGAGGTAGTTTGTAGTTGATTTGATATTCCGATGAATGGTAATTTCGTCATTATGGGAGATAGTTTGTCAATGATCTGTTGAATGCTCCAATGAGTGAAATTTTATCTCATTGTTGAATAATCGCCTTGTGACCCTTTCTAGATGAAATGTCTTGGTTAAAGAAGAAGTTGAGACCCATTCTTGGTGGAATGCCAGAACTTTTGGGAGACTTAATTATTTGCAGGTGCCTTGTAGCTATCTTTATGGTCGAAATTTTTCCGATGTTTGTCTTGAATATGTAGTCTGCAGCCTTTATAATGTCGGCATGTTTATTCTGGTTTTGCTAAATCCCCTGTGACGAGATAGTTTGCCGCTTACATATGGGTTATTGTTATTCGCCCTTGCCAATTTGTTTTGTTTTGCTTCCTCTTTAGGACTTTCTCCCCTAGTAGAACTGAGTTTTTCACCTTCCCTTGTGAAGTCTGTTGTGTTATGTTGCATGACATTAAACATCGCATAACATCTTAGGGCCAAAAATCGGGCTTGTTTTATATTTAAGTATCTTCAAACACGTCGAAACTAAGTTCATAACCCTCATTTCTCCTGATAGAAGACACTAAAATAAGAGCAGCTATTGTACCCCAATTTCCCCCCTAAGATTCTCTATCATCTCATACCATTGTATTGCACAAAGATCACAAGCTAGAGCTTCTTCTCTCTCTCTCTCTCTCTCTCTCTCTCTCTCTCTCTCTCATCTCTCTAAGTTTTCTCTTATGGGGATCACTAAGCACCTTGTTTGTGTACATTTTGTGCATGATGGTTGATATTTTCTTAACCACAAGATATGTATAGAATTTTCTCTTTATAGCATTTTCTTGACCTAATTTGACCAAGGTACTTGAGTTGTGCATCACAAGTGCATGTTTTCATTAATTCTCAATACTTTGAAATGGTACTCCTTGATATGGTTTCCTATTATCATCTACAATAATCTCCCATCATATGGATATGATCCATGTATAAGAGAGATCATCAAAGTTGAAGAATTCTCCATGTCATAGTCAATGCTCTTGAAATTAGGGTTTTGGACCTCTGAGGACCATACCTTGGTTGTTGCTTGATATTTGTGGTTGATTCCAAATCCATGATACTCTTAAAAGGATTCTTAACAAGTCTCTTCATTGGTTCAAGGGTTTTGTTTGATGAGAATATGCTTTGAGAATCAAAGATTACAAGCTCTCTCTAGATTAATACTTCATCTTTCTTGTGTGACTTCAAAAGATCATAACTTTGTCATCTTTTATCTTCTTGAGCTAATTCTTTTTTCACAATTAACCTAAAGATTTATACTACAACTTAGTTTCAAGTGACAAAATAGAAAATGTTTGGAAAATCACTTAGGAGGCCAAAAGATTACAAGTTCTTGGTGAATTTCTCCATTTGTTGATCATCAACTACAATGGGTCATAACTTGATCATGGTTTATCACCTTGAGGCCATTATTTTCGCACAATAAACTTAAAAATGTGAGCTTTATATCCATTTGTGTTTCATGGCTTGAAGATATTTGTAAAGTGCTTGAAAACTTCAAAAGATGATAGGTCATTTCATGATTTTTCATCAAATTCACAAGGCCATAACATTCTCAATTTTTGGAGTTTTTGAGTGGTTATTTTTGCAAAATGTCATTCAAGAGGTCTACTTCATACCATAGTTTTTGGTCAAGGGAAAAGTTTGAGTGGAAAACCATTTTTGAAGGCAAAACATTATAGGTTACTTTTAAAAGGCATGACATGTTTAACCAAGGGTTGGCCTACTTTTCAGTGTTTTTTTTCTCAAATCCTAATGGCTATATCTTCTAGCACGAGGGAATTGGATTTGGCCTTGGTGTAAACATTGTGCCAAAATATGTTTCTAACTTGCAACCAGTTTTGCATTTTCTTATTAATTCATTTTATAAGCCAACTTAAGCCTTGTTTCCGTGCCTAATCGTGTGCAGAAACTTCACAGAAGTGATTAGAACCTTGAAACATAAGTTTTAGCTGAGTTATGATGCACATGAAGTCAAACTTCACTTGTGCACACGCCATGCACGATTTTAATCAAAACCTCACTAGTTCTCTTAATTATCATTACCATTCACTTCCTTATAAATAGAGGGACCTATCCCACTCCTTTTCTCAAGCTTTGATAGCCAGAAAATCGCTGCCAAACTTCCTCCACACTCCATATTTCTGAGTTTTCGAATTCATAGTTAGAGTGCTTCCAGTTTAAAAGTGATCACTCCTTAAGCTTCCTGGAACTTCACTGAAGCTAACAGAACAACAATCAAGCCTTGAAGTGCCTTGAATCGTATTATCCAAGTCAAGTTTCAGACCTCTGAAAGTGAACTCCGTTCAGGTAAAATTGTTAACCAGATCAATCTAAATGAATGTCTAACTTGTTCTCCTCATCTTCTTGATCTTGTTGATCTTCACCGTTTTCATTTTCATTGAGAACTGAATTTGTATTTCAAAGAACAAGTGCTCACTATTATTCTGGTTTTCTTCGAATTTATCTTTGTACATTTTAAATAAATTTTTTGCGAGGGTACCATTGAAACTGGGTTGAAGAGATGAAGAGAATGGCACTGGTCTAGGCTTTTGATTTTACAATTTGCAAAACCTGCAAATCGAGCTTGGAGAGAGGTTGAAAAAGACCAGCGTGTCATCTTCAACCAATGATGTCAGGGCATCTGGTTTTTCAAATTTGTTTTAAAAATAATTTGATTTCGTGCTTTATTTCTTAGAGTCCATGATATGCACAACACACCATGTCCATTTGATGTGATTACTAACGCGTTTTGACATTATCTGATGGTACACATTATTTTGTTTTATTTCAATTTTTTAAAACTAATCCGATGTCATTTTCAAGGGGTCCATAACATGCACAGCACATCAAATCCACCAGATCTGCTTACTAACGCGTTTTGATATTGATCAGATGGTCCAAAGTTTTTCGGCTTTTATTTTTTTTCTTCTGATTTTTATATTTAATTGTTTTAAACTTCAAAAAATCATAGAAAATTCATTTTGCCTCATAAATTATGAAAAAATTCACTAAAATATTTTAAAATATTCTCTTTCTGGTTTTTTTTCTCATAATTTTATTTTAAGATTTGATTTTTTTTGTGATTTTTCTCTTCTATTTGAGTTATTTAATTGTTTAAAAATACTTTTTGACATTTTTAAATTCTGAAAAAATTATGGAAGGATCCAATGGTCATTTGACAAATATTGGTGACCTCATTTTATTTTTATTTCTTATTTTACTATTTTTGCCAAATTTTGGTTTATTTTACTATTTTCTTTTACTTTTGTTTAAATAGTTTATGACTTTTAAAAATTCTAAAAACTTTTGTCAACATTCGTTGACCCTTGTTTGACCTTGGACAATTTTCTTGGAATTTTATTTTGATGTGTATATACCATTATGTATTTCATCAATAAAATCTAATTAAATAATCCATTTTTCAAACCATTTTAATTAATTTTTTTAATTATTTTTACATTAAATATTTGTTTCTGATTTTTGATTTATTTGGAGTCATAAATTTCCTCAACACAAATGGAACTTGGGTGTTGATAGGTCTCAAGACCAAATCCACCATGATGGTTGATTAATTTTGATGAAGTTAGACCGGATGAATTCATCTGACGCATTGTTGATTTTGTGACTTTATACCCCTCCCTCTTCATATTATCCGATTCCATTTTTTACATGTGTTGACAAACACCAGAGGATGATCTACATATCACTCCTCTTGTTTGCTTTTTCAATAGATAAATCATGCTCGACCGACCTTGTTGTAGGGTGACCTCTATATAGGTTACTTGGCGATTGCTTAACATAGCTCTACATTTTATCCGAAATTAGAAAATAATCAATTGGAGGCACAAACTTCATGTTTTACAAATCCCCAAAAAATTGTTTGAGCTTTGATTTTGGTTCAACACTTGTGAAACTTGTCGTGTAGTCACTATAATTCTATCAAGCTTCTGATAAGTTTTCACTAACTTTGTCCAATTGAAATTCTCAATCATCTTTGATCAAATGTTGTAATCTTTTAGTGCTCCAAAATGGATGATATACTTGACAAAAAGCAATTGAGACTTTTCGTGTGGTCTCTATGATTCTATCAAGCTTCTGGCAAGTTTTCATGCGTAAGCTTCAGGATAATAATTCAGCTAACCTTACTAATTACTAACAATTAACTTTATTTTTACGCTTTTACTTTCCGCCTTTATTTTGAAGACATGAATTTTATTTGAGGCATTGGTTTATCTAAGACTTGGTATTTTTTGCCCGATTAATTTCTTGTGTGGTAATCCAAAAGAAGGAATATTGTATTGGATTTTTGATGTCAAATACTAAGTTTTGTACCCGGTTAGATCTTTCTTTACCCTCACCTTTTACTTTTATGTACATAGGTTAACCTCTTCATCTCCTCCCATATTCTTCAATTTTCAGAATCTTCTCCCTTTTTCAAAGAATTTTTGTTTTCTAAACTCGAACCGCTTTCATAAAAAACTCGGACTTAGGTCCGGCATTTTTCAAACATCTTTTTCTTAATAAACTCTTAATCCATTTAATAATACTTTAACATTTTTTAAGACTAAAAGTCAACTTACCTCACTCAAACCTTTTTGAGCCCTTTCTGGCTTTCCTCTCCAAAAACCATTTTTCACTAAGATTAGACTCTTGTCAATTCTTTGTAGTGATGTGAACCGCTATACTTCTACGATATGTAGTAAAGTGAGAATTTTCCACATGGTGTTGAGGATGCTTGTTGATAAAAATCTGAGCTTAAATTCTCCGCTTTGAGTTTACGAAACACTCATTTCTCATAATTATGGGTAGTAGGCATGTTTACCACTCGAATATGACGATGATGTCTATTCTTCTTAAAATTAATCAACACAACAATTTTAGTCTTTTTTACCCGAACTACATGGGTTTTGATTTCAACATTGCACATTGTTGGTATGTAGGCCTAAAACTCGTTGGAAGTTCTATCAAATCAAAAATTTTAAAAATACTTCTTTTCTCACCCCCACCATCTAATTTGTACAAATCTTCTTTTTTAGCACATATACAAATTTTCAAAGAGGTCCCTGCGGATTATCGTAGATGCTTAGGGTGCATAATACCTTCCCTTTGCATAATTAACCCTGGTACCTTGATCTCATTTTGTTTTAGGTTTTATTCGCTCTTTTTCCTAGTGACTTGGATAAAATAAAAGCTCGGTGGCGACTTCATTGTTATATTTACGAGTTGAGTCAATCAATGGCCTAGTCTCGGTAGAGTTTTTTTACTGCTACAACAATATGCATCATACTCATCAAAACATCACATATTCATCCATAATACATAAATAATCCAAATAAACCCATTTAAATAAATAATTTTAAAAGAATTTCCGCCCCAAACATTACTTGAGGAAAACAAAGTCGAATACAACTCCCTCATCTGATCCTCACGCTCCCAAGTCAAACTACCACCACCTTGTCCATCCTACAATACTTGTAATTACTTCACCTCATGAACTTCTATCTGGACGAATGATGCTTCCACATTCGGGTTATCTCTGACTTGTACATCATCCACCTAGATCACATGCGAAGGATCTGGAATATATTTTCTCAACTAAGATATATGAAATACATCATGCAGATTTGTGAGGGACGGCGGTAAAGTAATTCAATAAACCACTTCACCTATCTTCTATGATATCTAATATGGACCAACAAGACACGTCGTAAGCTTTCTCAACTTCAGAGCTATGCCAACACTAGTCACCGGAGTCAAAATCACATGATCATCTTTTTGGAACTCAAGTGTGTTTCTCCTCTTACCATGATAAAGCTTTTGAAGACTCTGAGAATATTTCATCCTCTCTTGGATCATCTTGATCTTCCTAGTTGTTTCCTACATAATCTTAGGTCTGAGTACAACACTTTTGCCTGATTCATACCAACACAATGGAGTTCTACACCCCCTACCATACAACACTTCATACAATTTCCTTCGAATACTAGAATGAAAACTATTATTAGAAGTAAATTGTATCAACGGAAAATGGATGTCTCAAGCACCTTCTTGTTCCAACACATAAGACCTTAAAAGTCCTCTAGAGACTGGATAGTCCTCTCGGTATAACCATCTGTCTGTAGATGATATGATTAACTTAACCTCAACTTAATAATAAAATCATTTTACAAACCTTTCTAGAACTTTGATGTGAACCTCGAATCTCTATCCGACACAAGACTCAAAGGTATACCGTGCAACTTTACAATCTCATCAATATATATATCTCTTACAATTTCTCCTTGGAATGATTAATTTTCATCCGTAATAAATGACCCTAATTAGTCAATCTATCGACGATCACATAAATCAAATCATCGCTCTTAGCATTCCTTGAAAAACCTAACACAAAATCCATATAAATATTATCTCATTTCCACTATGGAATACTCAAAAGTTACATAAGACATGTAGGCTTTTGATGTTCGATCTTTGACTTCTAGTGTTTGATCTTTGACTTCTGGAAATCGACACCAATTTGGAAACTGGTTTTTATCCTCAACTAGAAAAAATCTTCAAATCGATACATCTTCGTAGCATCCGGATTAATACTTCCGATTCCTTCCTCTTACTCTTCTTAAGCTTTGAGACATCTAGAACACACACTCTATTACTAAACCTTAAAACGCCATTTTCATCCACTCAGAATTCACCACTGTTACCTTGGTTTATCAATGTTAACACCTGGTACATTAGATGCACCAAACGGCATCAGGGTGTCCTCATAATGACCATACCTTGTTCGAAAATTCGTCTTCAGAATATCATCGAGTTTAACACAAATCTGATGATAACCTGACCTCAAATCAATCTTGCTAAACACTGTAGCACCAACCAACTGATCCATTAAATCATCAATCCTCAGAAGTGGATGCTTATTCTTAATAGTCACCTTATTTTACTATTTTTACTCCACGCACAACCTCATACTACCATCTTTCTTCTTAACCTGAGAACCATGGAGATCAAAAACTTCTTCTCAAACAATCCTTCTAATTGTTTCTTCAACTCGCTCTGAGGGGGAGCCATTGACAACGGACTTGTATCTTGTATCAATTCTACAACAAAATCAACTTCTCATTTTGGAGGAAAATCGTTGATGTCATCTGGAAACGCTTCTGGAAATTCACAAACAATCGGTGATTCCACACTTGTAGTTTCACGATCAACTCGTAACAACGCAAACATTGCAAACATTAAATTTTTATCTTCTAAGAGTTCATCCACATGCGTAGCAGGCAAAAACACCAGTTCTCCATTCTCACCAAACTTGGGGAGCCTCACCGTCTTATTATAACAGTTGATGTGAATATAGTTGAACTTCAACCAGTTCATTTCAAGAATAACATCAATTTGATATAAGGGCATACACACCAAATCCAAAATAAAACTCTTACCATAAATAGTTAAAGGACACTTCAAACAAACGAGAGTAGTAGTAACATAACCATTAGCAGAAAGTTCTACTACCATACCCTCATTCATATTCGACAACTTTGATCCCAACATAGTATCACATTCAAATGAAATAAATGAATGAGTAGCAGCAATATCAATAATAGTGATTAACTCGACATTGTTAATTAGGTTGTCCTTCTTGGCGACCTCTAAACCACTAAAAGCAAACACTCTACCATTAGTCTAAGCAGCAGTAATAACATTTTTCTTTTGCTTCTAACACTGGGTACTGATGTGACCTTATTCACCACACTTGAAACAAGTAGGACCTTCATTCTTGCATTCAGTAACACGATGACCAGCCTTGCCACACCTGTAACATCTCATCATCTTATTAGTGCAAGCATCAACACAGTGACCTAGCTCGCCCCACCAATAGCATTTCGTAGAAGCGGGAGCTCCTCCTCCACTTAGATTCTTCTCATCATAGGCTTTCCACTTCCCTATATCAGCAAGAGAAGCATACAACTTACCATGGTTTTGATTCCTTCCCTTTTCTCATTATAATTCTTATAAAAAGAGGCTTTGTCCCTACTATCTTAATCAAAGATTCTGAATTTGTTCACTAGTATAGGAAAGGGAATCCAATGTCTTGCTTAATGTAACACCCTATTTCCCCAACGAATAAATTTATAAGACCTGGTCAAGTATAATAAACAGATACATAACACAACAACTTTGGCTGAATTGACAACAACCTTCAAAATAGTCTCAAAATTCAACTTTAATATCACGACGAAAAATAATTACTAATCATCTTTCAACATCTTAATTCAAAACATGAAACAACAAGCAATCAACTAATAGGAATTCAATTTGCTCCAACAAAAATTCTCAAAACAAAGCAACAAGTAGAAAACGAGTATTCAACCCCCCCGAGTGTTACATATCATAGTATTAACACCCAATCTGAATAAGAAGAATAACCTCTTCGACTCCTGCTACTCGAACCACTCCTCAATATGTGCACGTTACCCATGTAGAGGTAACATAACAACAGAAGGAGTGAGATATCATAACGATATAATAAATTATATGATTACAAGTATACGAAAAATATATCATGCAAGAATTTAGTACTCAACATCAACCACTAAGATATATTTCACGTCTTTCATAATCACGCAAGACAAAATAAGACACGACTATGATATGCATGTGGTACTAACAGGGCTTCAGCCCCATTGCTAATTGCCAATTATTAGAGGCATTCAAACAAGGAATAAGACTTGATCACAGGTTTCCATCAAGGCCAAGACATAAGCCTTTGTCGTAGGTTTCCAATCAAGATCGTCGCAAAATATGCAAATGTATGTGACTCAATGAATGCAACATCACATATAACAACAACAATTAACATCGCAAGGCATAAGGCTATATCACCATTATACCAATAAATAGAGGTACTCATCGTCACTTTAACACTGCTCATAGGCCTGCAACTTGATATTGCCAAAAATTAGACACAATACAATATATTTTCATCACCACCTGCAAATTCACATTTTACCGCAACTTATACAATTCACCGTCTCAATTTCCACAATCAACATAACATGTTATAAACAAAAATACACTATTTTCCATCAACCCATTACAAATAATGATCTAATGATCTCTACTATATTTTTATATGATATAAGATATTTTTAGCTTCGAAACGGTACGAACGACGCGTCAAACGGACACCCGAGTCAAAAGTTATGGATTATCAAAGTTTAGAAAAATCTATCTGTTACAGGTGTACCCGGTTACTGCAGGGCTGATACCCGGTTACACCCCTGAATTTGGCCTAGTTTATCAAAATTTTCATAGTGTACCCGGGTACCCTCCTTGTTGAACCCGGTTACACTGCGTACAGAAGCAAAAAATGCTATTTTTCCTATTACAAATTTCCCATCTTTTTCACCCAAAATCAGATTTGTAACCACACAAAACATGCCAAATCATGAGATTATCAACCCACATCAAACATATCAATACAAACACAATCAACATGTCAATTTCATCATTCAAACATCATCATTTAGCAATCAATTTCATCATTTAAGAATCACAATTTAGCAACCAATTTCAACAATTCCTCTAACCCAAACCTAAAATGAACATCATCATCTACCCATAATTATACCATCTATTATAGAGTTAGAACCCCGCCCTTACCTTAGATTGGAGGTTCCTAAGTTTTCTTCACCAATTGCTCTTTCCCTAGCCTCCGAATGCTCTTCTTCCTCTTCTCTTATTCTTCATTTTTCTTCTCTCGTTCCAAAAATGTTACGATCAACTAAAGTGCTAACTTTTCCTCTTATGACAACTTAACCCCTAGGACCCCTAAATATATATATTCAAATTTTTCCCTTCTTGAATTAATTATTTAATTAATAATAATAATAATATCACCATTCTATCAATTAATTAATTATTATAAAATATTAATACTAATATTTTAATAACAATAATACTAGTAACTATACATCTCCTGACACCCCTAACACTTCATTCTCCATAATTTCTAGGCCTCTACTCACCAACCAATTGCATCACATTACATCATAAAATTCATCAACGCATATTAACACATCATATAATCTATTTATTTTAATAAAATAAATTCTAATTAAATCGGGGTGTTACACTTAATCTCGGGACGTAGCCCATTCTTAAAATTAAGACCTCAGTTGTTGGATTGTTATAGTGCGCACAAAATTTTACTAGTTCCTCAAACCTAGCCGCATACTCAACAATTTTCAAACTTTCTTGCTACAGGTCAAGGAATTCAACTTCTCTTTTACCACGCACGTCTTCAGGAAAGTGCTTATCAAGAAAAGCAGTTCTATATACAACCCAAGTAATCTATGTGCCCAGAATTTCCATCCTCTGGTTCCCATTGTACCACCAGTCTTCGGCTTTTTCTAACATGTGAGGGACAAAGTGCAGCTTCTGATCCTCCTATCAGATCTCTACTCAAAAAATATTTTCAATACCCTTAAGCTACGCTTGTGCGCCATCTGCATTTTGACATCCCTTTTAGATTGGCGGGTTGTTCCTCTAGAACCTCCCTCTTGCACGAGCTCCATCATCAATCTCACTAACGTTAGGCGGATTATGCATAGCCTATGCAACAACATGAAAGGTAGCAGCAATTGCATCATCATGTCTTCCAGACATTCTTTTGGTTCACATAACAACTACAACAATGGCTAGAAACTATTTCAACAGTATTCAACTATCACACACTACAGACCTAACAACCTGGTCGAACAAACAAACTAGCTCTGATACCACTAATGTAACACCATTCTAAAGCCCCACAAATAATTTAATTAAATAATAATCGTAATGCATCAAAAAGGTTCCACATGCTTCATAAAACCTCATACATGCATATCTTAATCTGTAACTTGATCTTTTCAACATTTATAATCATTTCCTTTCGGAATATAAACAAAATAATTGTTTAAATAACTTAATTAATACTTCAAAAACAACTCCATTTCTCATCATACGAGAGTTACAAATGAAAGCATCCTCAGCAAAATGAAATAACATCCAAGTCATGTCAACAAGATGAAACACAAGGTTCAAATAAAACATTCCCGACCCCAGTGTTACATGATTAGATCAAGACCTTCTGAAATCAACAAAAAGTAAACAACACACTCCAAGCTATCTTCTAAGCTTCTACAGACTACTCATGATCACCTGCGCGTTACCCACATGAAGTCAACATTCAAATAGAAAGGGTGAGAAATCATGTTTATTACAAAAGATATATGGAATAGACATAGTAGTTCAAACAAGAAAATTATAACATCAGTTAATCAAAAATCATTATCAATACTTTGTCAATTTGCACAACAACATATACAATGTCATCTAGTCAAAAATCATACAATTCCATAATAACATGAAGTGCAACAACTTAGACTCGTGCATATTGTACCAATCCATTATAAGTACTTGACTCATCACCCTCCAAAGATCCCCACCGTAGGGTCGAAACCCTTTAGGAACTGGAGCACAACATCAAACACACTTGATCCACACAATGGGATTAAGGACAACATTGGACTAACATCCTCAATAAAACTAGACTTATGTCCTAATCAACATTGGACTTTCTTCCTAACAATGTTATGAATGTATGATGCATAATCAACATAATTCTCATGACCACAACTAGTCAAGTGCACCATCATTCACTAAATCATCAACAATAATCATGAAATTCTGGTATCAGATATGAGATGTCAAAGGTGATGTCACGACACTAATATATGTCCTATGAACACTTACAGTACAAAATTTAAATCCAGAAAACAATAAAAACACAGTGAATTGTTTACCCGGTTCGGTTCCAACCAACCTACGTCTGGGGTCTACCAAGCCATGAATGAAGTCCACTATTAGCAATATTAATTTCGAGTTAAACTTCCTGTTTACAGTCCTCACTTAATCACTATCCAATGACCCTTCCACCTAAGAAACCTATCCTAGATATGACAACCTCTGCTCGTTCCCCACAGTCACACACAGTGACAATTAACAAAGACAAATATTGAAGACACTCTTCAAGGACACACAATCACTCTTGCTTCAAAGTTTATGGTGATTGACAAAGAACAACCCAACTAACGTCCTACTCAAGTATCAATTAATACTAGAGAGGCTCACAATAAACAACCAACAAAATTAACAACCAACAATCTAAAATACTACGCTTAATTTCTTTTGGAATGGCCAACTCAGAAATAGGTTTAGCAGCCTATTTATAGAGTTACAGTAGATAGGGTTGTTACACATTTAAGTCTTCAGCGATCCTGACCTTTCTCCATGAAATTAGGATAAAAAATCTCCAAGTATATTGTTGAAGATCGTTCCAAAGCTTC
This sequence comes from Vicia sativa, assembly GCA_021764765.1. Taxonomy (NCBI): domain Eukaryota; kingdom Viridiplantae; phylum Streptophyta; class Magnoliopsida; order Fabales; family Fabaceae; genus Vicia; species Vicia sativa. Next base: position 65,324,077 of record CM038794.1, read on the forward strand.
CTTAATCGAGCATACAATTAAAAAAAACTGACTCCTAAAATATCTGAACTTAAAATCAGTTCAGTAAGTGTTACATGTCAGGACGTTTGCTATGACATCTACTGTGTCAGTAAACTTCATGGCATTTTTCTAAGCAGAATGTTTTACCAAAATTGCTGCCAATTAACAGAACCAACAAACTCCCCCTTTGGAAAATTTTGGCTAAAACATTAGTTGGGGTACAAGCCATATAATAAAAACACAACATCAAAATTAACACTAACAGTTAACCACATATAGTAGGTAAGCACAGTAAGTTCAGCATCACAGAGTATCAGAGATACAGCAGCGGAAAAATTAGATGTTCAAACATTAGTTAAAACATTCACAGGTGCACACATAATGTCATTTTTCCCCTGCACACATAATTAGTCATATTTAGAATCACACATATTAGCTGCTCCCCCTGCACACAACATCACATTTGGAATCACACATAGTTGTTCATAATGCTGCTCCCCTGCACATTGTAACGCTCCGAATTTAATTAATAGTTAATTAAATTATTGAAGGATTTAATTATTGGAAATAGATGAAGCTTGAGAATTAATCGAAATAATTGGATTTGTTGGTATTATTTTAATAAGCGTATTTGGATTATTAAGTTTAAGCCAGATTATGTGGTCGATTTAATCGGAAGAATAATATTAAGAATAATATTATTTATCCATTGGAATAAATAGGAATTATTATATTGTGTTACATTGTGTAAGTTGTAGTATTAAAGGAGGTGTAGTATTGAGCCCAAAATAATATTGAGAATAAAAGTACTATTATTATTAAGTATTATATTATAAATTAAGTGGGATAAGAAAATTAGGTTTTGGTTGAGAAAAAGATGTAGTACGTGGAAAGAGGAAGCAAAAGAGGAATAAGGGCTTTGGAGAATTGGCCGCCGGAAGAGGAATTGTAGACCAGAAAGTCAAGCCGAAATTCAACGGGAAATTAGAGAGACCGTCAACCCAAGGTAAGGGATGGGATTCTTTCTCTATAATTGGGAATATGATGAGTGATAGATAGTTGGGGTTATGAAATTCTGATTTTTGTGTCTTGTTGTTGTTGATTGGAATTTAAATTGATGCTTCACAATCCATAGAATTGGTTGATGAAAGTGATAAAGGTTGTTGTAATTTGTTATCCACGTTGTTAGAACCTTAAAAACTGAATCATTCTGGTTTATAGATGTGTTAGATGCCAACAAGTTAGGAATTTAGGTTGAGGAAAAAGTTGTTCGCGTAGGGAAAACCCATTATGTTCTGTTCAGTTCGCGGCGCCAATGGGTGGACGCGACGCAAACCGAAACCTGCTAAACTCGCGACGCGAAGAAAGGACACGACGCGTACTGTGCGAATTTTGACAATAAATTCTGATTTTGAATTATGCCCAAATTAAGTAGTTAAAGTAGATAACTTTTAGTAGACTTTTATGAGTAAGATAAAAATAATAATTAATAGGTAATGATACCAGAATTGAGTAGAATTAGTATCAATTAGAGAGTTAGTAATAGAAGATATTTAAGAATTGGTAGTTATAACAGTGAGCGAAAGAATACCGAATTAGCTGAGTTAGTAAATTAAGCGGTAAGATTGGTTGTCCGGAATCCGTTGAAAATTGTCAAGGTAGTTCGTATGTTTTAGTAGGTATTTGTGATTGGTTTGCTATGGTGAATTATGTCGAATACATTGTGTGGTTGTTTGCGACGTATCTGTGAAGTTGTTGTTATTATGTTGCTACTATATTTTGTTTTAACGCGAAGTTGCAGGATATTTTAGTGACGATGATTACCTCTAATAATTGGTAATGACAGTGATGTAGGCGTATGCCTCGTGAAGTGGATTCTTGATGTTGTTGTATGTTAATTGAGTCGCATACATTTGCATCTGTGAAGGTCTGTATTGGCAGATTTGTGAAGGAGGCTTATGCATTGTGCCTATATTAAATGGCAATTAGTGAAGGGGGCTGAAGCCATGTTGGTACCACATGCATATGCACAGTTGTGTCGCATCCGAATTGCATTTTTAATCTTTGATGATAATCGTGAATGTTTCTTGATTGTTGTGTGTCATTTTGAAATGGCATAAATGTGGATGTTGTGAAGGGAATAGATTGATGATGTTTTAACTGTGAAGTGATAATTTTGTATGATTTAATTCTATATATTATTTATCATAATCTTAGTTATTTTGTGTTTGAACTTTTGTTGTTAACCAAAGAGTTTGTTATGTTGTCGTTGTTATATGACTTAGAATATGCTATATTTAATATGGAGAATATTTATGAAATTGTCGCGTTATTAATAAAGTTGTTTATGATTATGAAGACTATATTTGAGTGTTATGTATCGTTTTTGTATGAAAGTGACAGGTTTATGTGTTTTGTTGAAAAGTGTGACATCCTGATTATGTATTGCAAAAGAATTTTGCAATCTAATTTTCTATATAAATAATTGGGGTAAATTGGGGTGTTACACACATTGCATCACATTTGGAAACACACAATGGAACTGCTCCCCCACAACATAATCATCATGGAACCACACAATCGAAATTGCTCCCCCTAAACATAATCATCACACCTTCAACTTCTCCCCCCTTAACATGATCATCAAAACTTCTCACACATTCACATCATTTAGGCTCACATTCATACCCACTCTCCCCCTTTTTAGCCATAATATGCCAAACATATAATTAACTTATAGGAGATGACAGAAAAATAAATTCTAGATTGAACTACTAATTCACTGTATTCTAGAGTTAAATATAGACCAAGATAAGTTTTATGCACTTAAAAGCCAAAATTACACACAAAGAAAATTCAACATTGAGCCAGTGGAAACACAATTGACCATTTTATAGCACATTTAGGTTTCTGCAGAATTTGCAGACTCCCCAGTTTCTTCACTTCCTGATCCCTGTTCAGAAGATCCTTGAGTTTTAGAGTGGCCTTCTTCTTCTTGCACCTATTGTGTAGCACTTGTAGCATTATTCCTCTTAAGAGCTTGAATGGTTTCTTCAAATTTCAGCTTCTTTACTGAGCTTATGCGTATAACCTCATCCAATTCTTTGCAAGCTTCAGTCAGTTCATCAATCAAATCACCCTTATTTGTGGTCTTGGTTGTAGCAGTTGCAGATGTTGAGACAATGTCTGGGACATGTTCTCCTGCAAGTAGTTTCTGGTGGAATGTCAATGAGGATCCTCTTTTGCATTCAATATCCAGGGTGGACAGGATTCTAGGGTGTTGTTAGAGGATTATGCCACATATCAGAGTGGGAAAGGCAATAGGCAGCTTTTTAGCAAATATGTAAGTACCATAGTCAAATGCCTTTTTCATTCCAGCAGCATAGATAAATCTACTGATTCCTGTAACACCCCATATTTTCAATTATTACTAAATTAGAATTTTAATTATTTAATTAATTAAAATTTAATTTTTGGGAATTATTGGAATATTAGAATTATTGGAAAATAAATAAAAGGAGAGAATTTGGATTTATCGTGTAAAGAGTAGAAGGAGGGGTGTATGGAGTAAAAGCCTCTAATAATATATTTTATTGTTATTATTATTATAGAATAATAATAAAAGGAATAAAAAGAGGAAAAAGAGAATTGAGAGTTATTTGGAGAAACTGATCATACGTGAAAAGAGAGAAGAGGCAGAAGGAAGAGGAAAACCTAAAGCTTGAGAAATTCAAGAAATTGTCTAAGGTAAGGGGTGATTTTATGTAGTTAGTATGCTTATAGATTTTGGGGAATGATAGGATTGATTGAGTAGTTAGGAATCCCAATTTAGGATTTCCTAGGTTTATGAGTTTAAACCCCAAATCCATGAATTTTGATATTTTAATTCAAATGGATGTTATGGTGTTGTTAGATGTTGTTGTACCATGATAGAATTGCATTATAATCATGTTTTTGGAACTGTTTTGATGATACATATGTTTGGGGTCGAAATTGGTTGGATCGGGAACCACTGTTGCTGTCAAATGCAGTATTTTAGCTTTTGCTACAACAAGCAATTGATTGTTGTTTGGTGTAAATTGATTGCACTTCTTTGAAAATATGATTTTTGGCCCCTGGAGTTGTGTGCAATCGATTGCAGTCTGGTGCAGATCGATTTGACCCTGTATGATAGAATTTTGGAAACTTCAATAACTCGTAACTTTTAAATCGTAAGTTCGTTTTAGTCTCCGTTTTGGACAATATTCTTTAAATTAAATAATCTATTTTATGAAATGAAGAAAATAATAATTAATTGGTTTTATGTTGGAAAGTATTGGTTTTTCTGAATTGTGGATATTTGTACTTAGTGTACTTGTGGAGGAAACCAGTATATTATTGTACTGATGAATTGGATATAGGTTGATGCTTGCATGCTATATTCTGGTTGATATTGTATATTTGTCACGTTGTTGATATCATGTGTTGTTGATATTGTATATTCATGATGGTTGTTGATATCATCTGTTGTTGATTTTGTATATTCATGATGTTGTTGATATCATGTGTTGTTGTTGATGTTGTATACTCATGATGGTTGTTGATATCATGTGTTGTTGTTGATGTTGTTTTGGTGGCCTCGAATGAAGAAGGAAATTGTTGAGTTCGTTTATGCTTGTTTGATTTGTCACTAGTCGAAGATCAAACATCAAAAATTGTCGGGATTGATGGAACCATTGTTTGTTCCGGATTGGAAATGTGTTGGCATTTCTATGGACTTTATGTCTGCTCTACTGAGGACAGCTAAGAACTGTGATGCTATTTGGGTTATTGTGTACCAGTTGACGAAGTCTACTCATTTCATAGCAATGAGAATGGATTATCCGATGGAGAAATTGGCTCAGTTGTATGTCGAGAGGATTGTAAGTTTGTACAGTATTCCTGCTAGTATTGTGTCGAATAGAGATCTGAAGTTTACGTGTAAATTCTGGATAGGATTGCAAGAAGCCTTGGGTACTAAGTTGAGGTTGAGTTCTACTTATCATCCGCAGACAGATGGTCAGACGGAAAGAATAATTCAGTCGTTAGAAGACTTGTTGCGTGCTTGTGTGTTGGAGAAAGGTGGAGCTTGGGATAGTTACTTACCTTTGATTGAGTTTACCTACAACAATAGTTTTCATTCGAGTATTGGGAATGGCTCCGTTTGAGGCATTGTATGGAAGGAGGTGTAGAACACCATTCTGTTGGTATGAATCTGGAGAAAGTGATGTGATTAGGCCAGAGATTGTCCAACAGACTTCAGAGAAGATTAAGATGATTCATGAGAAGATGAGAGCTTCTCAGATTCGTCAGAAGAGTTATCATGATAAGAGAAGGAAGTATCTCGAGTTTAGTGAAGGAGATCACATGTTTATGCGAGTTACTTCGATGTCTGGTATTAGTCGAGCTTTGAAGTCAAAGAAGTTAACTGCGAGTTTTATTGGTCCGTTCCAAATTATGAAAAAGGTTGGAAAGGTTGCTTATCATATTTCTTTACCTCCGACACTTGTGAATTTTCATGATGTATTTCATGTATCTTAGTTGAGGATATACAACGCTGATCCGTCTCATGAGATTCAGGTAGATGATATACAGGTGCGAGATAATCTGACTGTTAAAACATTTCCTATGAGGATTGAGGATCGGAAGTTGAATCAATTGCGGGGTAAAGAGATAGCTTTGGTGAAAGTAGCTTGGGGAGGACCAGCAGGGGGGTAATGTCACCTAGGAGTTGGAAAGTCAGATGAAGGACTCTTACCCAGAATTATTCGTCTAAGATATGTTTTCGAGGACGAAAATAATTTTAGTAAGGGAGAGTTCTAACACCCCAATATTTTCAATTATTAAATAATTTGAATTTGAATTATTTATTTAATTAAAATTAGAATTTTTTGGTATTTTTGGAATTACTGGAAAATAAAAGGAGCAAAGGATTGGGCTTGTGTTGTGATTAGTAGAGGAAGGAGGTGTAAGATAGTAAAAGTCTCTAACTAATTTTATTTTATTATTATTAATAAAATAAGGGGCAGAAGGAAAAGAGTTAGAAAAGCCAAAAGTGAGAAAAGGTTTATATGTGAGAAGAGAAGAAGAGGCAAGGAGGAAGAAAATTTAAAGTTTGAGGAACTCAAGAAATTGGCTAAGGTAAGGGGTGATTTTCTCTAGTTATTATGCCTTATAGATTTTGGGAATGATAGGATTGATTGAGTAGTTAGGAATCCCAATTTAGGATTTTCTACGTTTATGAGTCTTGATCCCAATATGTATGATTATGTGAAATTGAGTAAATTCATGTTGTAATGTTGTTATGAGTTGTTGTTTCATGTTGTTTTTGCACTATAACCCTGGGAGGAACCGGGTTCCCCATACATTTTCCAGAACGTGTTTTCACTATGATAGTGGGAATCGATTACTCCCCTGGAGTAACCGGTTACCACTGTTACTTTTTGAAAAATATTAAACATTGAAAATTCATAACTTTTGAACCGTAAGTCTTTTTTAATCGCCATTTTGGACACTATTCTTTAAATTAAACATTCTATTTTATGAAATAAATAAAATAATGGTAACTTGGTTTTATATTGGAAAGTGTTGGTTTTCCGACTTTGTGGTTATTCGTACCTTGCATACTTTGTGGGTAGGCAATGGTCTATGGTTTTGTGATGATATTTGTGTGTATAATGATGATTATATATGTATGTTGATGATAGAATTACTAATTGATGAGTAAGTGCTTTCATGTTTATGCTAGTGATGATGTTCATGATAAATGATGGTTATCATGTTTTGGTGACAATGTTGCAATAATTGTTTGTGCATGTTTATGTTGTTTGATGATGTTCATGATAAATGGTGGTTATCATGTTTTGGATTGATGATGGTTTATGATGTATGATGTTATCATAACATGTGTTGAATGTTGCATGCTTTTATGATGTGCATGCATATACATTCTGGTGGTAGCTAATTCTCATTGTGTAGAATTAGTGAGTATTGCCAATAACCGTTCTCGGGTGATTATGGGTGGTGAGGCTGGATTCATGTCCGGGTGATTATGGACGAATCGATGTAACTGTATCCGGGTAATTATGGATCAGCGTGTGACTTAGTCCACTTTTGGTACCACATGCATAGAGTCTTGCATTGCATTTGTAAGGATTATAACATGTTAGGATGAATTCCAGTGTTATAATTTGGTTGTTGTGTGTGATGTATGTTTATGACTTGTGTTATTATATGGATGAATAGATCTGATTATGCTGAATAGGGTGGAATAATAGCTTATGAAATTATCTTGTTTTATGAATTTATAATGCATTTTAATTATGATGAAGTCTCACCCTTACTTTGATGATTTCAGATTGAAGCTTTAGCGGCTTAGGAGTTGGTGAGGATGGCTCGTAGAGTTATGCATTTTTATTTTATCGTGTGTCGGTGTCATGCTCTGGTCTTTTAACACTGAGAACTTTTGGTTTAGAATTATCATTAAACTCAATTGTTTTAATTGATGTTGCTTTGGATAGTTGTTTATGAATTAAGGCATTGACCTTATGATATTTATTTAGTATATTGAATTATCCAAGTTTGAATAAATTCTGCTGTGTTAAACATGTATTTTTTAATTTATTGAATTATGCTTCCTCAGTAAAGCATGACATATGTACGAAATTTTATTTTTAAGTAATTTTGACGCCCTTTAATACATGTTAACTCTGAATCTTTTTATTATTGTGGGGTATTTTAGAAGGGTGTTACACTAGTCTCCATTGGTAGATATATTTCCATATTGCAACAAACTTGATGGAATAAAAATATATGTTGTCTGTTGGAGCACCAGGTACATCATCAATTGACTTCTGAATTATGGAATTCTTCACATGTGTGATTTTAGGACATCATCCTCAACATCATAGTCTGAATCAGATTCAGACATGATTTTCCTCTTGTTTGAGGATGGAATAGCTTTGCTACATGCCCTTGGTGGTCCATACATAACCTTCTTCTTTGTAGTCTTGTATGAAGTGCTTGAAATAGTTTCCTTAGTCTTTCTTGTCTTTAACCTTTTTGCAATCGTGGGTTTTACATTTATAATTAGCTCATTGTCAGACAGATTGTCTACATCTACAACTGCTTCAGCTACATTGTTCTTAGTCCTTTTTGCGGTTTGAATCAACCTGTTTATTTGGAGAAGCTCTTTTCACAGATGATGTTCCAACATCAATAGTGACTTTTTCAAGAACAATTTATTTTTCAAGATTTCCTTTAGGGGTCTCTTCTTCCCTAATGGATGATTCACTAGGCTCCTTTGGAGATACCTCAGCAGGCATTTGGGAAAGAAGGGTGGTAATCCCTTGAAAAGGTAGGCCCGCATTCAGGGTCTTAGAGATTAATATCCTTATGTCCCTATCAACATCTACAACATCTTGATCAGTTTCAACATCAATAGGATCAGACATATTACCTCCAACAGGAACGAGTGTTTCTCTTGGACGTCTTGCATGACGAGTGCGAAGCTTTTTAAGTCTTGCATCCGAGCATGGAATCATGGAGAGAGGAGCAATGCTAGGGCTTCATCTTTTGAGATATTTTTGTTGATGTTGCTTGGTCCAGATTCAGTTTGTTGAGACATCTTGATGGTGGAGGACTAAAAGTTGATTTTTTTGGAGGTAGGAGATGAAGATATTGTGGTTTTCAGAGCTTGTATGGCGTGTGGGGAAATTTTGAAATGTTTGAACTTGGTGTGGGATTTTTATATGTTAAGTGTCATGTTTCAACATAATTAAATGATATTTTGAAAAATCAAGCCCTTTAATGATGTTTCCACACGCTTTTAATTGCTATAATTTCTTTAGCAAACAGACCCCTTGCTCTCTTCTTGAAATTTCACAAACATTCTATCCTCTTGAATAACAGTTGACCAATTTTAATTCAGTAAATTCAATAAATTTTAATTCAGTTGACCAGATCCATAGTTCTTCTTTCAGTAGACTGATCACTTACTCTTACAGTGTTATAAGATGTCAAGATATCCCATGGAACATTGAGATAAGTTGACTTAAGTTTCTTTCCCTCATTTTTCTCAACTTGTTTAGACTCAACACAAGTGGGATAGCTTGTATCTTGGGGAACCCATAGATAGCATTTATCCTTTTTCCTCACTCCTCTCAAAGTATCTTCATCTTTCTTATTTGTTATGATACATTTAGTTCTTGTGAAGTTTAATTTGAATACTTGATCACATAGTTGACTTATGCTAATCGGGTTGGATGTTAATCCTTTGACAAGTAATACATCTTCAATATTAGGAATGTTTGTGCAATTTGTCTTGCCTACTCCTTTTATTTTAGCTTTCATTCCATCTCCAAAGTTGACATAACCATTTGGATGATCTTGAATATTTACAAACAAATTTTTGTCTCCTTTCATATGCCTTGAGCATCCACTCTCAAAATACCAATCTTCCGTGGTTCTCACTGTTGGTGACGTATGTGCTAAGAAACATGAGATATTAGCTTTGGGGATCCATTGTTTCTTCTTAATTTGGCTAGCATGAGTCATATTTGGATGAGGTGTAGGGTTGGGGTAACCATACAACTTGAAACATAATGGCTTTATGTGACCAAGTCTTCCACAGTAATGACATCTCCAGCGCTAAGGTCTTCTATTTGACTGCCTGTAGTTGCTTCTTCTACGATGTTGAAACATTGGATTCGACATCTTTGGTTTGTCTAGGATCTCAATAGGTTCTGTAGAAGAATCCTTTGTCTTAGTGTATCCTAGAACACTCATGTCTCCTGCTACCCTTATTGGTTGAAGTATTTTATCCAGTGTTTCAGAACCACTGTTTAACATCTTGAGAGATTTGTAAATTTTGTCAAGATCATATTTTGGCATGGTTACTTCACTTTCCTCCTTATAAATAGTCTCCAGATGCTCCTTCTTTTTGTCTTGTAGTTGAACTGTGATTTTTTTCTGTTTCTCATTCTCCAAGAATACTTCAGCACTTTTAATACATAGTTCCTTGTAAGTAGAAGCTAGCTCTTCAAATGTTATCGCTTCAACACTTGAGTCTCCATCAGGAATATAATTACCAAACAAGGCTGTTACATATTTGGCTGATTCCTCTTCCACTTCATTCTCAGAGTCTTCATATGACCAGGATACATTCAGTCCTTTGCTTTGTCTTTTGAGGAACGTAGGGTATTCAACTTTAATGTGACCAAAACCTCCATATTCATAACACTTTAATTCTTTGCCTTGAGTAGGTCTTTCCTCAACCTTTTCTTTCTTCCTAGGATTATTTGTTCTGCTGATGTCATATGGGATGTTCCAGACATTTGATCTTGAGTTTCCCTCCATCCTCTTTAACACTCTGTTAAATTGTCTTCCAAGAAAGACTATGGTGTTTAATAGTCCTTCCTCAATGTCTAGATCATATACCTCATCTCTTTCTTTTGTGTTGGATTTAAAAGCTACGCTCTTAGGCTTCTTCTCATACCTCTCATTAATGTCCAACTCAAATGTTTGGAGAGAACCAACTAGTTCATCCACTTTCATGTTGTTGATTTCTTGATCTTCTTCAATGGATGTCACTTTCATGTCAAATCTCTTAGGTAGAGATCTGAGAATCTTCCTTACCAGCTTCTCTTATGGTATCTAATCACCTAAGGAACTGCATGCATTAGCTACCTCAAGAATGTTTATATGAAATTGTTGAATGCTCTCTTCTTCTTTCATCCTTAGGTTCTCAAATTTAGTGGTGAGCAGCTGCAACCTTGACATCTTAACTTTAGAAGTGCCTTCATGAGTAGTTCTAAGTATTTTCCAAGCATCCTTGGCCACTTCACACATATTTATCAATCTGAAGATGTTTCTATCAACTCTATTGAATATAGCATTTAAGGCTTTTGAGTTTCCAAGTGCTAGTTCATCATATTCCTTTGACCAATTTTCTCTATGTTTCAACTCACCAGTAGGTTATTTATCTGCTCCAATAATAATAGGATGTGTCCATCCTTTCAGAATAGCTTTTCAAGCGCTGCTGTCCAAGGACTTTATGTAAGTTTCCGTACGAGGCTTCCATAGGTCATAGTTAGAACCATCCAGAATGGGTGGTCTATTCAAAAATATTCCTTCCTTGTCCATGTTACCAGAAAGTATCTTCCCTAGATCTCATCCAGAGACAGAGCAGGATGCCTACTTTGATACCAATTGAAATTCTGGTATCAGATATGAGATGTCGAAGGTGATATCACGACACTAATATTTTTCCTATGAAAACTTACAGTACATAATTTAAATTCAGAAAATAATAAAAACATAATGAATTGTTTACCCAGTTCGGTTCCAATCAACCTAGGTCTAGGGGCTACCAAGCCAGGGATGAAGTCCACTATTAGTAGTATTAATTCAGAGTTAAACTTCTCCGTTTACACTCCTCACTTAATCACTACCTGATGACCCTTCTACCTAAGAAACCTATCCTAGATATGAGAACATCTGCTCACTCCCCAAAGTCACACGGTAACAATTTACAAAGACACTCTTCAAGGAAACACAATCACTCTTGCTTCAAAGCCTATAGTGATTGACAAAGTACAACTTAACTAACGTCCTACTCAAGTTTCAATTAATACTAGAGAGGCTCATAATAAAAAACGAACAATCTAAAATACTACGCTTAAGTTCTTTTGGAATGGGTAACTCAGAAAATAGGTTTAGCAGCCTATTTATAGAGTTACATCAGCTAGGGTTGTTACACATTTGAGTCTTCAGTGAACCTGACCTTTCTCCATGAATGTAGGATAAAAAATCTCCAAGTATATTGCTGAAGATCGTTCCAAAGCTTCCTTAATTGAAGCATACAATTAAAAACAAACAGACTCCTAAAATATCTGAACTTCAAATCAGTTCAGTCAGTTTCAACATAGAATCATCATACCACAACCACACAATATTATAGACATCTTATACATAAACTCGTGGCAATTTAACATGGTATTTTTATCAATTTCATCATAAACTCTTCACATTGCAACATACCACCAAATTCTTCAAGAACCCCAAAAAATCCCTACTGATATCTAAATCCTTAAATCAGTCATAATAAACTGATTAAACCCCTTACTTATATTCCTAACTTTTGATTTCTCTTTGTGTTTCTACAATATTTCTTAATTCACCGTGCCCTAGAATCTTCTCTGTTATTCTAATGTTTTCATGATCATACCAAATGAAATACTTTTCCCTCTATTCCTTGTTTAGTCTTTGAACCCCTAATATCAACTTCCCGTCTTACCCTCGGTGAACCTTTCACCAATTAAAACTTTTCCTTATTCCTTCTACACCAGTTATTCCTTTATTTTAATAGTAATAATAATTCTAAATAATTATCTACTAATTATCTAAATTACTAATGCTCCCATATACTCTTTAAATTCAATATTACCCCCACAACATTACATCACAACACGTATCACACTCAACAAAACATCACATATTCACCCATCATTCATAAATATTCCTAATAACTTCATTTAAATAAATAATTCTAAAAATCAGGATGTTGCACTTATTGCATTTTCTCTTCATCTTCCACCTCCAACCTATGCATACACACTAATAAATAACACATAATAATCTTTTCTTGGGGTGACATCTAGGAAAGGTTTGATAACTTTCAATTAAGTTCTTGTGTAACCCAGAATATTGGGTTGAGATTTTCAGGGGCTTTCATCTGAAAATTTTTTGGGTTTGTCCTCCAAAATCGTTGATAGATTTGAGGGTTTTTGTGCAAGACGTTCAAGAGAGGATTGCAACCTAGTGAAAGCCTTTGGCGATAAAAAACGCAAAAAACCCTTTGGACATAAAGAACACAAAGGAAGTAGCGCAATAAAGGAGAGTCAAATTGAAGTCTTGTGTTGCAATAGGTACAATTGATCGTTTGCGAAATCTTTGGAGATAAAGAACGCAAATGAGTAGCGATAGCAACAAGTCAATTGTTATGGTATTTCAACTTGGACTTGTTAAAGATCAAAAGAAAATAAGGGGTTGAATCAACATCACATAGTTAGGGTTTGTAGGGTTTCTCGTGAACACTTCTCTTGTAATTTTACTTTTTGTAAAGTAAGAAATTACCCTAATTCCAAATTTGGAATTGGGGGAAGACATAGCCTTAGCAAAGACGATTGTCAAACTTCCTATGAAAATCCTTGTATTGCTCTCTCTTTCTCTATCTCTCTCTCTATCTCTCTACCTATCTCTCTCTACCTCCATACATCTCTCTTTCTCTCTCTCTCTCTCTCTCTATCTATTTATCTATCTCTTATTTTTTTACTTGCTTTATATGTGTAGTTATGCAATTTGTTGAATTTCATTGTTTAATTGATGGACTTTGTTTAGTTGAATTTCGTTATGTGCTTGTTTTTGTTTTGAATTGGTTATTGATTATGTTTTAATCATTTTTGATTATAAGTTCTTTTTCATATCAACAAAATTAAAAAAATATATATGAAAATTCGTTCGCACACCAAGTGTTTGACAAATTGCATTGTTCTAATTTTTTTAATTTCATTGTTCTATTAATTGAGATATTATTATGTTAATTAATTCTATCATTATCTTAATTCTATATGGCTTATGGATATGTGAATCTCTAATAACTAGGTTCGTTTAGACTACTATTTTGATCCAGGTCAAAAACATTTTGATCAACATTTTTTTTCTAATAAGTTTTTAAGTAACTATTTTTGATAGGTGATTTTTAATTAGGGATCTATTCAACCCCCTCTAAATAATTAGTCGTAGTCTAACAACTGTTTTGGCTGTAATTTATATTCTAAATAGGTGCCCTACCAAGAAATTAAAGAATAAGGTTCCTAAAGAAGTGTGGAGTGGAAAACGACCATCAGTAAGACATTTAAAGGTGTTTGAATCTATGTGTTACAAGCATGTTCCTAATGCAAGAAAAATGAAGCTTTATGACAATAATTAACCTATGATTCTTGTAGGATATTATAAAACAGGTACATATAGGTTATTCAATTCACCTAATGAGAAGATTGTGTTACTTGCAAATGCTTAACCAATAAACTATAGTGAGGCTTTGAAGATTAGACATCAAAAGTATCATATGGTAAAATATTTATAAGAAATCGAAAGAAACAACACATGGGAGCTAGTCAAATAGCTAACACATAAAAAATATATCGAACTAAAGTGTGTGTTTTAAGTGGAAACACAATGTTGATGGGTCGATAGAAAAAGATAAAGAAAAATTAGCAGGTCGAGGTTTTCTTCAAAGAGCACGACTCGACTACTCTGAATTATTTTCTCCAGTATCAAGATTAGAGATTGTTCGACTAGTAGTAGCATTGGTATACAACTAAGGTTGGTTGACATTTCACATAGATGTGAAATTAGCATTTCTGAATGGTCCTTTAGACGAAGAGGATTATGTGACACGACCTTCAGGGTTTGTGATTAAGAAGGAAGCGAGTAAAGTATATAAGTTGCACAAAGCGCACTATGACCTCAAGCAGACACCTAGAGCATGAAACAAGTAGTTTGACTCGTACTTAGTTGAATTGGAATTTGTAAAATGTAGGTTTGAGAATGGAGTTTATGTACAGGTTATAGCATAAGATATAACAAACATGTGCTTATATGTCGATGACTTGCTAGTAACTGGAAATAACTTGGAAAACTTGTCGAAGTTCAAAGAGCTAATGAAGAGGGAATTTAAAATGTCGGATATGGGAAAATTGTCTTATTTCCTAGGCAAGGAGTTTCAAATTTAGAAACAAGGTATGATGCTACATCAAAGAAAGTATATCAAAGAGATACTCAAGAGATTGATGATATATGATTTGAATTATGCATCCTCACATGTCAAACCAAGTGCGAAGTTGGAGAATAATAAAGACAGAGACAGAAGTCGATGTAACTTTGTTCAAGAAAATTGTGAGATCTATGAGGTATAAATGCAACCGTCAACATGATATAGGTTTCACAGTCATACTAGTGAGAAGATACATGAGTGAACTAAGAGTGTTTCATATGAAGGCTGTAAGAATAATTATGAGATACTTAAAAGGATCGATAGACTATGGAATTCTATTTCGACGAGACTCTAAAGGAAAAGAAGCAACAACTAATTGTTTTTCAAATGCTGATTATTGTGGAGATGAAGAAAATCAAAGAAGCACAACTGAATATTTCTTTCAAGTCTTTGGGGCCCTAATCTCATGGTTCTCAAAAAAGAAACCTGTGGTGGTATTATAATTGTGTCAAGCTGAATATATAGCAGGTTCCTATACTGCATGTTAAGCAATTTGGATCAGATCGGTACTTGAAGAAATGAAGGTCGAAGTGAAGAAATCTCTTATAATGCAAATTGACAACAAGTCATCCATAAATTTGTCAAAGAATCCAATTATGCATGGAAGAAGTAAGCATATTGAAGCTAGATTTCACTTCTTGAGGGAAAAGGTAAAGGTGAATTAGCTATATAAGGAAGACCTATATAAATAAATTTAAATAATTTCATTATTATAATTATATTGTATTTTGTACTTTGAATTAAAATACAAAAAAAAAAACTTTGTTATCTTGAAGAACTTATTAGAATAGGCAAAAAAAATCCGACGAACTTTGTCATAAGTTATTTTTCATAAGTTTTCTTAAACAAATAGCCTCACAATACCTATGCTAATAGGTAAGCTCAAATAAGTCAATGAAAACAAACTTTAGTACCATTGATTTTTTAGTTTCTTAGTGTATAAAAACATTAATTGAGTTAAGGCTAAATTATATTTTTGGTCCCCCTATTTTAGTATTTTCACGATTTTAGTCCCCCTATTTTATTTTTAAATATTTTTGGTCCCCATTCCCATTTTGGCTACAAAAAATGACTATGTTTCACTTTTTAAAATAATTTTTTTTTCTTCCTTATAATTGTATAATGCACAACTGAAATCACTAGGGGGACCAAAAGTGTTTAAAAACAAAATAGGGGAACGAAAATCGTGAAAACACTAAAATAGGGGGATCAAAACTGTAATTTAGTCTTGAATTAATTATTTACATATTTCAAATAAATAAGCTTTTAATTAGTCTAGCAGACCAATTAGGCCTTCAAAAAGGTCAGGCTCAAGCCCCAAAATAATCCTATGATAGGTCACATGCCAGACTTAGGATTTGATATTTTTAGCAGTTGGCAATAACTCAAGTCAAAAATAAAATCCTTATTCTTTACTCTCTCTCTCTCTCTCTCTCCTCACTAAGAGTGACTCACGTACTAATAATAGAAATCAAAATAATTACAAAGTTTTTTAGATAAACTAATACATTGATGTTTTAAAAACTTGACTGATGAAGCAAATTATTTTCTTATATTGCTAGAAATTAAAACTCCATAAAGTAATAGAAACGTCGATGAAAGATGTTTGTGCCATGAGGAAGGTTTGGCAGGTGTCGGTCATCAATAAGGTTGATAGACGTATGACGATGGTTAAACGAGTGATCAGAAGCTGGCGAAGGCACTAAAGTATAAGTGGAGGCGGTCTGGTGGTCATTGAAGGGCGGGGGAGTCCAATAAGTCGATCAGAGGCAACAAAGGTCTGATGAAAGGCATCAAAGAGTTAAACAGTAATTCAAATGCATCAAACTTCGAGTCTGGTTTAGTCAGTTCACTATTTTGATCTGTAGATTTGTTGGTTGATTTATTGTATTTTTTCCCATTGCGATCTATTGAATTTCTGACGTTATAAATATGTATCAATATCATTCTTATCTTAACATCTTTCATAAATTTTTAGCCACCAAGAAAGAGAAGAGTTAAAATCCTATTTCAAAATCTTATCTCTAAAGATATCTAAGGGGATTGAGAACTAATTTTAAATATCTTAACCTTGTCTGATTCATATATAGATAGTTGGAGAGAGGATAAAGAATTTAGACAAAAATATATATTTGTTTTGGAAAACTCGAGTGATTATTAATTTCTTATAACTCAATTAATAATTTTTAAAACAATTTTTAGAAGTATATTAAATTAGAGAGATGTTTTTTTTCTCATGTATAGATCATTTAATCGAAGTAAATTAATAAATTATTTTATATTTGTATTATATCATTTACTTTGTTGTTTACACACTCCCATCATCATTATAAATAAATAAATTGATTTTTTTATTCATTTGAATATCTAATTTAAATAGTTCAAATACATCACTTAATGAATGAATTAAAAAAGAAAATACTAACATGTGTTCTGAGAGCACAATTTAAAAAATCATTTGTAAAAACATTTTTTTTAAATGTGTGCAATTAGTATTTTATGTTTTTATTATATTTAATTATATTTAAATTTTGTTAATTATAATATCATTAACATATATCCTTAGGACAGGTTAGCGTGTCCCATTAAATAAAACTTAAAGATGTCATATTTAACTTAATTATCATCATTTATAACATATTATCAAGTTGTTTGAAATTATTTATTTTAATTGTAGTTAGTCTATTTCCAAATTTCTTGAACTCTAAATTATTATATGCTACATAATTTGAATTATTCGGTTAGTTTTTAAAACCAACCATAACTATTTCTCTTTTAAAGGTCGAGTAAATGCATTTTCAAAGTTTAAGTTGGAGTCCCAATAACACCACCAACCACTATTCATTCAACTTCAACATCTCCATGAAACAACCTTACCTACTATTCTGTTAAAATCATTTATTTCGGAATAACTCACAAACTTGTACTATCATTTGTTTTAGCAGTTGGGCCCTCCCCTTGTTCTCACTGTTTTGCTAAATCTTTCGTTTTCGAATGATGTTACTTTTCATACAACTACATTCTAATGCAAGTCCTCGTTTGAATACATAATTTACTCAACTTTCTCATTAAGGTTTGCAAGAATGGACAACTCAACTATTCATCACTTGTCATCACGATTTAAGGATGTGTACGACAGTCTACCACGTAGAACTTAACATTTTTTTAATAAAACTATAGTATTCACGATTAACTTACAATTAAATGAAATCTCTTAAAAATATTTCACAGATAAATGACTTACGCATGGCAGTTCAAATTAATAATAACATTGAATCAACGACAGGTGAGGTGAGCTAGAAATGTATTATCTGGGTCTAAATGTTGGGCATGTGCATAGGTCACTAGACTCTACTTTACTGAAGGACAACCTGTGACCTTGATATTTGTGGACCACATAAATGTTTTCTGCTCTTTCTTGCCACACAATTAAATTGTTGAAGCTTTTAGAAAGGAATCAAAATGTGAGTAACATATATAGAAAGAAGAAAAGAAGATGACTTAGAAACTGCAAATCTGTAAACCAGATTGATTTTAATGTTTACAGATACGCTCTATATCTTTCATTTCTTGGAATTATTCTGCTACATATAATATGCATTATAGGATCAACCATGACTTAGAATCACATTATGGTGTTTGGTTTTGACAAAAATAATATTTCTCCTTAGGCAATTTATTTTCTTAGATTTATTGATTATTAAATTTGTTTCTTCTTTTATGTATTGCTTTTACCCAGAATCGAACTTAGTATTCTTCGAACGTTCGTTCCTTAATTGAAGTTTGTTTATCACTCAAATCCAAATATTAGTTTATTGTACCATATCATCTTTTTTAATTATTGATGTATTCTAACTCAAAGAGCAAGAGTTAGTTGCTCAAAATAATCTCTCGATTGTCTTAGACATGGAGGAGTGTTTTTGGAGAGATAAATATAGGATCAATAAATATAGGATCAATAAATATATGGCTATGATAAATAAATATATGAGTATGACCATTTATCTATCATAGTCATATCTTATTTTTTACGCGTACTATTTTAAATTTTATTAAGAACCTTTTCACCATGGTTCCTTTAAAAAAACGTTGTCATATAATTCAAGTGATAATCTTCGAATCCCAACCACAACATTTTTCTATTTTTTCAATAAAATTAGGTGTGTGTTCCATAACATTTATTTTTATTTAAAAATTGAAAATATAACAATTAAGTTGTTTCTATCCATTGTGGTTATTGTTGGATATCCACCAAAACTCATGATAAATTTCAATCAATCTTAATGAAAAAGATTGATATCACTATATAATAACGATGAGCAATATAAATGAGAGAAAGAAGAACAATGATTATTTGCAGAGTAACTCTCTGGCCACAAACTGTGGAAAACTTTATTATTCACTTTGCAACTGCAAAATATTGTGAATTAATTGATTAGAAAAAATAGGGGTTACTCCCTCTATTTATAGATTTAGGTTAGCTAATGCCCAAAACTATGAAAGCCCAAAATACCTATTTTCGAGTTAAATCAAATCTATTCTATTTTAGATCTCAATCATAGCTATCTCAATCTAAAATCAAAATTGTGTGTAGCCTGCTTCGATACAAAAGCTCTTCGACTGGGCAATGGTTTCCTTTGAGCAACCTATTTCAACTACCTCTAACCCTTCGACACACACATAGTTTTGACACAACGAATTACAATTTAACATAACACCTAATTCATTATGTCTATATCTATATTCATTATAGCTCTTAGTCTTCTAAATATTTCAACATGCACTCCCTTCGCCACGATGTTTGCAATCTAATTCTCAGTTCTGCAATGTTCCATGTTCATCTTCACATCTGCTACCTGCTCTCACATAGATTTGATCCTCATTTTGATGTACTTGCTTCGACCGTGTGCTATCGTGTTCTTTTCCAGGTTGATAGATGTCATGTTGTCGATCTTCATGGTAATTGTTCCATGATCTTTACCTGTAATCTCTTCGACCAAGTTCACCATCCATGTTGATTTACGTGCACAAAGAGAAGCAACTATGTATTCTGCTTCGCATGATGATAATGTCACCACTGGTTCCTTATCGAATTCCAAGCAACTGGTACACCACATAACATAAACACATATCTTGTTGTGGATTTTCGATCCTCAACATAACGACACCAGCTTGAATCTGTGTACCCCACTCACTTGTACTCTTTTCCTTTATCTGCTGCTGGAAATAAAATGCCATAGTCGAGAGTTCCTTTTAGATACACCAATATCCTATTTGTTACTTTTAGGTGTGTTACCTTTCGCTTCTTCATGGATCTACTTACCATACCTACATTGTATGCTAAGTAAGGCCTCGTGTGACAATGGTACCTCAGTGACCCAATAAGTCATTTGTATTGGGTTGAGTCGACATCATCTTCTTCTGAAACTTTCGACAGTTATAGTCTTGGTTCTATAGGTGTTGAAGTCGAGTTGCATTCTTCCATCTCAAATCTCTTGAGAATTTCTCCTGCATATCTTCTTTGATAGATCACTAAACCATTACTAGTCTTATAGAATTTGATTCCAAGGAAATATGAAATATCATCCAGATCAGACTTTTCGAATTCCTTACTGAGATCACCTTTGAAGTCTTCAACCTCCTTCTTGCAGCTACTTGTTATCAACAAGTCATCAACATAGATACATAGAATAAGAAATTCAATATTGCTTCTTCTTACATATACTCCATGTTTAATTTTACATTTCATAAATGCTTTTTCTCTTTGAAAACTATAAATCTTCTTATTTCAAGCTCTTGGAGCTTGTTCAATCGATACAGTGCTTTATGAAGCCTGTACACCTTTCTCTCTTCGTCATGTTTCACAAACTTAACTGATTGTTTAACATAAACTTCTTCATCTAATGGTCCAATTAGGAATTCACACTTCATGTCCATCTGACATATCTGCCAACTATTTATTTATGCTAAACCAACAACCAACCTAATTTTTTTGATCCTAGCCATATTTTGGAGAAATACTTTCGCCATTAGCCTTCCTTTGTGTCGAGTTACTCAAGTTGCGCCATTTCCCCCACTAAACAAGACAACTGTATCAGGGTCAACTACTTCAGTATCAGTACCTATTCCCTATACCACACCGGTGAGTCCAGGGCCTGTGGTGGCTACGAATGCCATTCTGAACACAACGATACCTCAATTTGGTACTGCTAACCCCCCTTATGGAATGTCGTATTCCTTAATGTCGGGAAATCAGTCGACTTCAAGTGCAGTAGTGGTGTAAGATAACACGCAAAATATGAATTCTCCTTTTCAAGGATCTGCAACAGGGTGAAATAGGGGAATTCCTGCACATCAACTAGTGTCGGCTCTAACTAACACTTAGGTGGCGGTGTTGAGGCAGCAAATGGATGATAGCAATCATGAGTCAGTAAATATATTGACAAACCAAATGGGTAATGTATTTAACCCCATTGTACAAGAGTCGGCTAAGACTAATAGACAGTTCGCTCAAACAAATCGATAGGTGATTGCCCAATTAATACGTTTGTGTAATTTTTTGGATGCTCCCCTAGCGCCTGTTCGACTAGATCCCCTTGGTCAAGTAGACATGGGGGCAATAGAAGATGAAACTATCCATCAAGGACAAGTTGCAGGGCCTCATAAAAAATTTGTTGTCGAACCCCCTAGGGTATTAGTTAATCGATAACAAGAGGCTAATCAAATTCTCGATCAAATTCGACAAGAAGATTTAGTTGTCAAAAATAATATAACTACCATTGCCGAGAGAATTATGGCTAGGATCGGTATGAATACTATACTCCAAAGGCCAACATATTCGTACCCTTTTGTCTGAGTATATTTTACAGACTGAAAACCCTAGAGGGTGGAAAATTCCTAAACATGCTATGTTCGGAGGTGAGTCTGGTGAATCGACAGTCGAGCATATTGCTAGGTATTTAACAGAATTTGGTGATATGGCGAATAATGAGAACCTAAGGTTAAATCATTTTCCTTCGTCTCTCACTAAGGCATCTTTCACGTGGTTTACCATATTACCTCCTAATTTAATGGATTCATGGACTAAGTTGGAAAAGATTTTTCATGAACAATTTTATAAGGGACATTTGAAAATTAGTTTGGTCGAGTAATCAAACATCAAGAGGAGGTTTGTTGAGACCATTGATGATTATCTAAATCGATTTAGATCATTAAAGGCGAGATATTTTACCCAAGTGCCAGAACATGAACTTGTTCAAATGGCTACTGGAGGATTAGATTATTCTATTAGAAAGAAAATCGACCCAACTTTTGCTAAGTGTATGTCACAACTAGCTTATAGGGTTTGACACCTTGAGTGTCTACGACTAGAAAAGGTTAGGCATACTAAGGCTAAGGCTAAGAAACAAAAAGTAGCCTATATTGATTATGATGATACATATCCCATATACGAGGCCGACTATATATCACCGACTGAGGCAGATGTCGATGTGGCTGAAATGAAGCTAGGGCATGCGTATGAATGTAAATCTTTGTTTCCTTCTAAAGGAAAAAATACTGCTGTAAAAAATAATTCTAAATTTCCTGCAAAAACTTATACATTTGATGTTTCTAAATGTGAGAAAATTTTAATTTGTTAGTTAAAGATGGTCAAATTTTAGTACCTCCTAATGCTAAAATGCCACCATTAGAACAACGACAAAAAAGAGGTTTTTGTAAATATCATAACTATCTTGGTCACACAACCTCTCGTTGTTTTCTTTTCAGGGATCTTGTTCAGAAATTGCTGCAAGAGGATCGCCTGAAATTCGCTGCCAAAAAGATGAGGATCGACAATGATCCTCTTAGGCAGGAGGATGCTCTCTTCGTTGAACCTGTTGAGATTAATATGGTCGAGATCACTAAATTTCCAAACAACATGGTCGAAGAGATAATAGGGGAGAATTCTGATGTCGGCTTAGCTGAAGATGATGTTTACCCTAGGCCAGATGAGGACTCGATAGATTTCCTATACCGCTGCAAAAACAAGGGCTCGACAGTTTGTTTATGCCCTAGGTGCGGGGCTATGACTAACAAAGTTATGGCTGGAAATTTTCAAAAGCTGCAATTAGGGAAAGGTAAAGCCAAAGTCCACAACCAAAGGTTCCCTAACCCAAGGGATCCTAGGAGAAACATATGGAACTCTCAAGCAAAGCCAAAGAGTTTCATCCCTTCTATTGTTGCTCCTAGAGGCACATGGATTAAGCCTCAAGGGAAAATGGGGGCATCAAATGTTGATGCTGCTGCAAGGTATCCAAAGGGAAAGTCGGCAATAAGTTACCAAAATGAATTCACATTAAAGCGGAAGAGCCACATATCTGAGAATTATATGGGAAATAATACCATGACCAAAACTTAGTGGAGGCATTTTTAACGCAAGAAGCATGCTGAAAGACAAGCCGAAGCTGCTGCTAGACAAGTTGCCACAAACAAAGTGAGCAACCAGAAACAATACAGGGTAAAAGTCGACCCTGCTGTCAAAGAACAAATCAAAGAGTTTGTGAATCGACCGGTTGCCAAATGCTCTAAAGAAGCAACGGATGAATTTGCTTATGACTCAGAAGAGAGCCTTGACATCTTGGTTAATATGGTGACCATTCTCCCCGCGGAGTATGATTGTCCGGCAAAAGTGGAAGATTCTACTGATGTCGACGCTAAGGAAATTGCTTTAAATAAGTGAACTTGCTACTTTGTCATGAACAATGGTTAGATTGAGAACCAAGATACCTTCTTCGAAAGGCCGAACATGGATATGAGAAGCCACTTAAAGCCCTTACTGATCAGGGCAAAAGTTGAAGGAATTGCTATCAACAAGGTGTTGGTAGACTTTGGCGCGACTATCAATATCATGCCACACCATATCTTGAAGAAAATCGGTAAGTTAAACATCAATATCAGGTCTCTTAACATGGTCTTATCAGACTACGAAGGTCGCACCAGGAACACTATGGGAGTGATCCAGGTAGACATAATTGTCACTCACTGGCAAGGCCGACCATAGTTATGGTAATCTTGGGAAATCCAAGTTACAATCTGCTGGTTGGCAGAGAATGACTTCATGCAATAGGAGTTGTGTCGTCTTCCATGCATCAACGTCTAATAATCTGGAGAGAAGATGGTATAGTGGAGAATATTGAGGCCGATCAAGGGTACTTCATGGCCGATGTAAATAATATTGGAAAGGAACTCGACAAAAAGTTGGCTAATATTTCTCCTCTCCAACCTGTAGAGGAACTATATGCCAATTTAAACGAGGCATTTGTTTCCTTAAAAGTTCATGAAACCCATGGTTTCATATGGGATGTGGAACCCTTAGAGGATCCATATGCTGAAAACAGGCATATAGGCTGGGGAGACATCAGTGACAATGATGTCTGAGCTTGAAGCTCTAAGAAGGATTTTGGTGTATATTGCCTAAAACAAAATAACTTTGGCACTGGAAGATGAAGAAAATATGGTTGTCGAAGCCAATAAAAATATTCTGGAGGGAGATGTCATTTTGGCTATTGAGCCAAAACCACCAGATAAGAACAAAGAAATCGAAGAATACGTCAATGAGCAACGGTTCGACTGCATATATGACGATGAGCCTTTGGGCTTCGAAAAGGATCCTATGGCGCCTGAAAAGATGGAGCCACAAGATCCCTTAGAAAAAATAAATCTTGGCGAATATGGGGAAAAACGACCGACTTATATTAGCCCCAACATTGACCAAACACTAAAGTCTAAGGGATTTGGTTGAATTAAAACTGCCAATAAAAGCTGGAAAGAAGCCACTAAAGCAAACACCTCAACATTTTACTCCAGCAATAATGTCAAAGATCAAGGAGGAAGTTTACGGACTCCTCAAGAGCAGGTTTATAAGAACTGCAAGACAAAGATGTGCCGAAGACGACATTTTGTGGCCCAGGAGCATTAGGAACATATGAATGGGTGGTCATGCCATTCAGCCTGAAAAATGATAGAGCAACATATCAAAGGGTAATGAATTCTATGTTCCATGATTTTATTGAAGATTTTATGCAGGTTTATATTGATGATATTGTAATAAAGTCGAACAATAAATCGACGCATCTGCAACATCTTCAAATACCCTTTGAAAGGATGGGGAAATATGGATTGAAAATGAATCCATTAAAGTGTGTTTTTTGTGTGCAGGCAAGTGATTTTGTTGGCTTTGTGGAGCACAAAAAAGGCATAGAAGTAAATAAAAGCAAAACCAAAGCCATCATGGACGTCAAACCTCTGTCGACCAAAAAAGAGCTTCAGTCTTTGTTGGGTAAAATAAATTTCCTGAGGAGGTTCATATCAAACTTAAGAGGAAAAACCAGAGTCTTTTCACCACTACTTCGACCAAAGAATGAGGATTTCATTTGGCAAAAGGAGCATCAAGAGGATTTCGAAAAAATTAAGGAATATTTAGTGAAGCCTCCAATATTGGCGCCTCCTATTAGAAATAGGCCTATGAGGTTGTATAATGCAGCCTCAGATAAGACTATAGGATGTATGTTAGTATAAGAAGATGAAAATGGTGTCGAAAGACCTGTATATTACCTTAGTCGAATGCTAAATGATCCTGAAACTAGGTATACTGACAGAAAAACTATGCTTGTGTTTGTATTTCTCTTGCCAACAAAACATATGTTGTCTAAACCAATTTTGCACAGTCGAATTGGTAAATGGGCACTAGCGTTAACAGAGTATTCCCTAATGTATTTTCCTTTAAAAGCAATAAAAGGTAAAATAGTGGCAGACTTTCTTGTCGACCACTCAATGGTTTCTATGCCTCAAATTATGTCAATTTAGTGCCATGAAAGTTGTACTTCGACGGTTCTAGCCATAAAAATGGCGTTGGAATAAGAGGAATCATAATTTCACCCAATGGAATTCCATCAGAGTTCAAGTATACAATCAACGGCATTTGCACTAATAATGAAGCAGAATACGAGTCTTTAATAACTGGACTTGAACTACTGCTAGAATTCGGGGCAAGGAACATCGAAATTATGGGAGATTCGAAATTGGTGATTAAACAAGTCTCAAATGAGTATAGATGTGTTAAAGAGAATATAATCATGTACTTTGTGATTACCATTAGACTGTTTAAGAAATTCGAACAAGTGAGTCTTCGACACATACCTCGACGAGAAAATCAAGAAGTGAATGATTTAACACAAGAAGCTTTAGGATACAAGAAAGATCATAATGAAGAACCTAGGTAAGAAAGAAAGTTCGAGCAACTTTATTATCTCTTTCAGATTTGTCAAATATAAAATTAGGGGCTATAGATGTTGAAAATTTTCAAATTTTAACAATTAACAATCGGCAACATAATGATTGGCGTAAGCCATTGGTCGATTATTTACGTTATCCTACTGGTTCGACAGAACGAAAAATTAAATATCGTTCCCTCAGTTATGTTTTGATAGAGAACGAGTTATTTAAGAAAACTGTTGAAGGAATATTTCTCAAATGCCTCGGAAAAAGTGAGGCATATATAGTAGTGTCGAGTGTGCACAGTGGAGCATGTGGTGCACATCAAGCTAGACACAAAATGAAATGGCCTTTGATGCTCTCAGGTGTGTATTGGCCCTCAATGTTTAAATATTGCATTGAGTTCACTAAAGGCTGTCAAGAATGCCAAATGCATGGGGGCATACAGCATGTCCCTGCAAGTGAGATGGATTCCATTGTGAAACCTTGGCTATTTAGAGGATGGGCTTTATATGTGATTGGAGAAATAAAACCAGCTTCATCAAAATAATAAAGATACATATTAGTCGGCATTGACTATTTTACAAAATGGGTTGAGGTTGTGGCCTTGACAAATATCGACCAAGAAGTTGTTATTGATTTTATTCAAAATCACATCATATGTCGGTTTGGGCTTCCATAAACAATTACAACCGACCAAGGATCAATGATTACTGAGCGAAAAATGCAAGGATTTACGCAAGAAGTTGGGATTAAATTATTAACTTCTACTCCCTACTATGCTCAAGCAAACGGCCAAGTCGAAGTGGCCAATAAGGTGATAATTAGCTTAATTAAGAAGCATGTAGGAAAGAAGCCAAGAAATTGGCATAAAACACTTGATCAAGCTTTATGGGCATGTAGGACTTCTCCCAAAGAAGCAACAGGAGCTACCCCATTTCAACTTGCTTATGGACACGATGTTGTGTTTCCTGTTGAGATACATGCTCAATTTGTAAGAATTCAAAGACAACATGAAATACCATCTGAAGATTATTGGAAAATGATGGAAGACTAACTAGTCAACTTAGATGAAAAGAGGTTGCTAGCTCTTGATTTGTTGAGGAGACAAAAGGAAAGAGTTGCCAGAGCCTAAAATAAAAAGGTGAAAGATAAGGTATTTTTTGTCGATGACCTAGTTTGGAAAGTGATATTACCTATGGACAGGAGTGATAGACTCTTAGGAAAATGGTCCCCAAATCGGGAAGGACCGTTAAAAAGAATTCAAGCTTTTTGAACAACGCTTATGAACTTGAAGAATTAGCCCCAGACCGACGAATTTTAAGGGTAAATGGTAAGTACTTAAAAAAGTATAAACCTATTCTTCAAGAAATTACAATTTCAACATAGTAAATATTTATCGAATAAAAGCTCGAGAGAGTTATGTCGAAACCAACAAATCAGGCATGCATAAGATGTGTGCAAAAGATAAAAATGTAAAGCAAAAAATTAAAGCATTACATTAAAATCGGCCAGAAAGCTATTGTTCAAACTTTACATAAGGAAAAAGGCCATAAGATAATGGTTACATTAATAAAAAATGTGGGAATTTGTTTTGGAAATACCTTAGTTCACTATGGATGCGTACAACATGATTTTCAAAGCTTTCTGCTCTCGCCTTAAGCGCCACTACCTCTGCTTCGATTTTAGAGGTAGAAGTACTAACGACCATAGCATCCATGGTCATCTTGTGAACTTCTGTTTAAGTCAGAGCAATGACTTGGTTTATCTCCTCTTCTCGCTTAGTGACAAGTTCCAGTTCTTCGCCTAAAGCGGTCATTTCCTTGGAAAATTCGACCATTCGAATGCGTATTTTAGCAGCTCTTTTCCTTGTAGGAGTTAGTTCTTGCCATTTCTGATTAATCTGTGCCATTAATCCTTCAATTACTTTCTTGGCCTTTACCACCACATCCAAATTCCCCTTCACCAAAGCCTGTTTTTCCTCGACCAATGCTTCATTCTTCTTTACACAATTGACATTTCCAAGCAAAGAAAGAAGAGTTTTCTCACACGTTTCCATCATGAGTTGGGATGACTAAGAAATATTAAGGCCATTCAACTGAGTAAGAGCATCTAAAAGCTCTGAGCCAAGAGTTGAGTCTTCATGGAGCAAGTGCGGCAAATCAGGGCTCAAAGCATGACTTCGAATTTTGTCTGTGAGTTTCTTAATCTTTGTAGCGTTAAGCCCTAGCTTATCATTGTGAGTTTGAGACTGGTCAGAATCAGAAAAGAGAGTATGAGTATTCCCAAAGATGCACAACCTTGCTAGTGCTTCCAATGTAGAAGAGTCGATATCTTCTTTAGTCGATACTAGCGAGTCAACCTTCTCTTCTATAAAGGGATTTGGTGAGTTAACTTTCTTTTCTCCTGAAGGGCCAGGTTAGTCGGTTCTCTTTTCCTCAGTAGGATTTTGAAGCATAAGCTTAGGAGGAGGAGATTTATCCTTCTTTTCATGAGAAAGATGAAGTGTGCCTTCAGGAGGAGGAGAATTTTGAGAAGCGGTGACATTTTTGGTGGCCTCTGAATCCTGCAGGGAATCTGAAAGACTAGAGTCAGATCTAGTCGAACTATAACCCTTATATTTGGCCAGATTAGTGACCAAATCAGAGTCTCTAAGAGTAGCCAAAACAATCAGGTCAACAAACTCACCAGTGGCTACGTCGAGAGTTTGATGGTGATAAGGTGAAGAAACTTCTGACTGGGGAGTGTAGTCTGCCACACTTTGTTAAGCGTCAAAAGCTTCGACCTAAGGAAAACAAGACAGATGTTATCTAGATGAATTTGGGAAACAAAAAAGAAAAGAAGTGAAAAATTTAGTAGAAAAGAGGAAGCTGAAAGCAACTTCTGAAAGAAGCATATGATGTTCTGACTCAAGCACTAAAGAAAAGTGAAATATCAAATTATGTTGAGCAGAAAAAGAGTTAGAAGTTCTAGAAGATAAATAGAACTTCTGAACACGCAAGCTGAAAGCAACTTCTGAAAGAAGCATGGAAGTGCAACCTTTGATAAGAGAAAAGCTGAAGCAACCTCTGTTAGAAGATAAGATAACAAAGGTTTACAGAATATAAAGAAATGAGTTATCAAGACGTCATCTTCTAAGACAAGTTATGCTACAGTACCGTTACTCTACTAAGGCTAAGAAGGGTTAAGTACTCAAGTGGAACAAAGTTCAGGGTCATTGAAAACACAAAGTACAAGCAGAAAAGCAACATTAATACATTCTCTTTACTCAAGACATGCAACAAATTGATTCATCAGCTATATATAAGTTCAAGTTTTCAAAGGAAAATATAAGGAGTCTATTACTATAAACTTACGCTGAACAAAAGTTGAACATAGAAATACTTTGAGTTTTATTATTTCGAGCTTAAACTTAGTGTTAAACATCATTATTGTGATAAAGCTTTTTAGAAGCAAATTTAAACACCGTTAGAAGTTTCATTTTGTAATTGTTGCTTGAGAGACCAGCTGGGTCAGATTTCTCGAGAGAGATAGGACTAGAGAGTCTTAGAGGTGTTATTCACTTGCAGTTATCTTGTGCATTATTTGTTAGTCACAACAGTTTGGTTGTGCGACTGTAATCAGTTTGATTATAGTGAATTAAGTCCTCGTTGAGAGAGGCGAAATCACCTTGGCGGGTTGACTAGAGTAGCTTGAGTTTCAAGTGAATCAGGATAAAAATAACTGTGTGTTTAGTTTGTTGTTTCATAAAAGAAAATTAAAAGAAGAAAAACTGATTCAACTCCCCCTCTTCTAAGTGTTTTCTTAGCCTTCAATTGGCATCAGAGCTCTTGGTTCTGGGTGCAAACACTTAACTGTGTCAGAGATCTTACTTCCTGTCTTTGATGGAGAAAATTTTGAATACTAAAAAGATAGATTAGAAAGTTTCTTTTTAGGCTATGTCCTGACGTATGGGATATGGTCTTAGATGGCTACAAACATCCAGTAGACGAATAAGGAAACAAGATTAATATAAAGACAATGGAGAAGAAACGGAAAATAGACTTCAAAAATCATCACAAAGCCAGAAATATCATGTTGAACACCATTTCAAAAATGGAGTATGAGAACATCACAAACAAAGATACTGCACATGATATTTTTTAGTCTCTCAAAATGTCTCATGAAGGAAATGCCCAAGTAAAAGAATCTAAAGCTCTGGCCACCTGGGATGATTCAGAATCTTCTGAAGCTGAATCTGACTCAGAGGATGAACATGTCAACTTGGCCTTTATGGCTACCACAGCAGATGACTCAAGATCTGAATCAGAATTTGAAGAGGTATTCTCTGAATTTAGTAGAGCTAAACTTGTAGAGAGTTAAAGTTTGGAGGTAACTAGAAAGGAAAGATTATTGGTTCTGGAACCATTGGAAACAATAACCTCCCTTCTATATCTAATGTTTTGTTAGTAGAAGGATTATCGCATAACTTGTTGTCCATAAGTCAATTAAGTGACAATTATTATGACATGATCTTTAATCAAAAGTCATGTAGAGTTGTTAATCAAAAAGATGGATCAATCCTTTTTAATGGCAAGAGAAAGAACAACACCTATAAAATTGATCTTTCTGACCTTAAAATTCAGAATGTAAAATGCCTTTTGTCTGTTAATGATGAACAATGGGTCTGGCATAGAAGATTGGGACATGTTAGCATGAGAAAAATATCTGAAATTTACAAACTCAATCTGGTCAGAGGACTTCCTAATTTGAAGTTCAACTCAGAAGTTCTGTGTGAAGCATGTCAGAAAAGAAAGTTTTCAAAACCTTTCAAATCTAAAAATTTTGTTTCTTCCTCTAGGCCATTAGAACTTCTGCACATTGATCTATTTGGACCAGCGAAAATTGCATCCATTAGAGGTAAGAAGTATGGATTGGTCATTGTAGATGACTACAGCAGATGGACATGGGTTAAGTTCTTAAAACACAAGGATGAGTCACATTCTGTGTTCTTTGACTTCTGTAACAAAGTTCAAAATGAAAAAGAGTTTAGGATCATAAAGGTTAGAAGTGATCATGGAGGAGAATTTGAAAACCAATTTTTTGAAAAATATTTTAAAGAAAATGGCATTTCTCATGATTTCTCTTATCCTAGAACTCCCCAATAAAATAGAGTTGTAGAACGAAAGAATAGGACATTACAAGAAATGGCCAGAACCATGATTAATGAAACTAATATGGCTAAACACTTCTGGGAAGAAACAGTGAACACAAAATGTTATATTCAAAATAGAGTCTCTATAAGCCCTATTCTTGAAAAGACTCCTTATGAATTGTGGAAGAACAGAAAGCCAAACATTTCATATTCTCATCCATTTGGATGAACTTTATATATTTTAAATACTAAAGATCGTCTGAACAAGTTTAATTCTATGGTACAAAAGTGTATTCTTCTTGGATACTCTGAACGCTTAAAAGGCTATAGAGTGTACAATACAGAAACTCTGATTGTTGAAGAATCAATCAAAGGAATATTTAATGACAAGCTTGGCCATCAAAAGCCAAAGAAGATTGAAAATTCTACAGGTCATAAGCTCTGTTGATAAACTCTGAAGAATCTGAAGAAAACTCAGAAGATCCTCATATTGAAAATGCTCTAGACAACTTAAGAATTTATGAGGAACCCTCACAAAAAAGATATCCAAGAATCACTTCAGCTCATCCAGAAGATGTGATTATAGGAAACAAAGATGATCCTGTTAGAACAAGATCCTCCCTCAGAAATATTGAAGAATTATTGTTTGGATTTGTGTCTCTGATTGAACAGTAACACCCCATATTTTTAATTGCTAAAAATTTAGAATTTTAAATTATTAGTTTAATTAAATTGGATTTTTGGAGAATTATTGGAATTATTGGAAATTAAATAAAGAGAGGAATTGGGCCTAAGTGTGATTAGTAGAAAAGAGGAGGTGAAGTAAGTAAAAATTAGTAATTTATTTTGTTATTATTATTTAATAAAATAAGGAGTTGGAAAGAAAAAGGAATTAGAGGCCAGATTGTGAGAAACAGAGGAATCGTATAAGGAAGAGGAGCAAAAGGAGAAGAGGAACTAAAAGGTTCAAGAAACTCAAGAATTTGGCAAAGGTAAGGGGGGATTTATCCGATTATTATGCTTTATAAGTTTTGAGATAATAGGAATGGATTGAGTAGATTAGGAATCCCAATTTAGGATATTAAGGTTTAGGAATTTTAGACCCTAATGCTTGATTTTAGTAAATTTGAGTCAAATTGATGTTATAGTGTTGTTATAGGATGTTATACCATGATAGAATTGCATTATAATCATGCTTTTGGAACTGTTTTGATGTTATACATGTTTGGGGTTGAAATTGAATTGGATTGGGAACGACTATTTCTGTCAAAATGCAGAATTTCTGCTGTCAAGGCGTGGTACTCGATTAACCTTATAGGTTAATCGATTTCCTGAACTAAAAATACAAATTTTTGGCTACTGGACTGTGGAAATCGGTTAACCTTATGAGGTAAGCGATTTCCAGAGTAAAACTTTGAAAAAATGACATTTTACACTGTGGAAATCGATTAACCATATAGGGTAATCGATTTCTAGAGAAAAAACCAGAAAAATTATAATTTTCAAAAATTCGTAACTTCTAAACCATAAGTCCGTTTTAATCGTCGTTTTGGACATTGTAACTTAAATAAAATCTTTTATTTTATGAAATGAAGAAAATGGAAGTAGCTCGATTTATTTTTAAAAGTTCCAATTTTTATCTAATTATGTTGTTTTATACATTGTGTGCATACCGGTGAATATATGTGACAAACTGGTATTTGTGGTGTGATTATGAATACATGATGCTGCTGAATTGTGTATGTTGTGATAGAATTACGAGTTGTGAATGTAATTGCTTGTATATGTTGTATATGATGGGAGTTGTTTATGATAGAAGTTGTTATCATATTCGGTGTTGATAATGCATGCTTTAGATATGTACATGCATACATATCATTGTTGTAGTAGCTAATGCCCATTGTGTGGAATTAGTGGAATTTCCATAACCATGCCCGGGTTAGAATGGGCGGTGAGGCGTATCCGTGTCCGGGTTGGAATGGAACGGAGGGTGATAATTGTGTCCAGGTTGGAATGGAACTGTGTAGTGAATTTAATTCACAACTGGTACCACACGCATAGCGTCGGTGTCTTATTGCATTAATTGTATATGTTATAACATGATTGGAAGAATTCTAGTGTTATAATGTGATTGTTGTATGTTATTGTTGATTGTTGGCTTATGTACTGTTTGGAGATAAAATGATAAATTTGAAATATGCTGAATAGGGTGAAATGATTTGCTTAAGAAATTCTACTTATTTATGAGCTTATAACGTATAATAATTGTTATTTAGTCTCACTTTTACTGTTGGTCATTTTCAGATTGAAGTTAGCAGCTTAGGCTCTTTGGTGAGGATAGCTCCTAGAGCTAGACTATTATGTTTTATTGAGTCCAGTATCATGCTCTGATTTGTAACACTGGGGAACGTTTATTTGTTTAGAGTTATTATTAAACTCTTATTTTGATTAAATGTTTTACTTGGATAATAAGTTTGTGGAACTAAGGTTGTGACCTTATTGTTGATGTTTTGAACTATCCAAGAACTATGAATATTTCCCTCTGTGTTAAACATGTTTATTTCAATTATTTTAATTGGTTTATATTCCTCAGATAAGCATGACACGCGTAAATTTTATTTTAATGAGTTGCAGCATCCTTGATAACATGTTACTCTGAAAATTTTTATATTCCGCGGGGGTTTTTAGAAGGGTGTTACAATAGTTGTATCAGAGATGGTCATTCCGTCTGGCTAAGTTGTCTAATGTTGCTTGTTCCTATGTATGCGACATGTGTGTGAAACACTGTCGATACTTGCTTGTTTTTCTAACTACTTGGTTGCAGGAGTGGGTTTGAAATAAGTGGTGGAGAAGCTTTACTTCTCCGAGATGTTCTGGTGTGAAGAGTATGATCGATGTACTATTGATTTCATGAGTGCAAATGTTGGTGAGACCATGTGTTTTCCCGAATTCGGATGAAAGACGAATTCAAGATTTTTAAGTCTAACGGTCAGATGAAGTACTCTTATGGGGTAACAATGACGTACTTGTGTTGTTCGCATCTATGGGAGTGGAGGACGATGTTATGGATAATGATGTTCCAGTTTGGTGTGAGTTTTGATGTTTTCCTGGGAATAATAGCGACTCGCCGTTAGGGCAAAATGTTGGATTAGCTCGAGGTTATCCTTGGGTTGAATGTTTGAATTCAAAATAAGTGATTATAAATTGTTTTAATGAGTCGATGTAGATTCTTGTGCTAGAAGATATTTGGTAAGTAAGTAGGATAACTCTTAAAAGATGAAGCTCGTGTGGTTGAGATGTTTCAACACTGCTGGTTGATAGTGAAGTTGTCGGTGTTGAGTTTCCTCCTTGTGTTCTTGTAAAGATTGATTGTTAGAATTGTAACTTGATGCAATTAATCATAGTGAATCATGTGTGTTGTGATATGTTGAAGTTAGGATCTCAAATTGTGTATTCTATGATGTTGGGGTTGTTTGGATAGGTTGAAAAAGCGATTTTTGTACTCAAAATAGCAGATTTTCACTTTCATAGGGTGGAAATCGATTAACCATGTGAGGTAATCGATTTCCTGAAGCGAAAATCTCAAAATTGGCCACTATAAGGGTGGAAATCGATTAACTATATGGGGTAATCTGTAACTCCCTTCTAAATATCCCGCGAATGATATATTAAATTCAGAGTTTAACATGCACACAAGGGCGTCACAATTGACTAAAATTAAAATTTCAATATAATGTCATGCTTTCATAGGAAACATAGCTCAATTAAAAATGAATTACATGTTTAACACAGCGGAATTATTTATTCAAAACTCGGATAATTCAAAATATCAAATACGACCAAAAGGTCAACACCTTAATCCATCAAAATAATTATCCACTAAAAAAATTAAACAATTTAAGAGTTTAATAATAAATCTACAGACAAACATTCCTCAGTGTTATAAGACTAGAGCATGACACCAACAGGTGACAAAATAAATAGAATAGCTCTATGAGCCATCCTCACTAACTCCTAAGCCGATAAAGCTTTAATTTGAAATCATCAAAGTAAGGGTGAAACTACATCATAATTAAAATGCATTATAAATTCATAAAACAACAGAATTTCATAAGCTATTATTCCACCCTATTCAGCATAATCGGATTTATTCATTCATTCCACAACACCAATCATAAACATACATCACACAACAACTAGATTATAACACTGAAAACCATCCTATCAGGTTATAATCCATACAAATGCAATGCAAGACTCTATGCATGTGGTACCGAGAGTGAGCTAAATTCATATACTGTTCCATTCCAACTCGGACACAACATTAACATTTGTTTCATTCCAACTCGGACACAAATAAAACCTCACTGCCCATTCCATCTCGACAACGGATATTGGCCAACTCACTAATTCCACACAATGGGAATTAGCTACCACCAAATGTATATGCATGCACATCAACAAGCGTGCAACATCAATAATAACACATGATATCAACAACCATCATGAACCATCACCAAGCATACAATATGCACAAGCGATTACATAATCAATCCGTAATCAGTATCATCACTATACAAATAAAACCATCTCATGTATTTATAACAACACCAAACTCATCAACCAAAAAACATGATACAATCATTTATCACAAACACATCCAATCACATAAACATGCACATCATCAAGGATGCAACATCATCAACCAAAACATAATGCAATTATTTATCCTGTACACCACCAATAGCATAAAATGCCAATAAATTACTCATCAATTAAGACTGCTATTGCTAACATAAGCATACAGCCATCGATATGCACACATACATCATCACAAAACAACATACCATTGCCTACCCATCAAGTGTACAAAATATGAATAACCACAAGTCGAAAAATCAATACTTTTCAAAATAAAATCAAGTTATTGTTATTTTCTTCATTTTATAAAGTAGAGTATTTAATTTAAGAAACAATGTCTAAAATGGCGACTAAAACGGACTTACGGTTTGAAAGTTATGAATTTTTAAAGTTTAGTATTTTTCAAAAAGTAATAGTGGGAACGGGTTCCTCCAGGGGGGTAACTGGTTCCCACACTCATGTGAAAACACGTTTCTGGAAAATGTACTAGGAACCCGGGTTCTCCTATAGGGAAACCGGTTCCCAGACCCAAAAATCAGTTTTTTAAGTAAAATACACATCGGTAACCGGTTCTCCCTACAGGGTAACCGGGTTCCACGACCCCTGTAGCAGAAAATCACTATTTTAACAATATTCTTGATTCTCATTCCATCCAATAGTTCCAATTACGAACCCATACACAAATAACATCAAAATGCATCCCAATACATGATTCCAATGCCATAACAACACACCACAACATCATGCAACAACTCTATAACACCAATTGCATCAAGAATGTCAAAAATCATGCATTTAGGGTCAAAACTCATAAACCTAAAAATCCTAAATTGAGATTCCTAATCTCTGACTCTATTCTATCATTCTCATTACTCATAATACATTATAATTAGAGCAATCACCCCCTTACTTTAGCCACTTTCTTGAATTCCTCAAGCTTTAGGTTTTCCTCTTCCTTTGCTCTTCTCACTTCTCGTACGATTCCTTTGTTTCTCCCAATTTGGTTTCCAATTCCTTTTTCTTTCTTATTATTCTATTATAATAATAATAACAAAATAATTAGAGGCTTTTACTCCTCACACCCCTCTCCTCTACTAATCACCACATAAGTCCAATCTCTTTTCCTTTATTTATTTTTCAATAATTCTAATATTCCAA
The DNA here is from genome assembly GCA_021764765.1 of Vicia sativa. Taxonomy (NCBI): domain Eukaryota; kingdom Viridiplantae; phylum Streptophyta; class Magnoliopsida; order Fabales; family Fabaceae; genus Vicia; species Vicia sativa. Next base: position 65,361,117 of record CM038794.1, read on the forward strand.
TAATTTCCAAAAATTAAATTTTAATTAATTAAATAATTAAAATTCCAATTTAGTAATAATTGAAAATATGGGGTGTTACAACTCTCCCCCACTTAGAATATTTTCGTCCTCGAAAATTCACTTGATACTAATAACTACTAATATGATTCTTGCACCCTTCCTTCTAACTCTCACGTCATGGTTGGCATCATTTCATATACCACTAACCAATATCCTTCCTAGTCAACTACCATAATCTCACACATTTCATTGCTATCGGGTTAAGAATGCACCAACTCACCTCACTTCTTGCCCCATAACTCTAGGATACATAATTTATCACTTCATTACACCGCAACACAGTTATAAGAACCTCCAATAACCACAATATCAACAACAATTATACACAACAATAGTACCACAAGGCTACGTTTCAACAATCGAGCTTGCAATTTAATACATCTATTGAAATGGTTGTAACACCAATAATACATATATCCCTTCACCTAATAATTCCATTTTGGAATTTCTAATAGTTGCATAAACTCCACAACTTCTAACGTTTAATTTGTGACTTCAAAAATCATACTCGCATAACAAAGTGCGTCACATTACGCTTCCGCTACTCGACTCTGATTGTCTACCTTAAGTCACTATCTTCATTTGATTCCCATCAACTACCATCTCTACAAGTTTCACATCTATCTTCAGACTCTCTTTATTATCCACCAGAAAATCATTGTTCCCCTTTTTACATTCTAAACCTTCCACTCTGCGGCTTCAGCTCGTATACACACTCAAGTCTCTGACCTGCTGAAATAATTTCCAAGTCTTTTCATAGCCACTTTCCTCTTAGGTTCACATGAACTAATGAGATACTATTATCTCGATAGAACGTCCATCACTTCACACATTATCAAGCTAGCACGACAAGTATATCACATCCAATATGATTCCATCTACTACCAACAAGAGATTAAGGGTGATTAGTTCCTCAATTTGTCAATAGATAGCCGACAATCACAATGGAGTATAAACCATCGTTACCAAACTATCATAGCATTCCTTTAGAACTCGTGCTCAAAGTCACCCAAGCACCATGGTCCAATAATCTTCTTTTAAGGTTTACAACTTCCTTCATAATTCTTTCTCGTTTGATCTCGACTATAAGATACCATCAATCGAACACATTATATAATCTTCTTCACACTCACATAGCATCACACAAATGTTAAGTATTTTCCCACTCATGAAATGCTAACATACCAAATACACCATAACTCATTTTGTTTCCATTTGAAGTCCTTATCCATTCAGAGAACTTTAACAACATTCACAAATTCTTAGTCTTCCTTTAAATCTCATAACATCGAGGATCCACATATTTTCAATTTGAATCTTTTTCCAAACGCAATCTCAATAATACATCTCATCATATGATTGGTAAAAGGAACTCCCAAAATTTTATTGACACATGTCAATATTTTGACGTCTTAAACATGATTCCATTTCCTCTCGAATTAATTTTTCCTCCAGCATTACTTATCTTTTCCTCAAAAAGCTAATGCCACTTTACTCCTTCTTAATCGACATAAGTTGCATCTCTAATACTTTCACATTCTTACTAATACCAACATCTCATTCATTAACAATATATCATTCTTGACCTCATCTCAAATAAACTGCGACAATTACTAGTTATATCCCAAAAATCTTCTAATACCCGTAACTAATTTTGGATTTTCCCACTGCAACACTGCATCAATATTAGATAGGTGTACCGCAATACCGTCACTTGAAATAACATGATCAGTAAAACTCATATCCTCATACCGTAATCTACACCTTGAAAACTTAACAAAACTCTACTCTCTTTCAAAGCTGAAATTCACATCACAACATTCAACATGCCTATACCGAGTTCTAGAAGCTTCTCTCTAGCTATCTTAATCCTTAACCTGACTACGAAGGTAAGTTAACCTCAATTCGACTTTACTAAAGACATACTCTCCTACCAATTGATCCATCAAATCACCAATCTTTTGAAATGGATATTTAATCTCAATCACCATCCAAACAGTTATCAGAAATCCACACGTAATTCGTACTACTTCCTTTCTCCTTGACTAATGAATTTAGAGCTCCCAAAATAATACACTTGGTTTTACAATCTATTTCTCCGTGCATCTTCCAATAGCTTCTTCACTTCAGCTAACTTGGATGCCGACATGTGATAAGGCGCCATTAACACCGGACTAGGTCTAGGAATCAAATCCATAACAAATTCCACTTCTCTCTCAGGTGGCAACTCACCAACATCTTCTGGAAAAACTTTGGGAAATTCATTCGCAACGGCTAACTCATTACTCTTAGTCTCTCCCTTCACTTCCATCGAAGAACACAACATAAACACTACCGCACTGTCATTAACAGATGCGCAACTCTAATCATCCATCTTAATTCATTGTCCTTATTAGAGTTCCATCAACTTATACGGTCCATAAGCTTCAACCAATTTTCATTCATACTCATCACTTTATGCACCATTAAGATAGCCAGACAATTATATACCATCTTCTCTACCTTATATTGAGTTCTTTCTAATCGAAGAGATATTTCAGACTCTTATGATCGCTAAATACTTCAAATCGAGAACCATACAAATAATGTCTCCATAATTTCAAAATAGTTACTACAGCCGCCAACTCCAAATCATGAGTCGGATAATCCCTTTCATGAATCTTCAACTGTCTTGAAGCATAAGCTACTACCTGCTTATTCTGCATTAAAACACCACCTAAACCCATCAGTAAAGCATCACAGTACACAATAAAAGATTCCGCCGAATTCGGGCAAAATTAAGATCGGAGCACTAGTCAACCTCATTTTCAACTCTTGAAAACCTTTCTCACATCCCGAATTCCATATAAACACTTGTCCTTTTCTCGTCAACTTAGTCAACGGCAATGCTAACTTCGAAAATCCCTCAATGAACTTTCTATAGTAACCTGCATGTGTGATACGGTGAACTGACTTTGTAGGATTTTTGTATCCAAATGTGCGGATAGCAAGAGTCGCCACCGACTTTTATTTTTATCCAATTAAGGGAAGGTAAAAGTAACAGAAAAAGACCTTCGTTAGATTCTGAGTTCGGGAGAATGGTTATGAAAAGGGAAGGTATTAGCACCCCTTTCCATCCGTAGTTATCTACGGGCTCTTAGTTGCTCTAGATCACTTTAAAAATTGCTTTCTGTGTGTTTGACAAAGATGTTTTGAAAAAAAAAGGCATTTCGCTTTGACTTTGTAATGACTCATGTAGGAGTGTATACAAAGTGTTCGGAAATGTTTTTGTTTTGAAAGAGTATTTGAACTTTGAAAAAGTGTGTGAGGTGTGAAAAGCATTTGATAGAGCGAGCAACTAAAAGACTTATTTACCCACTCAGAATTGGTCGTTTTGTTGTACTTCTACATTCCTTTAGAATAGCGCTAGCCATACCATTAGTTAGTAGGTAGCTCCATTCGTTGGATGTAAGCGGGACATTCGAAGGGACATTGGATGGTCATAGAAAGCAACTTGTAGGAAGTATCCTAGCACATTCGAAGGGACTATCATCATTTTTCGTAGGCGACAATCGAGGGTCAAGATCATGTGTTCGGAGGCGACGTCGTGGGTCTTATGATCTTTGTATCGAAGGGACTATGATGATTTGTTTGGAAGGCAACGGTGCTAGAATACCTCTACGTTCGAGGGACATGACCATTTTGAAATCGAAAGGCATCGAGAGAGAATTACCCTAAGGGGTGCGTGTGTGAGAGAAGTGGGTCAAATTCAGATATTTTATCTTGAAAGTTAGTGTGAGCTATGTCCAATTATTATCTTGCCATACACGCCTAATTACTAGCAATTGATAAGGGTGCGGAAAGTAAAATGCGGAATGTAAAGTGCGGAAAGGTAAATCCTACGCTATTACATGGCTTTGGGGCAGATACATAATTTAACTTGCGGAAAATAAAACCCTAAATTAAACTATTACATCCCATGAACAGTTACATTATTGGAAAAATAAAACAGTAAAAGAAACCGTCCGAATCGGTGCAACCTGTGAAAGTATAAGAAAATCGGGAAATATGATGAAATTGAAATAAGAGAAAATGTTAGAAAAATGCAATTTTTAATATGAGAAAATTTATGCATGCTGGAAATAAGATAAATAAGCTATAATAATTTTTTGGGATTTTTTGGAAAAGATTTAATAATTAAAATGCAATTTATAATGATTTAAATGCTAAAATCAAAATAAAATAAATATGCATGCAAAAATTATATTTTTAAATTTTATAAATTAAATAAAGGTTTTTATGAAAATAATGTAAAAAGAAAAAATGTTTTTGGTGATTTTTTAATGCAGAAATAAAATATGGAAAAGAATTAAAATGAAGGGAAATATTAAAATAAAAGAAAATATGAAAATATGCAAGTTTTGAAAAAAAGAATGCAAACGGTTAGGGATCGAACTCGACCACGACTTCAAACCTTGAGAACCAACACGCTGACCACTACACCATGTGTACATCTGTGTTTGAAAACTGGAACGAGTGAAATACAAACACGCGTCGTCCTCCTATTGCCACGAACTCGCGCCAGACTTCGTCTTCTCCAATTTGAATTTTTGAAAGCTTTCTTCGACGCTAAAGGCCCCGCTACATGGAAAATCAAGCACAAGTAATATAAATGCATTGTAAATACATGGTTCGATTCGCATCGTCCCGAGTTCATTGGTCACGGTCTCATGGTCCAATTTTTCCTTAAAGGAAACCCTAAATCGTGTTCAAACCCTAACAATGGTATCATGTGTTCGCCATGGAAATTGATTAAAGCACCCGAAAGTTTGCAAACACATCACTAAACACAAAACAACAACAAAACATGTTAATAATGCATGAATAATGAAACACGATTTCAAAATTTCCAAGAACAAACCGATTTCGATTTGGCACTCGATGGTTTTGAATGAAGTAAAGGTCCGGATCGATTCTGGATGGCAAGGAATGTGTTTGGATGCTCAAAACCACTTGAAACAAGTGAATCAATGACGCATTGCTTGAAGGTCACGAATTTTTGAGTTTGAAACTAGGGTTCGGAGCAATTCTTACATCTTAATCATGTGCTATGCATTGTGTATTTATATTGGATGGAATTGGGATTTGAGGAAGAAATCATCATTAATCAATGCAAATCAAATTTGATTTTGTACAAAATCAAATTTTCAAATTTTGATTAATTTTCAATCCAATCTTGCCATATCAATCCAATTTTCGAAATTTGCGGCTTTGTTGAGTTACTTGGATGCTAAGGAAAAGAGAAAATCAATTTGCAATTAATTTTGATTTTATACTTTATTTTTGAATTTAATTTGTATTTAAATGAATAAATTCCAAATTAAATAGAAAAATAAAATAAAAATTCGTGGCTTTGGCTTTGATGTTCCAAATTGTATGAGGAACAAGTTTGGATGAAGAAAAATAGGCCCATTTGCAAAGTTTTTGATTTTTGAAGTATCTCTTTGTGCATTCTTCCAAAATTGCCCAACTTGTAGATGGTGTAACTTGCTCAATTTTCCACATTTTTAGTGTTCTTGGACTTTTGAAAGCTCTAAGAGTCCTCTAAACAATGTCTTTGGTCTCATCTCAATTGGAGTTACCATGCTCAAAATATCTTCAAAACAAAAGTTGACTTTTGTTGACTTTGAAAATGACTAATGTTTTGAGCTATACCTCTCAAATGAAGCATTTTTGGACATTCTTGTGAGACATGAAGTTGTAGAGAATTGAATTTCCTTCAAAACAAGAGGTGGTGGAAAATTTGAGAAAGTATGAGAAAGTTATGATCAACAAAGTTCATTGACTTTTCATCTAGAAACCCTAATTTAGAAAGTTTGACTTTTGGGCAAATCTTGAGTTTTCTTGATGAATCATGATCAACCCTTGATCAAATGATGAATGTAACTTCAAAATGAGGATGTTGACCAAAAATTAGAAGTTTTGACTGTATGTTGACCACAGTTGACTTTTGTCCAATACACTCGATTTTCAACCATCCGAACCATTGTGCGAGGAAACTTGACTTGTGAGGCTTGAAACTTGACATGGAGAATCTTTGAAGCATATGAGGAGGCATGAAGGCCATTGGAGATGTTGAAATCCATCTTGACTTGAGAGATACCAAACCCTAGTTTGGGTTGATTGTCTAGGAGAGAGTTTGTCCGATCAACTCTTGAGGAATCCTCGAGTATGGATGTATGAAATCTCTTGAGTAGATGGAGGGCAAATTTTGGGTATGACATGCCCTGCTCAATCTTCTTGTACCGGAAGGGTTAGATTGACACGCTTGTCTTCGTGACCGGAGGTAGAAGATGATTGAACACCGAGTACACCGAAAATTTGCACTCGCTGGTGGATGATGCGGAATGGGCTTACTGATGCCATTTGGAGAAGTTGGAGACTTCGCTGGGGAACGAGTCGTACGCTAGACTCGAGGTTGTCAGTAGGAGAGCTGACGGAGATGGGCTTAAGATGCCATCTAGAAAGGTCGATGCTGGGGAGTGAGTCGTATGTTAGACTCAGAGATGTTCTAGAACGGAGAGAGATGGGCTTAAGATGCCATCCGAAGGAGTCGACGTTAGACTTCGTGTTCACTTTGAATGAAGTTATTGGTCTGTATTGATTTTTAACCATATATGCAGCATTCTGATAGTGAAGAGATGTTGACAAATAGTCGGAGATGGGCTTAAGATGCCATCCAAGGCAACTGAGTCGTACGCTAGACTCTGAGTTCTTGTTGATAATCGAATAAATCTTACCGATTACTCCGGAGAGATTGTAGTTGGCAAGAATGTGGATAGCTTCCTGTGCATCGGTGTTGATCCATTGCACATTATCGGAGGATAACCGAGGTGGTCTTCGGATAGTTTTCCGTCGGTTCGGGGCTTAATCGGACACGTGTCGGAGGCGGTCTTTCGATAGTTTTCCGTCGGCTCGGGCTTAATCTCGACTGTTTGTGTCGGTGACTATTACTGCTTTGGAGAAAACAAGAAAAACTTTGATAGAATATTTGTTAGTCTTATGCAAAGTATGATGCATGACGTTGTATATGAAATGACATATGCATGAACTATGACTTTATGAGAAATGTATGAATGATGAATGTTGTGGTATTTCAAAACATATCCATCTTGAAGAAGATGCGGATATTACATTTGAAGATTTCTAACTTCACTGGGAATTGAGTAGGTGAGAACCCCTTTTGAAGGAGAAGAAAGATACCTGGATTCCTCCGATGCACTATCGACCAAGTCTTGGGCCTAGATATTGTTGAGGAAGGTAGAGATTTGAGAAGCTCGTTGTTGGAGATCTCATATATAGACCTATTTGAGGAGAATCGGGAGGCGATCCGTTGGGGACCTTGTATGTAGATCCTGAGGAAATTTAAGAGGCGCGGGGATTCCGAGTGTAGATCTCACGGAGAGCATTTGATGGTTCTTGAGACCGGCTTGAAAAGTCTAGAGTCCGTTGTAATCTCGGCTGGGGAATAAAGGTGTATGTTTCCTCCGATGCACTATCCGACCAAGTTTAGTCCGGATACCGCCGGGAGAAGGGGAGGATTGAGAAATATCCAGGGATGAAGTGTTACCGCTGAGACCGATGTAACGTTGCTCGATTGAGTGGAATTCTTGCTGTGGATTCCTTTATACTCTGGGAAGGTGTGTTGTGGTGACGCCTTTATGCTCTGGGGGAACTATTCGTTGACTTTCGTCGTCATCCCAATTCCGAACAGTAAGTACTTTTGCATATTCACTTTTCGTATGTTTGTGATCGATTCTTATTGTCAAATGCGTAAGTCATTCAAAGCAAACGTTGGACTTATTGCAAATAACAACAATAAATTGTAAAGAGAAAGAAGTTATATTTTTTGAAAGTAGTTTGTACACAAGAAAGGTAAAAGCTATGGAAACAATCTCGTTAAGTTCCAACTATGCTAGTACTCATATATTTCACTATCTCATCTCCTTCTGTCGAGAAAGTGAGTAGATTTTCGCCATTTGAATCTTGAATGTTGATAGTAGTGCGAAGCGGATGATCCGGAAGAGACATAGTCATATGCTTAAATCCCTAACTTTTGCCTAGACCGCCTTTCGGTTTTCACCTGGGATACCCTTTTTGCCCAAGCCGCCTTTTCGTGTTTTCGACTTGCGGTGTACATGTTTTGTATATATCCTTAATTTTGCCCGAACCTTTTGGTTCGCCAGATGCCCTTATTTTTGCCTAGGCACCGACCTAGCGGGTCTCTTCATGCGTAGTATTTTTGACTATGTCTGCGTTCACGTGGTGTGGGAAGTCTTCACCATCCATGGTGCTAAGTATCATAGCTCACGGAAAATATTGTCTTGACTACAAATGGTCCCTCATAGGTGGGAGTCCATTTGCCCAGGATCACCTTGTGGAAGAATGATGCGCTTGACTACTAGATCACCGACTTGGTAGACTCGGTGCTTGACCTTCTTGTTAAATGCTCGATCATTCGTTTCGATAAATGTCCATGGCGATGGATGCGAGTCGTTTCTCATCAATCAAATTAATCGGTCAAGGCGAGTGCGACCCAATCGTCTCGCCTAACTCGCCTGGAGGACTCGTTGAGGGTATCCGAACCTCGATGGGTAAGACGGCTTCCATACCGTATACAAGAGAGAGGGGTTGCCCTGCTGATGTTCGTCTCAGTGCGATAACCATGAAGAGCAAATGGTAACATCTCATGCCAATCTTTGTAAGTAACTGTCATCTTATGTATAATCTTCTTAATGTTCTTATTGGCGGCTTCCACTGCGCCATTCATCTTAGGCCGATATGGAGAAGAGTTGTGATGCTTGATCTTGAATCGCGAGTTCGGTGATCATCTTGTTGTTGAGATTGGAACCGTTATCTGTGATAATCCTTTCAGGAGTGCCATACCGACAGATAAGATTATGTTTGATGAATCGAGCCACAACATTCTTGGTAACAGATGCATACGAGGCTGCTTCTACCCATTTGGTGAAATAGTCAATTGCCACAAGGATGAAACGATGTCCATTGGAAGTCGGGCTTAATCTCTCCAATCATGTCAATGCCCCACATTGCGAAAGGCCACGGAGAAGTTAAAACATTCGAGGTACTTGGAGGTACGTGCACTTTGTCGGCATAACCGCACTTGTGACAAGATCGAGCGTAGCGGTGACAATCGACTTCCATGGTGGACCAATAGTAACCTGTTCTCAAAATCTTCTTAGCCATAGTGTGTCCTTTGGAGTGGGTACCAAATTAGCCGTGTAACTCTTCCATGATACGTATTCGTTTCGGTCTACACTAGTAAGCACAAGTCGTGGTTGCGCTTGTATAAGATGTCGTTGAGGAAGAATTTGGATGCAAATCTTCTCATGAACTTCTTATCATTAATGATGCCCTCGGATATTCACGAGTCTCAAGATACCTTTTCACGTCAAAGTACCAAGGTTTCTCTTATCAAGCTCACAACAATACTGTTCGTCGAACCTCTCAATGATGATCCGGGAGCCTCGTTGTCCCATCTAACCTTGAACATAGATGACATAGTAGCCAATGCGTCTGCCAACTGATTCTCTTCTCGTGGAATATGATGGAAAGTAATCTCTTCGAAGTAGGGGATCAAACTCAGAACATGCTCTCGATATGGAATGAGATTCGGATGCTTCATCCCACTCGCCTTAATCGATCGATCACTAAAGCCGAGTCTCCATACACTTGTAAGAACTTGATTCTTAAGTCAATAGCGACTTTAAGACCCATGATGCACGCTCAGATTCGCCATGTTGTTAGTGCAATGAAACATAATCTGGCGGTGAAAGGAGTATGTCCACTGGGGATGTAATGATGGCGCCAATGCCATTGCCAAGTGCGTTTGAGGCTCCATCAAAGACCATAGTCCATCGGGATCCTTGTTCAGGTCCTTCGTCTGGGCCTGGTTCTTCGTAATCTGTAACTAGTAGAACATCTTCATCTGGAAATTCGAACTGCATAGACTGATAGTCATCTACGGCTTGATGAGCCAAATGATCGGCTACCACACTTCCTTTGATCGCTTTCTGAGAAGTGTATTGATGTCATATTCGGTCAAGATCATTTGCCATCTTGCTATTCTTCCGGAAAGAGCTGGTTTCTCAAAGATGTATTTTATCGGATCCATCTTAGAAATCAACAAGGTAGTGTGAGTCAACATATATCGTCTTAGCCGTGAGCACCCAAGCGTTGCAAGTTTTCTCGAGTGAGTATCTTGTTTCACGATCGGTAAACTTTTTGCTAAGGTAGTATATTGCGTGCTCTTTTCGACTAGACTCGTCATGTTGCCCCAACACACACCCCATTGAGTTCTCTAGCACTGTTAAGTACATGATAAGAGGTCTTCCTTCGGCAGGCGGCATCAGGATAGGAGGATTTTGTAGGTATTCCTTGATTTTGTCAAAAGCGATCTGGCAATCATCATTCCATTCCACTACTTGATCCTTCTTTAATAACTTGAAGATTGGTTCACAAGTAGCAGTTAAATGTGCAATGAATCTGGCAATGTAGTTCAATCGGCCCAAGAAACCTCTGACTTCCTTCTCGGGGAGTGGCATCTCTTGAATAGCTTTAACCTTGGGGTCAACTTCAATACCTTTACCACGACAACAAACCCTAGGAGTTTTCGGATCGACTCCAAAGGTGCACTTGTTAGATTAAGTCTCGATCTGTTTCTTCAATCATCAAATAGTTTACGCAAATGATCTAGATGTTCTTTTCATCGTGATCGAGCTATCATATCGCCGACGAGACCTCTATCTCGTGATGAATCATGTCATGAAATAATGTTACCATAGCACGATAAGTGGCGCCGCGTTCTTCATCCGAACGGCATAACCTTGTAGCGAAAGTGCCCCACCGTAACGAAGTAGTCTTTCCATGTCTTGGAGCCATTTTGATTTGATTGTAACCGGAGAAACCATCCATGAAGGAGAAAACCTTATCTTTGGCGGTATTGTCAACCGAACATCAATATGAGGAAGTGGGAAATCATCTTTCGGACTTGCTTTGTTTAGATCTCGTAATCCACACACATTCGTACCTTACCATCCTTCTTAGGCACGGGTACCACATTAGCAACCCAGGGATAGGAGGTGATGACTAAGAAACTGTTGAACGCTTCATAACTCGGCTTTGATTTTCTCGACATCTCGACGATGCGATTAACCTTCATTTCACCGAGAAAACCTTCTTTGTCGGCAATCGGTGTACCACAATATCAATGTCCAAACCGGCATGTCTTCATATGACCAAGCAAAACCTCAACATAATCTCGTAGCATCCGAACCAATCTTTCTTTAACACGTTCTCAAGACCCGCTCTATCTTGATCTCTTTTCTCTTCGTAGTACCCAAATTCACAACCTCAACTTGCTCTTCGTGTGGTATAACTCGCTCTTCTTCAGTAGCGATCGCAAGTTCTCCGGCACTTCACAATCTTCCTCACTTCGTCTTCGCTTGGTAGATCGGATTATCGAAGTCATATTTAGCACTAGCATAGGTTATTAACGAGATTCGGAGTGATTCTGTATCACGTGGGTGTGTGTAAGAACACATAGCTTTTGAAGGGGTGATAAAGTAAAAGAAAGAAAACAAACAATTGAATGCAAAAGTCCAACGATTTATTGAATGAAAATACGCAAACGACAGATAATAACCCTAACGAGCCATGACGCCGGCAAGGCACTGGCTTTCAAAGTTTATTGTTCAAAACATAAAGAAATACAAAACAAAACAAAAGCAATTACTCGGCTAAAGGAGATTGGTATGACGCTTGATCCTTCCAATTCGAGCCCATGATGAGTTGGGAAGATCCACTTGCGATGTCGAAGCCGTTGTCGCCGTCTTCATAGCATGGATTCCACTGACGATGCGAAAGGAAGTTGGCCGCACGTTCGCGGCGTATCATCTTCTGACCCTTGATGGTGAAGCCTAAACCAGTCTTGTCAGATTTGAAGGGAAGATCAGGGAGTTGTCCCCAAATAGAGCTACCTTCTTCAACTGCAGCTTGAGCATCTTTCAAAGAGGCCATCCTAGGCGGAACTTTAGCAACTTCGAGGACGGAGAGTCAATGGCATGACTGGTATTGTTTCAAAAGCTTGACAGGAGTCTCAAGAATTCACCCTCCATCTCGAGATAGCGGAATGACGTAGATGATGACCATATTCTTCTTCACCACATGTGACAACCTTCCCTTTCACCGGTACTTCAGTTTCGATGTAAGGTAGAGGTAGCGCCCATGTATCCAAGGGCGTCCAAGTAGGCAAGAGTAAGCGGACGGATGTCCATGACAAAGAAAGTGGAATCAAAAGTCCGGGAACCGACTTTAACAGTGAATGATCTCTCAATCTGTTCGCTTAGAACCATCAAAAGCTCTCACAATAATGTCACTGGGTCTCGAACCAACCCTTCGACATCAAGTCGATCAAAAGCGATCTTCGAAGGATATTCGGAGTAACCGTGTCAACCAAAACATGAGATAGGTAACGCCTTGCATTCAATGAGATGTGCAAGGCTTTGTTGTGTTTCTTTCAAGGAGTCAAATCGAGATCGAGAAGCCTAGGCCGTTGTTGGCAGCCAGCTAGCAATACAAACTTCGAACGATTGGTAGTGTCGAGCATTCTTGAAACTTCACCAAGGCATTAGCATGAGCCTCGGAGCACAAAAGCAGAGCAAGCATGGAGATCTTGGACGGAGTCTGTCCCAACTGTTCCACAACATTGTAGTCACTCTTCTTGATAATTTTCAGAATTTCCTCCATTTCTTGTTTGGAGGTGTCTTGCAACTTCCTTTGGTACTTTGAAAGGGATGAGTTCTTGGTTCTTTCCTCTAGTCGGGATATTGATTGAGTAGCGGAATGCGAGTGGAGTCGCAGTTGTCTTTTGGAGGAGAGATCTCGAGAGAATACCTTCCGGTTCGAGTCACCCATCGGATCCGTGATGTTGTCAATGTCAGGAATAGAAACTTCAGCATTAAGATCTTCAATAGTCATAGGGTCTTGCTTGACACCATGATAGTAAACATCAGCCCCATAATTCCAAGGGATAGCCTTGTCAGAGGAATATGGCACTGGTCTTGGAGAAGTGATAATGAGAGGTGCCACTCTAGGCACGGAATCGCAGAGGAAATCCTTATAGTGTTAACATCGGATAGTCTTCGGGAAATCGTCACCCCATCCGGTCGCCTTAACATCTTCAATAGGAATCTTGTAACTATCGTGATGTACTTCACCATGTAATCATACTTTCCACTTGGTTGCCCAAGGTATCCCACATGGCGCTTCGTTCGCATTGTCGATCTTCAACTTAGACATTTCTTCACAACGCACGGTGGTTTGAAATAGTATCTCACGGTTATCCATCATGCACCACGTCTTCTCAACCAAGCACAACCATCAGTGAGAGGCACCAACGACAATCCTCCGGCATCCGGATTGACACCGCTTGCAACAAATTCTTCTTAACCATCGAGGAATGGTCAAGTCATCTATGTTGAAAACATAAGTATCGTCACCAACAAATTGGAACTCTTGTCATGGTTAGGCATGGGAGCGTTGATCACATTCGAGTCTCAACAGGAGGATCAAACTCAATCGCTTAGCTTCAATCATATCTTGAATCTTGTTCTTGAGCCCAACAATTGTCGATTATCGTGTCGGCTGTTGGAATGGTAAGCACACTTAGCATTTGGATTGTACTGGAGAGGAAGTGTTGACATTCGAGGAGGATCCTCAAGTAATCAGCTCGCTTTCAACATGTGTTGCAAGGCTTGCGACAATGGCATGTTGATCTTAAACTGCCTTCGTGCGCGCTCGCACGCTGTTGTCTCGCCGAGGTTGTCTGTAGGATTGAGATCACAACTGCCCCACAGATTGAGCGCGGTCGGTCTTGGCTCGGCTTTTCTGACCATACACAGCATTGGCTTCTTTCTTACCACCAAAAGATCTCTTCGCAGCATTTGAAGATGACTCTACATGGATCTTCCCACTCTTGATACCAGCTTCAATGCGCTCGCCTGTCAATATCAGCTCGGTGAATCCGGATGAAGAATTTCCAATCAGATGATTGAAGAATGGGCCTGTCAGTGTTCCCATAAACATATCAACCAACTCCCTATTGGACAAGGGTGGTTGAACTCTGCCTGCTAGATCTCTCCATTTCTGAGCATACTCCTTGAACTTCTCGTCACGACCCATAGACATGCTTTGCGTTGCATGAGTGGGTGTCAATTCAGATTGTACTCATCTGTTCGTAGAAAGCATCAGCCAAATCACTCCAAGTACGGATACGGTCATTCTCTAGCTGATAGTACCATTCCAACTGAGTTCCGGACAAACTCTCTTGAAAATAGTGCATCCACAACTTTCTATCATCAGTGTGGGGGTTGATCTTCTGGACATAGGACTTCAAATGCAGCTTAGGACAAGACATGCCATCATATTTGGAAAAAGTAGGAACTTTGAACTTGGGAGGAATCACCACACCAGGAACAAGACTCAGGTCATCAAAATTCAGCCCGGACATTTTCAAGTTTTCCACAGCATTCAGACGGTCTTCAAGTTGTTTGTACTTGTCATCTTCCTCAGAGTACTGGCCATAATCAGAATGATCCTCTCCTCCTTTCTTTGGTTCCTGTTGCTCACCTTCATCGCCCTTGGTACTCCCCTCGGCATGGACACTTCCTTCAGAGAGCTCAATACGGCTGACCACTTTAGGACCCCCTTTGAAACGTCTACCCATGTTGAGGAGACCAACAACCTTCTTCTTCTTGTTGATGAGCTTCTTCGATCTTCTTGGCCTTGGACCAAGTTGGTGAACATCTCTAAACCGAGCATTCGAGCCCGAGATCTTTGATATTGCTCAAGAGCCATTTCGCTAAAATAAATAGCGAGCAAATGAGAAAACCAATCTCCAATGTACCGTGATGCAATGTTATGATATGATATGCAATGTTTATGCGAATGCAATGCAATGTTTTCAAGGACCTAAGAGATTTAAATTTGTTAAACAAGCAATGAACAAACATTTATTAGTACTTTTCATTATTCTTTTTCTTTTAAGTACAAGAGATAGTTCAAAACAATAAAAGAAAAGCATAAAATCCTAAAGCTCTAAGTCTCCCATGGCGCTCTTGGTGCCGATGTAAGCGTGATATTTCGCTCCTCATGAAGTAGCTTTGTCAACTCTAGCACTTTCTTCTCGCTTGCATAACGAGCTTCAAAGGTATCCTTTCTTCTTTAAGTTGAATCCAGGATCTCTTCAAGTCTTCAAAATCGGAGGCATGTCGGATGGAGAACGATAGGTACGTCACCTATAGCAACAGTTCCATAATTACGGTAAACAGCGTGAATGGCATCATGAGGTTTTGAGCTCGAGCTCGCACCCATTTGAGGTAAGGTTCCCAAGGAATGGAGTTCGGTGCCCCAAAGTCTTGGTATCGTCTTCTTTACCATGCCCCAAGCGTGTATGAACCTTTGTCGGTAATTCTGGAGATCGTGATTGTAGTCGAACACAACATCTTGGAGAAGCATATCATGTGGACCATCTCTTCGAGCAAAACCAAACTGACGTAGAGCTAAAGAAGGGTTGTAAGTAATACCTCCCCTTATACCAAGTAGTGGTACATTAGGGAACTCCACAACGCCAATGAATGTGAAGTCCTTTTGAGAGAAAAGATTCCAACGGATGTCGGAATGAGAGAGTGACATCAATCTTTGAGACCATCTCATCCTTTGTTCATTCTTCAAAACTGATGGAGGAAGGTGCGAAATAAACCACCTTGAAAGTAACGGTATGCAACACATGAGAGTTCCTTGTCTCTTAGTAGTACGAGCGTGGAGAGAATGTAGGATGTCTCCAAGTAAGGTAGGCACAGGATTGCGGGTAAGAAATAACTTGATGGCATTGACATCTATGAATTGATCCGAGTTAGGGAATAGAACCAAACCATAAATTAGCAAGGCAACAATGTTTTCAAATGCATGGAAACTCATAACTTTGAGGAATTCTCGGGCTTTCTTGATTAAGAACTTGGAAAGTAAACCCTTAACTCCACTTCTAGTTTCCAAATTGGCTTCAATATCTGAACGCTTAAGATGCAAAGCTGATGCAATGTCTTCGTACTTAGGAACCTTTTCTAGACCGGTGAATGGCATTTGGTCAAGAATAGGTACCCCAAGTAGCTTAGAGAACTCTTCCAAGGTAGGAACCAACTGATAATCTGGGAATGTAAAGCAATGGTGTTTCGGATCAAAGAACTGGAATAGGACATGCATCAAATCTTCTTCAAAACCGGAGATAACCAAATCAAGTAGATAACCATGTCTTTTGATGAACTGAGCATGGTCGGGAATTTCTGAAACCAATTCTTTGAGTTGAGAAGGGATACCCATGAAGTTGATTCGGATAGTCTTTCTAGAAGCCATAATACCCTACAAAACAGAGCAAAGATAAATCCCTAGGTCCTTGAAATAGTTAGAAATGATATGCAATGCGAATGATGTCATGATGTCATGTTTAGCACACACAAACAATTCACACAATGAGCCTAGGTTTAAGGCTTGCATGAGGTATAGGTGATTACCCCACCAAAAGTTTGAGTTGGTTCATCCTGTCCTATAATAGTAACCGGGTTCTAGGAATCTCATATCATAGATCTTTCTCGTAGGCGCTTATTTCAATACGACGGCCAAGTGGTCGATCGAAAATGTCCCAAAAGTCTGATCTCAATGAGCGTAGCATCGAGTATCAACCAACCTCGGTCTACACCAAAGCCGGCCATCTCACTACCTTCTAATGGCCAAGATGGGTCAATTAAGGTTCTAAAAGTTTAGTTAGCGCTTGATGACACCACGCAGAAGCCAAATACTTTCTTCAACTTGGGAATGAAGAGTATCGGGGCAACCAAAGTGTCACGCTAACGTAGCCATCATGTTGACCGCGTAGTTATACGTCTAACGGTCGCGATGATCTAATGCCACTTACCTAAAAGGAAACCCGGATCCGGGTGTAGGATCCCCCAACAATATAATACCCAAGCAACCCTTAAAGATAAAGCATACAATTCAAACAGAAAGCATTAAAGGTTATCTAGAAATCCCTAAGGCAATTCTCTCTTTTGGGTATTTCCCCAGCAGAGTCGCCAGTTCTGTGATACGGTGAACTGACTTTGTAGGATTTTTGTATCCAAATGTGCGGATAGCAAGAGTCGCCACCGACTTTTATTTTTATCCAATTAAGGGAAGGTAAAAGTAACAGAAAAAGACCTTCGTTAGATTCTGAGTTCGGGAGAATGGTTATGAAAAGGGAAGGTATTAGCACCCCTTTCCATCCGTAGTTATCTACGGGCTCTTAGTTGCTCTAGATCACTTTAAAAATTGCTTTCTGTGTGTTTGACAAAGATGTTTTGAAAAAAAAAGGCATTTCGCTTTGACTTTGTAATGACTCATGTAGGAGTGTATACAAAGTGTTCGGAAATGTTTTTGTTTTGAAAGAGTATTTGAACTTTGAAAAAGTGTGTGAGGTGTGAAAAGCATTTGATAGAGCGAGCAACTAAAAGACTTATTTACCCACTCAGAATTGGTCGTTTTGTTGTACTTCTACATTCCTTTAGAATAGCGCTAGCCATACCATTAGTTAGTAGGTAGCTCCATTCGTTGGATGTAAGCGGGACATTCGAAGGGACATTGGATGGTCATAGAAAGCAACTTGTAGGAAGTATCCTAGCACATTCGAAGGGACTATCATCATTTTTCGTAGGCGACAATCGAGGGTCAAGATCATGTGTTCGGAGGCGACGTCGTGGGTCTTATGATCTTTGTATCGAAGGGACTATGATGATTTGTTTGGAAGGCAACGGTGCTAGAATACCTCTACGTTCGAGGGACATGACCATTTTGAAATCGAAAGGCATCGAGAGAGAATTACCCTAAGGGGTGCGTGTGTGAGAGAAGTGGGTCAAATTCAGATATTTTATCTTGAAAGTTAGTGTGAGCTATGTCCAATTATTATCTTGCCATACACGCCTAATTACTAGCAATTGATAAGGGTGCGGAAAGTAAAATGCGGAATGTAAAGTGCGGAAAGGTAAATCCTACGCTATTACATGGCTTTGGGGCAGATACATAATTTAACTTGCGGAAAATAAAACCCTAAATTAAACTATTACATCCCATGAACAGTTACATTATTGGAAAAATAAAACAGTAAAAGAAACCGTCCGAATCGGTGCAACCTGTGAAAGTATAAGAAAATCGGGAAATATGATGAAATTGAAATAAGAGAAAATGTTAGAAAAATGCAATTTTTAATATGAGAAAATTTATGCATGCTGGAAATAAGATAAATAAGCTATAATAATTTTTTGGGATTTTTTGGAAAAGATTTAATAATTAAAATGCAATTTATAATGATTTAAATGCTAAAATCAAAATAAAATAAATATGCATGCAAAAATTATATTTTTAAATTTTATAAATTAAATAAAGGTTTTTATGAAAATAATGTAAAAAGAAAAAATGTTTTTGGTGATTTTTTAATGCAGA